>JARBWK010000012.1:111983917-112611417 GCA_030556195.1 Anolis apletophallus | reverse complement strand
TTTTATCATTACTTACTGACTGTAAAGGGATGGCTGGGTCACTGTGGCTGGCTACCCCAGGGCCTTGTTTATGGCATTCAGGCAAAAGTAAAATGATTGGTTATTAAGCAGTTTATGTGTTCTTGGTTTTGCAAAAGTTGCTTATTGCTTTGCTGCTTTCTTTAGACTCCTTTGTAGATTCAATCAATTTATTTTATATTTAGACGAAGACTGTTAAAAACAGCTATTTTTGGGTCCTTCAGCCATTTTGGCTAATGAGCAGCATTAGCTGAATGAACTCCAAGGGAAAGGGAGCATGCAAGGTTGAGAAAAGATGGGTCCTTGTCATATAGGGGATTATGGTCTGGTAGTTATAGGATGGGAAAGAGTGTGGAAAGGAATGGATAAGACAAAAAGGAAGCAAAACAGGGCTTCAGATGTGAAAAGTCCAGTATCAGCAAAGGCGAGTCAAAGATTATACAGAAAAAGGAAGAATGGGCAGGAAAGATGGGAAATAAAGGGCATGGTTTCAGTGCTGGATGCGCAGGTGTCTACTGCAATGTGCTCTACGTGCCTAGATCGCCTATCAATAGAGTATGGGCCACTCATAATCCCATCATCAAGCAACTATTTTCCTTGTTTCTACTGTTGTCGCGCCGCCTTGCACACCATTGGCTGAGTGGCCAAAGCAGGGCTCAGGCTCTCATTGGATGAATCGCACCAGCCCCCGGCTGCTCTTCCTGGCTCACTGATGTCACAGCCAATCACAGCAAAGCTGGCTCAGGGGGCAGGCACGGGAAACTTGAATGGAAAAACTGTATATGTCTAGTTCAGTGTTTTTCAACCTTTTTTGAGCCGCGGCACATTTTTTTACATTTACAAAATCCTGGGGCACACCACCAACCAAAATGACACAAAATGACACTCTAACACAGTAATAGATATAGTTAATATGTTTTTAAATGTATTTATACACTCAGTGAGAAACCTGGACCTGTTTCAATGAACACAACATAGAATATCCTGGCAGGAATGGCAGAAAGACACTATTATTTATTTATTTAAAACTTTTGTACCCCAACCTTCTCACCTCTATCGAGGGACTCAGACCGGCATTCCCACACAGAACTCCCATAACCAAGAGAAAATACTATAAGAGTTTGGTGACCTTGGGTTTTGGGGTTTTGGAGTTGTAGTTCACCTATATCCAGAGAGCACTGTGGACTGAAACAATGTTGGATCAGGACCAAACTTGGCATGAATACTCAATATGCCCAAATGTGAACACAGATGGAGTTTGGGAGTTACAGTTTCTGGGATTTATAGTTAACACACAATCAAAGAGCATCCTGAACTCTTGCAACAATGGAATTGAACCAAACTTGGCATATTGAATTCTCATTACCAACAGAAAGTACTGAAAGGATTTGCTTGAGAATTGACCTTGAGTTTGGAAGTTGTAGTTCACCGACACCCAGAGAGCACTGTGGACTCAAACAATGTTATGTTATGTTGTTGTTTGTTTTCTATCCAGTATCACAATGTTGGAAGGAGGCTCACCACTTTAAGGTCCCTAAAACAGGCATGGAAAAACTTCGGCCCTCTGGGTGCTTTGGACTTCAACTCCCACCATTCCTAACAGCCTGAGGCTCTTTCCTGCTTAAATGGCTGAGGGGGAAAAGGAAAAGAGCCTGAGGCTGCCAGGAATGGTGGGAGTCCAAAACACCTGGAAGGTCCAAGTTTGCCCATGCCAGCTTTTAACAGAGACCTCTTCCTCCCCCTTCCCCTTCGCGCCCTTTCTTCCCCCTCCTGCCGAACACTTACTTTTTCTTCTACACTGCCGCTTCTGCCACCATTTTGAACCAAGGGGGCAGCGTGAGCGTGTTCAGGGGGGGAGGGGGGAGAGAGGGAGGAAGACGTGACCCGTGCGGGCGCTACTGTACAGTCTCATCCCAGAGCAAAGTGAGGCAAAGCGAGCAGAGCGAGGCTGGGAAGAAGGGAACCCGAGTGGAGAAGAAAATGTGTTCGGCAGGAGGGGGAAGAAAGGGTATTTGAGTTTCCAATTTCCCACGGCACACCTGATGATCATTAACGGCACACTGGTAGGGAAACACTGGTCTAGTTTTCTGTATTGGAACCATGCCAGCTCCTAGCAGATTATTGCGGCTGTCATCCTTTCCAGCTGGAATAGAATATAAACTTCGGTGGCCTTGCTTCATCCTGGTGAGATATATTGGGAAAAGGGAAAACTTTTATTGGTGCTTATTGTCTCGCCAGGCATAGCGAACCCTCCTTTTAGGTCTTTGCCGGTCTCTGCTCAGGCAGGACCTCCTAAATCCGTGTACTGCTTCAGTAACACCTACTAAAGCAGTAAAGTTTTGTTCTTCTTTGAAGCCAATACAAAGGAAATTTCCCAAGATGAAGATATACAGGAAGTCAACTTTTCAACCTATTGGAAGATAGCGCCTTCCTTTTAGGGGGAAAGCTGGTAACTTACCTACAGCAATTTAAAAACAACTGAAGAAAGAAAGTGTACTCTACTGTCAAATTTAAATAACTCCATTTATGCAAAACCATTTTTATTTCTTTCCCAAGTCTTTTTATTATTGTCTTTGAAAAGGGTGGTGTTTTTATTTAACAAAAGTTATAATAATGATAAAATACCTTTGACAAAAGGTATTTTATCATTATTTTCAGTCTGGAATTCCTTGGAAATTTTCTTTTCCTATCAAGTTTTTGTTTGTTTACTTGTAGTCCTGATACTTTTCCAAATTCTTCCAATATAGACAATAATTGTCTAAAATTTACGACTGGATCTTCAAGAAATCTAAATTAGTAATCAGTGAATGCTCTCAGTAGGAATATATGGGTTTTTGGTCTTTATGTTGTATCTCTTTTTGTTTCAGCCAGTTTTGAAAATTATTCCCACAGAACTCTCCGCCTCTATCTGTACTTAGACATGCCACTTTGTATTGGAATGCCTACAAATCCAATTTTCGAATTTATCAAGAGCTTCACTTTTGTTTCTCAGCAAGTATACATAGCTGTATCTTGTGTGACGATCGGTTATCACAAATATATACTTTGATTTGCCTTCACTTTCTTGGAAAGGCCCTGCTAAATCAGCATTTACCACCTGAAATGGATTATTTGTGACCATTTGGCTTTCCTTTGCTACTAGATAAGCCTTTAATGTTATCGTTTTGCATACTGTGCAATCCAAAAACTTTATATACTTCTTTACCTTCAGACTAGGACACACTCTAACCCAGGCATGGACAAACTTTGGCTTTCCAGGTGTTTTGGACTCCAACTCCCACAATTTGGCTGTTAGGAATTGTGGGAGTCGGAGTCTAAAATACCTGGAGGACCAAAGTTTGTCCATGCCTGCTCTAACCAGATGTGTTAGACTATTAAAATTTGCATGTCCCATTACTCTGTGCAGATAATGAGCTCATGAACCATGCAGAGGAACATTTGTTGCTACAGTTGACCCATTTTGAACTTTCACTATTTGTCAACATGCAATACAGCCTGGCACACACTTTCCCATCACTGATCCTTGAACAACACTTCATTCCCTTCACCTGTCGGGCATGATACACTCAAAATACAGTTTTCAAGGATCTTGCACAAAGCCTGCTCTCACAGCTTCTCCCTTAACAAAGAATAAATACAGTTCCCACTTTGTCTACTGTGTTGCGAGCTCCATCCGCGCAGCTCACTGATGGAATATATGGACCACGAGCGATCTTATTATAGATCGTGTGTGTGTAGCACAGCTGATGCTCGTCACAAACACCAGTTGATGCACAGGCCTGTTAATGCCTTAGGCACTCAGCGGAAGCTTGCAAGAAAATAGAGCAATGGTATAAGGCGGGTGTACCAACCCAGCCATTCCAGCCGGGGGGGCAAGGGGCCGCCCCGGGGGTCCCAATTGCTTTAGACCCCATTGCCATAGATCCAGGTGAAGAGGATGAAGGGGCTGCTGGGCCCGCTTCTCCAACAGACAGTTTGCAATGGGAGGACACCTGGCCGGAGGCTTATCCGGAATTGGAAGGCCAGAGTGACACAGATTCAGATAACAAATATGAGCGTCATGGGGGGAGAGGTTCTCAGGACCTGTTATGGGAACCAGCGAAGGATGTGTTGATGGAAACTGAAAGGGAGGATGCTTCTCACGGCGATAGCGAGCCAGCTGCGGCTCGGCCTGGGAGAAGTTTTGACCGAAGAAGCAGCATTGAAAGCAATAGAAAGGAATGGCGCCGAAGCCTAGAGCGGCACTGGTCCCACAAAGGGGGAAACTAAATAGAGGTTCCATGGGAACGGTTCCTCAGTTGGTCGGCCACTTCTGATCTGAAGGGAGTGTAGCGACCCTGTTCCTTGAAGCCATCACTGACTTGCCTTGCCAAGAAGTACCTTGGACCTTGTATTTCCCTGAACTCTGCTTTGAATTGCCTACAGATTACTTTACCTTGTTTTGATTCACTTTGGTTTGGACTTTGCTTTTGAAGATTCCCTGTTTTTTGATTGAGCTTTGCTTGCTCATTACTTTGGACTAATTGACACTTTCTTAATTGGACATTTACCTTTTTCACCTGTTTTTATTATTCAATAAATAGTTAATTGATTATTGTCTCTCTGTGTGTGATTAAGGGGCCGGGCCAGGACCCAGCATTGTGACAGTTGGCCGACCAACTCCACGAACCCCTTTTTCACACCACGGGACGACCGAGGCGCCGGCGGCAAGCTCGCAGGATGGCGCAGCTAAGTGCTGCCGAAGTTCAGGCTTTGCAGCAAGAGGTGGTGGACCTGAGGACCAGAGCCGGCCGGAACCCCACCCTTGGGGTTCCGCCGCGATTCAGCGGAGACCCGGCTGCGGTTAACGTATTTACGGGACAATGTGAAATGTACTTGGAGCTCCGCCAAACCGAGTTCACCACGGAGAGGGCTAAAGTAGGCTTCGTTTACAACCTACTGGAGGGAACAGTGGCAAACTGGGCGACTACATTGTTGCAAGCGAATGCGGCACCAGTGGCGTCAGTGGCTGGGTTCCTACAAGCCATCAAGGAGACTTGGGGAGCTCCGGTGAACACTGAGTTGGCCGAAAGGAGGCTGGATCGGCTGACAATGAGAGACATTACCTTGGCTCAATATATTTCCCTGTTCCGAGTCGTGGCTTCCCAAGTGGCCTGGAATGACTCGGCTTTGCGTTACCAGTTCATGAAAGGCTTGGCGGCGGAGGTGCAGCAAGAGATCCTCCGAGGGGCCACGCGACCCGCCAACCTGGAGGAGACGATCACGTTAAGCCTGTGAGTGGAGGCGGGGATCCACACCCGGAGGCAGTGGGAGAGGGGGCCCGGGGAATGGCTGGTTGCCCACAGGGAGCCGGCGGCGAGTCGTCCCGCGTTCCGCCCGTTCGCACCTGCACCCCAGCCTCTGGATGAACCCGAGCCCATGCAGTTGGGACATGTTCGTCCCAAGGTCAACACGGCCGAGAAGGCTCGGCGCCAGTGACTGAACTTGTGTTCGTACTGCGGAGGATCCGGTCATTTCTCCCACGAATGCCCGCAGAAGCCAAAAGGCAAGGCGCCTCGGGCCTCTGCGGCATGGGAAGAACCCCAGGAAGCTGAAGAGACCCTGAATGCGGCGGGGGAAGAGGTCGGCCGAGTTTAAGAGGGTTCGCTAACTCGGTCGCCAACCTTCTTCCAGAACCTCAGACTGGACAATTGTTTCTAATCATGGTAGCTTTATGGTCAGCTGAGAAAGGGCCGATGATGGTGCACGCCATGGTGGACTCGGGAGCCACGAACAACTTCATTGATACAGACTATGCGAATTCCTTGGGATTACAAGTGCATGACTTACGGGAGGCCCGGTCGGTGCAAACCATCGATGGGAGGCCATTGAAAGCGGGGTCGGTGTGGCACTACACCTCCCCCACCAAGATGTGGACAAGTGCACACAAAGAGGACATTTCCTTCCTAGTGACCAAGCTGTCAGATTTCCCTGTGATTCTGGGGATAGTGTGGTTGACGCTGCACGACCCCCAGATCTCATGGGCCCGCCGGGAGTTAAAGTTTTCTTCAGAACATTGCCAGAGTCATTGTATGACTGCACGTGCATGCCAAGCTCAAGAGGTGGAGCGGGTGGTCACACTGCCTTAAAAGTATGCTGCTTTTTGGGATGTTTTCAGTGAGAAGGAGGCTGAACGCCTGCCCCCCCCCCACCGACCCTATGGCTGCGCCATTGAACTGGAGGTCGGAGCGCTCATCCCCCACGGAAGACTATCCTCTCTTGGAGCCGGAGCAGAAAGCTCTCCGGGAGTTTCTGGACGAGAACCTGTGCAAGGGATTCATCCGACCTTCACAGTCCCCGGCCGGGGCACCCATCCTGTTCGTCATGAAAAAGTCGGGGGAATTGCGGTTGTGCAATGACTATAGAGAACTCAATAAGATCACGATTCGGAACCGCTACCCCCTGCCATTGATTCCCGAGCTGTTAGAAAGGATGTGAGGGGCCAAGGTCTACACTAAATTGGACCTGAGAGATGCTTACAATTTGGTGCGGATCCGGAAGGGAGACAAATGGAAGACAGCGTTCCAGACAAAGTGGGGGAGTTTCGAGTACCTCGTAATGGGATTCGGGTTGTGCAACACTCCCGCCACATTCCAGCACTTTATGAACGATATCTTCCGCGATCTGCTAGATCATTATCTGGCTGTGTATTTGGACGATCTTTTGATCTTCTCGCCAGACCAGGCGACCCATGACCGCCATGTGAGAGAAGTGCTGCAGCGGCTGAGAGACCACGGCCTCTATGCCAAACTGGAGAAATGCGTGTTTGATTTGAATGAAGTGGACTTTCTAGGCTATCGCATTTCTCCAAAGGGCATCGCCATGGACGATACCAAGGTGCAGGCAGTGGTGGACTGGAAAGCACCTGCCAGCAAAAAGGACATTCAATGGTTTCTGGGGTTTGCCAATTACTATAGAAAGTTCATCCCTGATTTTGCCAAGTGGGTAGACCCCATCATGCAGTGCTTGTGAGGAAAAGTTCCGTTCCGGTGGACTCAGGAGGCAGACACGGGATTCCAGAAGCTGAAACAGCGGTTCACTACGCAGCCGATTTTGCAGCATCCGGATTCCCGCACCCCGTTCATCGTGCAGGCGGATGCTTCAGATGTAGCAGTGGGAGCGATCCTGCTACAGCCCCAGGGGGCGGACTTGCTGCCGTGTGCTTACTACTCCAGGCAACTGACAGCGCTGGAGAGGAACTATACGATCTGGGAGAAGGAGCTACTGGCCATCAAGGTGGCCTTTGAAGTTTGGAGACATCTGTTGGAGGGGTCCAAGTTTCTGGTGGAAGTCCACACGGATCACCGGAACTTGGAGCACTTGAAGAATCAGCGGAAATTGAATCAGAGGCAACAGAGATGTTCCCTGTTCTTTGAGCGGTTCAATTTCCGGATTCACTATGTCACTCCCACTCAGACCAAACAAGCTGATGCTTTGTCCCGGAAGCCAGAGTACGCTCAGGGAGAAGAGGGTTCCTCCGAGACTCGGCTGCTCAAGACGGGGCTGACGCGCGGCCTCCGACGGTCATCCCCGATCCAGGGGGAAAGAAGACACTGAGTGACCGAATCCATGCCCGGCAGAAGGAAGACCCTTGGGTACGTGAACAGAAGGCCAAGGGGGTGCAATTTCCTTTCCAAGTGAAAAGTGATCTGTTGTGCCGGCGGGATCGCACGTATGTTTCCCCAGACCTGAGAGGGAGGAAATCCTAAAACTATGCCATGACAGTCGGGCGGCGGGGCATTTTGGACTGTTCAAAACGCTCCAGTTGGTGCTGCGGGACTTCTGGTGGCCAAAGGTGCGGAGAGACATTGAGACTTATGTAAACACCTGTCCGGTCTGCCAGAGAGCCAAGAAGCAAGGGGGCAAGCCTGCTGACTTGCTGCAACCGCTGCCCACTCCATCCGTGCCGTGGAAAATGATTTCGGCTGATTTCATCACGGATTTGCCCAAGTCCAAGGGATTCACATTGATTTTGGTCATTGTGGATTGTTTCACCAAGATGAGTCATTTTGTGCCATGTGTGGGAGTGTCTACAGCCAAAGAGACTGCTGACATGTTTGTGCAACACGTATTTCGCCTCCATGGGATTTCCCAGAGTTTGGTGACGGATCGGGGCAGCCAGTTTACTTCCCAGTTCTGGCGTGCGGTCCAAAAGCTCTTGGGGATTGAAGCCCGGATGTCCACGGTGCACCACCCGCAGACAGACGGGCAGACCGAAAGGGTTAACGCTACGTTGGAGCAATACCTGCGTTGCTACGTTAACTATCAGCAGAACAATTGGGTGTCATTGTTGTCTTTGGCAGAGTTTGCATACAACAATGCTACGCAAGAATCCACCAAAGAGACTCCTTTCTTTGCAAACTATGGCTACCACCCCAGGTTCTACCCCCCGGTAGACAAGTCGGGGGGTGTGCCTGCGTCCGAGGATTGGCTGCAAGGGTTAACGGCAGTGCAAGACATGCTCCGCACTCAGTTGGATCAGGCGAAGGAAGATTACAAGCGGATGGCTGATCGGCATCGCCAGGAAGGCCCAGAGATACAGGTTGGGGACAAAGTTTGGCTGTCTACAAAATATCTGCCCACACAGAGACCTTGCCGCAAACTCGACGCGAGGTTTGTGGGACCCTACAAGGTGGAGGCTCGTGTGGGACCAGTGGCGTTCAAGCTACAGCTGCCTGTGGACATGAAACTTCACCCCGTCTTTCACCGCTCCTTGTTGCGGCCAGCGAAAGGTGTGCAGCCTGACGTGACGCAGCAGCCACCCCCTCCTGTGATGCGGAACGACGAGGAGGAGTTTGAGGTGCAGGACATTTTGGATGCACGCATCCGACGCCGGAAGCTGGAGTACCTGATTGACTGGAAAGGATTTGGGCTGGAAGAACGCTCGTGGACACTCGCACGGGATGTTCACGCCCCGGATATTGCAGCGCGCTTCCATCGCAAGTATCCGGAGAAGCCCAAACCTCGGGGGAGGCCTCGGAGGGGCCCTGGGGAGGGGGATAGTGTAGCAACCCAGCCATTCCAGTGGGGGGGGGCAAGGGGCCACCCCGGGGGTCCCAATTGCTTTAGACCCCATTGCCATAGATCCAGGTGAAGAGGATGAAGGGGCTGCTGGCCCACTTCTCCAACAGACAGTTTGCAATGGGAGGACACCTGGCCGGAGGCTTATCCGGGATTGGAAGGCCAGAGTGACACAGATTCAGATAACAAATATGAGCGTAATGGGGGGAGAGGTTCTCAGGACCTGTTATGGGAACCAGCGGAGGATGTGTTGATGGAAACTGAAAGGGAGGATGCTTCTCACGGCGATAGCGAGCCAGCTGCGGCTCGGCCTGGGAGAAGTTTTGACCGAAGAAGCAGCATTGAAAGCAATAGAAAGGAATGGCGCCGAAGCCTAGAGCGGCACTGGTCCCACAAAGGGGGAAACTAAATAGAGGTTCCATGGGAACGGTTCCTCAGTTGGTCGGCCACTTCTGATCTGAAGGGAGTGTAGCGACCCTGTTCCTTGAAGCCATCACTGACTTGCCTTGCCAAGAAGTACCTTGGACCTTGTATTTCCCTGAACTCTGCTTTGAATTGCCTACAGATTACTTTACCTTGTTTTGATTCACTTTGGTTTGGACTTTGCTTTTGAAGATTCCCTGTTTTTGATTGAGCTTTGCTTGCTCATTACTTTGGACTAATTGACACTTTCTTAATTGGACATTTACCTTTTTCACCTGTTTTTATTATTCAATAAATAGTTAATTGATTATTGTCTCTGTGTGTGTGATTAAGGGGCTGGGCCAGGACCCAGCATTGTGACAGCGGGCCTGTTCAACAGGCGGGCCGCGGGCCGCACACATCCCACCAGCCTGTTGGACACGGCCCGCCTACCCTCCTGCAATAAATCTGTTTTTTTAAAGAAAAAAATTTAAAAATTAATTTTTAAAAAAAAATATTCGGGGGAGGGAGGGATCGCAGCGGGGGGAGAGAGGGAAGGAGGCGGGGCAGGGAGGAGGAAGGCACCCGGCTCCTCCTCCCTGCCTCGCCCCCTCCGTCCCTCTCTCCCTGCCCCGCCCCCTGAGCGTCTCCAGGCGGTGACGTCGCAGCCAGCATCGCCGAACACGCTCAGGGGGCGGCGTTTCCTCCGCTGTTTGTTTGGCAACGTGAATGAGAGGAAGGGGACCTTGCGTTCGCCTCCTATGCTTTTCACTAGATACAAATCAAAAAGCAAGCATAGGAGGCGAACGCGGGGTCCCCTTCCTCTCGTTCACGTTGCCAAACAAACAGCGGAGGAAGCGCCGCCCCTTGAGCATGTTCGGCGATGCCGGCTGCGACGTCATCACCTGGAGACGCTCAGGGGGCGGGGCGTCCTCCGCAGTTTGTTTGTCAACGTGAACGAGAGGAAGGGGGCCCCGCGTTCGCCTCCCTTGCTTGCTTTTGCTGTAAACAAAGCCACGTGTGCCTTTCTACCTGCCCGGGCCTCCCTTTTTCGTCCGCTAAGCAGCGCTGGCACCGGCTACCTGGCTTCGCCAGGGAAGGCGCACTGCCCGGACCTCCTATTCCAAAGGAGCAAAAAAGAGGTATGTTATTGTGTTCTGGGGATATAATATTAAATGGATTGCTTCATTAATATAATTTTGTTCTGGGGATATAATATTAAATGGATTGCTTCATTAATATAATTTTGTTCTGTTGATATAATATTAAATGGATTGCTTCATTAATATAATTTTGTTCTGTTGATATAATATTAAATGGATTGCTTCATTAATGTAATTTTGTTCTGGGGATATAATATTAAATGGAGGATATAATATTAAATGGATTGCTTCATTAATGTAATTTTGTTCTGTTGGGATTGCTTCATTAATATAATTTTGTCCGGGAGGATATAATATTAAATGGATTGCTTCATTAATATAATTTTGTTCTGGGGATATAAAATTAAATGGATTGCTTCATTAATATAATTTGGTTCTGGGGATATAATATTAAATGGATTGCTTCATTAATATAATTTGGTTCTGTTTGGTTCTGGGGAAAATATCCAACCTTCCACCTTTCTATTATAATTATATTTAATTGTGTTTTAATCCCTCCCAAATTTATTCCCAACCTCCAACCTTCCACCTTTCTGTTATAATTATATTTAATTGTATTTTAATTAGGGGGCGGAGCCAGGGTGGGGAGGGGGCGGAGCTGGGGAGGGGGCGGGGCAGGAAGGGGGTGGAGCCGGGGGCTTGGCCCCCCAGGTGATCAGTGACCGGAATTCTGGCCCAAGGTCCGGTAGAAGTTGGACAGCCCTGGTATAAGGAGTATGCCAGGGCTTAAAGAAAAGATCAGACCAGCCTTCCTTCTCCAGTCCCTTTAAATGTATGCATGCAAATAAACAGTCAGAATCAGAGATAAGATTAATAATGGTTTACTTACAAAAAGATATCTTGCATGATGTAAATATCATACAGGTACAAAAGCATCGCTGAGGCCCAAAGATGGAAGGGGCCTCCCTTCTCCAAAAGTGTTACATCAGGAGTATCAGGATACAAAAGAAGAAAGAGAACAAAACAAAGAGCAGCTATCTCTTTTATAGCCTCTCGACATGTGGTCAGATTCCTAGCCTGACACAGTACACCTTAACAACTTAATCTAAATAACAGTCATGCAGTACATCCTGGGACTTAGGATGCTATCTACTACATGATACAAACAGGAAGTGATGTGTGTTAGTTTGATAATTCCAACAGCCCTCCTCAAACGTACACACATTACTTAAATTAGTCCCATCTTGACACGTAGGTCCTGAAAACCATCTCTCGGTAGTGGCTTGGTCAATATGTCCGCTACCATCTGCTTTGTTGGACAATAGGACAACTCAATCATTCCATCTTGAGTAAGTTTGCGCACACTATGATATCTAATTCCAATATGCTTGGTACGCATCATCATCTTTTCAGACTTGGCAAATTTAATGCAGCTTTGATTGGCTTCAAACACTTGGATTGGCTTCTGCTCATCTATTCCAAAGTTAATTAGAAGTTGATGAAGCCACAGGAGTTCATCTGATAAGAACATAAGAACATAAGAAGAGCCATGCTGAATCGGGCCTCAGCCCATCTAGTCCAGCATTCTGTGTCACACAGTGGCCCACTAGTTGTACACAGGGATCTCTAGCAGAAAGGAGGGCAAAACCCTCACCTGCTCCCGACCCCCCACAACCAGTACCCGGGGAAAATCCTGCCTGCCTCCATCAACACAGAGGTGGCACTTGGATGTCCATTTCATTAGCTACTGATTCCCTTGGTATCCATGAATCTTTCTAATCCTGCCTTGAAGCTGTCCAGGCAGACAGCTGTCACAACCTCCTCTGGAAGTGAGTTCCATAACCCAATGACCCTCTGGGTGAAGAAATATTTCCCTTTATTTGTCCTAACTTTCCTACCTTGGAGCTTTAGGAGTGCCCCCTAGTCCTAGTGTTGTGTGACAGAGAAAATGTTTTTTCTTTATTCACCTTTTCTATCCCATGCATGATTTTATACACTTCGATCAAGTCACCTCTTAAACGCCGTCTTTCAAGGCTGAAAAGACCAAGGCGTTGCAACCTGATTTCATAAGGGAGCTGCTCCATCCCTTGGATCATTTTTGTTGCCCTTCTTTGTACCTTTTCCAGTTCCGTTATATCCTTCTTGAGGTGCGGTGACCAGAATTGTACACAGTACTCCAGATGTGGCCTCACCATAGATTTGTAGAGAGGCAATACAACATTTGCCGGCCTATTTTCGATTCCCTTCCTGATCATGCCAAGCATAGAATTTGCTTTTTTCACTGCTGCTGCGCACTGGGTTGACATCTTCATTGAGCTGTCCACCAAGACCCCAAGATCCCTTTCCTGGTTTGTCTCGGAAAGCTTTGACCCCATCAATTGGTAGGTGTAGTTGGGGTTCTTTGCCCCGATGTGCATGACTTTACACTTGTTTAGGTTAAAATGCATTTGCCACTTTGTTGCCCATTCACTCAATTTCGAGAGATCTTTCTGGAGCTCTTTACAATCAGTTTCATTTTTAACTACCCTGAACAATTTAGTGTCGTCTGCAAACTTTGCTACCTCAGAATTCACTCCTACATCCAGATCATTAATGAATAAATTAAAAAGTAACGGACCCAAAACTGAACCTTGGGGTACGCCACTTCTCACCTCTTTCCACCCAGAGAAATGTCCGTTTATTACCACCCTTTGTTTCCTACAGTTTAGCCAGGTTTCAATCCAGGACAAGACCTGTCCTCTGATTCCATGACTGAAGAGCTTATTTAGGAGCCTTTGGTGAGGGACTTTGTCAAAAGCCTTTTGAAAGTCAAGGTAAACAATATCGACTGGGTCCCCTTTATCTATGTGTTTATTTACACCCTCAAAGAATTCTATCAAGTTAGTAAGACATGATTTGCCTTTGCAGAAACCATGTTGATTTTCCTTCAGCAATGCCTGTTCTTCTATGTGCTTGGTAATTTTTTCTTTGATAATGGTTTCCATCACTTTGCCTGGAACTGAGGTTAGACTAACTGGCCTATAATTTCCTGGATCACCCCTGGATCCTTTCTTGAAGATCGGAGTTACATTTGCCTCCCTCCAGTCCTCGGGTACGGTGCCTGATCTTAGAGAAAGGTTATATATTTTGGCTAGAATTTCAGCAATTTCACACTTGAGTTCCTTAAGAACTCTGGGGTGGATGCCAGCTGGCCCTGGTGATTTGTTGACATTTAGTTTAGTAAGGCATGTGAGAACATCTTCCTTGTTTATCTCTATCTGGTTTAATTCTTTTAATTCCCTCCCTGAAAAAACTGACTCAGCTGCAGGCATATGTTGTCTGTCCTCCTGTGTGAAAACGGAGGCAATGAAGTTGTTTAGCCGCTCAGCAATCTCCTTGTCTTCACTTATTGTCCCTTTCTTCAAGTGGCCCAACTGCTTTTCTAGTTGGGTTTCTACTTCTGATGTACTTAAAGAAGTTTTTGCTGGTTTTTTTTAAATATTCTTAGCTATATGTGCCTCAAAATCTCTCTTGGCTTTCCTGACGGTTGCTTTGCATTTAGTTTGCCAGAGCTTGTGTTCCTTTCTGTTCTCCTCAGTAGGAAGAGCCTTCCATTTCTTAAATGAGTTTTTCTTCTTTCCAATCACATCTTTTACTTCATTTGTAAGCCATGCCGATGTCCTCTTGGACTTTCCCGGCCTCTTTCTTATTTTAGGAATGCATTTTAGTTCGGCTTGTTTGAAAGTATTTTTAAACAGTTTCCAAGCATTCTGGAGGGATTTGATTTTTTTTACTGTTCCTTTTAGTTTGTTCTTTGCTATTTTTCTCATTTTGGTGAAATTCCCTTTGTGAAAATTTAAGGTCTCTGTGTTAGTTTTCACTGACAGTTTGCTATCCAAACTTAAGTTGAAGGTTATTGTGTTGTGGTCACTGGTACCTATGGGCTCAGTTACAAGGACATCTTGAACGAGATCTTGTTCATTAGTTAGCACCAAGTCCAGGATCCCTTTCCCTGGTTGGTTCCATGACCATCTGCTCAAGGGAATAATCAGCTAACATGTCGAGGAACCTTGTCTCTCTTTTCATGCGTAGAACAAGAATTTAGCCAATCTATTCGGGGATAGTTGAAGTCCCCATTATGACTAATTTATTGCTTTTTGAGGCCTGTTTAATTTCATTTTCCAGATAGCAGTCTGCCTCTGGAGTTTGGTTGGGAGGGCGATAGCAGATCCCTAATGCTAGATTAGTTTTTTGTCCTGTGACTTTTACCCACAATGTTTCTGTAGGTGAGTTTGAATTTTCTTGAAATTCTAATTCATGAGATTCTAGCTCTTCATTTATGTACAAGGCCACACCGCCACCATTTTTCCCTCTCCTGTCTTTCCTGTACAGTTTATAACCTGGAATTTTTGTGTCTCAATTGTTTTCCTCTGTCCACCAGGTTTCTGTTATGCCAATAATATCAATATTTTTTTCTTTTGCCAAACATTCTAACTCCCCTATTTTTGTTTGAAGGCTTCTAGCGTTTGCGTACAGACATTTATATTTATTGCCCTGATGCCCTTTCAACTTTGGCTGTTTATGAGAATTTGTAGAACGCCTACCATGTCCTACCTCTTGACTACTTTCTATCTTTTCTGTTGACTCAGCCGTTTGTGCGTAAATTTCATCCTCCATACTTGGCGTTTCACCCTCTCGAACCGGAAGCTGCCCAGCTCCTGTCGAAAGAAACAGCTACATATTCTGCTTCCGTAGTCGATTTAGCGATCAATTCTTGCTTCCGACTGGCCCAAGAGATAGGACCACCTCCATACAAGAAAAGGTAACCACTGACCGACTTGCAGTCCGAAGAATCTCCAGTCCAATCCAAGTCTGAGAAACAGGTCAGCTTTGGTTCATCACAAGCTGGCAATCTCAACTGTAAGTCCATTGTACCTTTCAGGTACCTTATGACTCTCTTCACAGCAATCCAATCTTTCTGAGTAGGTGCAGTGACCTTCCTGCTCAGGATTCCAACAGCCGGCGATATATCTGGCCTTATGTTGGTTGCTAAGTACAAAAGCTTTCCTATTGCTGTTCTGTACTGATCATTGGTTGGCAAAAGCTCACTTTCTCCATTGTTTCTCAAGAAGTCTGTCACCATGGGTGTTGCAACTGGTTTCGCGTCTTGAAGTCCAGTAACCTGCAACAGGTCGACAATCTTCTGCTTCTGGTTCAAGATAAATGATCCATCATCCTCTCTCTTGATCTGAATTCCAAGATAATAGGAAACATCTCCAAGTTCTTTTATCTCAACTTGCTTGCTCAAATGACGTACAACTTATGTGTAGTGTTGACGTGAGCGTGATGCTATGACAAGGTCATCAACGTACATAAGGATGAAACAACTATAACCATTCTTCACTCTGGTGTATAGACATTGATCTGCTTCTCCTGGCTTGAAGCCCAATTGCTTCAGCATCTCATCTAGCTTCTGGTTCCACGCCTTGGCTGACTGGTGAAGCTCATAGAGACCTTTCTGGAGCTTGCAGAAAAGGTTAGGTCTCCTTCTGTCTTCAAAACCAGGTGGTTGCTTCATGTAGAGGTCTTCAGAGATCTCACATGCAAGAATGCAGTCTTGACATCTAGATGTCGCACTGTCATCTACTTTGAAGCTGCCACACTCAGAAGTAGTCTCACGGTGCTATGTTTCACAACAGGTGCAAAGGTCTCATCGAAATCAATCCCGTATTTCTGAGAAAATCCTTGTGCAACTAGTCTTGCTTTGTAGCGCTTCACTCTTCCTTCAGAGTCTTGCTTCAATTTGAATACCCATCTACATCCGATGGCTTTCTTTCCTGGTGGGACTTCAGTAAGAGTCCAAGTCTTATTCTTGTATAAGGCATCTATCTCCTCCTCTGCAGCCTTCTTCCACTGTTTGGCTTCTGAGGAAGGTAGCATGTCAATTTATTCTATACTGGACAGTTCACTGGGTAACGCCGGCTCTGCGATGTAGGACAGACGTAAGGGTTGCACGCCTCTGATGGGACGCAATGAATATCTGGGAGCTTGTTCTGGAAGATGATCCACCTCCGCAGACCCTTCTGATCCAGAACTCACTTCACCATCATCATCTTCTAGCCCTTCTGTATGCGTACTGCCTGTATCGTCTGTAATGTGCCCTTCCCATCTCTGGTCAAAGTCTGGTTCCATTTCCAGTGCATCAATTGAAGAAATTTCTTGTGCATCACTCATGAACTCCACAAGTTGTAAAGTAGCACTTTCTTCTTCATCCGAAGAATCTAGCACAGTCCCTCTCAAGTTGACTCTACTTTGCTCATCAAAGTGCACAACGTGTCGAATGGACACTTCACCTGTCCTAAGGTCCATGACTCTGTAGCCTTTGTTTGCTGGTGCGTATCCGACCATAATAGTCTGTTCAGACCTCTGGTCCAGCTTGTTCCTCTTCTGCTTCGGAACATACGCGTAGGCGATGCTACCAAACTTCCTAATCCTCTTCGCATTTGGTGCATGCCCACTCCACATCTCGAAAGGAGTCTTCGTTGTCCCTTTCGTAGGCAAACGATTCTGTAGGTAAGCAGCAGTTGCAATAGCTTCTCCCCACAGGCAGGCAGGCTGGCATGTGTGCTTCGGCTAACATGCATCTTGTCATCTCCACAAGAGATCGCATTTTCCGCTCGGCTACTGAATTTTGCTGAGGGGTATATGCTACACCTTTGATGTGCTGAATTCCATTCTCTTGAAGGAATTTCTGTGTGCGGTGCAAAGTGTATTCACTACCACAATCCATCTGAATGGCCTTTGGTGTACATTCAAACTTGGTTCTCGCCATAGCTACATATCTCTGCAACACGTCCTGTGCTTCTGACTTGCTCTCCACAACATAAACAACACAGTATCTTGAAAAATCATCCAGGAATATGACAATATAGTGGTTTCCACCTATTGAAGGCACGTTGAAAGGACCACATATGTCACTGTGAATGAGATCTAGAACCTTGGTAGATCTCCTTTCCATGTTGACTGGAAACGAAGGGCTCACTGCCTTCTGTTGGATGCAGGTCACACACTTGTTAAAGTTTGTGCTGCCAATGTCCAAATTTTTAGCTAACTTGTTCTTCTGCATTTGAAGAATCGCATTTACATCTCTATGCCCAAAGCGTTTATGCTACAGTTCAAGGGCATTCTTATCAGCTTGAATGTTAACCATGTTGGCTTGCTCAGTTGGAATGCACAGTTCATAAATCCCATTTCTTTCAACAGATCTAGCATACAAGGCATCATCTCTTGAAATATTACATTCCCCATTCTCAAAATGAATTGCAAAGCCCTTTTTATCCATCGCGCTAACACTTAACAAATTTGCATGTAAGGATGGTATGTAATAAGCATCCTTAACATTAGTTTCAACAATCCCTTGAGGTAAATTACATTGCACAGTGCAGTCTCCTGAACCCATGATTTCAATAGGTCTACCATCAGCAGTATTTAAATTACCTCTAACATTTTGGTTAAGTTCAACAAAATTATCAGATTCATATGTGCAATGTTGAGAACATCCTGAATCGACTACCCATTTACTAGCTTTATCCTTATTCCCATTTGCGGTTAAAGCATTCTCAACAGCTAAAAGACTTTTTCCACTCGGTTTATTTCCTATAAAATTTCCAGGAAATCTCTTATTTTTGCCACTGGGTGGCGCACCATCAGTCTTTGGAAAATTACAGAAACAAGCGATGTGCCCGGACCTCCCACATCTAAAACATCCATGCCCCTGAGGGTTGGGCCTTGAAGCTCCGCCCCTGTGGGTCTGGCTCCTCTTCACATGGAAACCTGATACACTCTGCCTTAAGCCTTCGGCCTGTGAAGAAGTTTCCCTGTCTCCACAGAACTCTCTCAGTCTCGACACAATAATTTGGAAACTTATTTCAGAAGAACCTTCCACTGAAGCAGTGAAAGAATCAAAAGATCTTCCCATAGTTGCAAGCAGAAAGGTATTTCTATGTATATCATTAAATTCAAACCCTGTTAATCTAAGATTCTCCATCAATTGTGTAAAATCTTCTAGATGCTTTTCACATTTTCCTTATCATTCAATGTTATCTTAAGCAGTCTTTTTAAATTAGTTATTCCACTTTTCATCGTAATTTGACCATACTGTTTCTTTAATGCATCTAAAATCTGTTTAGCAGTTTCACATCCCCTTATATGTATTACTTGCGCATCTCTAAGAGTAGAGGGAATCAAATATCTAGCTCGCCCATCCTTTTCCCGCCATCTCTCAGCTTCCTTCGAATTACCTCCAGGACATTCTGTATCTATACAGACTCTCAATTTTTCAGATTCTAGCATTAAATGTATTCTATCCAGCCAAACTGAATATGAAGAATGACTTAATACTGTTTTGAACCCTAGAGGTCCCTCTTTACGGTCCATTTTCTAAGTTAAAAAACCCCCCAAAAAACAGCTTCTACCCAAAATGAGGGTCTCAAAAGAAAAAAGATCCAAAAAAATGGAATCAAAATTCAAATCTCAAAACTTCAAAATCTCAAAATATTTGGCTAAATTTTAAAAAAATTCAAACAAAGTAACCATATAGCTCTGTATTCTGAACATACATGCATAGGGAGGAGAAAGAAAAAAATTGTGCTTTAAAATCTCAGGCCTCCAAAAAACAAACTGGCTGTGGGTCCCAAAACAAACAAAGCCCTTTCCTCCGTGAGTGAAATTCTCCTCTGCACAGGAGTTATCCCTTAAAAATGCAGTAGGCAGAAATTTCAGAAAACACACAGAGGTCCAAAAAAAATTGGCATTGACTCCAAAAATGTGCTCTCTCTCAAAACATTTCAAGCATGCTAGAACCCATAACCTGATGGAATATATGGACCACGAGCGATCTTATTATAGATCGTGTGTGTGTAGCACAGCTGATGCTCGTCACAAACACCAGTTGATGCACAGGCCTGTTAATGCCTTAGGCATTCAGCGGAAGCTTGCAAGAAAATAGAGCAATGGTATAAGGAGTATGCCAGGGCTTAAAGAAAAGATCAGACCAGCCTTCCTTCTCCAGTCCCTTTAAAAGTATGCATGCAAATAAACAGTCAGAATCAGAGATAAGATTAATAATGGTTTACTTACAAAAAGATATCTTGCATGATGTAAATATCATACAGGTACAAAAGCATCGCTGAGGCCCAAAGAGGCCTCCCTTCTCCAAAAGTGTTACATCAGGAGTATCAGGATACAAAAGAAGAAAGAGAACAAAACAAAGAGCAGCTATCTCTTTTATAGCCTCTCGCCATGTGGTCAGATTCCTAGCCTGACACAGTACACCTTAACAACTTAATCTAAATAACAGTCATGCAGTACATCCTGGGACTTAGGATGCTATCTACTACATGATACAAACAGGAAGTGATGTGTGTTAGTTTGATAATTCCAACACTCACAATTTGTACAGGAGCTTGCGTAACGTTCTTCAGAAGTTTCAGACAGTTCACCACATGGTGAGTGGCTCCACTGTCTAACAGCCAATGCTGCCCAGGTTTCTGCTGCTACAAAAAAACTTTTGGCTCTGGTTGAAGAATTCTTCTTCTCCTGAGAACTCCCTGTCTGGTTTTTCTTTTCTTTTTTATAATAATTTTTATTATAGGTTTCCAAACAGGTTTGCAATAAAAAGAGTTGGGTGGGAGGAAAGAAGAAGAAAAAACTAAGAAGGGGGAAAATCCTTTTGGCTATAGGTAAAAGGAAGAGGGAGATTTGAACTTCCATTATTCTCTATATTGGTTTACAAAACTTATTACAGTGTTCTCTCACTTATTGCAGGGGTTATGTTCCAGGACCTATTTTAAAATAAAGTGAAGGAAAGGAAGGAAAGGCTCCTCAAGGCTGGAGGAAGGGAGGACTGAGGAGGGAAAGTGCCTTGGTGAGCGGTGGCGGCAAACACCCCACAAAACAGTGAAAATACCATGATATATATTTTAAATTAATATTTTTTGAAAACCGTGAAAAAGTGAGTCCACTAAAAGTGAACCGCAAAGTAGTGAGGGAACACTGTATAGTCCTTTTACTACTGCTTGCTGTGTTCCCAGCGGTGGCGTCTTCGATCAACTTTCTTCTTTTTAAATCAATAGATTAACTTTGTTATCCTTCAACCAGTTTGTAAAAGGGGTCCAGTCTGTGTCTTCCATATGTCTTGGATACTAATGATGCTAATTTGTCCATACTCATAACATCTAGCATTTTCTCTATCCAATTGTCTCTTGATGGTGAAGGAAGCATATTGGGGAAAGGGGCTTATTTAGAATCATTTAGATTTGATTAACATTTATTAAGAATCTGACCCTCTGTAGAAAAAGCAACTGTCAGAAGAGAGATGAAGAGAGATGAGACCTGGCTTCTCCTTTCCTTTTCAAAACCTTAAAAACACTTAGATTCATAACTAGAACAAATTGTGGTTTCGATAACATGACGCTTGGGTGCAGGTGTGCAAAGAGGGGCTTCCCATCTAAAAGGTCAGATGACAGGAGGATTGGAAAAGAACAGAGACAAAGGGAATTTTCATCCTTTGTTTGCCTATCTGTATACAAGGTTTTGCTTTGGTCAAGGAAGGGGCGGTCAGTCCTTGTAAGGTGTGGGCACCTGCGGTGCCTAGACGACTGTCCGACTTCTTCATGTACATGAATAAATAAAACCTCACTTTTGATTTTCCTCAATGGGATTGCTTCATTCTTTGACCTCCCTGGTCTGGCCTTTGATAAAGACCCAAAATTAGGGTCTGTAACAATGGTAAATCTTTTTGTCTCCATACTCGGGCATAGACCAACCTCGCCACCATATGTAAAAAGTTTGTCTTTATTTGTAGACCACTTTATGTTTGTCATCCCTAGTAAAAAAAATACTCAGTGTGCAAAGGCAATTTCTCTTTTAATTTTTTTAAGTTTGTGGATTTCTTTTTAAAGCCCTCTTGCTTTATCACATGACCACCACAATGAAAAAAAGATCCCTCTTGTTTCTCACACTTCCAACAGTTGTGGTTATAGTCTTTTGCAAATTTTGCTATTTTCTTTGATACATCATTTTTAACCCCAATTCTCTTTCAAATCGTAAGCATAAGTGTATTTTAGTTTCCTGTTCCACATTGTTTCTTCCCCTGACAACTCCATGTCTGGTTTTTCAACAGCTCTCCTGGCATGTCCTGCATATCACCACTGTTGCCTGCTTCACACTCCCCTTTCCTTCTCCTCCAGAATCTGGACATTACCAGGTCGAGATTCGTATCTTTCTCACTCAGACTCTGAAAGCTGTAGTGCAGAAAACCCCAGTCCTGATTCAGACTTCTCTAACATGACAGTGAGCCCTCTATCCCCACAACCAGCAAGACAGGCCTGCCAGATCCTACTTACTTGTCTGCTTCCTCTGACAGAACCGGCATTCCACTTTGCAATTATATGGCTCAGGGCTCCACTGGGTCCAAGTCTAACTTTCAGTACCGTATCAGAAGACAGCATAATGACTGAAGTAAGTAATCTTCTGTCAATGTTTGTGGCAGCCAACTTTTCCCATAGTGTGTTGCAGCAGTTTGTGTCAAATGCTGAAGACAAGTCTATAAGTGCTGAATACAAACTCATCCCCATTGAAATATACTTTTGAATTATGTGCTGCAGGGCAAAGCAAGTATCTGTGGTTGAACGTTCCTATTGAAATCCTGATTGTTCTTCACAGAGAATATTGTTTTCATTGGCCCATTGCTCAATTTTAATCAGAAGATATTTTGCATAAATTTTGGCTGTGATATCAATCAGGCTCATGGGCCGATAATTATTTGGATAGGTCTTTTTCTGCATTCTTATGAATAGGGATGATAATACTCATCTGCCAGCCTCTAGGTATACTGCATTAATTGTTAATGTGAGAGAAGAGCCCTGCTAAAAGTTGGGCCCACCAATCACTGTTGTTCTTGAAAAGTTCAGCCGGCAAAAAAATCCTCCCCTGTCACTTTATTGTTTTGAAGTGTGTTGATAATAGATATTCCTTCATGTGGCTCAACTTGTGGCTAGGCCAGGAGGGTGGCAGGATTATAATACGTTGTTACATGTTTTACATTGTTTGAATTGCCTGCCTTATTAAAGAGATCACCATAAAAGGTTTCCCAATGAGATACAGGGACTGGAGAGTCTTGAGAATCTGACTTGTCTCAATTTTAAAGAAACTAGTTGCCAGAAGACCACTAAATTGGTCTTACAGTTATACTTATTACTCATAAGTCTCATGGATACGAAAGTGATTAAGCTTAATCACATACATTGAAATTGGAAACATTTCTTAAAAATCAGTGGGTAGACTGATTGTTCTGAAACTTGGCAGGCTTGCGCCCCTGCTCATGTTGTTTCACCGTGCCACAATTTGAGGGGATACTTCTTGAAGCTCTTTTAAAAAATTTTTAATGAAACAACTCAAACAAATTCTAAAAAATCAGCAGCAGAACTAATGTTTCTGAACCTTTGCAGGATTGATGCCCTGCATATGTTGTCTCATTGTGCAGAAATTCAAGGGGATACATCTTGGAGATTTTTAAAACTACATATTTGTAAAAACTAAAACATTCCTAAAAATCAGTGGATGACTAAGACGCTCTGAAACTAGGCTTAAAGTTGTAAATGTTGGCTACAAGTGTGCCAAGTTTCATTCTAATGACTATAAAAGTGATGGAGAAATAAGCCTCAGAATTTCCCCCATGAAGCAATTATGAAGATTTGGAGATTTGGATTACGAATTGGAATGGGACTCCTCTGAATCTTTACAAAATGAAGGTGGGGGGGGGGGGGCATCTAAATCGCTGAAACAAATTACTAATCGGATTCCAGCCATTTCACACACCTCTAATGTTCAGTTCTGGAAACCACAAATCAAGAAAGCTATAGACAAGCAAGAAAGTGTTCAGAGAAGGGCATCCAGAATGTAAAAGGTCTGAAAGCCATGAAGCTCTTGGAGAAGCAACTTAAGGAACTGGGGATGTTTAGATTGAAGAAGAGAACGTTCGTGGAGGGGAGTGTATGAGAACTCTATAGGTATTTGGGAAGAGGTCATACTAAAGATAGAGCCGGTCTGGTTTCATTTAGTTTCTTTCTTTCTTTTAGTTTTTAGAAAATGTTACTCATCAATGTTCCATGACTTTTCTTCGTACTGCTTCATTACCTACACATTTTCTGCAAACTCCAAATTAATTATGGGCTTCCTAGCCTTGCATTTGAGCTGAGGTTTTTCAGAATCACTTCGCAGACAAGATTGCGTTGCTCGCCGGGACCTTCCTTCCACACTTGATACAGTCCAGGAGCTGGAGACTCCGTGGCCATCCGCCGGGTCCACCTTCGACCGGTTGCGACCACTGGACGCAGAGGATGTGGACAAGATTGCCGCAGCCCTTAAGTCGACCACCTGCTCCCTCGACCCGTGCCCTCCACGCTGATTCGAGCTTGCGTGGAGGGGTTACGAGGCCCTCTGTTGAAGATAGTCAACTGCTCCCTTGAGCAAGGGGCTTTTCCAGAGGAGCTAAAAGAGGCGGTGGTCAGTCCATTGCTGAAGAAGCCCGGACTAGACCCCGCGGCTCCTCCACTACCGCCCAGTGTCGAACCTTCCGTACCTGGGCAAGGTGATTGAGAGGGCAGCAATGGACCAGCTGCAGACCTTCTTGGATGACGCAACCTGGCTAGACCCCTTCCAGTCCGGCTTCCGTTCAGGCCATGGGACGGAGACTGTCCTGGTCTCCATCACAGACCTACTCCGCTGCCACTTGGACCGAGGTGGATCGGCGCTGCTCGTGTTATTGGACCTCACGGCAGCGTTTGATACCATCGATTACCAACTTTTGATACACCGCCTGGCGGTGGCAGGTGAGGGGACAGCCCTCAACTGGCTGTCCTCCTTCCTCCAACGCCGCCAGCAGCGAGTGAAGTGGGGAGGGGCGGTCTCCGGAGGCTCCCGCTGAGTGCGGGGTGCCTCAGGGGCTATCCTCTCCCGCTGTTATTTAACATCTATATGCGACCACTCGCCCAACTGGTACGGAGTTTTGGGCTGGAGTGTCATCAGTACGCTGACGACACCCAGCTCATTCTGAGGTTGGACCCCGGGCAGTCTCTGTACCCGATAATTTCCATCTTTGCCTTGAAGCCGTTACTGGATGGCTGCGAGCCAGTAAGGTGAAGGTGAACCCGGCGAAGATGGAGATCTTGTGGCTGGGCCGCCCGGGGGGGGTAGTGACCCAGTTGCCAACTTTCGATGGTGTGGCCCTCTGCCCTCAGCCATCGGTAAAAGTCTGGGGGTCCGGCTGGGCGCCCACCTGTCCATGAAGGAGCAGATTGGCTGCACCTGCAGGACAGCATTCTACCACCTACGGTTGGCTAAGCGCCTGGCGCCCTACCTCTCCCAACGCGACCGTGCTACGGTGATCCACGCCACGGTCATCTCGAGGCTCGATTACTGAAATGCGCTCGACATTGGCCTTCCCTTGTCGATGATCCGAAGCTTAAGCTAGTGCAGCCCGCCGCAGCCCGCCTCCTCCTGGGCGCTGCAAGATCTGACCGCGCGACCCCACTCTTGCGCGAGCTGCACTGGCTTCCGATTGAATTCCGGGTCCTCTTCAAGGTGTTAGTTCTCACCTTTAAGGCCATCTATGGTTTGGGGCCAGTGTACCTGAGGGAGCGACTTACCCCCTATGTGCCCGCGAGATCACTGCGCTCTGAGGAGCTTAACCTCCTTGAGGTGCCTTCCCTTGTAACCTGCAGACTGGCCACTACACGGCGGAGGGCATTCTCTGTAGCTGCCCCAAGTCTCTGGAACGGCCTCCCGGAGGAGATCCGCGCCATCCGCGCTCTTCTGCCCTTTCGCAAGGCCGTGAAGACTTGGCTCTTTAGGAAGGCGTTTGGCCCTTAACTCAACCACACTGTGTGCCATGCCGCCTATCCCCCCCAGATTCTTATCTCGTCCCCCCGCATTCGCTGAGGGCTAGTGTTTTTAATATGTTTTAACTGCTTTGATGTTTAATGTGTTTTAACTGTTTAATCTGTTTTATTACTCACGGTGTTTATGCTTCTTCTGTAAACCGCTCTGAGCTCCGGAGTGAGCGGTATACTAAATCGAAGTTAATAAATAAATAAATAAATAAATGTTTATAATGGTCTCAATGGTCCTTTCAATGTGACCATTACAGAATGAGAACCAAATCGCCATCAGCCAGGAAGTTTCTCATAGTATTCAAGAACACTTTGGGTTCCACAAATCCCTAGGAACATGGGAGCAATTGAGTGCCTTCCCTGATAAGATCAATCTCTATCTGCTCAATAGCAAACTGAGGTCCAAGGTATGTCTTGCAATGTGTCCCGGGAGAATGTTATATGGAGGCTACCTGATGCCAGACATGGTGGCCATGAGGACTTGAGCAGGCCCCATCAGAACACCCTTGGCATCGATATATTCAGATCAAGTAGAAACGGGTTCACCATTCAGTTTTTCCAATAGAAACAGTTATTTGCAATCCAACTAGCTATCTCTGAAGTATTATTCCAAGATTGGAGTTAAAGATGTCATACCCTACTTGATGGAAGCCTTCGTAGAATAGAAAGAGGAGTCAAGGCAATTACAGCCAATTGAATTCTTCCAAACCTTCGTATTATAGCCTCCTAAAGGTGCATCTAGTCAAGGAAGTTGGACTGCAAAGGTGTTTTTGAATAATGGCATCAGACAGGTTGTTCTCTTTATGTTTGTGTTTAATATCCTGCTGAACTGGCTGTGGCTTCTGTATCCAATAAGGTGGTGTGCTCATATCTTTCACAACAATCATGGAATACAGGGTTGTTTGTCTTAAGGTTCATTGTCTAGCCATCTTTTCTTTGGCTTCAGCTCACACAATGGTCTGTAGTTGTATCTTAGACCAAGTTCACAATCCGTAGCGCGCCAACAATTCAAACCTTCCCAGCACTTACTTGTCACCATATAACATACTGGGTTATTTGGTGATCCAAACCGATCGATCTCTGGTTTACCTCCTGACCAATAGCTGAAAAGAAGATGCCACCAATATGTCAAAACAAATCCTTAGCTACTTCTACAGGTGTATCTACCCTGCAGAATAAATACAGTTTGACCTCATTTAACTCCCATTCCTCAGTGCTATGTAACCCTGGTAGCTGTAATTGGGTAAAGTCATTGGTCTTCTCTGCCAAAGAGGGCTGGTCCCCCACCATACTACAACTCCCGCAAATATGTACCATCAAACCAGGTCGGTTAAATTGGTGGCAAGTTGCACTCATTCCTTGTCTTCCTTGATCAAAGGAACATTAAATATATCTCCAGACTCTCTGCTCTTCATAATTTCGAGTGTTAGTTTGCACTAAGCTTTGAGTATTATATTAAATAGTATGGGGGGACAAAATTGAGACTTGGGGGGCACCACTGGCAAATGGCTTAGGCTTGAGTAGTTTCCCCAGAACAACCTTCGGGATTCATCCCTCCAAGTGAAACAATGCCATCAATCTGCAGCCCAGCCCAGTGGTCCTACAACACAACATGATTGATGGCATTGGAAATAGCTGAGAGGCCCAGAAGAAGACCTTCTGCTGCCTACCTTCCATCGCAGAGCATCCACCAAAACAGCCAATTGTCTCTGCCCCAGAACCAGGCCTGAAAGTGGATTGAAATGGAACTAAATAAACTGTTTCATCCAGAAACCCAGGGGCTGGTGTCATTAAAATATAATGTACAGATTTGATCAATGTGGATGTAATATGACATATGGAATTGTTTGGAACAATGAATGAATGAGAGCTAATAATTTTGGAGACACCATTCTAAAATATTAAAGCCTGTAGTGACCAAACCTGCTTGCTGAACTGTAATTAAAAAGTTGCTAATGAGCACTGAAATCGTTGACCTGCCATAGTAAACTGTGATAAGAACTGTGACAGTGATAAGAGAAATATTTACATCTGTCAACATTTGCTGACCAGAAAACAGATTAACTCTAAAGGAAATGATCTCTGTTTACATTAGTCAATGACAATTCTCTTTCAAGTCAAACCCAAAATGCAAGGATTCGTTACCAACACCAATTATGCAGAGTCAACGTCTGCCAAGAAACTCAGATGGAGCCAGGATGGAAGGTATCTATCATTAATTTACAACTTTGGGACAACATCAGCCAAATATTGCTATATGAGTGACCTTATTACAATCCAAAAATTGTGACAGACAGAGACGCCTTTCTGTGCCATGGGAAGGACAGAGATGGTGTATGGAGAGTGTCAGACCTGCTATGGGAAAGCAGGATTCTGGACGCTTGCCTGTTTTTCTCAAGGAAAGAGGAGTGCAATGTTGGAGTCTTGGATTTTGTGCAGGGAAATCAGGTGCTGCTGTAGGGAAAACACAGATTTGGTCCTTGGCATTGTTCTTAGAAAAAGGATGCATTTTGGAATTTTGAAGTTATGGAAGTTTGTTGAACTATGCGTAGGCAGGCTGCAGGCAAGCAGGGTCTGGCCTAACAGGTGTTCTTCTCCAAAAGGTGATGGAAGAAGAATGGTGATGAATGCATGTACATGTGTGTGCATGCTGAGTAAAAATGTAATTCCGCTTTGTTTGTTTGTTAGTCAAGGCAGTAAGTTGTTTGTGAATTCAATATAGTTATATAGAATCCGTACATCTATAGGTCTAATGTTGTTCTTTGTGTAAAAACATTCTGTAAAAGTTCTGATACCCTCTCACACTAAAAAGAACTAATGCTTTAAAGTTATTGAAAAGTTATTCATGACCCTGGAGGCCACCACATGCTCCGGGTTGAAAAGGACCCAACCCAGCTATCCAATTGCCCTGAATTTCTTAGTCCAGAGCAAGGTTGAATTAAGGGCAAAAAGCTCCTGAAAGGAAGCTGGGTGATAGTATGATAGCTGGGTCCAGAAGCTCTGAGCATTATGGAGATGCCGCAAAGGCAGCAGTGAATAGGGAAGGGTGGAGTGAGAGCGGGGCAAGTGAAGGAAGGATAGAAAGGAGGGGACGCTTAGGGTAAGTGTTAGTACAAGGTTTAGGGTTTGAGTTTGAGTTAGGGTTATGGTTATGCTTCCGTAATGCTCGGAGCTTCTGGATCCAGCTATCATACCATTACCGTAGGCCACATAAGTGGTGACCATGTTTTGTTTTGTTTTTACTAGGAGAGTGGTCCCTCACTTATTGCGGGGGTTACGTTCCAGGACCATCCGCAATAAGTGAAATTCCACAAAATAGGGAGGCCCCCTCCCCACCTCACCCTCGGTCTCCCCTCCTTCCTCCTCTTTCCACATAAGTGAGAAGACAAACTCTGGTAACCTGCTGCTGCCGCCCACCACCCCTTCCTGCCTTCTTTCCTCCTTGCTTGGGACTGCATTGTCCGCTTGGCCCAGAAGGCACACTTCTTCTTTGCCGAGGGGAGGGGGTTCACAGGAATCCTCCATTCTCCTCTCCCTCAGCAAAGGGATCAGGGAGGGAGGGGGAGAGCGATGGGGGAGAGGAGAGAGGGAGAGAGAGGGAGAGGAGAGAGAGAGAGAGGGAGAGAGAGGGAGAGAGATCTTCTCCCTCGGCAAAGGTAGCAGGGTAATAGAATGACAGTTGGATCCGGACGCTCCGAGCGTTATGGAGATGCCACATCGCACCTTCGGGAGCGCTGTTTCCGCAAGAGAGACTTAGCTAATGTAAGCCAGGCCGGAGACAGATCATATAGAAGGAATGTAAGAGTTCTTTAATGTTGAAACCCTAACTCTGAACCGTACCATAAGCCTAAGCCTAACCCCTTTCCCAAACTCTTATGATAACCCTAATCATAAACCTTACTCTGACCCTAAACTGTACCCTAACCGCAACTCCTAACCCTAATTGTAACCCTAACCCAAACCGAAACCGTAAACCTTGTCCTAAGCCTTACCCTAAGCATCCCCTCCTTTCTATCCTTCCTTCGCTCTCCCCGTTCTCACTGTGATCCCTCTCTTCCATTATTCACAGCCGCCTTTGTGTCATCTCAGTAACGCTTGGAGCTTCCAGACCCAGCTATCATACTATCACTGGCAGCAGGGCCACCCACCCACCGAGAGAGAGAGGGGGGGGGGAGGGAGAGAGAGAGAGATCCTCTCCCTCAGCAAAGTCAGCAGAGAGAGGGGGGATCCTCTCCCTTGCAAAGGCAGCAGGCACACACACACACACACACAGATTTGAGCCAGGGGCGCGAGGGACTGTGGCAGGAAGCCAGGAAGGGGTTAAGCTGTGGGAGAGGCACTGCTGAGGAGGCTTCCCTTGCAGGTAGTCTCCATCTGGGTGGAGAGAGAAGGAAGAGGAGAAGGAGAGCCGCTGCCTGCTCACAGGAGAAGGAAACTTTCCTTGGATCTTCTCTGGGCAAAGGGAGGAAGAAGGGGAAAATAAATAACAATACAATACAGTGTTCCCTCACTACTAAAATTCTTTTTTTTTAAACGTGATACAGTGAGTCCGCAATAAGCGAACCACAAAGTAGAGAGGGAACACTGTATAGACAATCCTCTGGTCTCCCTGAGTTCTAGACCCACTCATAGAATTATACAGCCAGAAGAGAGAGACCACAAGGGCATATCCTGTCAGAACCATCACACCACAAAGTTTATCTGGTGTATACTGTAACTACTCTTTTCCAATGCCTTCATTTTTGTTTCAAATTTAATGTTCAGATTTTGCATTGGATTCTAGAAAGAGCCCCCAGCTAAAGAACACATTGAAAATATCTCAGAAGGTTTCTACACTACAGGCCATGAATGTATGATTAATGACTCACAATGTGTCCACCGGAGTGTCATCCTCAACCCACACCATATCCCAGCCTCTCTTCTCTATCCCAAGCCAGTAATGTACGTCTCTTGTCTTAAGTTCATCTACGATCCATTCCTACAAAAAGAACAAGGAGAATTCTTTATTGTGAAGGAGATGTTATATGATCTCACAGTCTTTACAAACAATGGCCCCGGAAAAGAGAAGAGGAAGAAGAGGAAGACGAAAAGAGGAAAAAGAAGAAGCCCCACCTCTCCCCTTTGAATGCAGTTTCAAACCGGTGTTTAAGAAAATGGGTTTGCAGTGCAACTGATTCCATAAGAAACCCTGGAACCACTTTGAGGCCTGGGTGGTGATGACATAAACCACAGAGCACTCATGCACATTAAGGGATTTCTTAATCTGAAGGAGGAAGCTCTACACTGCCATATAATCCATATTATCAAATCAGATAATCCACATTGATGCCGGAAATTCAAGGCTTTCCAAGAACCCTAGGATACCGAGGGAAGCCTGGCGAGCTTGAACGGTGATGACATAAACCACAGAGCACTCATGCACATTAATGGATTTATTTGAAATTTGAAATTTGAAGTTCTTAGTTTGAAGCTAGATTTGACCTGCATTAAATGTTCAGTGGAGATTGGTCCAATGCTCTGTTCCCAAGGGGTGTTACAGAGGAAGTACCCATTTAGTATCTGTTTTGCTGACTCCAAACCCTTGAAGGCCAAATACAGGATGACCCTTGTACCTGTCGGAGCAGTCCCTGTGCTTTCACTTACCCCTCAGGTGTTTGGACTTCAGCTCCCAGAATTCCTGACCATTGGAATTCTGGCTAGGGCTTTTGGGAGTCCCAAATATCTGGACAGTTACCAGTTGTGCAGGCCTGCTCTACGCAAAAGCTCCTTTTGCATTCCTGCATGGATTTTGCTCAGGCAGCCAAAAGGGAGGCTTCTACATGTCACTTCTGTTGGTTAGTCGGTAAGCATCCAGAAGTGTCCAGTCCACGTCGCAATCACAACTCCCTCTATGAACCAGTGCGAACTTTAAGATATTCCGGGGAGGCTCTTCTTTCACTCCCACCACTGTCACAAGCACAGTTGGTGGGACAACAGAGAGGGCCTTCTCGGTGGTCGCCTCCCCCTCCGGAACACCCTTCCTAGAGAAATAAGACAGGCCCCATCCCTCTCTTCCTTTTGTAGGAACCTGAAGACCTGGTGGTTTAAATAATCCTTTGAGAATGTCTAGTTGTTCTTAGGCATGGTTAGGTACGGTCAGAATCTTTGTAATTCGGAATAAATTCAGAAACATTACCTTTTGAAGTTTTTAAGAAAACTGGAAGTCCCTTTGCCCTTCCAAAGCTTTTTCTGCCATTTTTATTATGATTCATGAAATGAGTAAGAAATGATTCAGCTTTTCCCTGTTTCTGGTCCCAGGCCTCGGCTCAAGCCAGAGAAGCCAGTTTTAAACCAGAGAAGGAAGGAATTTCCTCTGCTTGCTTTTCCCCGCTTCTGAAGTAAAACAACTACTTTCAAAGAAAAGGCCACCCAATGAAACAGGAAATAACACTTTGGAAGTCTTGGAAGTTTTGAACATTTTTTTCTGTGAAAATCGGAATTGACTTTATTATTATTATTTATTTATTTCCAACATTTCTACCCCGCTCTTCTCAACCCCCGAGGGGGGACTCAAAGCGGCCTTACAAACGGCAACAATTCGATGCCAATACAATAAATACAATATAAAACCAAAAACATTTAGCATTAAAATACATTAAAATACAGTTAAAATTAACACAGCATACACATTCACTTAAGTTAAAACAATGTTCCGTCCATAAACCAGGGCACTGAGCCATTTCCATCGACTAGCCATTACAAATCCAATCCAAAGTGCTGCATTGTGCTAATGTGCAAACGTTTGGTCCCACATCCAGGATTTCACTTTTTTCCTGAATGCCAGGAGGGATGAGATTGAACATATGTCGCTTGAAAGCGCATTCCACAGACGGGGAGCCACCACCGAGAAGGCCCTATCTCTCATCCCCACCAACCGCGTTTGAGAAGCTGGCGGGAGCGAGCGGAGGGCCTCTTCGGATGATCTTAAATTACGAGGTGGGATGTAGAGGCTGATGCGTTTGGACAAGTAAGCTGGGCCAGAGCCGTATAGAGCTTTAAAGGTCAAAACCAGCACTTTGAATTAAGTTCAGAAGTGGACAGGCAGCCAGTGGAGATGACACAACAGGAGGGTGGTATGTGTCGCACCCCAAGGGCTTCAGGCGACGTTATTGCTAGGGTCTACTTCTTGGCAGCCTTGTTATGAGAAGCTTTCTACCACAGCTGGGTTAACTCCCAGCCCCTGCCATGGGCCTCTTTGCTGCTCTCCTATACAGCCCGGGGAAGATGCTATAGTAAAGGCATGTCAAGGCCAGGCTAGGCCCACCGAGCTGATAGCAGAAGCGAGAACCAGGAGCTCCAAGCACAACTCCCTAGCCCAGGTGGCGCGCACTAACGAGGCACCGCATTCTTCAGGACTGAGGTTCTCAAAACAACCCAAGGCCTATCCATCATCCGTCTTGATGTTCAACGCACCAAGTTCTAAGGAGAGAAACCCTATAAAAGCTGTGAGATCCTGCCCACCAGTATCTCGTACCAACGACCGCTATTACCATCATGCTTATGTGAACCCGGCCGTCCGGCCAGCTACTAAGATCTTGCCAGCCAGCCATCCACGGCTGCCTCGTTCCAGCATCAAGCTTTGTTCCTGCTCTTCGCCGCACTCTACGGAGAAGCCGTGAGATACTTTGCATTGCATTTGCCTGCAGTACTTCAAGCTGCCCAACCTTCTTGCGCCGGTTGGGGGCTCAGAGACTATCTATCGCATCCCGCATTTGTTCCTGAATTTCCTCCGCTTGAGATCCTGCTGTTGCGGATCTTCAAGCCTTGCTGACTCCAGTACTTGCTGCTAACCGGAGGCTGCATATTGAATGCTTCTTGGACTCATTGCCTTACCTTGCTACATTATAATCAATAAAGCTTGTTGTACCACAGCTGCCTTGTGTTTTGTCCAGGGACGTCAAGTGCCAAGGGCCTAAGGGGGCGACAGTTTGGTACGAGATCCCTTACTCCCTGGTCAAACCAAGACCCAGATGCAGACGCTGCCAGGAGCGACCGGAGGTGCGCCCGCCATGGCCCGGGGACCCTCCGCAGCGGACTTCCAACGGTTGCAGGCCGAGCTCACGACTCTCCAGCAGCAGTTCACCGCGGTGATCCAGGCCCAGCAGCAGTCGACCCGGCGAGTCCCGGTGGCCCTCCCCGTCCGCTTCAACGGGGAACCTGCAGCCGCTCGCACCTTTTGCGGGCAGTGCCAAGCTTACCTGGTGGCCTGAGCAGCCAATTTCGCAACGGAAGCAGAACAAGTGGCGTTTGTGTATACCTTGCTGGATGGCCCCGTGGCGTCATGGGCCACCACCATGATTGATGCCAACGCTCCCCAGATTCTCACCGCGCAAGGGTTCCTTGATCATCTTCTAGAGACGTGGGGGCACCCCATCAACCGAGACCTGGCCGAGAAGCAGATGCGCCGCCACTACCAGCGCAGCATGCCCATGGGCCAATACATCGCAGAGTTCCATGTGCTGGCCAACCAGGTACCCTGGAATGCAGATGCCCTGCGCTCCCAGTTCCTGGAAGGCCTGAGCCCCAAGATCCAGTCAGAAGTGTCCCGGACCCATGACATCCCGCTCACCTTGGAGGGAGTGATCGCCATGGCACTGTGGTTGGACGCGCACCTGAGGGCCCAGCAGATCTGGACCCGGAAGGCTCCGGCCCCGCCGCCAGCGAAGAAGCCGGGCCCTGAGAAGCACGGTCCACTGTTCCCGCGCCTGCTGCCCCCCATCCCCACGGCCAGGTTGGACGATGAGCTCATGCAACTGGGACAAACTTGCCCGCAGCTGGATGACCTCGAGAAAGCCCGTCGGCAGCGTCTGAATCTGTGTTGGTATTGCGGAACCACCGGCCACTTTTCCAAAGAATGCCAGACCAAGTCCAAGGGGAACCTGTGCCTGGCGGCGGCGCAGCACAAGCCCAGTAGCCAGGAGACAGATCCCGCGCCGCAGGAGGAAGGGAACAACCGTGTCTAGAAAGTCTTGCTAGCTTGGTCGGCCCCCTTCCCTCAAAGCCTAAAACAGGAGTCCTGTTCCTGATCATGGTCACCCTATGGTCCCTCGACAAAGGCCCCGTTCGTGTACACGCCATGCTGGATTCCGGGGCGACCAACGACTTCATCGACAAAGACTTGGCCAAGCATCTGGGCCTGGAGTTCAAAGACTTAAACCGACCCCGTCCCGTCGAGACCATCGACGGACGGATCCTCAAGTCCAGCCCAGTGAGCCAGTGGACCCCGCCCATGAAAATGTCTATCGCTAATCACCAGGAGGAGATCCTGTTCCTTGTTTCCACCTTGCCGCACTTCCCGGTGATCTTGGGGGTGAGATGGCTCACCCAGCACGACCCTCAAATTTCTTGGGCCCAACGGGAGGTGCGTTTCCCCACGGCCTATTGCCAAAGACATTGCCTCCGGAGCCAGCTCGGCGCCGCAACCGAGGCAAGTACCGTGGCCACCCTGCCCTGCAAGTATCAAGACTTTTGGGAGGTGTTCAGCGAGAAAGAAGCGGATAAGCTCCCATCCCATCGACCGTACGACTGTGCCATTGAATTGGTCATGGATGCCCCGATCCCACGTGGAAGGCTGTATTCCCTCTCGGAACCGGAGCAGAAGGCTCTCCGGGAGTTTCTGGATATGAATCTACGAAAGGGACTCATCCGCCCAAGTCAATCTCCGGCCGGCGCCCCTGTCCTGTTCGTGAAAAAGAAGACCGGCAAGATGCGCCTGTGCCATGACTACCGGGCCCTCAACAGCATCACCATCCGCAACAGGTACCCCCTTCCACTGATTTCCAAGATGTTGGAACAAGTACGGGGGGCCAAGGTGTTTACCAAATTAGACTTGAGGGGGGCTTACAATCTTGTGCGGATTAGGGCCGGAGACGAATGGAAGACGGCATTCCAGACCAAGTACGGGGCCTACGAGTCCCTCGTGATGAATTTCGGGCTCTGCAATGCCCCCTCCACGTTCCAGCACTTAATGAATGACATCTTTAGAGACTATCTAGACCGTTTCCTCCTTTGTTACCTGGACGACTTGCTGATTTTTAGCCCTGATATGGACTCCCATGAACGTCATGTACGAGCCGTATTGCAGCGGCTCCAAGATCACGGCCTGTATGTGAAACTGGAAAAATGCACCTTTGAGGTAGAGAGGGTGGACTTTTTGGGACATTTCATTTCGGCCCAGGGAATTTCTATGGACCCGGTCAAAGTAGAGGCGGTGGTGCAGTGGGAGGCGCCGGCGAGCCGCAAGGACATTCAGCGGTTTATGGGCTTTGCCAACTACTACCGAAAATTCATCCCGGGATTTGCCAAATGCTCCGAACCCATCACCCAGTGCTTAAGGGGAAAAACCCCGTTCCATTGAACTGCCGAGGCGGAAGGGGGGTTCCAACAGCTCAAACAACTGTTCGTGTCCCAGCCGATCCTACAGCACCCCGACCCGACCAAGCCCTTCCGGATTCAGGCCAACGCCTCCAATGTGGCAATCGTGGCGGTCTTGTTCCAGCCCCATGGGGAGGATTGGCTGCCATGCGCCTTCTGCTCCCGGCAGCTGGCCCCGATCCAAAGCACTGGCAACTCATTGACTATGTCCAACAAAGACTCAGAGACATTCAGAACAAGTGGTGGATCGATTTAGCAGAAAAGACACAACATTGTGCAGATCTGGGTGATCACAGAGGATTTTACGAAGCTCTCAAAGCAGTGTTTGGACCTACTTATCAGGTCCAAAGCCCCTTATACAGTACAAATGGTCAAACTCTAATTACAGATAAAGCCTCCATCCTGAACCGATGGGCTGAACGTTTTCAGAGTCTCTTCAATGCCAACCGAATAGTCCAAGTTCAGCAATCCAACACATAATACAACAACCAACGAAAAATGAACTGGACACAGCTCCCACTCTGGAAGAGACCCTTAAGGCCATACAGCAGATGAAAAATGGCAAGGCAGCCGGGATCGATGGAATTCCACCTGAAGCTTGGAAACAAGGGGGTCCTGTACTTCATGCTAAATTCCACAAGCTTCTTGTGAGTTGCTGGGGAAAAGGTGCACTGCCATAAGATCTCAGAGATGCAGTTATCATCACCTTGCATAAGAAAAAAAAGGGGGGGGGAATCCGATTGCTCAAATTATTGAGGTATAACTCTGCTCTCCATTGCTGGAAAAATCCTTGCAAGGACACTCCTGAACAGATTAGTTTCTGCTATTGCAGAAGAACTTCTCCCTGAAAGCCAATGCGGCTTCAGAGCTAACAGGAGCACCACAGATATGGTATTTGCCCTTAGACAACTGCAAGAGGAATGTAGAGAGCAGAACAAAGGACTCTATGTAACATTTGTCGACCTCACTAAAGCCTTTGACACTGTGAGCAGAAAAGGTATGTGGCAGATTCTGGAATGACTAGGATGTCCCCCCAAAATTCCTCTAAATGATTATCCTGTTACATGAGGGCCAGCGCGGTAAAGTCAGATACAGCGATGCTCTCTCGGAGCCCTTTCTAATAACTAATCAAGTGAAGCAAGGTTGTGTTCTTGCACCAACCCTATTTACAATCTTCTTCAACATGATGCTCCAAAGGGCTATGGCAGATCTCGAAGAAAAAGATGGTATATATATAAAATCGCTTAGAAAGGGTGAATAGAGAAAAAATATTTTCTCTGTCACTGATGACAACTTGTTCAACTTAAGCTGTCTGAGGGCTCACATTAAGACTCTAAACTACCTAGACCTTGAGCTGCTTTTTGCTGACGATGCTGCCCTTGTCGCCCATTCAGAAGCAGCCCTGCAGCGCCTAACATCCTGCTTTGGGCTAGAAGTCAGTTTGAAGAAAACAGAAGTTCTCTACCAACCTGCATCACAGGAAGAACACCATCATCCCCACGTCAGCATAGGCAAATCTGTGCTGAAGTCCGTTCAGCAGTTCACCTACCTGGGAAGCATCATCTCTTCAGATGCCAAGATTGATAAAAAGATAGATCACAGATTAGCAAAGGCATATAGTGCCTTTGGAAGGCTTCACAAAAGAGTCTGGAATAACAAACACCTGAGGCAAATCACCAAAATCAGTGTGTACAGAGCTATCGTACTGTCTATTCTCCTTTATGGGTCTGAAACATGTGTCACCTATCGCCAACACAACTCCTCAAACGTTTTCATCAGTGCTGCCTTCACTCAATCCTAAATGTACACTGGACTATGTGACGAATGTTGCTGTCCTTGACCAAGAAGGGAACACCAGCATTGAGGCCATGCTATTCATTCATTCATTCATTCATTCATTCATTCATTCATTCATTCATTGGATTTATATACCGTCACTCCTCGAGGGCTTGAAGTGGTCCACAAACACATACATAAACAAGAAATAACAAAAAATACATATAAAACAATTAAATAATTAAGCAATTAAACAGTTAAAGGACCTAATCTACAGGATCAAATGTTCTGCCAGAAAAAGAGAATATAAGGTCAAACGACCTATGGTTCTTGATGAGACTGACAGTAGGCCGTGGGGCTGGAATAAAGCTCAAGTCCCGAGGTGGTAAGCGTACTGTTGAAGGGGACTGTTTAGTAGTGAGGTCGATCAAACCATCAAAAGGGGGAAGCCGCAACACTCCTTGGGTCCCGTAGGTGGTCACCAATCCAGGAGGTGTCAGAATGGCTGATGCCGCCAAACCCCTAGGTGGGGAAGAGTCAATCCACCCAATTGGTCCCAAAAAATCAGGAACAAGTCTCCTTTTTGTCCTGTCAGTTCATGTCTGAAGCTGGGGGTTCTCTTGAGATCGCGCCCAACTCCTTGAGCTGATATTCCAAAATGTCCTAGAGCGGAATCTCTTCCGCTTCCTGGATGGTCCGAGGTCTTACGTCAGCCAACTACAGGTGGTAGGTCCCCTAGCAGGGCCCTGCAGGCAACAGCGGCAATGGTCCTCACAGGGGCTCCCTGCTGAGGCGACAGACCAGGACGAGCGATACTTGACTCGGGGACAGCAGGGAATTCATTACTCTGAGCCGGAACCAGCACGACATCATCGGCTTGTTCTCGCAGGATCTGTGATGATCTCCTGCGTCTATGTCTGTGCTTCCTCTTGCGCCTGCACTGAGGATCTGTTGGTGTGGTGTGGCCGGGGCCATCTTCAAGGTCACCTGCCATGTTCTTGGGCCTGCATTCTAGAGCTCCGGCCTCCAGAAGCCTCCTCCAGGAGTCTCTCTCGGCCAGGGCTAGGCATCGGCATCGGTGATATACTTCCTCACGTCGCAGGCCAGGCTCCTCCCCAAGAGCCCCCGGAGTGGACGCCACAACTATGGGGGAAGCTCCAGTGGTGGCTTCAGGGACATCCAGGTCCCGCCATGCCGACTAAAGACACGGCAAGGCCTGATCCAAGGGGCAGGAATCGGCAAACACAGCTGCGCTGTGCAGGGCACGTATCTAGGATGGAGCACCACCGCCTCCCAAAGATACTACTTTATGGTGAACTCACCATAGGTCAGCGCAAGAGAGGCGCCTCAAAAAAGAAATATAAGGACTCCCTGAAACAACATCTCAGGCTCGGACAGATTGATCACCAAAAATGGTCCACCCTGGCCTCACATTGTGAGGCATGGAGAGGCACTATCCATAATGCTGCGGCCTCTTTTGAGAAGACACGGCAAGTGAGTCTCAAAGAGAAACGACAACACAGAAAGAACCACAACTTGGAAACAACATCACCCAAGGAGACTTTCTGCTGTGCAACCAGACTTGCCTATCTCAGATTGACCTTTTTAGTCATCAACGAGCTTGTAAAAAGCGTGGGATGGGTCCTTCCTAAGAATCTTTATTCTCGAAGTAATGCCAGATAGGTGAAGAAGCCACAAGATTATATTGACCCAGTTTAAAGACTGAGAAAAGAGGAACATTTTTAAGGTATCCGCAAGTTATTAAACACAACTTAACAGGAAAACAAGCCCACTTGAAAGTTATATGGAAACTGTTGCAACATTTCTTGATATTAGATTTATTGCAACCTCAATAAGTATGCGAAGTAACCAGCAAGAATTGTACTGCCTGAGAGTTCTTGCCTCACCGGGGAAAAGAAGGAGGGGTCCCTGTTTGGTGGGGTCAACAGAGGACAGAGACTGTGAGGGAGGTAAGGAGGGCCCACACAAGGCCCCGGTGTGGCGGAGGAGGGTCAGCCCAAAGGCAAGGAAGGAAGTGGCCCCATGGGTGTGGCGGGTGGGAGAGAGAGGTGGGAGCCTGGGGAAGCCAAGGGTCTGTATGCCCAGCCCACTGGAGCCTTCAATGCTCCCTGCAGCTGTTTGTTTTTTCCCTCTCATGCATGAGGGGGGCGTGGCCAGTGGGTCATTTTCACACATGCACTGTACCTTGTTTTATAATGTTTGGGTTTTAAAGTCCCTTTCACTATTTGGGGGGGGGGTGTTGAGTGATGATCACTCATTGGGTTGTTAGGTGTATGCTGTCCAAATCCGGTGTCAATTCATCCAGTGGTTTTTGAGTTATTTTAACCCCACAAACGAACATTACATTTTTTATATAAACAAAGCCTCAGCAACATGCACCACCACCATCTTTGTCTTCTCATCACCAATTTGTTATTTGTTCAGCATCTTTTACACTTCCAGTGTCTTTTTCTATCCATGGACCCATATGTATGTGAAAAATAATATTTTGTGTTTCTTATAAAACTAATTTGAAGATCAAGCCACTGCATTGAGGCTCAGGTAACCTTTCACCTACACCCTTTGACCTGGGGTAACCATCAACGCTTCCTGGTCATCATCACAACAATAGGATCCAAGCATCGTCATCACTGGGATCAATCCATCTATATTGATCCACATAACTCCAGCTGTGCAGACGGTAACAGATCTGTAAGCCGGACCACCCGCCCTTTGTGCAGTCACCTGGCACTCCTCCAGTACACCAGGAAGCCTGCCCCAGTCAATCACAATGCCATTTACCATTTCTCAGGACTGGATTCCATAATCCTATCATCATGGACAATATTCTGGTTTGAACTCTGTGTCAGATCTGGGAAATCTGAGCTTGGAAGAAGTTCAGGTTTCCAGCCTGCCATGAGGTGGCTGACCTTTGTCCCAGTTCTCTGGGACCTTTGCCCTAGTTACTGAAGGACATGCTGAGTCAGTCTGGGAGTGATGTAACTTCCAGGTGCCTCCAGGGGAAGTGAGGTAACCTCTTCTGGACTTGGACATTGGACAATGGACTATTAATGCTGACTCAGAGACTAATGAGGTCACATCCCTTTGGACTATTGGATTTGCTGATTCACCCGGATATGGTGCAACCCTGCCTGGACATTGCATGAGCAAGGGGAGGGGGGTTTGGGTATAAAAGGTGTGTTTGGGTGGCGGGCCGGTGCTTTAGCTTTACAAGTGCTGTACCTGCAATAAAATCGTGTTGGACCGTGCTTCTATCTACGCGTGATCCTTACCGAAATTGGAGCGTCATTACAGAAGCTAAAGCCCCATTCAACTTTCCCAGCAATGGAGAGGTTGGCTTGGAAGGAAGAGGAGTATATCGATATGTGGAATATTGCTCCTGAAGAGGTCCGGAGAACCATGGATTGGGAGTGGACAACCATTGACCAAGTGGGGTTCCCGGACGAGTCCAGGGAAGTGACGGCATGTGGCGCGTCAGCCCAGAGGGACGAGCTCCGAGAAGCGGAGAGATTATGGGACGCTCAGGTGAGCGCTTTGAGAGAAATGAGGCAGCGAGGCCCCATTCAGGCGGGTGTCCGGATGGCCGGAGGAACCAGAGAAGCTGTGCTGAAAGAAGGGCCAGCTCAGGTGGATCCAGTGGAGTGCAGGACCAGAGAAGCTGAGGGGAAGAGTGCCCCAGCTCAGGTGGACCTGGCGGAGTGTGGTAGTGAGACCACAGAACCTGAACCGCTGTCGGAGTTGGCGGTGATGAGGTGTAGGATGGATGCGATGGAGCATACCATGAGAAGGATGTCCCAGGCTATGCCCAGGAGAGAGCCAAGGGATTCGGCGTGGAGTGCCCCGGGAGGAGGAGACTTCACTTTTTATTCGTGGATGGATGGCGAACCGTCAGCAGCTGGACGTCCTAGATCTCCCATGGGAGTGTGGGCGGACGGTGGTCATCTGGCGTCAGAGGAAGTGAATCCAGTCCCGGTGAGCCGGCCCCTGCAATCGGCAGGGATGGGAAGGGGAGTTTCAAAGATGGAGGCCCCTCAGGGGAGGAGAGTGCAATCTCAAGAATTTGGAGGACGATTGAAGAAAGAACCTCTGAGGGTGGAATTTGAAGGGGAAGCTTGCAAGGTGGCTTTCTTTATTGCCACTGTGAGGGATCACATGGAGGACTATGGTCATCTTTACCCCAGCGATGGCAGCAGAGTTCGAGCCATTGGAGGAGTGTTTAAAGGAAGGGCTGCTGAATGGTATGTGCAGTGCCATGACCGGAGAGATCCATGTTTAACATCGGTCCGGGCCTTCTTGCAAGCTATTAGAAACCGTTTCCGTGATCCTCTGGAGAGGATAAAAGCGAAGGAAGCGCTGCGAAGTTTATCCCAGGGATCCCGTTCGGTCACTGAATATGCAGAAGAATTTATGGGATTGGCCGGAAAAGTTGCAGAATGGTCCCAGGCAACATTGCTTGAACTATTTAAAGATGGCCTGCGGAAGGAGATTTTAGAGTGGTGTCTGCATCGTGGAGATCCAGGTAACGTTGATGGATGGATCCAGTTGGCCGGCAGCGTAGAGGGGATCTTAGCCCAAGTGCAGCGACGACGGTTCCAGTCAACAAGATCCAGGGTGTCGGGACGCGGTTTTGCTGAGGGCCGATTCCGGGGAGGAGAGTTTCGTCGTGGCGGCGGTGATGGCAGAGCCAGTGCTATGAAGAAACCCATGATGGGACGTGGCCTTTGTTTCATCTGTTCCCAGCCGGGCCATTTTGCGTCCCAGTGCCGGCAGAAGCCGGTGCAGGATCCTATCCGTTCGGATCCATCTAAAGTAGCATCTGCTAGGGCGGCTTTTGTGGACAATACTGATGTGAAAAGTGTTGGGGTGAGTCCCCCAAGTGTACAATGCACCCTGGGTTTATTTAAAGGGAAGGAAATTATTGAGAAAAAAGCATTGGTTGATTGTGGGTGTTCGGAGAACATCATGTCTCCTAAGTTAGTAGATGATTTGGGGGGGGGCCATGAAAACTTTGGATACCTCTGTTAATTTTACTCAGTTAGACGGGTCATCTATTAAGGGTGGGCCGTTTTCTTTGGGTACTAAAGATTTAAAAGGTCGGGTGGGACCTTGGGAGGGGGGTATTGATTTTGTAGTGGCCCCCATTAAAGGACATGAGGTGGTATTAGGACTGCCTTGGTTAGAGCAAGTCAATCCCAAAATCGATTGGAAGTCTGGAAAGGTGCAATGTGAGCCTAATGTGGGGAAAGGGGTTCTGGACGAGGTACAGGGGGTGCCTGTAGAATATTGGGATTATGCAGATGTGTTTAACCCTAAATTGGCTCAAAGTCTTCCCCCTTTCCGAAATGTGCAGTGTAGTATAGAGGTTAAAGAGGGGGCTATCCTGCCTAAACCGAAAATATATGCCATGACTGTGCAGGAGAAGGTGGCTCTAAGAGAGCAGATTGATGAGTATTTAGAGAAAGGGTTTATTCAAAGGTCTGAGTCTCCTATTGCAGCACCAGTTTTGTTTCAGGAGAAAAAAGATGGGAGGTTGCGATTATGCATCGATTATCGGGGGTTGAACGCTATTAGCACTACGAATTGTTATCCCTTGCCTTTGATTAAGGACTTATTGGGCCAGCTAGGGGGCGGTAGATTTTTCACCAAATTGGACTTGATAGATGCGTTCCATATGGTGCGGGTGAAAAAAAGTGATCAATGGAAGACTGCTTTCTCTTGCCCCCTCGGGCTGTACGAATGGACCGTGATGCCATTCGGTTTGGCCGGAGCTCCCGGTATTTTCATGCAGCTTATCAATGAGGTGCTGCACCCCCTTTTATATAGGGGAGTTTTTGTGTATTTGGATGACATAGTGATTGTGACGCGTACTAGAGAAGAGCATGTTCAGTTGGTTCGAGAGGTGTTAGAGAGGTTAAGACAGGCTAGTTTGTATGTGAAGTTAAGTAAGTGTGAGTTTGGGAAGAGTCAGATTGATTTTTTGGGGTATCGGATTAGCGAGAATGGAGTGGCAATGGATCCGGCTAAAGTGGAGGATGTGTTGAGCTGGGAGGCTCCGCAAACCCGGAGGCAATTGCAGGCGTTCTTGGGATTGGCGAATTTTTATCGTACCTTTATACCTGGGTTCTCAGCTATAACTCTCCCACTCACGGAGTTGTTAAAGACTAAGGGGAAGGGGGAGTCAAGGAAGACTAAGTCCCCGGGGGCGAAATTAAGTTGGACTAAGGAGTGTCAAGAAGCGTTTGATAGATTAAAGAGAGCTTTTACCCAAGGTCCTTTACTAGTGCATCCAGATGTGGATAAGCCTTTTGTGGTACAATGTGATGCTTCTGCTTGGGCGTATGGAGGGGCGCTGATGCAGAAGGACGAACAGGGGAATTTGAGACCGTGTGCATATTTCTCGAAGAAATTTGGAGAGCTGGAAAGGAAGTGGCCCGTTTGGGAGAAAGAGGCTTTTGCTGTGAGGTGTGCTTTGCAAACGTGGCGTCAGTTTCTGGAGGGGGCGGCTTTTCCTTTTGTAGTGTTAACGGATCACCAGAACCTCCAATATTTAAAGAACCCTCAGAAGCTATCTCCCAAATTGGTGAGATGGGCTCAGTACTTTGCCAGGTTTAACTTTTCATTACAGCACATAAAGGGGAGTGAGAATGTAGTGGCGGATGCCTTGTCTCGATATCCTGGTGTAGGGGAGAATTGTTTGGAGAAGGCGGAGGAGGTGTTTACAAGAGAGCATTGGGGATTAGCAGTTCAGACAAGGTCTCAGGTAAAGGGTGAGGTGAAAGAAGAGAAAGGAGTGGTAGATGAGTGGTGTTTAGAGTTACAGAAGGGTTACGAAGGTGATGCGTGGTTACAAGATCATAGGGGTGAATGCAAGATGTTGAATGGTTTATGGGTTATGGGAGATAAAGTGTATGTTCCTCGAGGTGTGCGAAGGAAGGTTTTGCAGCTTAATCATGATCATAAATCTGCTGGTCATTGGGGGGTGACGAAGACGCTTTTGGCTATAAAGAAACGATATTGGTGGCCAGGAATGAGAGCGGAGGTGAAGGAGTATGTGGAGCATTGTGAGGATTGTGCTAGGAATAAGGATCCTGCTGCTAGACCTCGAGGGTTGATTCAAGTAGTGGCCTCCCCAGTGCGGCCGTGGACGCATGTCAGTACGGATTTTGTGGGGGAGTTGCCATCCAGTCGGGGGTACAGGTATATTTGGACTGTGCTGGATCTATTTTCGAAACAGGCCCATTTTGTCCCTTTGAAAGGGTTACCATCGGCAGAGAGGTTGGCTGAGTTATATGTGCAGCATGTGTATCGGTTGCATGGGTGCCCGGAACAGGTTCTCAGTGATCGAGGGGTTCAGTTTACTGCCCGGTTTTGGGAGAGGTTTTTAGAGATGTTGGGGGCTCAAAGGAAACTTACGACCGCTTATCATCCTTGCTGTAATGGGGGCGTGGAAAGAGCGCAAAAATCATTAGGAGGATATCTGCGGATATTTAGTAATAAGGAGCAGAATAACTGGTCAGACTTGTTGCCTTATGCTGAAATGGCGTATAATAGTTCAGTGCACTCCTCCACAGGAAAGTCCCCTTTCGAGGTAGTTTACGGCCAAGATGTAGCTCCTTTGCCCCAGTTATTGGAGTTGGGGGGGGGGAGAAGAGTGAGTGGAGGCTGCGAGCACAGGACGATTGGAGAGAAGTAACTGAAGCTTTGGGGAAGGCGCAACGGGCGTACAAGCTGTTTGGGGATCGGCGGAGACAGGAAGGGGAGGAGTATGTAGAGGGCGATCTGGTATGGTTATCCACACAGAATTTGAAGTTGGGGGGCCCGTCTAAGAAGTTAAGCCCGAAATATATTGGACCTTTCAGAGTGGAGAAGGCAGCCAATAAAGTTTCTTATACCCTCCTTTTGCCAAAGAGTTTAGGCAAAGTTCATCCTACATTCCACTGTAGTTTATTGAAAAGGTATATGGGGCCCCTTCCACCCAAAGACTGAATGGTGTTTTGTTTCTACAGGGGGAGGACGTGGTGGAGAAGGACGTTATGTCAGATCTGGGAAATCTGAGCTTGGAAGAAGTTCAGGTTTCCAGCCTGCCATGAGGTGGCTGACCTTTGTCCCAGTTCTCTGGGACCTTTGCCCTAGTTACTGAAGGACATGCTGAGTCAGTCTGGGAGTGATGTAACTTCCAGGTGCCTCCAGGGGAAGTGAGGTAACCTCTTCTGGACTTGGACATTGGACAATGGACTATTAATGCTGACTCAGAGACTAATGAGGTCACATCCCTTTGGACTATTGGATTTGCTGATTCACCCGGATATGGTGCAACCCTGCCTGGACATTGCATGAGCAAGGGGAGGGGGGTTTGGGTATAAAAGGTGTGTTTGGGTGGCGGGCCGGTGCTTTAGCTTTACAAGTGCTGTACCTGCAATAAAATCGTGTTGGACCGTGCTTCTATCTACGCGTGATCCTTACCGAAATTGGAGCGTCATTACACTCTGCATTGCTTTTGTCTCCCGGGTCATCTTGTCCGCCCACCCCCCAACCGCCTTAAGCCATTGGGGAGCTAGAATCTGCATTGGAAGCAAGGAATCCTCTCTGATTGGATGGCAGGTGCTACAGACCCACCTCTCAGAGGGAATCCTCCCAGCTGGCCATGATGTCAAGGTCGTCTCCGCCAATCAGCACAAAGCCAGCTCCAGCTGGGGGAATCTTGTAAAAACAAGATTCCTTTGTATAAAAAGGTATGCTTTTTTGCCTGTGTCAAGAATCTCTGCTTTTTTATGTGGTTTATGTCATCCTTTCCAGCTGGATTGATTAAAACAACTTCTTCTTCAACTGGTGATGTCTTTTTTTATTATTGGGGAACATTGGGATTATTGCTTCTTGGTTTTGCCAGGCACTAATCCAGGGCTGTCCAACTGCCGGCCCTGCAGGTGTTTTGGACTTCAAATCCCAGAAATCCTAACAGCTGGTAAACTGGCTAGGATTTCTGGGAGTTGAAGTCCAAAACACCTGCAGGGCCGGCAGTTGGACAGCCCTGCACTAATCCATAGGAGACTCACTGCCAGTGCTGGTTATGTGCTTAACGAACTTCAACATCAGCGCTTCAGGTTTTTGCTACCCACGGCCCAAATCTCATTATCCACGACCCATGAAATTTGCTCAATTTCACTCCCCATATGGCCAAGGGCATGGGGAACCTACAGCCACCCCCACTAAGTGTAAACTGGCCTTGAAGCAGCCCTACATTGGAACGTGATCCTTGCAAAACTGCCTCTGGGCCTTGCTTCAGTCCAGGAGGGAGAGGAAGCAATAGGATACATGGTTCCTTACGATGGCTACTTTTGCAGTACCCGGAAGGACAGGACAGCAGAAAGAACCTTACCTGTTCAGCCTCATTGTCAATCTTTAACATTGTTGCGTTAAAATTCGCACAAAATTCCTTTGCATCATTCCAGTTCATTCTCCGTATTTCAAAGTAATAAATGGTACCTTGAAAGGCTGTCCAGTCATGGTTCAATTTGTAACGAGTGTCCTCTTTGAGAAAAAGACAGTATTGTGAAGAGGGATAGGTTGAAACAAAGTTTGCTACTGTGCCAGTACAGATTTTATGATCACAAGAACTACAAATGGAGTGGTCTTGACAAATATTTTGGTAACAGAATCACTTCTGTGAGTTACCAATAAGAGTGCTTTGAAATTGAAGTGTCTCTAGTGGTAGTAGTAGCAGAAGTAGCACGACTAATAGTAATAATAATAATAATTATTCCCCAGCCGTTTCAGCTGGAAGCTCAAAGTGGAATACAACAGTTAAAAACACGCAATTATAAAACTATACATTTTTGTGTATGTATATATATAGCAGAGCCTCGCTTATCCAACATAAATGGGCCAGCAGAACATTGGATAAGTGAAAATATTGGATAATAAGGAGGGATTAAAGAAAAGCCCATTGAACATCAAATTGCATTATGATTTTACAAAATAAGCTCCAAAACATCATGTTTTACAACGAATCAACAGAAAAAGCAGTTCAATACACGGTAACGTTATGTAGTAATTACTGCATTTATGAATTTAGCACCAAAACATCACAATGTATTCAAACAGCTGTGGATCCGGGTGGGAGACGGACTGTGTTGGATAATACAGAAGTGTTGTAGCTCAGCCAGCTGAAGATGACGTGGAGGGGTTTGATATAGTGCAGCCAGCTGAGGATGTTGATGAGGGGTCTGGGGGTGCAGGGCCTGCAGACCCTGATGTCTCTGAAAGTGTTCAGACAGACGAGATGTTTGAACAGGATGGCAATTCCCCGGTTGGGAGAACACAGGACTCTCTGTGTGAAAATGAAACTGTTTTGCAGGATGACAGGCAAGAAGAGAGATTAGATAGAGAAGCAATGGGAAAAGTGGCTGAAGGGCCGAAGGTATGCTTTCATGCATTGCTGTCCTTATTAAGGGGGAAAACTGCTTTCTGTTTTTTAGATCAAGCAACTTAGCAATTAGAGCAAGGATCTCTTGCCTTGGTTCTTGCTCCAAGTAATGTCCTGGTCAAGTTTTGCTTTAAGTCTTGGGGATTTTGCCATGAACTCAAGCTAATGTATTGTTCTCTGATTCTTGGATCACGTAAGTGGATGTTTTAGTCCTCATTTTTGGATTATTCAAGCACATGAGTTTGCCCTGCTCCTTGGATTTATATTCATGTTTTAACCTTTGCATTGGAGTTTTATCTCTGTTTCTTAAGACTCTTTTATCTTACCTATTTGGTTTTTTAAAAACTCTTTTACTGTGTGTACTTTTTCAATAAACTGTTTATTTCTACATTGGCCTTCCTGATGAGTGCTTGAGCAAGGTGAACCCCAGTTGAGGTGCAACAAGAACGTTGGATGAGCGAAGATTGGATAAGCAAGACTCTACTCTGTGTGTGTGTGTGTGTGTGTGTGTGTGTGAAATACATATATTAAGATACACAGAATAAATGTTAAAATACAGTAAACACAAGACATGAGTTTAAAATGTCCCTCCTTCAGTCTGTAGTAGGTAGTAAAAAAAAACCCCCTGAAGGTTCGGAAGTACAGATATGTGGATATCCGCATATCTGCAACTGTGCCCTTCACATGTTTCATAAAGTATCTGCCACACAAACAAAATTTTCAGAGTGGGACTACTTCTGTCCATGTTAGCACTATACAATGTAACAGGAATACACACTTTCAAGCTAGGAACGGAACTTTGTAATTATTACCACTTTTTACAGGCTGCCTGGCCATTTGTCCAGACGGGTTTAGTAGGGTACTGGTGGCATAGAACAACAGGGTGCTGTTCCTGGGTTATACATGGCTGTCCTGACTGCTCTTCTTGTAAAAAGATGTACGCGTACAACATTGACTAAGGGCCCACAACTTTGCCCTGGCCAGAGAAAATGTGCCCTCCACATGTTTCATGAAGTTTCTGGCACACACACAAAAAGTTTTTTCCTTCTACTTAAGTGTCACCTTCTTTTTAGGGACCAACCAATCAGGAACAAGCATCTTAAACCTGGGAACAAACCCAGATTTAAAAAATCTGTGATTTCCGATTGCAGGGACATGCAAAGATCTGGATATTTGGCTAAGATCTGCAATATTCTCACATTTGGAAATCTCGTGGGGTTTTTTTTTTGCCTTTTGTTGCATTTACTTACAGGTTTACAGAGAACAGTGTCTGGCCACCCTCCTGATTGCTGCCGGAGCTCCTGGGATAAAGGTACTGTCTGGATAGGCCCCACAACTCCCAGGATTCCATCAAAAAGCCAGGATTGCAGGTCCATTTGGACAAAAAACTATTACTGAAAAGTGTTTTGAAAACTTCTCTAGGCTCACAACTCTCAACTCTTGAGAAAAAATCTCTGTGGACTTTCGACACATATTGCCTCACCTATTATTTGTTTACTTTATTTATTTATCTTATTTATACCCTGCCTTTCTCTACCCCAAGGGGGACTCAAAGCGACTTACCTATGTCAACATCGATTTCATCAAGCGTCCTTGCTATTTTAGCCAGAACTGTTGCTACCTTATGCGCCTCTAAAACTAGATCAACATCTGAAAAAAATTGTAATAATTTAAGTTGGCATGGACCTTGGACTGCTCAACACATTAAAAAGAACCAAGAAGCTCACCCACTCTAGTCCTAAACACAGGGTGCATCTATCATATAGAATAGATATAGAATAGATACCTTAACTGCCACGACTGATTTCTATGCAACTAAGGGAGTTCATTAGTTCAACTTACCTCTGATCCACTTTAATTCACCCAGTTTGGGAGCTTTTCTCTGAGGCCACATTTACACAAAGAAGAAACCAAGTGTACACACCTCAAGTCTGGCACATGCAGATTCCATGAGTTGGCAACCCTTAACCTGAGTTTGCTCCACACTGAGCAAAACCAAGGAACAACTCAAAGTTTGCCAGAAACTCCAGTTTCACGTCAGTCTGGACAGCTAGATCAGGTTTGTTTCCGACTAATCCTCTGTTCAAACAAATACTGCTGCCATCACCTTTTCCAACCAGTGTGCTATGGCCAGCAGCTCCCAGAAGTCTATCTGTCTCAGCTCAGCCTCAGCCCTGTCTGAGGGCTCGCACTAACCAGGGGTGCCCACACTTTTTCAGCCTGCAAGCTACTTTTAAGAAAACCAAGTCACAACGATCTACCTGCAGCCGCGCGCGTGTGCACGCTCCCGGCGCCGCCTTCCTCCGCCCGCGCGGCTTTGGAGAGCACTTCGAGCATTGGCACATGCATGCTGGGCGGAAATGGAGGCAAGAAACCTTCAGCTTGGCCAAGGGAGAGAGGCGGACGGAGGCAGAGCGCGGAGCCCTTGAGGTGCAAGTTGGGAAGGGCAAGGCGGCGACAGAGGAGGAGGAGGCCGAAGAGGCTCGAGGAGGAAGCAGTAGGAGTTTGGGAGTCAGCCTCGATGGGGGAAAAGAGCCTGGCCCGGCCTGGCCTCTGGGGGCTCGGTCTTCTGAGGGGTGTCGTGATTGACAGCCGGCCAAGAAGGAAGAAGCCGTGCGGGAGGAGGAAGGTGGCGGCGGGAGAGCGCGCGGGGCTTCCAGAGGCCCTGCCTCTCTCACCGCAGTTTCCGGACGAGAGGCAGGGCGGAGGCCCCGCGTGCTCTCCCGCTGCCGCCTTCCTCCGCCCACGTGGCTTCTTCCTTCTTTGCCAGCTGTCAATCATAACACCCCTCAGGAGGCGGCGGGAGCGCGTGCACGGCGGCGGGAGCAGAAGATTGACCTCAAATGGTCTCGGGATCAACTCGTCGATCGCAATCGACTTCCTGAGCAGCCCTGCTGTAAACTATCTAGTCCGTGAGCTGCTTTTTGCTGTTGATGCTGCCCTTGTCATCCATTCAGAAGCAGCCCTGCAGCGCTTAACATCCTGCTTTGCAACAGCTGCAGAGCTGTTTGGGCTGGAAGTCAGCTTGAAGAAAATGGACGTTCTCTACCAGCCCGCACCACAGGAAGAACACCATCATCCCCAGGTCAGCATAGGCAAATCTGTGCTTAAGTCCATCCAGCAGTTCACCTACCTGGGAAGCATCATCTCTTAAGATGCCAAGATTGATAAAGAGATAGATCACCGATTAGCAAAGGCATATAGTGCATTCAGAAGGCTTCACAAAAGAATCTGGAGTAACAAACACCTGAGGCAAAGCACCAAAATCAGTGTGTACAGAGCTATCATACTGTCTATTCTCCTGTATGGGTCTGAAACATGGGACACCTATCGCCAACAACTTGCCACCCTGCCGTGTCATTGCCACTCTTGTATGAATCAGCTATGTCTGGTTATGGTTTTTATGTGACTGTAAGAGGTTGGGTTTGTTAACTGTTTTATGATGTAAATTTTATGTGTTTTAAAATTTTTATGTGTTTTTATATGCTGGAAACCGTCCTGAGGCTCGGGAAGGGCAGTTTATTAAATCAAAATAATAAATAAATAAATAAATAAACACCTACGACTCCTCGAACACTTCCAACAGTGCTGTCTTAACACAATCCTAAGTGTACACTGGACTACGTGAAGAATGTTGCTGTCCTTGAGCAAGCAGGGATCACCAGCATTGAGGCCATGCTATTGAAAACACAGCTGCGCTGGGCAGGACACATCTCTAGGATGGAGGACCACCGCCTCCCAAAGATACTACTCTACGGTGAACTTGCCACGGGTCAGCGCAAGAGGGTAACCCAAAAAAAGATATATAAGGACTCCCTGAAACAACATCTCAGGCTCGGCCAGATTGATCACCAAAAATGGTCCACCCTGGCCTCACATCGGGAGGCATGGAGAGGCCCTATCCATAATGCTGTAGCCTCTTTTTGAGAAGACACGCCAAGCGGGTCTCGAAGAGAAATGACAACGCAGATAGAACCACAACTTGGAAACAACATCACCCAAGGAGACTTTCTGCTGTGCTTTCTGCAACCGGACTTGCCTATCTCGGATTGGCCCTTTTAGTCATCAATGCACTTGTAGAAAGAGTGGAATGAGTCTTTCCTAAGAACCTTCATTCGTGAAGTAATGCCAGAGAGAGAGAGAGAGAGAGAGAGAGAGAGAGAGAGAGAGAGAGAGAGAGAGAGAGCGCTATGGCCAGCAGCTCCCAGAAGTTTGTCTGTCTCAGCTCAGCCTCTGCCTTTAGCAGAAGCAGACACTTTCCAGCATTTTGAGCAAGCTAATGAAGGGTTATACTTCCTCCTTTGGAGTGTAGGTATCCTAGGTCTTAGAAGTTAAGAACATAGAACATAAGAACATAAGAAGAGCCATGCTGAATCGGACCTCAGCCCATCTAGTCCAGCATTCTGTATCACATAGTGGCCCACCAGTTGTACACGGGGATCTCGAGCAGAAGGGAGGGCAAAACCCTGACCTGCTCCCAACCCCCCACAACCAGTACCCAGGGAAATCCTGCCTACCTCAACCAACTCCGAGGTGGCACTTGAATGTCCTTTTCAGTAACTACCGATACACTTGGTATCCATGAATCTGTCTAATCCTGCCTTGAAGTTGTTCAGGCTGACAGCTGTCACAACCTCTTCTGGAAGTGAGTTCCATAACCCAATGACCCTCTGGGTGAAGAAATATTTCCCTTTATTAGTCCTAATTTTCCTACCTTGGAGCTTCAGGGAGTGCCCTCTAGTCCTAGTGTTTTGTGACAAAGAAAATAGTTTTTCTTTATTCACCTTTTCTATCCCATGCATGATTTTATACACTTCGATCAAGTCACCTCTTAAACGCCGTCTTTCAAGGCTGAAAAGACCAAGGCGTTGCAACCTGGTTTCAGTTAGCTGAGAAAGAATGATTAATTAATCTGGCTCTGCTGCCCCCTGGCTTGTTTTCAAGGACCCGTGGATTTTGACTTCTGGACTCTAACAAATGGTATTTCTGGCCCTGGACGGTGACCTTGGCTTTGTTGTTTCCCTTGTCTTGAAACTGACTCTGCTACTTTTTTGATGAATGGAATTTTTGGCCTGGACCTTGGCCTCACTGTGTCCTTGACTTGGTACCCTGTTCTGTTGCCCTAGGCTTGATATCCAAAGTTTCCTAGCTTTTGGACTTCTGGAATCTGACAAACAGTATTTCTGACCCTGGACTGTGACCTTGGCCTTTGTGGTTATCTGACTCATTTGTTCCTGACCTGACTCTGTTGCTTCATTGGCTTGACTTCAAAGTATTCGGACTACGGCTATTTGGATATTGGATATTGGCATTGTTTGTGGTTTGTATTTCTTTTAATTCCCACTTCATTTCCAATTTGGCTTCTCTGATATTGGACTCTTGACTTTGGCTGACTCGCCTGTTGTTTGTTGAAACTAAGCTCCTGCTAACATGGCTATCTTTATGGCACACTTCCAAAGAAGGATATGGCTGGTCACCAGGTTGTCTCCACAGGTCCTTGCTAGCTCCTTGCTAGCCACAGAGCTGATAGGTGAAGGCAGAGGTTTCCAAACTGTGTGGTATGAGACCTTAGCATGTCAATTGCAGTGTGTAGATGTGTCGTGTTAAAGTAACAAGCATTCCCTGGCTCAGAAAAACCAGTAGAATACTCCATTGAGTTATTAGCTCAATTAGCTACACAGCAAAAATCTAAAAGAAGTAGTCTGCATCCTATGATATATTCAATCTCAAAAGAGAATGAAGATATCAGAGGAACCTCAAAAACAAGTTACTTGGTTGGTTAAAAATTTGCCAAAAACATGTCTTGCATACTTGTGTGCACCAGTGAACCTGCAGGTGAAGCCCTCGGAATCAGGTGCTCCCAGGGGAACAAGGCCACAGGGGAGGAACCAGACTAAGAACAATCTGAAGTCCTCAATGGCAGAACAGGCAGATGATAGCTTGGTATATATCTGTGTTGTCAAAGGCTTTCATGGCCAGTATCATTGGGTTGCTATGAGATTTTCAGGCTGTATGGCCATGTTCCAGTAGCATTGTCTTCTGACATTTCACCTGCATCTGTGGAAAGCATCCTCAGAAGTTTGTTCAGAAGTCTGTTGGAAATGAAGCAAGTGAAATGTGTGTGTGTGTGTGTGCGCGCGTGTTAGTGTGTGAATGTATCTCTGTGGAATATCCAGGGTGGGATAAAGAACCCTTGTCTGTTTAAAGCAAGTGTTAATGTTGCAATTAGCAAGCTTGATTAGCATTGGGTAGCCTTTTAGCTGCAGAGTGAATCAGTGAGGGAATTTCCATAGAGCTCGCCTGGCTGTTGTACATGCAGACATCCTTTATTTGGAAAGCGTTGACTGGTACGCGATTGTTTGCTGTCTGGAATTCCTTTCTTTCCAAGTGGTGTTAGAATCATAGAATCCTAGAGTTGGAAGAGACCTCATGGGCCATCCAGTCCAACCCCCTGCCAGGAAGCAGGAAAATCACATTGAAAGCATCCCTGACAGATGGCCACCCAGTCTCTGTTTCAAAGCCTCCAAAGAAGGAGCCTCCGCCACACTCTGGGGCAGAGAGTTCCACTGCTGAACAGCTCTCTCAGTCAGGAACTTCTTCCTAATGTTCAGGTGGAATCTCCTTTCTTGTAATTAGAAGCCATTGTTCCGTGCCCTAGTCTCCAGGGCAGCAGAAAACAAGCTTGCTCCCTCCTGCCTATGACTTCCTTCCACATATTTATACATGGCTATCATGTCTCCTCTCAGCCTTCTCTTCTTTATTTACTGTCTTGCTTCTGGTGTTTTTTTTAATACTGGTAACCAGATTTTGTTCATTTTCGTGAACTTCACCTTTCTGTTGAAATTGTCCGTGTGCTTCTTATGGATTTCAGTGGGTTCTCCTTGTATTCCGACATGGTGGTTGTTAGAGTGGTCCAGCATTTCTGTATTCTCAAATAATATTCTATGTCCAGGTTGGTTCATCAAGTGCTTTGCCATGGCTGACTTCTCTGGTTGAAGTAGTCTGCAGTGCCTTTCATGTTCTTTGATTTGGGTCTGGGCGCTGCGTTTGGTGGTACCTATGTAGACTTGTCCACAGCTGCTGGGTATATGGTACACTCCTGCAATAGTTAAGAGCATCCCTCTTGTTCTTTGCTGAAAGTAGCATTTGTTGAATTTTCTTAGTGGGTCTGTAAACTGTAGGTTGTGTTTCTTCATCAACTTGGTGTATGGCAACAACACTTTTCCTCTGGGTGGATCTTTGTCTTTACTCTCGTGGATTGTTCTTGGTCTTGCAGTTGTAGAATACATACCCATTTGCATGTAGAGCCCAGTTTAGCTGGTTCAGTTCACCTTGGAGGAAACAGGGTTTGCAGATCGGGTTTGCACAATCGGTCAGGGCTTTAATTGTGCTTCTTTTTTGACCTCGGTGATGGCTGGAGTTTTTATCTAGGGATCTATCAGTGTGCGTAGGTTTTCTGCAAACTGTCTGACAACCATCACATGGAGAATGTTGAAAACAGAGGATTTGGCTGAAGGATTTGGCCTTGTAGCCATGGAATTTATCATGGAAAATAATAAATAACAACGGCACAGTGAATAACAATCCAACAAGTCTTCGTTTGTATAAGGGGTCCTTAAATTCCATGTCCCCTACCCTATACTTTAGACTTAGGGTCACCATAAGTCTGAAACAATGTGAAAGCACACAACAACAATCCTAATTAACTTAACTCACTTAGCGCCCTGTGATTTCTGGTTTGCATAACTTGAAATAAACATTCTTCATTCTTTATAATATGTCCCTTTATTGTCTCAAATGAATGGTGCAGCTCTGGGGTACTGATGCCATTATTATTATTATTAAATTCACATTTGTATACCGCTTCATCCCGAAGGCTCTAAGTGGTTTACATAGGATTGTGTGCCCATTGGCAGCACAAACAGGACAGTACAAAAGACATGGGGAAAAACACAAGGATAGGGAAAGGGAGGGGGGAGGGAAGAGATCAGCAGCGATGCCTACTGGAACACCACCCCGCCATCAAACGAAGGGAGGCGGGGAGGGGGCAGCAGAATCGCTGGCACTGAGGCGCAGGCAGGGAGCGGGGGCCGACGTCTCCCCCATGGGGGTCCGTCTTTAAGGTCCCGACCCGTTTGCGCAGTGTCCAGGTCGACCTTCGCGATGGTCTGGCGGGTCCTATGGAGCTGTGCCGACCTGTAGCCGGCGCTCCAGAACGTCCTGGATGGGAACGTCCTACGGGGTCTTAGAGTCCTTGCTTCTGGGGGCCCACCTACTAGTGAGCCAACCAGAGCTCCGGCCCTAGTGTCCCAGTTCCCTTGGGTTCTCCGACAGGGAGATGGGTCCAATCCGGGGCTCACGGTACGTAGAATGGGGAATTCACCTCCCCTTCGCTTCCGGCGCCGTCTCCTCCTCCGGCGGCTGCGTCGCATCTTGCCCAGCCCACCGGTGGAGGAAGCGTCCTCTGGGGGCGGGACCTCTAAGACTTCCGGCAGGGCACCACATCCGGGTGCTGCCTCTTCCTCTCCCGGGGTGGTCTGGCGTCATCCGGAGAGGGGCCATCCGGGGACGGAGCTTCCGGGGCATCCGGCTGCCTGCTGCTTCTGGGTCCCGCTTCTTCCTTGGGGTCAAGCACATGGGGAAGATGGGCGTCGTCAAGGACGTCCGCCATGTTAGGCCTCGCTTCCTCCAGAATGCTCCCCCAACTCTTCGCCACACGGCGGCGGCGGCTGGCTGCACCTCGGGGGAGGGGGGCCAAGACAGCCTCGATGTCGAGCTCGGCGATCTGCGCGTCCACCAGGGCCGGCGGGTCTCCGACAGCCCGCGGTAAGTCCTCAGGGCCCTTAGCTGGGACTTCAGTGGAGAGTGGATAGGTTGGGTGGAGGTCGTCGCACTCAGCCGCGGCCGGAGTCACTGTAGGGGCATCGTCCTCCACAGCGGCTAGTCCATCCCCGGCAGCTGGGATGGATCCCCGGGGGCATGCTGACCACTCTTCAGTATTTGGGGCCGGTGGTTCTCGATCGACCTCCAGGGTACTGGAGGGAAAGTCCCACGATCGGTCCCAGGTAAACTCTTGGTCGGCGGGGGGAGGACAGGGGGGATCACCTAAGCTATTTGGCCCCAGGTCCAGGATAGGGAACTGGGCTGTAGGGATCCCTAGTGACTCTAGTAAGCCGCCAAATCTATTCCCAAACTCCCGGACATGGGCCATGAGTTTGGTGTATTCTGCCAGCAATACTGAATAGGTATAGGGGTCAAGTTGGTTGGTGGTGGAGTCCTGGCCATCTCGCGCTGCCCTCCGTGGGGAGCTGCTTCGTGGGGTGTCACACACCTCAAGGGTCCGGGGCCTCGAGCCAACTGGGGGCTTTGTCTTCAGGGATGGTGTTAGGAATGGGGGAGGCAGGTTCTTAGACAGCGATCTCCCACTGAACCTTCTTAAGAAGCGGGCACCTGAGGCCGTGATCGGCCGGATGGTCCAACCGTTCCCGGGCGTCCTGGGCGGCCTGGGTGTCCTCAGTAGCTCCTGGGGCAGGTCCGATCCTTTTCCTAGCCAGATTGAGTCCTCCGGGGTCTGCGGGTCACCAAAGGAGACCCTCTGAGTCTGGCGATCAACCGCCGTCTCCTCCAGGGGAGAACGGCGGGATCGGCCTGATGTAGCCAGAGGGTCAAAGAGGCCATGCCAGAGCTCACCCGAAGGGAGCTCCACAGCAGTCGCCATCTTGTTAGCCAAGATGGTGGTCATGACAGATGAGATCCAGCTACAGGGAGTTCCACAGTTCCTTTTCCTCATATCTTGGGCCTGGTGGCTCAAGAACAAAGACCAGAAAATGGCCCCTTTCCTTCTCTTTCTCTTTCTCTCTGCCTCTGCTCCATTTTCTCCTGACTCATTGAAGCCACTGCCACAACAGTAAGCACCCATTTCCTGTAAGCAACATCAGTTTTCCAAGTACCAAGGACCCATTCTCTCTGCTTTTTATTGCTTTTGATCTCTTTCTGACTCTCCCTGGCTGTTTTCAGCTGAAGAGCCACAGTCCACCATGGAACCTGGGACCCAGGAAGGTTCCCTCATCGGCAGGCTGGCTATGTGAAGTCCCTAGGGGAGCTGCCACGCTGGGGTCCTAAAAAGGCCACAGGATCCACTTGGCTTGGGACGAGTAGTATATCAAAGGACTCAAATATGGACTCTTTCATTCCCTGGACTGTTTGCTGTTTGTTTTACACCTTACCTGCAGTGCTGGCCCTACACAAAAGGGGCAGCTAATGGACTCTCACCCTTTTCATGGTCTCTCACTGTTGCAACATGAACTTTCTAGTCTCGTCAAGGACCAAGGACTTTGCAGTAAGCCAGAACACTGGCCTTCCTCCAGGACTCTTTCTCCTTTGTCTCCTGTTGCTCCATGAACTGAAGGCGCCAGAGAAGAGATGCAACAGTTGTCTGTTTGCATTGTATGATCTTCCTCTCTGTATGGGCTGCATTGCATGGGGAACATGTAGATTGGTAGCTGCTTATCCAAAAATGTCTTGTTTAGGTTTTCCCTTGTTGTACCTTCCCCAAATGTTGATTATTGTTAGAAAAAACCTCCTGGGACCCCATAGGGAATCAGAGAAGGCCGCAATGGTGACTAGCAGCCTCCATTTTGTACCTGCCATCCACCTTCGATTGCATAACAATATTTAAGATAGAAATCAATTCCTTCTCAGGGCTATCTGAATTCCATATTGAAATCTATCTGCCTATGCTTGCCAGCTTCGGAGGCTTTGACCACTGGCAAGTATAGACCTTGGCATACCTTAAAACATTTTATCATAAATATAGCTGGTTCCCATAAGCCTCGGAACCTTATGCCCAGCAGAAATAATATACATTATTTTTGACCATTTGAACCAAAGAAACCCTGCTTCTGTTTGACTGAAACCCACCACACAAAGAGGTATTGGTCCAGGGCAAAAGGAACTATTTATTTTCAAATAAAGACACATAGCCAGGTAGATTTAAGCACCCAGGTGTAGCTCGTTTGCCCATAGATCATTCCCAAGCTCACAGGAATTTCACCATACCAGCCAGTTCCATTGCTTTCTTTTTTACCTTTGTCCTGTCTCCCTGGTTTTCCTCATTAGCTAGATTGCAAAATGCGCTAGTTTGCAATTGGCTGGGTCTCCAGCTGGCTTTGTGATGCTCAAGTTGTTTGCCACACCTCCATCCAATCAGCTGAGAGTACACATAGCCAAGACAGGCCCCCCAAAATTGAATATGTATGGATTTGAAGGTATATAAGCATTGTAACTTTGCAAAATAAACATGTTAGCCATCTTTGGACCTCGGGACTCTGGCTTCATCCTTTCCAGCTGGCCAGAACCTTCTCTCAGTGGGGCACGCTTCCAGGATTTGGTGAGACTTGATTTGGGATATTTTGGGATTTCTAGCTTTTAAAGGATCCACCAAATCCTATTTAGGAATCCCCGTTTTAGGGGTTTTTTTGGTGTCCTTGGCCCCATCTGGACAAGGCCCTTTCTATTGTTCGGTAACAATACCAAGGACCCACCGTGCTTTACACTAGCCCCAGATTGAGTAGTTGGTGTAGGTGTGGCCCAAGTTGAGCTATGAATCACAGAATCCTAGAAGATTTGGAGGAGACCACATGGGGTATCTTCTGCCAAACAGGAAAAGCACAACCAAAGTACCCACAACAGGCTGGAAATACATGCCTGAAAATAAATTCTGCATGGTGGGATCCCAGGTGGAGGAACACATAAGGATGGTGGAGAAGATCAGAATTCATTTCTTACCACTCATTTCAAGGAAGGCTGGATTTTTTGCCATCATATAGTCTTTAACCATCTCCGTGGCTTGACGTAAGTTGGCTGTTCTGTGCCATTCTCTAAAGGCTAATGGAAAGGTAGAACTCTGTTACTGTCTGCTCTTTGTCTCTGCTTGCGTATTCCTATACATTGTACCCAAAGAATGTCTATCGGGAGCTTTCACCAAACTTTGTATTGCAGAAAAACCAAAGATGTGCAGAAAAGGGAAAGCAGAGTAGTGTTCCCTCACTACTTCACGGTTTGCTTTTTGTGGACTTGTTGTTTTGCAGGGTTTTGCCTCCCAATTTATGAATGGTTGCCCTTGCCCAGAGCGGCGTTCTAATCCCACCTCCTGGCAATGATGGAGTGTGGAAGGGGGTTTCACCCTCCCCCTCGGTATAGAGGCAGCCAATCAAGAGAGATTGCAAAGCAATGCAGAGACAACTAGTTTTTCAAAAGGTGTGCAGTGCCTTTAAATATCTCCCCACTTTTGCCTCACCCTTGGAAAGCGATATACATATATAGCATCCCTACTTTGCGGATTTTCACTTTTTGCAGCTGGTCCTCAAATGTAACACCCGCGAAAAGTGAGGGAACACTGTACTCATATATGTCTTGTTATGAAAACAGATGAAGCAAATACATAGGTTCCCAACTTTTGGTCTTCCAGGTGTTATGGACTTCAGTTCCCAGAATTCCTGACCATCGAACAAGCTGACAAGGATTTAGGAAACTGAAGTCCCTCCTTTTCTTTCTTTTTGGGCATGTCAAGAGCAACTTGAGCAACTGGTATGAGAGAATTGTCCATCTGGAAGGATGTTGCCTACCATCCTTGTGGGAGGCTTCTCTTACGTCTCCGCATGGGGAGCTGGAGCTGACAGAGAGAGCTCAACCTGCTCTCTCCAGATTCAAACAGCTGACCTGTCGGTCATCAATCCCACCAGCACAAGGGGTTAACCCATTGCATTCCATGACTTCATATATGTTTAGACTTGGCTTCCAGCTCCAAGACATCTTTATCTGTGAATATATACAAATTCAAATATACCAAAATGACAAGCAGTTCAAATTCCCAAACACTCCTGGTCCGAAGCATTTCCAATTAGAGATGCTCAATCTGTATATAAATATAAAAAGCAATAAAACAATAAACATACCCAGAGGAAGAAATATAAATGCGATGACATAGATGATAAGGACCGTTATGCAAGCGATCAAGAATGCCACGGGTCTGTGAAGGAATTCTTTGATTTGTTCCTTTTTCCTTTTAACTTCAGGGCAAGAAAAAAGAAAACAGCAAGAACAATCAGAAGCAGAAATCTCATGACTCTCACACTGAATAATGTGCCCATACAGCACTGAAGAGACAGAGGTTGGAATAATTAAATTCTGTGATATTTGCTAATGATAACAGCTTAACAAGTGTACTTTACAATAATTGCATAATTTGTATCAATCGCTGCTTTGATTTACAAACAACACTGTGTATTGATAATTGCCTAATATCTTAAGATCATTGCTCTGTGCCTCACCTGAAAGTTAATTTTAGTGAGTCTAACAGCCTCTGAGAAAGGGCAGCTTGACCCAGCAAGGGACTTCAAAAGAACAGGCTTAAGTAGTTTGCTAACTTCCTGACTGTGAGAGCTGTTCAGCAGTGGAACTCTCTGCCCTGGAGTGTGGTGGAGGCTCCTTCTTTGGAGGCTTTCAAAGAGAGGCTGGATGGCCATCTGTCCGGGGTGCTTTGAATGTGATTGTCCCGCTTCTTGGAAGTGGTTGGACTGATGTCCCACGATGTCCCAACTCAATTATTCTATGGTTCTATGATTCTATGAATCCAGGACAAAACAGAGATTGTTTATTGCCTTGAGATTCTGGGTTTTATGGCTGCCCTTCTTCCTCATGTTCAGGTGGAATCTCCTTTCTTGTAGTTTGAAGCTGTTCTTCCGCTTCCTATTCTCCAGGGCAGCAGAAAACAAGTTTGCTCTTTCCTCCCAATGACTTCTCACATCTTTATACATGGCCCTCATAATGTCTCCTCTCAGCATTCTCTTCTTCAGGCTAAACATGCCCAGCTCTTTAAGCCACTCCTCATAGGGCTTGTTCTCCAGACCTTTGATCATTTTAGTTGCCTTTCTCTGGACGCATTCCAGCTTGTCAACATTTCCCTTCAATTATGATGCCCAGAATTGTACATAGTGTGATTCCAGGTGTGATCTGATTAAGTCAGAATAGAGGAGTAGCATGACTTCCCTAGATCTAGACACTAGAATCCTATTTATGCAGGCCAAAAACCCATTGGCTTTTTTAGCTGTCCCATGACATTGTTGGCTCATGTTTAATTTGTTGTCCATGAGGATTCAAAGATCTTTTTCACATGTCCTGCTGTCAAACCAGGCATCATTGTCCCCCATTCTGTCTCTTTGCATTTCATTTTTTCTGCCTAAGTGGAGTCTCTTGCATTTGTCACGGTTGAACTTCATTTTGTTAGTTTTGGCCCATCTTTGTAATCTGTTCAGATCGTTTTTAATTCTTCTCCTGTCTTCTGGAGTATTAGGTATCCCTCCCAATTTGGTCCCGTCTGCAAACTTGATGACCAGGCCTTCTAACCCTTCATCTAAGTCATTAATGAAGATCCTGAGCAGGACTGGGCCCAGGAGGGAACCCTGCTGATGGCACTCCACTTGTCACTTCTTTCCAGGATCAAGAAGAGGAAGCATTGGTGAGCACCCTCTGGGATCGTTCGCTTAACCAATTACAGATCCATATAACCGTAGTTTTGCCTAGCCCACATTTGACTAGTTTCCTTGCCAGAAGGTCATGGGGGACCTTGTTGAAGGTCTTACTGAAATCCAGGTATGCTCCATCCGCTGCATTCCCTGCATCTACCCAGCTTGTGACTCTATCGAAAAAAGAGATCAGATTAGTCTGACATGACTTGTTTTTAATAAATCTGTGTTGACTCTTAACATTGACCACATTCCTAAGTGTTTGGAGACCACTTCCTTAATGATCGTTTCCAGAATCTTGTATCTGGTATCGACATGAGGCTGACCAGATGGTAATTGTTTGAGTTGTCCTTTTTTCCCTTCTTGAAGATAAGGTACCACATTTGCCCTCCTCCAATCTGTTGGGACTTCTCCCATTCTCCAAGAACTCTCAAAGTAAATTTTTAATGCGTGGACAGTTGTCCGATGTTTTATAGTGTTTTATGGTTTTAGTATGTGTAAGTCGCCCCGAGCCTATTGGAAGGGGCGACTAACAAATCGAAATAAATAAATAGGTTCTGAAATGACTTCCGCTGCTTCTGGTACATTTTGTCAAATAAGATATGCTTTCTCTTCCTTATGCACCGCAGGCAACTTGAGAAACTACAAGATGAAAATATAGGGAACAGCGGAACTGTGCTAGTTGAATAAGGAATTGGAAGCGAAAAATCCACCTACTCAGAACTTTGTAAACCTATGTCCATTTATTTCCTTTCCGGCACCCTTTTCTTTCTATGTACAGAAATGCCGGCGGCATTTTCTATTTCTCCCTAGCCCTCCCGCTTTGTCTTTAGACTTGTATTTCTTTTAAGTGATGTTTCGTTTGTGTGTGTGTCCAATTTTTTGTAAACTGAATAAAGACTTATATTTTTTTTTAAAAAAAAAGAGGTTCTGAAATGACTTCCGCTGCTTCTTCAATACTTTTGGATGTAGTTGATCTGGCCCTGGGGACTTGAACTCATTTAGAGCAGTCAAGTACTCCTGTATTACTTGTATCCCGATTTGGGGTTGGATTTCCTCCAATTCTTTGTCCACTCCATGTTGCTGAGTATGACTTGCTTTTGTGAGAAGATTGAGGCAAAGAAGGCATTAAGTAGTTCTGCTGTTCCGCTATCCCTGTCAGCATTACCTCATCTTCTCCTCAGACAGGCTCTATTGCTTCCTTGTTCTTCCTTTTTCTACCAATGTAAACAAATAAGCTCTTTTTATTGTTTTTAATGTCCCTACCAAGCCTGAACTTGTTTTGCACTTTAGACTTGCAAACCTTTTCTCTACAGGAGTTGGTTGTCCATTCGAATTCTTCTTTGGTGATTTCTCCTCTTTTTCACTTCTTGTGCATGTCTCTTTTGAGTCTTTTTGAGACATCCCTTTTGGCTTCATTGCACTTGTCTTATTTTTTTCCTCTTTGTTAGCACTGTTTGTAGTTGTGCCTTGAGTATTTCACTCTGGAAAATCGCCCTTGTCTTTTCGTATTGGTGTCCATGGAATGGCGTTCAGTATTTCCTTCATTTTTCGGAAGTCAGCTCTCCTAAAGTCCAGAAAGCAGGTTTGACTTGTCTTACTTTCGCAAGCTACAGGAGCACATAATCAGTTGCCCCTAAAGATCTGACAACTTCGACTACAATGATCAGGTCCTCCATGTTTGTTAAGATGAGATTGAGAGCACCCGATCCCCTTCTGGGCCATACAATTGTCTGCAAGGCCAGCGAGGAATTTGTCCATCTTTGTACTCTTGGTCAAGTTTGTTTTCCAGCAAATACCGGCATACTTAAAATCGCCCGTGACTACGATATCTCTTCTTTGTGCCTGTTTGGGCAACTGTTGACAGAAGGCTTCATCACGTTCTTCATCTGGCTTGGAGATCAGTAGTAGATACCACAACAAGATCAACAAGTCCTGGTTCACTTGATTCTTATCCAGATGCTTTCAAGCTGGTTTCCCGGATTGCAGTCTTGCATCTCTTCTGCAACGTAACTATTTGTGACAATCAAGGCTACTCCCCCTCCTTTCTCCTTTGTTCTGTTTCCGTGAAAGAGGTTATAGCCCTCAATGTCTACATTCCAGCAATAGGAGTCATCCCACTAGTTTTCGTAAGTGTGGTGTTGTGGTAAAAGTTGAAGTTCGTGTTGTTTGTTTACCATGCTCTGTGCATTAGTGTAAACAGTAACTTACTGTTCACAAGGCTGTTGTCCCCCTCTCCCAATGGACCTAGTTTAAAGTGCGCCTGATAAGGTTTGCAAGTCTGTGAGCAAAAAGGAATGTTCCTACTTGTGTGATGCACCCCATCCCTTGCCAGTAGGACATCCTCCTGGAAAAGCAGCCATGGTCTTGGAAGCCATAGTGTTCCTCCTGACACCATTTTCTAAACCAGTTATTGACCTGTATTATTTTTCTGGCCCTTGTAGAGATGAAAAGACCAACTGCACATTACACTGTTTTAACTTTGTTCCAAGAGTTCAAATATCATTTGTGATCTTTTGAAAAGTATGCTTTTTATCTGATCTATAAACTCACTACAATGGAAATCTCCTGTCTCTAGTGACTATTTTAGGACTTGGATACTAGAGATTATTATTGGCTGGCTGTCAAGCAAATGGGAAACTGACCTGGGTAATTTCAATACAGAAATACACAATGACTGAGCTTCAATCCCTCCCCTGTCCTTGTGGATGCTGGAATCTCTTCTCTAAGAATGACAACAGCTATATGTTTGTCATTTGCTCAGGATTTAAGCCTGGTCCAGCATTCAGATTATTCAAATGTCTTTTTCAAAGTGCACTGAATTAATGCAGCTTGACACAACTTGCACTAGCATGACTCAATGCTGTTGAATCCTGGGAGTTGGAACTTCACAAACTACAACTCTCAGGATTCCATAGCATTGAGCCAGGGAAGAGGGCCACTGCAGAAACTTCCTGTTGCTGGATTTTCCATGGACTCTATTGTGCAATAGAAAAACTTGGCCAATAGAAAAAGTAGGAGGAAACTTTTCCAAAAGAAATAAACCAGAAGAATATTATTCCCTTATTTTCATTTGACTGTCAGTTTTGTTTCTTAATTTGCTTTTAATCACTGTATTTCAGTATGTACCGTATTTTTCACCATAAGATTTACGCACCTGCTGATAAGACGCACCTAGATTTTAGAGGAGGAAAATAGAAAAAAAATATTTTCGCTCCCTCTAAAAATCTAGGTAAGTCTTATCAGCAGGTGCGTCCTCGAGGAAAGGGGGGGAGAAGGAGCAAGAGGAGGAATGAAGGAGCATCGCGCCAGAGCCCTCTGGGGTGATGCTCTTCGTTCCTCCTCTTGCTGCCTCTTCCCCTTCCTCCAGGGAAGAAAGGGCAGGGGAAGGAAAGCCCCAAGAGGAGGAATGCAGGAGCATCGCGCCAGAGCCCTCTGGGGCGATGCTCCTTCATTTCTCCTCTTGCTGCCTCTTTCCCCCCCCCCTTTCCTCCAGGGAAGAAAGGGCAGGGGAAGGAAAAGCCCCAAGAGGAGGAATGCAGGAGCATCGCCCCAGAGCCCTCTCTGGGGCGATGCTCCTTCATTTCTCCTCTTGCTGCCTCTTTCCCCCACCCTTTCCTCCAGGGAAGAAAGGGCAGGGGAAGGAAAAGCCCCAAGAGGAGGAATGCAGGAGCATCGCGCCAGAGCCCTCTGGGGCGATGCTCCTTCATTTCTCCTCTTGCTGCCTCTTTCCCCCCCCACCCTTTCCTCCAGGGAAGAAAGGGCAGGGGAAGGAAAGCCCCAAGAGGAGGAATGCAGGAGCATCGCGCCAGAGCCCTCTGGGGCGATGCTCCTTCATTTCTCCTCTTGCTGCCTCTTTCCCCCCACCCTTTCCTCCAGGGAAGAAAGGGCAGGGGAAGGAAAAGCCCCAAGAGGAGGAATGCAGGAGCATCGCGCCAGAGCCCTCTGGGGCGATGCTCCTTCGTTCCTCCTCTTGCTGCCTCTTTCCCCCCCCCCTTTCCTCCAGGGAAGAAAGGGCAGGGGAAGGAAAAGCCCCAAGAGGAGGAATGCAGGAGCATCGCGCCAGAGCCCTCTGGGGCGATGCTCCTTCATTTCTCCTCTTGCTGCCTCTTCCCCCTTTCCTCCAGGGAAGAAAGGGCAGGGAAGGAAAAGCCCCAAGAGGAGGAATGCAGGAGCATCGCGCCAGAGCCCTCTGGGGCGATGCTCCTTCATTTCTCCTCTTGCTGCCTCTTTTCCCCCACCCTTTCCTCCAGGGAAGAAAGGGCAGGGGAAGGAAAAGCCCCAAGAGGAGGAATGCAGGAGCATCGCGCCAGAGCCCTCTGGGGCGATGCTCCGTCGTTCCTCCTCTTGCGGCCCCTGCGCCCCCCCCCACCCTTTCCTCCAGGGAAGAAAGGGCAGGGGAAGGAAAAGCCCCAAGAGGAGGAATGCAGGAGCATCGCGCCAGAGCCCTCTGGGGCGATGCTCCTTCATTTCTCCTCTTGCTGCCTTTTCCCCCCCACCCTTTCCTCCAGGGAAGAAAGGGCAGGGGAAGGAAAAGCCCCAAGAGGAGGAATGCAGGAGCATCGCGCCAGAGCCCCTCTGGGGCGATGCTCCTTCATTTCTCCTCTTGCTGCCCTTTCCCACCCTTTCCTCCAGGGAAGAAAGGGCAGGGGAAGGAAAAGCCCCAAGAGGAGGAATGCAGGAGCATCGCGCCAGAGCCCTCTGGGGCGATGCTCTGCGTTCCTCCTCTTGCTGCCTCTTTCCCCCCCCCCCACCCTTTCCTCCAGGGAAGAAAGGGCGGAGGGAGGGAAAAGGAGCAAGAGGGGGGAGCGAACCAGCGTCCCTCTGCCGCCGCAACGGACCAGAGACGAGGAGAGGCAGCGACAGGGTGAGTATATCGCCGTCCCCCTGCTCCAGCGCCTCCCCCGCCTGCATCTTCGCCTCCATAAGACGCAGCTGATTTTTCATCCCACTTTGGGAAGAAAAAAACTGCGTCTTATGGTGCGAAAAATACGGTATATCTAGCCAATACAGAGTTCTGGGTTTAGGTTACATATCGGTTAAACTTTTTAAAAATAGTAATTCTCAAAAAACCAGAAAACTACATTCATCTGTCATCTATAGAGAGGCACCAAAATGTCTTTGCTGAAATTACGGAGCATTCCCCAATATTCCTTACTATAGGACTAACCCGTTTTAATCTGGTTTACCCCGCATTATGGACCACAAATATTGTATAGACATTCATTAGTTACTTTTAGGTTACTTTGGGATTTTGGGCCAGGATTCCATAGCATGGAGCTATGGCACACAACGTGGTATCGAACTGCATTAATTATACAGTGTAGATGCACCCTGAATCTCCTAGACTTTTATTTTTGCAGCGCTTCACTCCCGCCTTGCCCACCAACCATGTCTGTTTTCAGCCCTTTGCCAATTTCCCTTTCCAGTATATTCCAATAAGTTCAGAGGACCAGTTGAATATCTATAGCACCTCCATACATAATGATTCTTTCTTATCTTTTGCTTTGTCGTCTTTCTTATCTTTTGCTTTGTCGTCTTTCTTATCTTTTGCTTTGTCATCTTTCTTATCTTTTGCATCTTTTGCTTTGTCGTCTTTCTTATCTTTTGCATCTTTTGCTTTGTCGTCTTTCTTATCTTGACCCGGCTTTGCCGTCTCTAGTAAAAAAAAGCAGAATATGTATCCCATCAGTACTACAATTGGTGTAAGACAGCAAAGATAAACCAATGAAATGCCTTTATATACAAAACATGTGTCCAATTAAGTCTTTACTACTTTACTACTTAAAAGAGGCATCTATTTCAGCTATTCTGGAGTGGAAAGGGATATACGGTAGACTCTCCATTACCAGAACTTAAGCAGCCAGCTGATTATCCACTTAAGAATAGCATAGCATAATATCCTGGGAAGGTGGAATTGTCCTACATGGAATTGTTTTACAATTCTTTTGCGTTTATGCTCTTATGTGATACCGTTTTAATTTTCATGTTTTATGCTTTTGTTGTAGTTCAATATACTGTAAACTGTCCTGAGCCAGCTGGAAAGGACAGTATACAAATCAAAATAATAAATAAATAAAATAAAATAAATAGCCTGCTGTAGCCCACAATGTTGTAGCCTCTTTGGAGACCTTCCTCAAGGCCTTCCTGAAATCCAGATCTGCTACATCCACATCCTTCTTCCTCTTGAGTTGAGAATCCATTTTCTTATTGAATGAAAAGTAATGCCTCCACCTTTGTTACTTGGGTTTGGATGGGAATATTTTAATAAATCAAATGCAAAAATAATCCTTAGAATGTGCTTTTTAACTACCGCTATTCACTTTTCCACATAATCACCAGACAATTGGATACGTTTCCGCCAACAATGAACACGTTTTCTGAAGCTATCACGGAAGAAGTCGACACTCTGTTTCCGCAATCAGCGTCTCACAGTTCTCTCAATGTCTTCATCAGAAGCATCATGATATCCCTGCAGATCTTCTTTCATTATTGGGAACAGATGGAAGTCCGGTGGTGCTAAATCTGGACTGTATGGAGAATGCTGTGCAGTGGTGAGATGCAGTCTCTGAAGTACTGCTGTGTACTCATCGTGCACAGATCTTTCGATAGCCAAGCAAGGCAATGATGTCACCCATCCATTCTTGTGAAATGCCTATTATGCTTGAAAATTCTCTGAGTGATACGACAATCATCCTGAATCAATCTGTCAACCTTTTGCTTGGGAAACTTGGTGGTTGCTGTCACAGGATGTCCAACTCTGTCACACAAGTCAGATGTTCCCACATCTTTAAACTTACTCACCCAACGATGCACAGTACTCACATCAACAGAATCACCATAAACAGCTTGCATTCTCTGATGAATCTCCTTTGGGGTGACAGCTTCTGCTGTCAAGAATTCAATGACTGCACGCTGCTTAAGTCGCATTGACCAACTGTCTGTGCAGGGTTCCATACTTTGCGTTTTAACAACACAACCGTTCAATGCTGAGGCTTCCCACCAAAATGGAACTGTAGAGAGTCTACTGAACAAGCCAGTATCTGTTGAAGAGTTACGAAGGTGAAGGCATTACTTTTCATTCAACCCTTGTACTTCCCGTCCTAACTCTTGGGGCTAATCCTATCCTTTTCCCTCCTAATTTCAAGTTAACATTCCCATATGTCGCTACTAGGGATGTAATGATGGTGGGAGTGACAAAATGAAGGCATGCAAACAAATAAGATCTTTGACCTTTCCTCCAATGAACTGGTTCTTCCATCCACAAAATGTTTGGTATTGCGATGAATTAAAACCTCACTTGAATATCCAGAAAGACTGTTTTGGAATCCAAAGAGCAAGCAGAGGGACATTATATGCCTGTATTCCTGAAAATCACTGGAGGGAAGGAGATCAGAGGAAAAGATGAAGTACTTTGGCCACATAATGAGAAGACCGGAAAGCTTGGAGAAGATAATGATGCTGGGGGGAAATGGAAGGAAAAAGGAAGAAGGGCCGACCAAGGGCAAGATGGATGGATGGTATCCTTGAAGTGTCTGGCTTGACCTTGAAGGAGCTGGAGGTGGCCACGGAGGACAGGAAGCTCTGCGTGGGTTGGCCCAGGGGGTCAACAACACAAACAACAAAACGGCTCCTATATTACAACACTCAAAAAATACCCGGGTATGCACTATAAATGGAAGTACTCCTATAGCATCATATATACAAAAAGCAATACCAATAAACGACGCCAGATGTTGGTATGAGTCAAAAACAAAGCTTACTGCAATATATAAAGGTAGTATACACTATGAGACTGTACTAAATCCACCTCCAAAGGAACAACTATATGTAACATTATAGACTAGAAATAATACCAGTCAATGAAGGGATACGCCAGTAAATGTAATAACATGCCCAAAAAGAAGGAATATGCTCGTGCGCATGCGTAGCACATATAAGTCACAATATATATACACACACTCACTACTACAAGGAATGTAGAGGGAGGAATATGTAGTATACAGTGAATGGTCTATGTTTGCCAATATAGCTGTAGAAATCACCTCAGGTTCCTGAATAATCTCGCAATGTGCGGGAGGAAGCTGTAGTGATGTAGGCGCTACACTGTGATGTTGCACTCTTCAGCAATGCGGAAATCTCCTCCAGTCACGCCGTAATCTCGCGATGTGACAAGGCTTGCTGGGATAGCAGCAAAAAAAGTCGCAATGTAAATAGAATACTATCCAAGTAGAACTCCACTATGGTCTCGCGATAGAGGGGGCGAGTTGGTAGTGAGGTTCATGTAGCGCTGTGATGTGGAAGTATCCTTATATGTTGCCGAAATCCCGCAATATCCAGGGTTAACTATGGTAACAGCAAACAAAACAAAGAAGCGTATCCCGTACAATAAACTGATGTAGGGGCTGCACCGCGATGCGGTATGTTCATCAACTCAGTTCCTTATTGTATTCCAGTGTGCAAAGGTAATGTTATATCACAAAAGACCAATGGCGTATAACACTCTAGTGAAAGAAAACAGAAAGGCTTCTCAACGATTGAGACACCATATGCAGTTAGTAGGAGGATTTCCCAGGAGTTATTTCAATAATCTTCACGAGTATGAGTACTTAAACCAGTGTTTCCCAACTGGTGTGCCGCGGCACACTAGTGTGCCATGAGTGATCATCAGGTGTGCCATGGGAAATTGGAACCTCCAATACCCTTTCTTCCCCCTCCTGCCGAACATTTACTTTTTCTTCTCCACTCGGGCTCCCTTCTTCCCAGCCTCGCTCTGCATGCTTTGCCTCGCTTTGCTCACACTGCCGCTTCTGCCGCCATTTTGATACGAGGGGGCAGCGTGAGCATGTGTTCAGGAGGGAAGGGGGGAGGGAGGAAGACGTGACCTATGCAGGCGCTACTGCACAGACTCGCCCGACGTCTTCCTCCCTCCCCCTCCTGAACACGCTCACACTGCCCCCTCGGATCAAAATGGCGGCAGAAGCAGCAACATGAGCAAAGCGAGGCAAAGCGAGCAGAGCAAGGCTGGGAAGAAGGGAGCCTGAGTGAAGAAGAAAAAGTAAGTGTTCGGCAGGAGGGGGGAAGAAAGGGCGTGAAGGGGAAAGGGGAGGAAGAAGTCTCTGTCGAAAGCTGGCATGAGCAAACTTGGACCTTCCAGGTGTTTTGTACTCCAACTCCCCAACATTCCTAGCAGCCCCAGGCCCTTTTCCTTTTCCCCCCTCAGCCACTTAAGCAGGAAAGGGCCTCAGGCTGTTAGGAATGTTGGGAGTTGAAGTCCAAAGCACCCAGAGGGCCGAAGTTTTTCCATGCTGTTTTGAGCCTGCTTCCAACATTGTGATCCTGGATAGAAAACAAACAACATAACATAGCATTGCTCACAGTGCTCTCTGGGTGTAGGTGAACTACAACTTCCAAATTCAAGGTCAATTCCCAAGCAAACCCTTTCAGTACTTTCTGTTGGTAATGAGAGTTCAATATGTCAAGTTTTGTTCAATTCCATTGTTGCAAGAGTTCAGGATGCTCTTTGCTTGTGTGTTAACTATAAATCCCAGAAACTCTAACTCCCAAATGTAAAGGTCTGTTTTCCCCAAACTCCATCTGTGTTCAAATTTGGGCATATTGAATATTCATGCCAAGTTTGGTCCTGATCCAACATTGTTTCAGTCCACAGTGCTCTCTGGATATAGATGAACTACAACTCCAAAACTCAAGGTCAATGCCCACCAAATTCTTATAGTATTTTCTCTTGGTTATGGGAGTTCTGTGTGGGAAGTCTGATTCCATTCCATTCCATCATTGGAATGGAATAATCAATTGATTTTCAAGTTTTTATGAAGTGTTCCTTATTTTTGTGAAAATTTCCCTATTTTTAGGTACCTGTCCCTTATTCATGTGGCAACCCTAGTTATGGCAGCCCAAGTGATGTCAACCTGCCTTCCTTCCCCAGCGCAGAGATGCAAATGAAGGTGGAGGAGGGAGAGCAACAAGCAGCCAGGCACAATCTTCCGCGCAGGCGCAGTGGTTCCCGAGTGTTCAGCTTCTTGGGACTTCAACTCCCAGAAGCCTCACCAACACTGGTTAATAGCTAGGAATTCTGGGAGCTGTAGTCCAAAACGACTGAGCCGCCTTTATTTCCAACTCTCTGTATTCCACAGGGTTGTTCCATAATTATTGTGTAATATCTTTATGATTGCATTGAGGCATTAGGGGCATTATTGTCATTCTTTGGCTTAAGAATAGAGGTGAGCTGTGCAGGCTAGCAGGCCAAATGGCCTAGGAGGTGTCTATGGGCAGAGCCGGCTCTTTGGCTTAAGAACAGAGGTGAGCTGACATAAACCCATAAAATATTAAATACACACATAGAATAAAGTTAGGGGAGAACTGACAGGAAGGAAATGTGGAAGGAAGGAGAGAAGAAGGCAAGGAAAGAAAGAGATAGTGTAGCAAGGGGAGGGAGGGAGGGAGGGAGGGAGGGAGGGAGGAGGAAGGGAAATAAAAAGTGAACAAAGGAAGGAAGACAAAGGAAGAAGTAGAGAAAGGGGGAGGGAAGGAAGGAAAGAGAAAAGGAGGGATGGAACCAAAGAGCAAAGGAAGGAATGAAAAAAAGGGGTAGAGAAGGAAGAAAGGAGAAAGGGGGAGGGGAAAAATAAGGGGGAAATACGTACTTCACTTTCATAATTGTCCTGATAGCATAATAGCTACCTCTTATATTTATGTTATACATCTACATCTCCAGTCAATCCAGAGGTGAAGGGAAATGTTGCCCCTTGATTTCCCTGTGCTTTTAACAGTGTCAGTCCAGTTTCCCTGCTTTGGACAATTTGGAACTAATTACAAAATTTTGTAAGTAATAACATATCAAATAAGATTTTTTTGAAAATGTTTTGTAAGTCATTACGTTAAGCATAAAAAAATCCCCCCATTTGTTTTTAGAACCACGATTTTTCTTGATCAACCAACCCTAATATATATATATATATACACACACACACACACAGAGAGAGAGAGAGAGAGAGAGAGAGAGAGAGCGCAACAGTGCAGGCAGAAAAGCTTTCTCAAGGCTCCCAAAATAAATCACCAGAATATCAAAAATCCAATTGTATCAGAAAAGCAAACATCAGAAACAACAACTAGGATAAAGTCTAAACAGTTACAGCAACAGTAATCACAATCACCACAGTTTACAAAGTAAATACTCAATATATATTCTCAAAATATTCAACAGTATGAGCCAGGATATTGGGACATAAAAAATCACAGATATCATATAAATAACCTTTCAATAACACACATCAAGCATATAGAGCTAAGGGGCAATGGCTTCAACAATACATATCAAGATTGCACTTATGTTATACAACAGGGGAATATAGGGCAGAAATATAATAATAACAGTAATGAATGTATTTAATTTGGAAATAAGGGGAGATGGGGATGGGAATATAGGGGCAGAAATATAATAATAACAGTAATGAATGTATTTAATTTGGAAATAAGGGGAGATGGAGATGGGAATATAGGGGCAGAAATATAATAATAACAGTAATGAATGTATTTAATTTGGAAATAAGGGGGGAGATGGGGATGGGAATATAGGGGCAGAAATATAATAATAACAGTAATGAATGTATTTAATTTGGAAATAAAGGGAGATGGGGATGGGAATATAGGGGCAGAAATATAATAATAACAGTAATGAATGTATTTAATTTGGAAATAAGGGGAGATGGGGTTGGGAATATATGGGGCAAAAATATAATAATAATGTATTTAATTTGGAACTGAGGGCTGTTTTGCTGAGGTGGGCTCCTTTCTTCCTTCTTCCTTGCTTTAATTCTTGCTTTTATGTTATTTATTTATATTTATTTCCCTCCCATATATATTCCCTTCTTCAATCCATCTCTCTTCTGATATTTATTTATATTTATATTTATTTCATTCAGTTCCATTTTTAAATTTTATTTTATAATTAATAATGCAACTAGTAATTGTAAGAAAAATTGGAGCCCGGGAGGGGGGCGGAGCCGGAGGGGCGGAGCCAGAGTGGGGGCGGAGCTGGGGAGGGCAGGGGCGGAGCTGGGCGGAGGCAGACCCTAAGGCCCCCCAGGTGATCAGTGACCGGAATTTAGGCCCCCGGTTCGGTAGAAGTTGGACAGCCCTGTTATACAATATCCAGAGCATATGCATTCATATCATACTCACGCTACACCACGGGACCCTCCATGTATGTGTAATACAGACCAAGAGTTCAAGGTAAATCCAATGCTTTGTACAGAAAATAATGTTCCAAAATACTTCCACAGAAGTCCCAAAGTTTGTAGGAAAGAGCAATGCAAGGTAATCCACCGCCTATATCAGATAGCCTATACAGTGTTGTGTTTTTTTTTAAAAAAAATTAAAGCAAACATCACATGGAAGTATGTCTGTGTAGGAGGGTGAACATTAGGAAGAACTTCCTGACTGTGAGAGCTGTTCAGCAGTGGAACTCTCTGCCTCAGAGTGTGCTTCCGTCTGGCTGCTCTCTTTCCAACCGGCTTCCCTGAGGACCAGGTATGTTTTCGTGTTTATGTTTACCAACTATTTTTACATTTAAAAACATATTAACTATATGTATTACTATGTTAGAGTCTCATTTTGTGTCATTTTGGTTGGTGGTGTGCCCTAGGATTTTGTAAATGTAAAAAATGTGCCGCGGCTCAAAAAAAGTTGAAAAACACTGACTTAAACTATAAGGAATTAATTCACAACACCATAATAGATTCCGTTTTTTGTATATCCTTGTATTCAAATGTTCAACAGCATAATATAGATATGTAGAAAGGTGACAAATAAGGATAGAGCCAACGGGACGTGTTCTAGATAACAATAAATCCAGGGGGGTCGTGGGTACCAGCCCGTTTTGCTGAAGGTACAGGTAAGTACAGGTAGGTATAGCTTTCTCAAGGCTCCCAAAATAAATCACCAGAATATCAAAAATCCAATTGTATCAGACGCTGAGCCCAGCTGGCTCCAAAGTCAAGTATTAAGAGACTTATTTGTGCTACGCATGCGCATGAGCATATTCCTTCTTTTTGGGAATGTTATTACATTTACTGGCATATCCCTTCATTGACTGGTACTATTTCTAGTCTATAATGTTGCATATTGTTGTTCCTTTGGAGGTGGATTGAGTTCAGCCTCATAGTGTATACTACCTTTATATATTGCAGTAAGCTTTGTCTTTGACTCATAGCACCATCTGTCGTCCTTTATCGGTACTGCTTTTTTGTATATATGATGTTATAGGACAGCGGTGCTCAGAATGGTGATCGGGATCACCAGGGTGATCTTTGGGCCTCATCCTGGTGATCTTGAAGCCCCTGACCAGGTTTTTTGCAGTTGGTCCTCTTCACGCGCCCCTGCACGCTGTAAAGAAGTCCTCCGTTGTTGCTCCTCCCCGCTCCCTGCTCCCGCGCCGCCTCCAAAAGCTCCAGAGTCCAAGAGGCAGAATGGGCCCCCTCTTTTGGATTCCTCCTCCTCCCTCCGTCCTTCTCCAGCCACTCAGAGTCGTAGGAGACCAAAGGGGGCGGGTCTGGATGACGAGATGCATAGCTGGCCCTGCCCGCATGCGCAGAAGTGCCCATTCTGCCTCTCGGACTTCTTGTGAGCTCTTGGAGGCGGCACGCATGCTGGCGGCATGGAAATAGGAGCAATGACGGAGGAGGAGAAGAAGGACGCTTTGGGGTCATTTCCTTACCGCATCTCAAAGGTCGGTCTTTTAACTTGGGGGTGGGTGCTTGATTGTTCTGTGGCATGTCTCTTTGTTTATTTTTAATGTTTAAAAATGGCCTTTTAGCTCCAAAGCCTCTCTGCTTGCTTTGTTCCTTAAGAAATATATGTTGGGGAATATGGAAATGTGGGAGAAATGGGGTGGTTGGATGTGTTTTTGCATGTCCCTTTGTTTACCTTGCTGCGTATTAAATGGCCTTGCAGTTCAACAGCCTTTCTTCTTACTTTCTGGCTGATAATATGTGTGGTAATATGGCAGTGTGGGAGAAATGGGGTGGTTGGATGTATTTTTATGCTCTGTTTTATATTGTTGTTATTAAATTGAAATGTTGATGTTTTATAACTTCATCTTATGTAAACTGCCCCGAGCCTGCTGGAAGGAGCGGTACATAAAAATGAATAATAAATATAAATAAATAAATAAGAAAATAGTTATATGTTTTACATTTCTGGGTAGGTGATCTTTGGGACTTGGTTTTTTAATCAGTAGCTCCCATGCTGAAAAAGTGTGAGCACCCCTGTTATAGGAATACTTCCATTTATAGTGCATACCCAGGTGTTTTTTTAGTGTGGTCCAGGAGGTCAGCAAGAGTCAGTTGGTAGGGACTGAATGAATAAACAACAAAAACAAAATTCCTGCAAAGAGAACACATACCTTTCTTGTCCACTTTAGGTGCCATTTTTGCCTTCTCACGGTTATTAATGTTTCATGCTGCGTTCTGTTTGCAAGGAGAAGGCGAGATAATATTGTCAAATGGCTATCTCCAGATAGATGCTAAGATGGAATTTTAAAAAATCACAATGTGTGTCCTATGGGTGAAAGGGGCATCAGTTAAGTGTTATTCTTGACCTTTGCTTTAGCCCAGTGGTTCCATCTATATGGAACCACTGGTCTAAGGCATGCTTAGATGGAACTAATGTTCTAAGTCGAATGTTTGACCCAAAAGTAAGATGGTGTTACAGGGCAGATTCTGTTTTCCATGAATACTCTGTAAATTGTAGGCCAATAAGCAGGGGCAGATCTTAGTGGAGGCAAATTAAGTGGCCGCCTCAGGGTGCCACATGGCCAAAGGGTACACCCAGGGCCGGGTGCCATGCCCCCAGGGGTGCCGGCAGGGTGGGAGGAAGGCTCGCGCAGGGCGAGAGAGGAGTCAGAGGCACGTGCCTTTCCCTTCTCCCTGCCTTGCCCTGCTCGTGTCTCATCCCTCACCCTGCGCATGCCTCCCCCCCCCCCGCCAAGGATGCCTTGTGCAGGGTGAGAGAGAAGGGAGCTGAGGCGCCCGCCTTTCCCGCCTCTCTACCCCCCCCCCCCCCGCACGTCTCCTCCCTCTGTTGCTGCCACCGGTACACGTGGGGCGAAGGAGGAGGCCACGAGCCTGCCAGCCAGAGGGCACCTAGCCCAACCCCCGGGCCCTTGCTCCCAAAATTAGGCTAGACCTGATACACACACACACATATATATATAGATATATATACATACATACACGCAAAAAGAGAATAGGAAGAGGAGGAGGGAAAAGGGTGAGGGCCCTTCCACACAGCCCTGTATCCCACAATATCTGCTTTGAATATCTGAGTCAACACTCAGATAATGTGGGATTTTCTGCCTTGATATTCTGGGGTATAGGGCTGAGAAGGAAGGAAGGGGATAGATATACACACACACACACACAAAGAGAATAGGAATAGAGCAGGGAAAATGGTGGGAAGGAATATATATATATATATATATATATATATATATATATATATATATATGGATGGCATGGGTCAACTTCAGCCCTCCATGTGTTTTGGACTTCAACTCCCACAATTCCAAACAGTCAGTAGAAAGTCCAAAATACCTGGAGGGCCAAAATTTGTCCATGCACCCAATCCTTCCATATATAGATAGATAGATAGATAGATAGATAGATAGATAGATAGATACACACACACACACACACACACACACACAGTGTGTGTGTATATATATATAAACAAATATATAGACATATATATATATATATATGAAGTGGTGGGGGCAAAATACGGGTCGCTTACCATTTAAAATTACCTAGGTCCGGCCCTGCCAATAAGGAGACTCTATATGAACATTGGTCAAGAAATAAACCTTTAGAGTTCAGAGGCTTCATAAAACACTATAGTGTTCCCTCACTACTTCACGGTTCTCTTATTGCAGACTCGCTGTTTTGCAGATTTCAAAAAATATTAATTTAATATAAATATGGTATTTTCACTGTTTTGTGGGGTTTTGCTGCTGCCGCTCTCGAAGGCGCTTTCCCTCCTCAGTCCTCCCTCCCTCCCTCCCGCCTTGAAGGGCCTTTCCTTCCTTTTCTTCACTTTATTTTAAGTTTATAAAGTCTTAAAATAGTGTATAACTACTAAAATAACGTGTTTATTTTGTGTGTTGTTTAGGCACATTGTACCATACGTAAGCCATAAGATGAAGGTGGGGTACAAAAATATAGTAGTTGTTATTGTTAATAGTAATAATAGTAATAATAATAATAATAACCATTGACCATTGCCTTTGCCCAGGGGTTCCCAATGTTTGATCCTCCAGGTGTTTTGTACTTCAGCTCCTAGCATTCCTGACTCTTGGTCCAATTGGGCTGGGCTTCTAAGAGTTGAAGTCTCAAACAGCTGGAGGACCAACAGTTGGGCACCACTGCTTTGAATGCAGAAGGCAAACTTCGAAGGTGCAGAGGAAGAGCTATTTCTCCAATCAGCATTGTATTCCATTAAAAAACCACAGACAGTCAGTCACCTTATCTTCTCCTCAGCCGTGTTTCTTCCTCCTGGAGCTTCAGCCTCCTTTCTCTATGAGGTAGAGTATTCCAGAACCCTGCCTGTTCACCTTATGCTCCTCTGTGATTGGCTATGGCAGGCAGCCAATCAGGATGCATCTCTAGCAGCCAGGTAAAAAAAGAGTTAGAATCAACTCCATATATATATGCCCCAACCATAGCGCCTGAAGAAGCAGAAGCAGATCAGTTCTATAAAGATCTGAATCACCTACTGGATAATACACCAAAAAGAGACATCATGTTCATTATATTTTTTATACAATGCCAAGGTGGGTAGTCAAACGACAACTGGGATCACAGGCAAGCATGTTCTGGGACAACAAAATGACATGGGATGTAGGCTGATAAAATTTTTGCCAGGAAAATTCACTGTGAATCAGAAGGTAGCAGATCGGAAGTATCACCAAAGATGCAGGAACATCTGTTTATTAGGCATCCCTGAGTACTTAAGTGATTAAGATTTGACCAAATTCTTAAGTGAATGGTGGCAGCAAGAGAAGATGATATAGAGCAGTGTTTCCCAACCTTTTTTGAGCCGCGGCACACTTTTAACATTAAAAAAATCTGGGGGCACACCACCAACCAAAATGACACAAAATGACACTCTAACACAGTAAAGAACGGCTGGGGGATGGTGGCCTGCTGGGAGCAGCTGCTGGGAGTGCCAAAGCCGGGGGGGGGGGAGCCAGCCCTGCCCCCTCCCTTTGGCTTCAGCTCTCCCAGCAGCTTCTCCAGCCTTGAGGGGGCAATGCCAAGCCAGCGGTGGCAGAGCCAACACAATGCTGGCTTGGCACTGTCCCCTCAAGGCTGGAGCAGCTGCTGAGAGTGCCAAAGCCGGGGGAGGGGGCAGAGCCAGGCCGCGCCATGCCCCACCCCCTCCTCCAGCTTCAGCTCTCCCACAGAGAAGGAGCATGAGCGGTGGACAGGCTTCAGTGGGCGGGGCTCCTCCTTCGCGTGGCTTCAACGAGTGAGGGGTGGGAGTCATGGCGGATTGGAGGCTGGCTGGGGAAACGGGCGAAGGAGGCAACGCCCCGGCCCCTTCTTCTTTTTCTTCGCCGCCGCCCAGCCCTTCCTCCTCCTCCCCTAAGCAGCAGGAGTTCGGCAGGAGGAGGGGGGAAGGAAGGGGGGCAGAGAGCTTTTCTCACGGCACAGCAAGAGATCCGTCACGGCACACTAGTGTGCCGCGTCACAGTGGTTGAGAAACACTGATATAGAGCACGCTCACAGAATAGCTTCTTATGTTAAAAAACACAAAACCCAGAAAAAAACAAAGAACAAGGACAGTGATAATAATCTTTGCTAGAGAGTCCATTTGTCTAAAAGTCTCCAAATCTGAACTTTTCTCATGAATTTGTAGACTTTTAGACATGGGCTCTCTAGCAAAGGTTATTCTCACTGTCCTTGGTCTTTTTTTTTGTTTTATCTTTTTTAACAAGAAGGTATGCTATGAGCATGCTCTATGTCAGGGGTCTGAAAAAACATGTATCTCCTAAGAGTAACACAGCAAAAACACAAGGAATTGCAATAGTATGCAACAACAGAACACTCCTATATACATGCACTGTGCAACAAATCAAGAGGACACTAGATGGTGCTGTAGCCTAGCAAAAGCAACACAGCAATGTATCAGATCTAATAAGCAGCAAATAAAAAGCAGTGTAAATATACAAGTATATAATCCAATAAGGTTGCCATATGTCCCTTATTCTAAGGGAAAGGGACGTCCCTTATTTCAGCCCCAAATTTCGTGTCCCTTATTTTCAGCTCCTGTCCCTTATTTTCAGCTCCTGTATCGACGGGACAGGTGGCAGCAGGAGGCGAGGTTGAGCCAGTACACATACACACATACTGCCTCCTCCTCCTTCATCCTGCTACCTCTTTTAGCTCCTCCCAATCCCTCTCGCCTCCCCGCGCGCGGCTGGGAATTGTAGTCCAAGGGTGCCTCCTCTTGATTGATAGGTGTGCGCAGCCCTATTGGGTGGGACTCCATTTCCCAAGAGCCCTCACTCCCGGGGGGAAGAGAAGGAGGAAGAAAAGGAAGAGCGAGAAGGGGGCCTTCCGGTCTTCATGGCGCTGCCGGTGAGCGGTCTGAGGGAGCTGCAGGTGCGGCGTGGGGAGATGCAGGTCCACATGGAGCTGCTGATCATGGAGACCCAGAGGCAGGTCTGCCGCGCCCTCGCCCACCTCGACCACGAGGCTGCTTTCACCGTTGACAGCTGGGAGAGGAAGGAAGGGGACTTCCTCCCAGGCTCACAAATCACAGCCACGCCGGGGCTGAGGAGCGGGTGGGGTCTCTGGAGGGCTTTTGAGCCGGACTGGCATCTGTCGGGAGGGCTTGGGTTGTGCCTCCTTGCAAAATGCCCCAAGTAGATGATATTGCCCTGAATGCATGCGAAAGGAGGCTTCTGTTAGACCCCGGTCTAAAGATCAGTCAACAGTGTGATGCCGCAGCTGAAAAAGCCAAGGCTGCATCAAAAGGAGTATAGTTAGGGTTCCCTAACGTTTGATTTTCAAATTTTTATGAAGTGTCCCTTATTTTTGTGAAAAATCCCGTAATTTTAGGTAAATGTCCCTTATTTCTTATATCAAAAAGTGGCAACCCTATAATACAATGAAGGTAGAAACCCACCTGAGAGTAATCCACACTAATTATTAACATAAATAATCAACTTCTATGCAAGAATGTCAAATGAAAAGCATGTACAGAGACAAATACTACGATTCCCGGCTGTCTTGCGCCTGCAGCGGAGGTGACGTGCCGCTCTCGTGGCGGCCAACTGTTCCCACCTTGAGTGCTATATCGTGTCAAAGGGGCCGGCGCCTACGAGTTCCAGAAGCCCCCGCAGTTCCTCAGAGGTGGTGACCCAAGTCTCGCGATGATGTAGTAAGCTCCGGGGCCTCCCCGGGTGAGTTCCGATGTATCAGGAAGTCCTGCGATATCGCGGCTATGGAGAAATCCCGTGCTGCGAGACTTGGATGGCGTAGTCTCGCGAGAGTTCGCCAGTAAATTAAAAGGTCTTTAAATGCACAAAAATCAGATAAATGCTGGTAATAAATGAGGCAAAGTAGTATGTATGCACCTCTTGGATGAATACAGGTCACTCCAATGTAGGGCACGCTGTGGCTGTTGTGGAGGGGGTGTGTTTCTCCTTGTATAGGCAATGCCAAAGGAAGGTGCCTGATGATTAACAGCTGCCGATCCTGTGTAGATGCAGGCCTATGTAGATATATAAAGGTGTCCCACTGGTCATCCAATAATTCCAACCTCGATAGTATATATCAAATAGAGGTGCACACCCTTCTCTCAGGTAAGTAGGAGTGTTCCAAAAATCACAAAATAATTCCAAACGCAGTCGTTTCCGTAAATAAATTTCAATATATTCAATGTTCAATCTTTCACATTCTTCAAAGTGCAGGCAATTCCTTGTGTTTTTACTATGTCAGGGCCCCCCAAACTAAGGCCCGGGGGCCGAATACGGCCCTCCAAGGTCATTTACTCGGCCCTTGCTCAGGGTCAACCTAAGTCTGAAACAACTTGAAAGCACACAGCAACAACAACAACAACAATCCTATCTCATCAGCCAACCGCAGGCCCACACATCCCACTCAAATACTAAGAAGTTTATATTTGTTAAAATTGTTTTTCATTATAATTATTGTATTGTTTAAAGTGTGGGGGTCTATTTGCACTACAAATAAGATATGTGCAGTGTGCATACGAATTCATTCATGTTTTTTTAAAAAATATATAATCCGGCCCTCCAACACTTTGAGGGACGGTGAGCTGACCCTCTGCTTCAAAAGTTTGAGGACCTCTGCTCTATGTCACCTTCTGTTGGTGGCTTAAAACATAATGGAAACAAGGTGATTGTTTTTCAGTACTTGGCAAGATTGCCTAGAGAAGACAGCGCTTCCCTCAAAATCATTACAGACAGACTCAGAAAGGAGAAGATTGAATACACCTGGGCTTTCCCTGCAACCATTGTTATCTACAAAGGAGGAAAAAAACTTCCTGCGAGAACTCCGCAAGAGGAAATCAAGCTTCTAAAGCAGGGCTGGGCCCTTTGGTCGGTTCTATCCAGCCCCTCGAAGGGCACCGGCAGCGGGCTGGCGGGCAGCGGAGGGAGGGAGGGCAGAAGGGAGGCGAGGGCAAGCAGCGCACTACAGGGAGGGAGGGAGGGCGGGAGGGCAGCACAAGCACCCTTGCTTCCTGCCTTCCTTTCGGTCACCGCACTGGGGGGGGCGGCAATGACGAAGGGGGGAGGGAGGGGGCGAGGAGGAGGTTGCGTGAACAGCTGGCGAGTGCGAGGATTTTGCCCGTGCGCACTCACGCCAGGCGCGTCCACCCGTCCTCTGTCCTCGGCAGAACCTTTCCTAGCGGACGTCCTCTCAGTGTGACTACAAAAAGTTCTGCCGGCGAGAAGGGCAGGGCGGTCCGAGCTCTCCGGGAGGGTAGCGAACATTATTTTGGCGGCCCCCCGTGGCTCCCAAGCGCGCCGCCCGTATCTCCGTGCTGTTGCCGCTGTGCCTACAGGCGCTTCTGGGCATCTTGCTTGGAGGTTTCTGTAGCGTGCCCAGTGCCCTCTGGAGTTCATGGCTCATGAGAAGCGCTGCGCATGTGTAAAAATCGCGCGCATGCACTGTGCCTATATTCACTTGAGCTCTGTAGACATATATATATATATATAATCCTGGCCCTCAAATGGCTCTTTGAGGGACTCCGCGCTGCCCTGTGTCAAAAGTTTGAGGACTCTCTAGACACTAGCATGTGTTGGTGGCTTAAAATATAATGGAAACAAGGTGATTGTTTTCAGTACTGGGCAATCATTACAGACAGACTCCGAAAGGAGAAGACTAAATAGATAGATAGATATTCACGCCAGGCGCGTCCACCCGTCCTCTGTCCTCGGCAGAACCTTTCCTAGCGGACGTCCTCTCAGTGTGACTACAAAAAGTTCTGCCGGCGAAGGGTGGGCGCGCCTGGCGTGAGTGCGCACGGGCAAAACCCTCCCACTCGCCAGCTGTGTAAGCCCCCCCTCCTTTCCCCTCAATGCACTGGGGCAGGAAGGAAGGCAGGAAGGAAGGAAAGAAGGATGCTTGTGCTGCCTCTCTCTCTGCCTTCCCTCCGCGTTTTCGCATCAAAGCGACCTATGGAGGTGAAGGGAGGGGGGGAGAGGAGGAGGAGGCCAGGGAGGGACCAAGTGCCGCCGCCGAGCATCCTTAATGTAAGTGAACTATACATCCCAGCAACTCCAACTCCCAAATGTCTATTTTCCCCAAATTTCCCCAGTGTTCACATTTGGGCATATTGATGATTCGTGCCAAGTTTGGTCCTGATCAAACATTGTTTGAGTCCACAGTGCTCTCTGGATGTTGGTGAACTACAACTCCCAAACTCAAGGTCAATGCTCACCAAACCCATCTAGTGTTTTCTATTGGTCATGGAGTCCTGTGTGCCACATTTGGTTTAGTTCCATCATTGGTGGAGTTCAGAATGCTCTTTGATTGCAGGTGAACTATAATTCCCAGCAACTGCATCTCCCAAATGACAAAATCAATTTTTGAGTGATGGTCACTCCTTGGGTGTTAGTGGGTGTCTTGTGGCAGGAATTTGTCCAGTGGTTTTTGAGATATGCTATTCTCACAAATGAACATTACATTTATATAATGTATAAATTGTTCTCAAGAGTCTGGAGAACAAGCCCTATGAGGAGCGGCTTAAAGACCTGGGCATGAAGAAGAGAAGGCTGAGAGGAGACATGGTGAGGGCCATGGATAAATAAGTGGGGGGAAGTCATAGGGAAGATGGAGCAGGCTTGTTTTCTGCTGCCCTGGAAACTAGAATGCAGAACAATGGCTTCAAACTACAAGAAAGGAGATTCCACCTGAACATTAGGAAGAACTTCCTGACTGTGAGAGCCATTCAGCAGTGGAACTCTCTGCCCCAGAGTGTGGTGGAGGTTCCTTCTCTGGGGGGTTTTAAACAGAGGCTGGATGGCCATCTCTCAGGGATGCTTCGCATCTCCACCTCTGACATTCAACCTGACTTTGATGCCCTTGTTAAAGACCAACAGAGACTTGATTTCTCTCACTGAATAAGAAAAAAATAACTGAATAATAGCACCAAATGAGGTGATTAAACCCAAAATGTAGGCAATGTTTCTTATTCTTTCCAGGAATAAGTGAAGCTCAAAATGTGCTTTGAAGCGAATGTGACTGAAAATGATCACTAATATAATGAATCACAAATGACACAAATTTCACATTTTGTTAACCATTGTTTTGTAAAATTTTAGTGAATAAATGTCATTTTTCTATGACAACCTCTCTTTTTCATTGCTCATAACATATACTCTTATCAGTCTAATATATCAAAAACGCAATGTAGTGCCTTTTTTATTATTATTAAAGAAATTCAATTGATATTATGTAGAACAGGCCTGGGCAAACTTCGGCCCTCCAGGTGTTTTGGACTCCAACTCCCGCAATTCCTAACAGCCTACTGTTGTGGGAGTTGGACTCCAAAACACCTGGAGGGCCAAAGTTTGTCCGGGCCTGATGTAGAATGTAGTTCGGCCTTTAGGTGTGGCCCTCCATAATATTTTTTGGCTCTCATGTGGCCCCTTCGAAAAAATAATTGCCCACCCCTGCCCTAGAGCAACATTTGCCAGAAATTCCAATTTCCCTGCATATAAACAACTGGCCACCAGAGGGAGCCCCGGAGCAACGTTTGTTGGGATTTCCCATTTCCCTGCATATCCACAATTGGCCACCAAAGGTTTCCCACAGCAACATTTGCCAGGAATATCCCAATTCCCTGCATATAAACAACTGGCCACTAGAGGGAGCCCCAGAGCAACGTTTGTTGGGATTTCCCATTTCCCTGCATACCCACAACAGGCCACCGGAGGGAGCCCCAGAGCAACATTTGCCAGAAATTCCCATTTCCCTGCATATACACAACTGGCCACCAAAGGGAGCCCCAGAGCAACGTTTGCCAGAAATTCCCAATTCCCTGCATAAAAACAACTGGCCACTGGAGGGAGCCCCAGAGCAACGTTTGTTGGGATTTCCCATTTCCCTGCATACCCACAACTGGCCACCGGAAGGAGCCCCAGAGCAACATTTGCCAGAAATTCCCATTTCCCTGCATATCCCCAACTGGCCACCGGAGGGATGCTCAGAGCAACGTTTGCCAGAATTTCAGATCCACAAATGGCCAAAAAGTAGCGTTTGCCATCAATTCCCAATTAAACAACTGGCCACCCCCAGAGCAACGTTTGCCAGAATTTCCCCGTTTCCCTGCATATCCACAAATGGCCACCAAAGGTTGCCCACAGCAACATTTGCCAGGAATAAGCCAATTCCCTGCATATAAACTACTGGCCACTGGAGGGAGCCTCAGAGCGACGTTTGTTGGGATTTCCCATTTCCCTGCATATCCACAACAGGCCACCGGAGGGAGCCTCAGAGCAACGTTTGCCAGGATTTTCCCATTTCCCTGCATATCTACAAATGGCCACCAAAGGAAGCCCCAGATCTGCCTTTGCTAGGATTTCCCCATTTCCCTGCATAACCACAACTGGCCACTGGAAGGAGCCCCAGAGCACCGTTTGCTAGAATTTCCCCATTTCCCTGCATATCTACAACTGGCCACCAAAGGAAGCCCCAGAGCTGCCTTTGCTAGGACTTCCCCATGTCCCTGCATAACCGCACCTGGCCACTGGAAGGAACCCCAGAGCAACGTTTGCCAGAATTTCCCCATTTCCCTGCATACCCACAACTGGCCACCAAAAGTAGCCGCAGAGCAACATTTGCCAGAAATTCCCAATTCCCTGCATATAAACAACTGGCCACCGGAGGGAGCCCCAGAGCAACGTTTGTTGGGATTTCCCATTTCCCTGCATACCCACAACTGGCCACCAAAGTGAGCCCCAGAGCAACACTTTACCAGAAATTCCCATTTTCCTGCATATCCACAACTGGCCACCGGAGGGAGCCTCAGAGCAATGTTTGCCAGAATTTCTCCATTTCCCTGCATATCCACAACTGGCCACCAAAAGTAGCCGCAGAGCAACCTTTGCCAGCAATTCCCAATTCCCTGCATATAAACAACTGGCCACCGGAGGGAGCCCCAGAGCAACGTTTGTTGGGATTTCCCATTTCCCTGCATACCCACAACTGGCCACCAAAGTGAGCCCCAGAGCAACATTTGCCAGAAATTCCCATTTCCCTGCATATCCACAACTGGCCACCGGAGGGAGCCTCAGAGCAACGTTTGCCAGAATTTCCCCATTTCCCTGCATATCCACAAATGGCCACCAAAGTAGCCGCAGAGCAACCTTTGCCATCAATTCCCAATTCCCTGCATATAAACAACTGGCCACCGGAGGGGAGCCCCAGAACAACGTTTGCTGGGATTTCCCCATTTCCCTGCATACCCACAACTGGCCACCGGAGGGAGCCCCAGAGCACCATTTGCCAGAAATTCCCATTTTACCTGCATATACACAACTGGCCACCAAAGGGAGCCCCTCCAGAGCAACGTTTGCCAGAAATTCCCATTTCCTGCATAAAAACAACTGGCCACTGAATAATAAGAGCAATCTTTTGCCAGAAATTCCCATTTCCCTGCATACCCACAACAGGCCACCAAAAGTATCCCCAGAGCAACATTTGCCAGAAATTCCCATTTCCCTGCATATAAACAACTGGCCACCAAAGGGAGGCCCAGAGCTACGTTTGCCAGAATTTCCCCATTTCCCTGCATATCCACAACTGGCCACCAAAGGTAGCCCCAGAGCAACATTTGCCAGAAATTCCCATTTCCCTGCATATAAACAACTGGCCACCAGAGGGAGCCCCAGAGCAACGTTTGTTGGGATTTCCCATTTCCCTGCATACCCGCAACTGGCCACCAAAGTGAGCCCCAGAGCAACATATGCCAGAATTGTGGGAGTTGGAGTCCAAAACACCTGGAGGGCCGAAGTTTGCCCAGGCCTGATGTAGAATGTAGTTCAGCCTTTAGGTGCGGCCCTCCGTAATATTTTTTGGCTCTCGTGGCCCCTTCGAAAACATAATTGCCCACCCCTGTTCTAAAGGATCTAAACTTAACCTGTCCTTCTGTTTTGGCCGAGAGACATTCAGTCAAAGCAGAATCAAGATGGGACTGACACTGTCATGAACCGAGAAAAGTTGTTCTTTTGATCAAGGGGACAATGCGACGGGCAGTCAATGACGTGCAAATAGACAAGGGGAGACCAAATTTGGCTTTCATCACTGTTTATGTAACTTTTATTAAAATATATAAATTGTAACAATCACGTTTGAGCATAAGGGCATAAAAAGGAATACAATGTAATAAATCAGGTTAATATGCAAATATTAAAAGAAACATAGAATCACATTGAACATTTAAACTCTTAAACCACAATCACTCTAAGTATTGAAGATCACCTAATAATCTCTGAAACATATATAATATAAAGAATTGATTAAAAAGAGACTAATCTCAAAGATTTGATTTGGGGAAGCGACTACAAGTAATAAAGCACAGCAGCATTTAGTCAGCAGTTAGCAGCATTTCTTAAAAACGTGCATGCCTTTCACACACACACACAGCAAGCAATCATAAGCTCACACACGCACACACAGACACTCATCTCACACACGCACACACAGACACTCATACTACATTCATACCTTCATACATACACTGAGGTAGATGGTGTTGCTCCCCCCCAAATCCATGGCCAGGTGATTTGGGATGAGGTGTTCCTCCCAAATCCATGGCCAGGCGATTTGCAAAAAGAAGCTGGATGGTTCCCCGTCCGGATTACAGAACCAACAAAATGCCGTTTCAAACCTCATACTTTTTATCCACTTTCGGCTCTTGCATAATCCATGGTCAAACTTAACAGTTCATTAATTATTTCTGCCTTAATCCATAGCGGACACGACAGTTTTCTATTCTTCTCTTAGCCAAATTCTGTGATTACTAATTACCGTATTCTTTAAAACAGGTAGTGTTCTGATCTACCTTCAAGCTTGGGTAATTCTCCGCTTCCAATGCCAAGATCTAGAAAATCTCGCTTCCTTTTGCCAAGTCAAACCCCTCCCAAGATGCACTACAAAACACCATGTTTCTCTGGCCTATTTGATACAACTTTGGTTCTTACAGAAAGTTATGCACTTCAGCCATTCAATCACACATACCATGCTATCCTCACAACACAACTGATGAGGATGATGGATCTGAATTACACTTGAGGCCAGATCATTCAAAAAAGAGAAAGGGCTCCAAGAACAAATACTGGGAAAGAGCACCCAAACTCATGCAAGCTCTGTGTTGTAACTCAGACTCCAATTAGAGCCAAGCCCAGATGTAAAAGGGGGTAACAAAAGGTTTATTTTACAAGAAATGAGAATGGGACCAACAAAAATCTAGCCAAACTGGCAAAAACCCACAAAAACCCAAGGGAAGCCCCCAAAAAAACCACTGCAGGAGAAGCCAAAACAAACTCAAGGACATCCTCTGCGACATCCTTTGTGGGATGATCCAAAAAGCGAAGTCTGTAACCGGTCTGAAGTCAAGGGCAGGAGAATGATGGAGGAAAATGAAGAGACAGTCCAAGGTCCAACAGGAGAGAAGATCCAGCGGAGTCAAACCCTGCCACTAGGAACACACGGCTGTAGGAGTAGTCAGGAACATGATACCAGATAACAGGATGCCAAGGTAACAGGATACCAAGATAAACAGGATGCCAAGGTAACAGGACACCAGACACAACTCCTTGCCTGCCACAAGGAGTCATTTCCCCAGCCTATAATTTATAATCCTAAAGATCAGACTCATCTGAGTCACACCTTTCCAGCTCAGGCGAAGCAGCTGCATTCCTCTCAGCAGCTGACACCCTTTCAGCATCCCTCCAGGTCTCCCAGTGTTTCTCAAAACTTAGTGTTTCCCAGTCATTCCCAGAAGTTTCAGAGGGCCAATCTTTGTCACTGTAAAACCCCATAAATGTGTCACTACTGGAGTCAGCATTACATACATCCTGAACTTCTTTTACCAGAGTCCAATCTAGCTCAGTATCACTCTCTTCTGACTCCAGTTCCACATCTCCAGGAAAACCCTCAAATGACTCTGATTCTGTAGGAGCAGTAAGTACCTGCCAAATTCTTTTCCTCTGCTCTAACTCATCAGTGCTGGAATTGCTTGCAGTTCTCTTTCTACTAACTCCAGCGTCTGAAGTCTCACCAGCCCCTCCCAACTGCATGCTGCTCCCAGCTGGTGATAACTCAGCTTCTACTACAACACTGCTATCAGGCGACGCTGAGGACTGACTTACAATACTCTGTACAAGAAGGAATTACAAATAGATGGACATGAGTGATGGTATATGCAGACTGTACAAGCGTATAAAAGTATATGCTAAACTATCATAACTGTTATAATTATTAACATATTGTAATATATCTGGGGCCTGATTAATATTCAAAGAAAAAAAGTTCTGTCTGCAACTTAAAACTGTAAAGGGGTATTTATACTGAGGTGTACTCATAATTATGAGTATTATGATAAGCTAGAAACTGTATTGTTAATTAACTGAATGAGATGGAAAGAGAAGGCTGAGACTGCTTCCAGGAAAAACAAAAGAGAAGTGAGAACCTGGTATATAATAAGGAAGAGAAAAGGGGAAATAGAGCAAAAGCGGGAAGTATGGAGGACAGAATTTGAAGGAATGGTTGAGTCTAAGTTATGGGGGGAATTTATAGAATTAGTGGGTATTATATAGGTTAAGGGTTAATAGATGGAAGGGGGAAGTCACAGAAGGGGACTCTGACCCTCATGATACTCTGGATGGGTGAAAGGAGGTCCTTCCGAGAAGCCCCCTCATCAAGGGGAAGGGGGGGGGTCTAAGGATCCAGAGAGGGACAAGATATGGGGTTTAGATCAGGGAAAAGCTACAAATAAGATCGATATAGTGGAAGAGACCTGGGGAAAGGGAGGGGGAAAGTACACATCTCATCAATGGTGGATGAAATAAATATTCTGTCAGTAAATGTAAATGGGCTATCATCTCCGGTCAAGAGGCTGCAATGGCTTCAGTCTTCCCTGGAGGGTCGTTCCCTACAGCCATTGTCCTGTGGGGTCCCACAGGGCTCAATACTGTCTCCCAAGTTGTTTAACATTTACACAAAGCTGTTGGGAGAGATCATCCAGAGTTTTGGAGTTCAATGTCACCTGTACGAAGATGATGTTCAACTCTATCACATGCTACTAAGGAGGCTGTTCAGGTCCTGAACCAGTGCTTGGCAGCTGAAACAGTCTGGATGAGGGTGAACAAATTGAAATTGAATCCAGACAAGACAGAAGTCCTCCTGGTCACTCAAAAGGCCAAACAGGGTATAGGGTTACAGCCTGTGCTGGATGGGGCTACACTCCCCCTGAAGGTGCAGGTTCACAGTTTGGGAGTGATCGTGCACTCTGAGCCTGGAACCACAGTTCTCAATGGGGTCAGGGGAGCTTTTGTGCAATTAAAACTTGTGCGCCTGCTGCAACTGTATCTTGGGAAGTCTGACTTGGCCATGGTGGTCCCTGCTCTGGTTACATCCCGTATAGATTACTGCAATGTGTTCTGTGTGGGGTTGCCTTTGAAGACTGCTCGGAAGCTACAGTTGGTCCAACAGGCGGCAGCCAGGCTACTCACCGGAGCGGCATACAGGGAGCACACCACCTCCCGTTGCGTCAGCTCCACTGGCTGCCAATCTGTTACCAAGCACAATTCAAAGTGCTGGCTTTAGCCTGTAAAGTCCTAAATGGTTCCGTCCCAGCTACCTGTCCGAACGTATTTCCTCCTATGAACCATCTCGGAGATTAAGATCATCTGGGGTGGCCCTGCTCTTGGTCTCACCTTCTTCACAAACACGGTTGGTGGGGATTAGAGACAGTGTCTTCTCAGTGGTGGCCCCTTGGTTGTGGAACTCCCTCCCTAGTGATATCAGGGAAGTCCCCCCCCCCCCCAGTGTTTAGAAAGAGAGTCAAAACCTGGTTCTGGGAGCAGGCGTTGGAAAAATAGAGCAGTGCAGGAATGTTAGTAAGGAATATGTGCAATTTGACTATGGATTTGCCTTTAGACTATGAGTCTGGATGACATGATTCATTGATATGTATTTTTATTATGCTTATTATGTTTTAATTTTTAAGCTATGTTAACTGATGTTGTATGTTTTAAGGGACCATAGAGGTGTGATTGAGAAAGGCAGGCTATAAATAAGGTACATAAATAAATAAATAATACACTGAGATGTATGAAAACAACACATTTCCACACAGCAACCTCTTCTACTTTTTAAATTGTAGGCATTTTATGTTTGGGGTAACAAACTACGCTTTTTGTCTCCACCTGGGTGGATGACAGGTTTTCTCTGAACAAACACCAGGAAGCTGTAAACAATTCCTCATCTCAGTCCCATAACCTGCTTGCAGCTCCCGTCAATATCAGTGTCCTTGGAAGCATCACAAAATCTGCTTGCTTTCAGGGACCCCGGTCAATACAGCCATTTTTCGTTGGGTCTTAACTGACAAATGGCTCTCTTTAGGGACGTGCATAGGCTAGTCCTCCAACATTGCTTGTTCAATGTGCATGTTTTATCAACAAAAACACAGTCTTCAGTATATCCTGTTGCTAAGCCCTTATATTTTGGTTCACCAGGACTCCAGAATCTGGGGAAAAAGAAGAAAACCTTTCAGAAGTGATTACTACCATGTTTCAAAAGGCTAAAAAGCAGTTAGAAACTGCACTGTACTTTCTATATTTAAGACTAGTCAATTAAGCAGCTGCTAAGCAAAACAAACAATGAAGGTAGAATTAAAATCCACAGCGATGTTAGTCTGGAAAACCAGTATGCAAAGAGATTTTGTAGCACGTAGAGAAAGTGTGAGCATAAGGACATGCCATGCATGTATCTGAGGAAATTCGAGGGGGTCTTCAAAAACTTTCAGCATGTTTTATATATTCACTATCTGTACCCGCCACGCATTGCTATAGCTAACCTTCCTTCCCCCTTTCTCTCCTTTCTTCTCTCCTTTCTTCCTTCCCTTTTACTTTCCTCCTCTCCTTCCTTTCTTCTCTACCTCTTTCCTTCCTTCCCCTCCCTTTATCTTTCCCTCTTTCTTTCTTTCTTTCTTTCTTTCTTCCTTTTCCAGCTATTCTTGAACTGCAACTCCCAGCAGTCCTCCTAGTCCAGTGCTTCTCAACCTTCCTAATGCTGCGACCCCTTAATACAATTCCTCATGTTGTGGTGACCCCTGACCATAACATTATTTTCATTGCTACTTCATCACTGTATTTTTGTGTGTGAAGGGGGGGGGTGATTTTGTCATTTGGAAGTTGTAGTTGCTGGGATTTATAGTTCACCTACAATCAAAGAGCATTCTGAACTCACCAAGAATGGAATTGAACCAAATTTGGAACACAAAACTCCTATGACCAACAGCAAATACTGGAAGGGTTTGGTGGGCATTGACCTTGAGTTTGGGAGTTGTAGTTCACCTACATCCAGAGAACACTATAGACTCAACAAGGATGGATCTGGACCACACTTGACACGAATCCTCAATATACCCAAATGTGAACACTGGTGGAGTTTTGGGAAAATAGATCTTGACATTTGGAAGTTGTAGTTGCTGGGATTTATAGTTCATCTACAATCAAAGAGCCCCTTACACCCCACCAATGATAGAATTGGGTCAAACTTCCTATACAGAACCCTCATACCTTGAAGGGACTAGCTGGCGCGAGCCTCCATCACACCTCACACACTCTTCCTCACCCACACATTTGCATCATGCTACCATGCGCCAAGCACGCCTGCTCTCCCATCCACGCTTGGAGGCTCAGAATCAGCCCTCCCCTTGGTTGGGAGGCCTGCCAATCACAGCAGAGGAGAGCTTTAGGTGGGAGAATTCGCAGTCTGTTTCCAAAAACAAAGAGAAGGGCAAGCGGAGAGATCTTCAACCTTCTCTGCCAAAGGGCTTCCAAAGACCATCAGAAATACATGTTTTCTGATGGTCTTTGGTGACCCCTCTGAAACCCTCTCGCGACCCCCCTGGGGGTCCCGACCCCTAGGTTGAGAAACACTGTCCTAGTCGATCGATCTACTTACCTATCTATCTCTATCTAATCTATCTATTATATCTATCTGGAGGATTGCTGGGAGTTGCAGTCTAGGAATAGGAAATTAGAAATATGCACTGTGTCGTCGTTTAGCTTTTTTGGTTTTTAAGTCCTTTCCGCTGTGTTTTGGGGGGGGGGGATATGAGTGACGGTCACTTATTGGTCTGTTAAGGATGTAGTGTCCAAATTTTGTGTCAATTCGTCCAGTGGTTTTTCAGTTGTGTTAATCCCACAAACTAACATTACATTTTTATTTATATAGATGAAATTGTTAAGGTGGGAATAGTAGTAATTGGTTGTGTCTGAGAGTGTAATGTGACTTGTCATATAGTATAAGAGTTATCATGCTGTGGTGAGGACAACTGCAAAATGTGTAAATTGCACCACAGAGGAAACATTTTCTGTCCTTTGGTTTCTTTGGGCAGAAGGGGAGCTGAGAGCACAAATCCATCTCTGCATGTGTGCTCAGTACGGGGATAAAGTCATCTCTCATAGAGTCATCTATGAGTGGACTGAAATGTTTTTAAATGGCTATACTATGAAGTTGACAGATGCGTAGTCCTCTGGACACCCAGCTATACAGCCAGGGCTACCAGGAATGAACCCTGGAACTGATTCATGAATACAGAAGAATAATAGTCAAAGAGGTTGCAGGAAAGCTGAATGTGAGTGTTGAATCTGCCTATGAACTGATTCACAACAGCCTTAAGTTCAGTAAGGTGTGTGCCAGTTGGGTGCCTAAGCAACTGACAGAGAAGAGCTTGAAGAGGGGGAGAGATTTTCATGTGATGATGATGTGAAAGCAGTGGTGTATCAGTGGCTACGATATTGATTAGCCCCCCTCCCCCACCCCACAGAAAAAGTGTCATTGCAATGATTTTCTCAGATTTTGCATCACATCCTTTGAACTGCTTTTGCTACATCTCTCCTCACTATTAATGCAACCCCATTTCTTACCTTTTTATTTCAGTTTCCTGAGTAAAACATTGTGTAACATTTCTGGCTCAAAATGTCCCATTGCTGTGCACTTAAGCTCACTCACCCTAAATAATATTTATAAGTTCCTAAGCTCACTGACCCTTTCCCCCTGTTTTTCTTTACCATTAGTATCCTCTCATTCATGCTTTTCGTGTTTCATGTTACTTCAATATGTGATTATGTGTTCTATAGTTCAGACTTCCCATATCCCTATCAAAATTCAATTTCAGAGACTTTGACTGGTGAGTGTCAGTGTTATGGCAATTGTTAACCATGGGCCAGAAATACAGAGTATTACATACTTTCTACAAATCTCTCTCTCTTTCAAAAAATACATTAATAATCAGGTAGCAGAAAAAATACATTTTCATAAAACTTCTAAAAGTCAAGCTGCGGGTGAATTTTGCTTAGAAACTTACGTTTGTCTCACAGGAGTATCTTCAAGCCATACCCAGTCCACTTGCAGCTTATGAAGTCCAATCCAATAGTCTTCAAGTCTGCCCTTGACATGGGTTTCTATAAACTCCTAAAAACAGCACAAACCAGTCAGTCTTTTTCTCCAAGTCTTCCTAGACAACTAATTTATACCCCAAAAGACAAAACATATATTGATAGCGGTTTTACAATGCTCTCCATCTTGCATGCAGATGTGGTGTGTTTTGCACATGTGTACAGGAGGATCCTTCACCCTACACAGTTAAGAACAGTAATACCTCCATAACCTTGGATTCCATATCTGTAGTTTCACTTATGCCAAGTGAATAAGATCTCTCTAGTAATTTGCTAAGGCCTCCAGGTATTTCTATAGCTGGCCTGTCCAACAGGTGCCCCGTGGGCCGCACATGGCCCACCAGCCCCTTGGATCCGGCCCTCCTACCCTCCTGCATTTTTTTAAAAAAAAGAATAATTTTTTAAAAATTCCGATTAAAAAAAAATTCAAAAAAAATCCCAAAAAAGTGCACATGCGTGCGGCGGCGCAAGCGCCATCCATGGCCGCCGCCCTCTTTGCGCTGCTCCCCATGGCTCCGCCCTTCCTCCTAAAGCATCACGCCAGCCTCAGAACAGGCGATTTTGCCGGCTTCTGCCGCCCGGCATGATCCCGTTTGCGAACGATGATGCCGGGGGGGGGGGGGGGAGAGAGGGACGGAGGGGGCCTGGCAGGGACGAGGAAGCGAGCCGCCTCCTCCTCCCTGCCACACCCCCTTCCTCCTTTCCCCCCAGCACCGGCGCTTCGTTCAGGAACGCCGCTGCCGCCGGGGGGGAAAGAGGGAGGGAGGGGGCGTGGCAGGGACAAGGAAGCGAGCCACCACCTCCTCTCTGCCACGCCCCCTTCCTCCCTCCCTCCTTTCCCCCCCCCGGCACCAGTGCTCTGTTCGGGAACGCCGCCGCCGGGGGGGGGGGTACTGGGAGAGGATGAAACTGGGACGTTTTTGTCACGATGCACGGACTTGACCGGCCCCTTAATCACACACACAGAGACGGACTGAAGGCTAACTACTTTATTGTATATAAAAACAGTTCAAAAGGTATATTGTCCATAAAAATAGCAAAAGCAAATCCAAAGGCAAAAAGCAATCAATTGTCCAAAACAACTTGATAAAGTATCCCAAAGACTTGGCAAGGCTCCGCACAGCAATGCGGCTTCAGGAACAAGGCAAGGTGCAAGGTGCAAGGTGCAAGGCAAGACTTGGTAGGCCACTAGCCAATCTAGCTCCGTGGACCAGCTTCGCTTCACGTCTGCTCAGAAGAGACGTGGCCGAAGTACTGAGGATCCTTTCCCACGGATCCTATACTTAATCTTTCTGCCGAGGTCCCCGACGCTCTAGGCTTCGTCGTCTCCAATCTCTGCTGACGGACCTCGGCCTGTCTAGGCTATGGTACCAGCCCCTCCTGCTAGTCTCGATGTCCCGTCTCCTATCGAAAGCAAGGCCTTGCCTCCCAACATCTGCTGCCCTATCTCCGTGAGAGCTCTCCTCCCTAGATTCTTCCCAGCCGCTCTCTTCCATGTTTTCACTCAAAGGATCCTGTGAACCTCTCCCCCCTGGCCGTTCATAAGTTTCGCTATCACTGCTTTCCATTTGCACCTGGTTATCTGTCTCGTCGTAAGGGTCAGGCCAACCTTCATCCCAAGCCAAGCTTTCTGTGGGAGAAGGAGGCCCAGTGATGGGAAACTCTCCTTCTGCTAACCCTTCTAAATCCTCTTCAGAATCCATCTCCGCTGCTGCAGGCCCCAATGCCAATGGGACCCCCGGTCCTGGCCCCTGCCCCCCAGGCACAAACGAGAACAACATGGCCAACCTTGGATTCAGGGAGTTGTAGTTCATTTGCATCCAAAGAGCAGAATCATGTTCAGGCAGAATTCTTTCTTGTAGTTGAAAGCCATTCTTCCATTGCGTCCTAGTCTCCAGGACAGCAGAAAACAAACTTGCTCCCTCCTCCCTATGACTTCCCCTCCCATATTTATACATGGCTATCATGTCTCCTCTCAGCCTTCTCTTCTGCAGGCTAAACATGTTATAGTTCAAACTGTACACAGGATTTCAGGTGAGAGATTTGGAGGACATAACATCATACTTGGAGGATAACACCTTAACTGTCCTGATGGAATCCTGGTGTTTGTATTTTGCTACGGCACTAGAACTCTCTGGCTGAATATTCTAAATTCCTTTTCCTATGTAGCAAATTGGATGTTGTCATGGCAAATAAAGTGAAATCAAAGTGTTATCATCACACTCTTAAACTGCTTTAAAACGTCCCAGTTTCATCCTCTCGCTGTCCCTTTTTATCCTTAGCTCACTTCATTTCTAAGTTAAAACAGTAGTTTGTATTGTTTTAATTCAGCTGGAGCAGGGAAGGGAGAAAAGGAGCAAAATCGTGCTCTTCCCAGTATGGTTAGGCAATAGCAAACTGTTGCAGCCTTTCCAACTGCCCTCCGTCTAGTGAAATGCTGGCCACATGTGAAATGCTGGAAACAAGAAATGCTTGTTTCTGCAGTTGCAGTTCCCACCTTGTGGCCTCATTTCCCTCCCACCCATGAGTTTCCTCCTTTTCATGAAAATCTCTCCTTCCCGTTTGTTTGCACCCCGACAATAACCAGCAGGCAGAGTGCAGCTGAGTATGGAGGTCTCCCACTCGGCAGCTGGCACCGTTCAATTCTCCGGGGTACCTAAGCTCATCCATCAAGTAATTACAACCCGGAATGATGTGCAGCTGTCTCCAAAAGAGGCTGAGAGCTTAACCAGCTCTCTATCTGGGATAAGAAGCCCATCAGGAATATTAAATGGTGGAGCCGATGGCCCCTTTGCCTTTGCTGTGCCTTTGCAGCAAATCTGCAGGTGAAAAAAGCAGAGAGTCACAGAAGTGAAAGGGACCTCCAAGGGCCACCTTGTCCAACCCTTGACCACACTGGAAGGAACCTCATCATAGGCAATCCCTCGTGGCCCATGAGTCCGATTGTATTCCAGAGATGGAGTCTTGATGGTGGGTGTGTGACTATGGAGACCTATTCTGGATTGGCATGGTCTTTCTTTCACAATGAGGACATCCCAGATGGAAGATGGTCCTGAGAAGAGCTTGCTTGAGGCACCTCCCTCCTGTTCACACGTTTCTCCCTTTCGCCCTCCATTCGTGCCTCTTCAAAATCCATAGCACCAATGTTGGTAACAGCGAACCTCTGGTTAAAATGCTTGAGGGACAGGGTTGCCCAGATCCTTTTTAAAAATTTGCTTTAAATCCAAGGAAAACTATAGTGCTCCTCAAGATGTTGTTGTTGTTGTTGTTGTTGTTGTTATAGAACCAATGCCATCAGACCCAGAATTGAAAAGCCAATGACAGATTCCAAATGTATTTTTATTTATTTATTTATTTATTTATTCAATTTGATATACCGCTCTCTCTGGTGCCCAGAGCGGTTCACAGGATTAAAACAAATAAAACACATAAAATGCAATAAAACAAGTAAACAGCAGAACTACAGTAGCAATAGGCGCATGCTGGCAGCGGCGCAACAAGATGGTGGATAGTGCGGCATTGGTTTAGACGGCAAATGCCTGTCTAAAGAGCCAGGTCTTTACAGCCCTGCAGAACGGCATTAAGTCCCGGATAGCTCGTGTCTCTTCGGGGAGGGAGTTCCACAAGGTTGGGCCGCTACGGCAAACGCCCTCTGCCGCATGCAGGCCAGTCTATAAACCCTAATGCCCGGCACATCCAAAAGATTGAGCCCCTCTGAACGCCGTGATCTCCTGAGTCTACAAATGTAGACTCTGCAAGGAAGCAGACAAAACAATGGATCACATCCTCAGCTGCTGCAAAAAGATTGCGCAAACCGACTATAAGCAGCAGCATAATATTGTTGCTCAGATGATCCACTGGAACTTGTGCCACAAATGCTATCTGCCTGCGACAAAAAAAGGTGAGATCACAAGTGAATCACAAAACGAACACGTCAAACTACTCTGGGACTTCCGAATTCAGACTAACAGAGTTTTGGAGCAGCATGCAAAGAATGAGGAAGTACTCCATCTGTGTCACAAGTGGACAGTGAAGTGACAGCTCCCCCGGTGGCCAGAATTTGAGTGTACCCTCATGAAGCTGGAAAGTTAAATAGCCTCTGTGTGTCTGCCTATATATGTTGTGTGCCTATGGCATTGAATGCTTGCCATGTATATGTGCATTGTGATCCACTCTGAGTTCCCTGCAGGGTGAGAAGGGAAGAATATAAATACTGTAAATAATAAATATCCTTTCCGGGAATCTGGTAGCGTTTCCTTCTCTAGAGGTATTTAATTAGAGACCAGATGGCCATCTGCCAGGAGGGTTTGGATTGTGTCTTCCTGCCTGACATAAGGGGATAGGACTGCATGGCCCTTGGGATCTCTTAAGAATTAGAAATGACTTGAAGGCACACCACCACTACCACCACAACACAACTCCTTCACATCCCATGTAGCTACATCCCATTGATTCACAGATCTATTCCTGCCATTTTCTGACTACCTGCATCTTTTCACATATGGACCAATCATCTTCACTTTCCCAACCACAGCTGTGTGCTTAACATCACTTACCTCTATAAATAGCTTTGGGGTAATTCCCTGGTATTATTGGGGATTCTAACAGCATTAAAAACATAAGGACTGTTCCAGCAAGTATTATCTTTAGGTTTCACAGAACTCGGGACAAATTATTGAAAGAGCTTAAAAGATTGTAAAGCTTTGCGCAATGTGGACTTACTGCTGATGGATTTCCACTCCAACTTCTTTTCTGAGCAGTTCCACAAACCAAAGCCCACCTTAGACTGTTTTCTGTAGTGAAGAGCAAAGCCTCCCTGCATTAAAATAATTTAAATAACCCTTAAATAATTTTAATAACCCCCACTATTTTATTAGCAGTGATCCTTTGGAATAAAAACACTACAAATTACATTGTCTGATCAGGTCCAGAGCTTGGAAAACTTCCCTTCGGGGCCAGAAAATTGACACGCTGAAAGTGGGGTAATGAAAATGCCAAAGGTCTGGACACAAAGTCCTATGAGGAGCAGCTTAAGGAACTGGAGATGCTCAGCTTGAAGAGGAGAAGGCTGAGAGAAGCGGGTGTTGTATTGCGCATCAAGCGGATTCTAGCCAACGTGCCATGCAAAAGGCACACAGGCAAGAGGAAAAATGAACAGATAAATCTTTACTCTTAATAGCAGAGATGAAACATAAACTTGCAGTGTTGTATACAAAAATTAAACAGTGCAACAAACTTACATCGTCCTTGTAAGAAAAACAGAATAAGGCATCTTATGAGAGAGCAAAACATAAACCTTGAGTAAATAGCTATTCCACCATAGCCTCCTTCAGAGTAGCTTCTTCAAACTGCTCCTCAGAGCAAAGCCTTTGCGCATAGAGCTCCTCAGAGCAAAAGCTTAACTGTATTCTAAAAGCCATATAGTTATACTCCACCGGGTGTGGCCCAAACATGCTTGCTGACCCACATTACCAGGTGCACATGTTAATTAACATTGTAAGGTTTTTTTTCAACATACACACACAGACACACACACTTGGTCCTGCTATGACTTACTATAACATGTTGAAGTCATGTTGAAATATTTAAAAGAATGCCACATTGTTTGCTGCTGCTGTAGACACAATGGAGCCACGGATTCATATTTAAGTGAAAGAGATTCTACCTAAACTTTAGGAAGAATTTCATGCAGTGTAATTTGCCTGGGTGTCTGCTGGAGTCTCCTTCTCTGGAGGTTCTTCAGCAGGGACTGGATGGCCATCTGTCGGGAGGGCTTGGATTGGGTCTTCCTACCTGGCAGAAGGGAATTGGACTGGATGGTCCTTGGGGGTCTCTTCCAAATCTAGGATTCTATTATTCTAATACAGGGCTAGATAGCATCAGGATTTGACTTGGGCAGCTTTTTCTGGCCCCGGAGATTACCATCTTGGTGGTCTGAGATCCTCTCCGCATCCTCATCCCTTCCTCTCATTTTGGAGACCCCCTTTTCACTCTGGTTGCCTCCTTCCAAAGCGTCCCCCCCCTTAGTTCCCCCCTAAGTTTTCCCTCCATTTTTTCACAGTTGCCTCCTTCTAACCCCCCTTCTAACCCCTTCCCTTCCTTCCCATCTTTTCTCTTTCCAGAGTCCCTTTTCTTCCCCAGTTGCCTCCTTCTAAATCCCCCCTTTATTCCACACTTTCCCCCTTCTAAAGTCCCTCATTTGCTCCTTGGTGGCACCTTTCTAAAGACCCCCCTTCTTCCTCTATTACCATCCCTCTCCTCCTTCCAACCCCTTTTACTTCCTCCCAAAGTCCCTTTCCTTCCCTTTTGCCTCTTTCAAGCCCTCCTTTCCTCCTTTCAAAATCCCCCTTTACTCCCTTCCAAAGTCCCTTTCTTTGCCCCTTGCCTCTTTCCAATTCCCCCTTTTTCCTCCTTCCAAAACCCCCTCGTTGTACTTTGCAGCCTCTCTTTTGGGAAGGTGAGGATGGAGACCCCAAGCCCTTTTAATCCTTCCAAAAGCCTTTTCCTTCTTTTTTTGCTTCCTTCCAGAATCTCCTGTACTCCCCTCCTAAGTCCCTTTCCTTCCCCTGTTACCTCTTTCCAAATACCCCCTTTTCTCCCTCCAAAGCCCCCTCCCTGCACTTCACTGCCTCTCTTTTGGGGAGGCGATCCCCTCCAGGTCCTCTCCCTTCCTAGAGGGAGGGGCTGCAGGGCTTGGACTGCCTGGCCCTCCCCTCCCTCCCTCCCTCCCCTTAATCCACCCATCCCTCTCTCCTAGCGCCTGCCTTTTGTACTTTCAGCACCGTGAAGAGCATAGAGCGCTTTCAGCATCATGAACAGCTCCAGGAGCCAAGGTGAAGAAGTGCCCTCAGGGACCCTTGCCGCACTCCCGGCCCTCGTAGTGGGTGTGGGTCTGGCCAGTGGAGTGGGCAACCTCCTCGTGGCTGCCTCCTTGGCCCCGCAGCTGGCTCAGGGATGGCTGGCACCGGGGTACCCTTGGCTCCTCAACTTGGCCGTGGCAGATTGGACCCTAGGACTGTGCCGCCTCCTGCCACAGCATGGGGTCCGGCTCTGCAAGGCCTCCGAGTGGCTCCTCCATGCCTCTTTGGCCACCAAGAGCTTCAGCTGGGCAGCGGTGGGGCTGGCAAGGGCAAACGGGGCCAAGACCACCACCACGTCCACCACCCTGGGCAAAGGGCACAGTCTCCAGAGCTGGGCAGGACTCATGGCGTCCACTTGGACCGTGAGCTTGGTTCTGGCCTTCCCTCGCTTCCTCTTCACTCATCATCACGAGGAGGACCACCTTGCCTGGCCCACTTGCACCTTCCAAGCCACTCATGCCAGCTTTGTGGAGGTCTTCAGCACCGTGGTCTACCCGCTGGCCGCCTGCTTGGCTCCTGCCACCTTGGCCTTCGTCGGCTACTGGCGTGCCCTCCATGCTCCGCTGGCATCCAACTGGAGAGATCGCTTGCCAAAGTCCAGGGAATTGTCGAGAGGGCGTCGAGTGACCGCGACCCTGTTGGGCCTCACCTTCCTTTTCCATGTCTCTTGGGTGCCCACGTGGGTGACCTGGCTGTGGGACATGGCCAAGGGAACCCAACCGCCATGGGCTTTGGAAGCTGCTGCCGAAGTCTTGCGTTTCCTCGATGGTGCCCTGCGCCCGGTTCTCTTGCTGGCCCTCTTGGCTGAGCTCCGTCCAGGGTTGAGGAGTGCTTCTTGGAGACGTAGCAATGCTGAGGATAAAAAAGGGGATGCCAAGCTGCGGCCTGGGGCCACCAACCTTGAGGGAACCTCTTTAGAAAACCTCAACAGCAATGAGAAATCAACAACATTGAAAAGGCTCCCTGACGTGGAGAATTTCTGGAAGGAGCGGAGGAGCACTGCCGCTAGAGAAGAGAGTGATCCAATCCCCTGGGAGCACCCGAGTGACCCCTGAGCGAGGGCTCCAGAATGGTTTCCAACAAATTGCCCATCAGACTACAGCTTCCATCATCCCTAGCGAGCCACCACCTTCCCATTGGCAATTGGTGGGACTTTGTAGCCTCAGTTGTGGGCAGGGTGCCTTAGAGAGAAGAAGAAGAAGGTGTTGACCCTGCTGACAAATTTGCCTTCATTCGATGTTGGATAGCACATTTCTATGAGGATTCCAGCGCTGGCCAGGGGTTGGACTAGATGACCTTTAGGCTCCTTCCAGCTATATGATTCTGTGCCAGGCATTGCAGTTCAATGTATTTGGTAGATTGCCAGTGGGGCAGCCTTAGATCTAGATGGCCTTTGGGGTTCCTGCCAGCTGTGTGATTCTGTGATGGATGTTGTAGTCTAATGCCTTTGATGGGGCAGGCTTACATCTTTGGTGGTAGAGCGAGAGATGGGGATGATGGGGCTCGTAGTCCAATGTCTCAGTGCAGGAGCTAGGTTGGATCACACTTGCTTTGGAGAAGATGTTGTTTCTTCTAGTCACTTCCTTTGGAGAGATTGAGGGCATCCTGCCGCATTTTGTTCCCTGCATTAAATAATTTCCTTTTTCCTGCTCCAAATAGTGCTTTCATGAAGACCCCAAGTTCCTTGAAATGAAAACGAGGGTGAATTATTCTCATCTCTACTACCAGTCAAATGAAGCTTTGGCAACTTCCAAAGTGCCAAGGAAGAGAGGAAGCAGGGATGTCCTGATCAAATAATAAATATTGAATAATGATCATTTAAAAATTATTCCGGTGTTGTGTGTGTTACTTCAAAAATTGCTTTTTGGTTGTTGTCCTGAACTTTAAACTGGTTTTACTATAAGCTGCCCAGAAATCACAGAGATAGATTGGACTATGAACATTGCCATTTCATGAATTTTAAGAAACAATAAAAGTACTGGCGACCTTAAACCACTAAACGTTTTTTTAGCAGTAGCTGGAAAGGCCTCTATTAGGGGTGCTCGGATTGTGTTTTTCTGCCTGGCACAGGGTAGTTAGATTGGATGGTTTTGAGCAGGGTTTCTCAACCTGGCAGTCGGGACCCCCGGGTGGAGGGGAGGCACGAGGGGATGTCATAGTATTTTCTGTTGGTCATGGGGGTTCTGTGTGGGAAGTTTGACCCAATTCTATCATTGGTGGGGTTCAGCATGCTCTTTGATTGTAGGTGAACTATAAATCCCAGCAACTACAACTCCCAAATATCAAGGTCTATTTTCCCCAAACTTCACCAGTGTTCACATTTGGGCATATTGAGTATTCGTGCCAAGTTTGGTCCAGATCAATCACTGTTTGAGTCCACAGGGCAGGGTTGCCATTTGTTCATATAAGAAATAAGGGACATTTATGGGATTTTTCACAAAAATAAGGAATACTTCATTAAATACTTGAAACTCAAACATTAGGTAGAAATAGTTTTATTAACAGAATAAGATAATGATTGAAACTCACAAAAGAATTATACCCTCTTAACAGTACATGGTATGTTTCTACATGCTTTGTCATGCAGAAAAAACATTATTAGAACTACCTAATTTTCTCCATCTGTATTTAGTACTTGACTTTGCTGACTTTAAAAGTGCACTGTCTAAACATTAAAATAAAATAAATTATTGACATATTATTATGTCAATAGTTAATGATATAGTATAGTATGGGATACACAGCATTGTATAGTATTGGGATGCACAGCTAGGCCTATTTTAAGAGTAACTCTCAAGCAACCAGAAACTATCTTTATCCAACATGATCCAACATTCCCCTTGGGTAACGGTTAATTAGTCTACTGAACTTTGAAAAAGTCCTGTATCGCCTCTTCCTTGCAACGGGGACGCAGGCTGCCCTGCGAATTGGAATCCCCGGGCAGGCATTGCCGTGGAAACCGCAGCGTGCACCTTCCTCTGGTCAACCCTGCCCAGTCCTGTCCTGCTAGTCAAAAATAAGGGACAAGGCCTGAAAATAAGGGACACAAATTTTAGGGCCAAAATAAGGGACGTCCCTTAGAATAAGGGATGTCCCTTAGAATAAGGGACATATGGGAACCCTACCACAGGGCTCTCTGGATAAAGGTGAACTACAACTCCCAAACTCAAGGTCAATGGCCACCAAACCCTTCCAGTATTTACTCTTGGTCAAGGGAGTTCTGTGTGCCAAGTTTGGTTCAATTCCATCGTAGCTGAAGTTCAGAATGCTCTTTGTTTGTAGGTTAATGATACATCCCAGTAACTACAACTCCCAAATGATAAAATCAATGCCCCCCAACCCCACCAGTATTCAAATTGGGGTGTATGAAGTTTTTGTGCCCAGTTTGGTCCAGTGAATGAAAATACATCCTGCAGATCAGATATTTACATGATGGTTCATAACAGTGGCAAAATGACAGTTATGAAGTAGTAACACAAATAATATTATGGTTGAGGGTCACCGCAACATAAGGAACTGTATTAAGGGGTCGTGGCATTAGGAATGATAAGAAACACTGTCCTTGAGGGTCTCCTGCAACAAAAAAGATTGTGGATGAACAGTTAGAATTCCAATAATGATAATATTATGTAATGGATGATATTAGAATAAGTAGATATTATACAGGTGACAGAGCTCTATTGTTAAATTGCTATGTGAATAAAGGGAAGGAGTGGGGGGGGGAGTATAGATCTGGGAACAGATGACGTAACAAAACAATTGCATTGTGTTAAATGTTTTGAAATACACATCTTTAAATATATATGAAGTCATCTCACCCCTCCAACAACTCTTGTATGGATAGACATAAGAGATTTGTCTACATTGCAGACTTAATGCAGTTTAACACCACTTTCAATGCTATGAAATGTTAAGAGCTGTAGTTTGATAGGACACCAACTCTTTTGCAGAGAAGGCTAAACGCCTTGCAAAACTATGAGTCCCACGATTCCATAGCATTGAGCCATGGCAGTCCAAGTGGTGTCAAACTGCATTGTCTTTACAGTGTAGATCAGGCATGGGCAAACTTTGGCCCTCCAAATGTTTTGGACTCCCACAGTTCCTAACAGCCAACCGGCTAGGCTTGTTTGATCTTTAAAAAATGGTTCAAAACTCGTTTCGTATGTAGGGTGGTTCAGATCTAAAGTCAATTCCGATTTTCACAGAAAAAAAAGTTCAAAACTGTTCAAAACTTCAGAGACTTCAGAATCCTTTGTTAATGTTTTCAAAGTGATATTTCCTGTTTCATTGGGTGGTCTTTACTTAGAAAGTAGTTGCTTTATTCCAGAAAAAAAAGGGGGGGAGCAAAGGGAAGAAATCTGCATCCAAACTGGGTTAAACACAGCTCTCACCCAGGACTGATGCAAGAGAGAAGGAAATCCGACTCCAAACTGGGTTAAACAGTGTTTAACCCAGTTTGGATGCGGATGTCCTTCCCTCCCGCGTCAGACCTAGGGCGAGCTGCATCCAAACTGGGTTAAACACGGCTCTCGCCCCAAGTTTACCGGTCCAAACGGATTCTCCCCTACGAACCATCAAGAACATTAAGATCCTCCAGAGAGGCCCTGATCTCAGTCCCGCCAGCTTCGCAAGCGCAGCTGGTGGGGACCAGAGACAGGGCCTTCTCTGTGGTCGCCCCTCAGCTGTGGAACTCCCTACCAAGTGATGCCAGATCTGCCCCCTCTCTGTTGTCCTTTAGGAGGCTGGTGAACACCTGGATGTGGAACCAAGCCTTCCCAGAATAGGCTGAGATGAGCTATTGTCTGAATGTATGACCACGTTTACAGATTGAGTGGAATTGTTTGAATGGCGATGTGGTTTTATGCTGGGTTTTTTAAATGTATTTTAATATGTTGTTGTAGTTGTTTTTAAATTGTATAGCATTCAATTTTTGCTGTTACGCCGGTCTGAGTCCCTCGATAGAGGTGAGAAGGTCGGGGTACAAAAGTTTTAAATAAATAAATAATAAATAAGTGTGACACGGGAGGGAAGGACATCCACATCCAAACTGGGTTAAACACGGCTCTCGCCCCAGGTCTGACGCAGGAGGGAAAGGAAACGAAGGGAATCCATCCACACTGGTTTGAAAAGCTGAATCATCTTACTGATTCGTAATGGCAGAAAAAGCTTCGAAATGGCAAGGATACTTCCAGTTTCCCAAATCGCTTCAAAATCGCTTTAAAAAGGAATGTGATCCAAATGTATTCCGAATTACGAAGATTCCGACCGAACCTACCCAGGCCTACTACCGGCTGTTAGGAATTGTAGGAGTTGAAGTCCAAAACATCTGGAGGGCTGAAGTTTGCCCATGCCTGGTAGATGAACCTCATCAGGATGGGCAAGAGGTGAGGCTTGTGTTCAGTGCCGCTTTGTGTCATTGGTATGGAATGTATTCCCATGCGCTCAGCCATTCCTTCATTCCTTCTCTCCATCACCCACCCACCTGCTGGCTCCCTGTCCTCTCTTGCTGGCACCCTTAATTGCTTTTGGGTCCTCTTTTCACAGGATGCCAAGGCTGATGGATTGCAGCTCTGAAGCTCGGTCAAGGATGGGGTCAAGGATTTTAATTCTCCGTTTGCAGATGGGGTCGTCCCTCTTCACGCCTCCCCTTGCTCTATTTTCCCCTCTCTGCTTTCTCAGTGTGCCCATGATCAGGAGTGGAAAACAAGCTCTGCTTTCTCAGCCAAAACACAGCCAGCTTCTGCCTCCCCTTTTCTAATAGTGAGTGCGGATGAGGTGCCATTGTGGTAGGATGGAAAAGAGATTCCACCTATACATTAGGAAGAACTTCCTGATGGTTTTTAAGCAGAGGCTGGATAATCATCTGTTGGGAGGGCTTGGATTGTGTCTTCCTAATGGCACAATGGAGTTGACTGGATGACCTTTGGGGGTCCCTTCCAGCTATAGGATTCAGAATTCGGAGGAGTCTCATTTGCTGGAGTTTACCTCTCTTCATTGGCACTTTGGAAGTTTTGGATAATGTCTTCCTGTATGGCAGGGGGTGGACTGGATGACCTTTGGTAGTACCTTTGAAGTATCGGATTTTGAGCCCAGTGGAGTTTCCTTTGCTGAAGTTTTTAAGCAGGGCCTGAATGGCCATCTGTTGGGATGGCTTGAATTGTGTCTTCCTGAATGGCACAAGAGGATTGGACTGGATGACCTTTGGGGATCCCTTTCAACTATAGAACTGTAGTCTAGTGGAGCCTCTTTCTCTTCAGATTTTAATGCAGAGGCTGCATGGCCATCTGTTGGGATGGCTTGGATTGTGTTTTCCTGAATGGCACAATGGGGTTGACTGGATGACCTTTGGGGATCCCTTCCAGCTATAGGATTCAGAATCTGGGGGAGTCTCCTTCGCTGGAGTTTTTAAAGCAGAGGCTGGGTGGCCATCTGTTGGGAGGTTTTGGATTATGTCTTCCTGTATGGCAGGGGGTGGACTGGATGACCTTTGGTAGTACCTTCAAAGTATCAGATTTTGAGTCTGGTGGAGTTTCCTCCAGTGCAGTTTTTAAGCAGGGCTTGGATGGCTATCTGTTGGGAGGGCTTGAATTGTGTCTTCCTGAATGGCACAATGGGATTGGACTTTTGGGGGTCCCTTCCAACAATAGGACTGTAATCTAGTGAAACCTACTACTCTTGAATTTTTTAAGCAGAGGCTGGATGGCCATCTGTTTGGAGGGTGTAGATTATGTCTTCCTGCCTGGCAGAAGGGGGTTGGATTGAATGGCACTTATGATGCCTTCATTCATAAATAAAGAAGAGCTGTTCAAGAGTGGTATGTTTTGGTGCCTGGGAATATGGTGGAATCTCTTTCTCTGGAGGTCTTTAAGCAAAGGTTGGATGTTGATCTGTTGGGAGGCTTTGGATTGTGTCTTCCTGCAAAGCAGGTGATTGGATTTTGGGTTCCCTTCCAACTCTAGCCTGTTATGGCTCCTTCTACACTGCCATATAAAATCCAGATTATCTGCTTTGAACTGGATTGTGGCAGTGTAGACTCATATAATCCAGTTCAAGGCAGATAATGTGGATTATTTGCTTTGATCATCTGAATTATATGGCAGCATAGAAGGGGCCAAGGACTCTATGAAACAGAGCAAGGCTAAGTATCACTGTGGTTGTTATGGGGTTTGTATAAAGAAGAGGTGCATAGCAAAGCAAAGAGAGGTCAGAATCCCACTGAAGCATCAGCATGGTGTAATGATCTGAGCTACGAATCCAGAGGCCGGGGTTCAATTCCTGAATCAGCCACAGAATCATAGGGAGCCATCCATCCAGTCCAACCCCCTCCTGCCAGGCAGGAAGACACAATCAAAGCCCTCCCAACAGATGGCCATACAGACTATGTTTCAAGACCTCCTGAAAAAGATATTTCACAGGCAGCGTATTCCACAGTTCAATGACTCTGACCATGGGAAAGATCTTCCTACAAAATTAGTTAGAAGCTCTTTTCCTGTAGTTTGAATCTTCCTGTTGTCTCTCCCCATTCCTAACTATGAGTAGTTTGTAGTCAGATACCTGTAACTCAAGGACTGACTGCCTATACTTTTCCTGCTGCAGGAAACCTGAGTATTTGGTGCCACCTCCTGGCTGAATGTATGAAACGAAATTTCATATTGTGTTACCCTATAGTATTTATTTGAATCTAATACTCAACTTTTTATTTCTTGGCTAAATGGCCTTCCCAAAATTAGGGTACGCATTAGAATTGTGTAATACCGTAATCTTAGCACTGAGCCCAAGCCAAAGGGGAAGCTGCTTCAGGGCATCATCTCTAATTCCATGGCCACGGCTCAATGCTAGAACATCTCCCCGAAGGGACTTGGGGCGGCTTACATAGGGCCAAGCCCAAGCAAAGTACAATTAAAAGCAAAGCAATTAAAACTGCATAAAAAGCATAACAATAATAAACAGGTATCAAGCAACAGCAGGCTAATTATGGAGGGGGTGGGGAAGGGGGCCGCTATGCGAACTAGTTAAAGGATAAGTGGCTCAATAAGGTGGATAGAAATGTATAATAGCATAAGAAATAGCATGGGACATAGCAATTGAACAGGATTGATTCAACTTAAACTAAAAATGTATATAGTAATGTAATATAGGAATTCAGGTTCAGATCATGACTCAGTCAAATGCACAAAGAAACATCCACGTCTTTAATTCCTTGTGGGAAGTGGGAAGGGAGGGTGCTAGCCTAATCTCCGTGGAAAGGGAGTTCCAGAGACGAGGGGCCACCACCGAGAATACCCTCTCTCTTGTCCCCACCAACCCTGAGACGGGGGTGGAAGCGAGACAAAAGCATCCCTGGAAGATCTCAGGGACCGTGTGGGCTCGTAGGGGAGGATGCGGTGTTTCTCAATCTTCCTAATGCCATGACCCCTTAATACAGTTCATGTTGTGGTGACTTCCAACCATAACATTATTTTTGTTGCTACTTTAGAACTGTAATGTTGCTACTGTTATGAATTGTATTGTAAATATCTGATATGCAGGATGTATTTTCATTCACTGGACAAAATTTGGCACAAATACCCAATATGCCCAAATGCAAACATTTTGTCATTTGGGAGTTGCAGTTTCTGGGATTTATAGTTCATCTACAATCAAAGAGCATTCTGAACGCCACCAAATGATGGTTGTAAATGTTAAATGGTCACTGTTTTAGACTGTCGTTTTATATTGTGTTCCTTTTATCTATGTAAAAAAGAATCCAATTAATAATTAATAGCCAAATTGGTCAGTTGCTAGTTTGGGTTACAAAATTCTATAATAACATAAATTCAAATTAAAACATCCACATCAGTGTACAATCAGCCAGCAAGGGTTCACAAAGCAGTGAAGGTTGGCTATATGGCTACTATCTCTTTAAGAGCAGCCTGGGTTCTTCCGCCCATAGTAAAGATGGCGCCGCGGGCCTCGCCCATTTCCTTCCTCTCCCCTATCGCTTCCTTCGCGCGCCTGCGCAGTCTCCCTCCTTCGCTGTGACGCCACGTGGCTCTCGCAGAGCCCTCACCCAAGATGGCCGCCGAGACTTCACTGGTGGGGGATGCTGTTGCGTTAAGTGGGGGAAGAGGAGGGATGGAGTGAGTGGAAGTGGAAGTGGGGCTCTAGGGAGGGGGCAGGAGGGGGGGAAGGGGCTCCAGCGGTAGGAATGCCCCCTGTTTTGTTTCCAGGCCCCCTTTCATATTGAGCTACCCTTATTTGAGGCCTGGGACACCCCCCCCCCTCTAAGAAGGGAATGCTTCCAAACTCTGAGGTTTCCCTTTGGGAAGAGGGTCCAAACCCCTTCTAGATTGCAATATAGCATTGGTAACCCCCCTTTCCCTAGATTTCCAAGCCCTCCCCCCCTTTTAATTTCCTGGTTGCTTAGATACCACCCCTCCCCATTATTTTATTGTTTCAGTCCCATTTCCCCTTCCTTTCAACCCCCCTTCCCCCCTCTCTACTTTAGGGCTTTTCTTCTCCTTTAACTCCCTTCTTTCCCAATCTGTATTCTTCCTAATTGATATTGATTTCTAACCTTTGACCCCCCTTTCTTCTAGGTCTGCCCATCCCCCAAAATGTGATTTTTTTCCAAAACTGAATGCAAACTCTGCTTAAATTTTGAAACGACCCCATTCTGAGTAGATTTCAATTCCATTTCCAGACCCTTTAAATCCCCCCCCACTGCATATCTTATTTGGTTTTTATTATATCTTCTAAATCCCCCCCCTTTTTTTTGCTTTCTTTTCTGCTTCCTATTTTCACCCCAGCTTTATATCAAGCTTAGTAGTCTGTGCATTTCTCCTCTTCGTGTTTATTATGAGCAGCGACCAAGATTGCGACTCTTGCACGGACTGTAATGGATTAGCCTTCTGAGGATTATCCGCCTCTCCCGAAACCGACTTCTTGCCCCACAGCAATATCTGAATCAGCATCCCCCCCCCATTTACATTATGTACGTTCTACAACATCTCTCACACGTGAGTACTTAAAATAATAATAACTTCCTGAGAGTCCAAGAAAGCGTCATCATCACAAATTAGAGCAAGTGCGTCGTAAATTCGACAACACAGATGTCATGTTCTGTATATAGCCAAGGAGATTGACATCAGCTTGGCTGCTCATTTGGTAAACTTTTAGGATATCCCAAGTACTGGTTCCAACAGTGTAGTGTCAGGGTCTGTTATCTTCCAAGATAGTCAATGGCTTGTCTGCCTGCAGTTCATTTCGTAACTTTGAAAGACAAAGCGATAGCATATTTTTCTGCTTCAAGACTTCTTCTATAAATTCGTCAAAGAATTCATTTTTGTGTCTAGGCCGAGTATCAATAATTCTAGTCAGGATAAGAGACAGCCTGTCTATAATTGTAATATATGCAAAGGATCCCTTATACTTGCCTGTGAGCGAATCTGGCCCCTCTATTTTCACCCCAAAGTCGTCGTTGTCATCCCTCTCTCATACACACACTTTTTTTTTGGCAGGAAATAAAAATTCCTAACTTTTATTTCCTGAATGATATATTGACCTCCAACCTCTGAACGCCCCTTTTGGAGAAACACCCCTCCCCATTTTGATATATTTGAACCCCCTTATTTCCATTTCTAACCCCTATAAAGTATTCAGTTGGATTCCCTGGCCCCCAGAAAGCCTTCACTTTGGGCTTTTCCCCCCAATTGTGAAACCCAATTTTGATATCCCCATTCTGATTCATTTACAGACAATTTGAAGCACTCTCTCTTTACACCTTTCCCTTTTGCTTTCTTTTTTGGTGCTTATTTTCACCCCAAAATCTCCCCGTCTTTGCAGGAGAAAGAAAACTTCCTAAGTTTACTTTCCTGAATGATATATTGACCTCTAACCTCTGAACCCATTTTCCCTTTAGGTCTGCCGAGTCCCCTCCCCCCATATTTGATTTTCCATCATAGCCTTTTATGCAGACTCCCACCAAATTTTTAATAATTTTGAATCCCCACATTTCCTTTTTGAAACCCTATAAAGCATCTGATTGGATACCTTGACCACCTCCCCCAAAAGCTTTGAATGCAGACTCCCCCCAAATTTTGACCTCACTCCTCATTTTTGGTGAATTTGAACCTTCATTGCAAACTTTCACCCCAATTGTGAAATCCCCATTCTGATTCATTTACGGACCCTTTGAAGCACCCACTCTTTACATCTTCCCCTAAAACCTTTCATTTTCTTTTCTGGTGCTTCTTCTGCCCCCCAATATTTGCCACTCTCCTGGTTTAAGGCCAGAACCCTTTCCAAAAGCAGGGTCCATTGAGGGGGAGGGAGACCCCTTGCTGTACTTTCCTGAGGGGAGTCAGAGAAAAGGGAAACAGGTGGTTTCTGCTTTGGACCATGGCCTCCCGGCTGGAGAAACTAGCCAACGTGGTCCTGCGGGTGCCCAGCATCGTCCTGCTGGATCTCCTCTACCGCTGGGACGTCCAGGCCTTTGCTGAGGGGCTGCGGCCCAATGTCCAGCAACTTTACTTACAGAGGCATCACCTGTGGAATATCTATTATGCAGGTAAGCTTGGATCTGTGTAATATGGCCAGTGTATCAGGCATGGGCCAACCTCAGCCCTCCAGGTGTTTTGGACTTCCAACTCTCACAATTCCTAACAACCAGTAGGCTGTTAGGAATTGTGGAAGATGGAGTCCAAAACACCTGATCTGCAGTGTAGAATGAATGCAGTTTGACCCCACTTCAACTGTCATGGGTTACTGCTGTGGAATCCCGGGACTTGTAGTTTGGTGCGAGGCAGCAGCTCTCCTGTTCAGAGATGGTTTAAAGGCCTTGCAGAACTACAACTCAAAAGTTCTCGATTATGTTTGAGCCAGACATTGTTCCGAAAAATATTTGAGGCTGATACAGATTTGCAAATGCATTTAAATAGTAATAAAGAGCAATACTCAAAAAGCAGGGAAATGCCAGACAAGAATCGATCAGGGCCAGCTAACTCCTCCCAACAAAGGTTTACCCCAGGCAGAAAGCAGCCAGGCTTGGAAGCTGAAAGGCCATTAAATGCTAAACATGGTGGCCAGTTGCAACATTCACACATGCCTCAAGCAGACAAGAGTTCTTTCTCTCACCCTGAACATTATTCCACAGATATATAAACCCCACTTGCCTAGTTTCCAACAGACCTCACCATCTCTGAGGATGCCTGCCATAGTATGTGGGCAAATGTCAGGAGATAATGCTTCTGGAACATGGCCAGGCAGCCCAGAAAACTCACAGCAACCCATAAAAGAGGATGCCCCCAGCAAGAGAAGTCAGGCTACTTCTATGCAGGTTTACTCACTGATTGACTTGCTAATTGCAACATGGAAACTTGCTTCAAACAGACAAGGATTCTTTCTCCACTCCTGCCCCCCGGACATTCTACAGTCCACTTGCTTCTCTGCTAACAGAATCTCTGACGGTGCCAGCCACAGATGTAGGTGAAACACCAGGAGAGAATGCTACTGGAACATGGTCATACAGCCCGAAAAAGGGAAGCCATTGTTCCGCTGCCCTGGAGACTAGGACACAATGGAACTATGGCTTCAAACTACAGGAAAGGAGATTCCACTTGAACATTAAAAACAACTTCCTGACTGTGAGAGCTGTTCCGCAGTGGAACTCTCTGCCCGGAGTGTGGTGGAGGCTTCTTCTTTGAAGGCTTTTAAGCAGCAGCTGGATGGTCATCTGTGTGGGGTGCTTTGAATGCGATTTTCCTACTTCTTGGCAGAATGGGGTTGGATTGGATGGCACACGAGATCTCTTCCAACTCTAGGATTCAATGATTCAATGTAGTTTTACAATGCCATTAGTCATCTACCAAAGAGGGCACATGCCTCACCAAACTACAAATCCCAGGATTCCATAGCAGTGAACAGTGGTGCAAAACTGCATTAAATCTATAGTGTAGAATGTCAAGAGTCAGAGCTGAAAACAGTTTATCACTCTTTGGACAGTCATTCCCATAATCCCATAACAAATGTGCTGATTTGGGGATGCTGGAAGCTATAGTCCAAAATGTCACTAGTACAGATTGAGTATCTCTTATCCAAAATGCCTGGACTGCACATTGTTTCAAGCACACCGTTCTTTAAAACATCATATACAGGTTATGTGTAAAAGATATGCATAAAAAACCACAAATGTCATGTTCAGGCTTGGGTTCTAGTTCCAAATTGTCTCATTATGTGCATGCAAGGGTTGAATGAAAAGTTATGCCTCCCCCTTCGTAACTCCTCAGCAGATGGCAGTACTGGTATGCGGCAGGTACTGGCTTGTTCATTAGACTCTGCTCTACAGTTCCATTTTGGCGCAAAGCCTTAGCATTGAAAAGTTGTGTTGTTAAGGTGCGAAGTATGGAATCCTGCACAGACAGTCAGCCAACGCGACTTAAACAATGTGCAGTCATTGAATTCTTGACCGCAGAAGGTGTCACCCCATGGAGATTCATCAGATAATGCAATCTGCTTATGGGGATTGTGTTGATGTGAGTACTGCGCATCGTCGGGCGAGTAAGTTTGAAGATGTTGAGGTGGGAACATCTGAGATGCGTGACAAACAAAGAGTTGGATGTCCTGTGACAGCAACCACCAAATTTCACAAGCAAAAGGCTGACAGATTGATTCAGGACTATTGTCGTATCACTCAGAGAGAAATTTCAAGCATAATTGGCATTTCACAAGAACGTGTGGGTCACTTGGATACCCTTAAAGGCCTGGTGATGAACCAGAGCGAGAAACAGAGAACGGATTGGAGCCAAATTGGAGCTTATCTTAAAGACTTTAGTCCAACAAGGCAAAAGACAAGGAAGTGCTAGAGAAAGAATCCACTTAGGTGGAATGCCTGATGGGCATAAGGATACGAGCCTATACGGATATGGACAAACAGGAAGCCCAGAGGATCAAGTAATGGACGGAACCTACAACCCGAACTGGGAGTAACTGGCATAGGCCAACAAGTTATTGCTTTCATCTTTCTCCCCCATTCCCTCCCTACCCACCATCCCCCCCTCCCCCCATCACTCCACCCCCCAAACCTCCCCCAGCCCTACCACCACTTTTCCCGGTTCTTTTATCATATGTATAAAAACTTCACATTAAAAAAATATTTTTTTAAAAAAAAGAACGTGTGGGTCACATTATTGCTTTGCTTGGCTATCAGAAGACCTGTGCACGGTGGGTACCCAGGATGCGGACGCCTGAAATGAAAGCGCACAGACTTCTTCCGTGACGGCTTCAGAAAACTTGTTCATCATTGGCAGAAATATGTCCAATTGTCTGGTGATTATGTGGAAAAGTGAATAGTGGTAGTTAAAGAGCGCATTCTAAGGATTATTTTTGTGTTTGATTTATTAAAATATTCCCATCCAAACCCAAGTAACGAAGGTGGAGGCATTACTTTTCATTCAACCCTCGTATATGCAAATACATATGTGTACATACTAATCCAAAACACATTGGATCCCAAACATAGCGGATAAGGGATAGGCAGCCTGTAATCAGTTTTGTTAGAATGAGAGGAGAATGTATTATTTCTCCAGCCCTTCTTCACCCTCCTCCTAATGCTGATGCTACCAAAAACACCCTTCCAGCCAGAGAGGATGTAAAACTTTGTGAAACTTTTATTAATGGAGCTGAGCACGACAATTAATGCTGATGTTGCCAAAAGATACAACCTTCCAGCCAGAGTGGATGAGAAGGAAAACACACACACAAAAACCCTTTGTGAAACTTTTATTAACGGAGCTGAGCATGGCAACTGATGGAAAACACTTATACATGGAGAGGCTACAAGTCAAAGCTGGCACACGATTGGTGTAGAGGCCACATACAAATCTGAATTGGTGAAACAGACTGGCGTCAATGTGTTTCCTCTTTTTCCTCCACCTTTAGGCCACGTGGTTTGTGTGGTGGTCCTGCTGCTTCCCGTCCGGTCCCTTGTGAAGATGTACCTCTACCTCCTGACCGTCCTGCTGCTTTATGTGGGTCACCAGACTGCCTGGTAAGGAGCCAAACGCTTCCCTTGGAGAACTAGACTCTCGCAGAATGGGCATCCCAATATGGAAGGGTCTCAGACAATATGCGAGTGATGAGAAGGGCTCACTCCAAAAGCCTTTGCATTTGAAAAGAAAGGTCCTGAGCATGGTGGAGTCTCCTTCTCTGGAGGTTTTTAAGCAGAGGTGGGAGCTCCTTCAGTGGAAGCTTTTAAACAGAGGCTGGGTGGCCATCTGTCAGGGGTAATTTGTGCTTTTCCTGCATGACGGGGTTGGACTAGATGACCCATATGGTCTCTTCCAACTCTGTGATTTTATGATTCTATGAGTTTGGATGACTGTCAAGACCGCTTTGATGGTGTCTTTCTGCATGGTCATAGGGGGTTGGCTTGGATGGCCCTTGAAGTCTTTTCCATTTCTATTATTCTAAGATGTTATGAATTTAACGAAATGAGAACTGGGCAATATGCCCTATTTACTCAAATGTAATGCTCACCCTTTTTTGGCTAAATTACCTCACTCAAAATTCAGGTGCGCATTATTTATTTATTTATTTATTTATTATTTTTATATGCCACCCTTCTCAACCCGGAAGGGGACTCAGAGCGGCTTACAGCAAATAACAATACTGCCAGAGTGGCTTACAATGTACATATAACAATATTGCCGGAGTGGCTTACAGCAAACAGAAAAAACAACAATTAACATTACTGTCATAGCACAACATTAGTACTACACATCATATTGCACTACAACATATCGCAATATTGTTAGCAATATTGTATGTAATACAAATATACAAATTATAATATCATGATATAATTATTATATCACATTATCATTGGCAGTATTATACTGTGTTACAATACAACACCACCAATACCAAATGCATATTCCACACATCATACCGTAATCATACTATTATTACATTACAATTATTATACTATAACATAATACAATAATACATAATATTATACATAATATAATACATTAGATTCCCCGCATAATAATAATAATTTTATAGTGAAGGAGGGGAGCCAAGAAGACGGAGTTCCACCATGTCTCCTGGGCCATCGGTTGGGAGCCCCTCCCCCCAGCAACAATATAGTAATATATAATACTAATATTGTGATGTGCTAATATTATAATACATTGTGTACGCATATAATATTGATAATATTATAATGTAATACAATATAATAATACAATATAATAATTATATATTTCATATGACATGTAATATTACTAATAATTCTACAGTATGGTGGCATAGTACTATATAGTAATATGTAATATTAATATTGTCCTATGCTAATAATATAATATATTGCATGTACATATAACTTGTAAGCTGCTCTGAGTCCCCTTTGGGGAGAAGGGTGGCATATAAATGTTGTAAATAAATAAATAAATAATATGGTCATCTTAGAGCTAAACAAAAGGGGAAGCAGCTTCAGAAGTTGCACCTGGAGCTCCTATTTAATGGATGTTACCTCTAATTTAATGGCCATGACTCCATTACTATGGAGCCCTACGATTTGTAGTTTGGTGAGGCAAAGAAAGCTCAAGGCCTTGTAAAATTGAAAGTAGTTGTTATACTCCGGAAACTTTGTTTTTGTGGCTCCTGCAAACTAGGTTGAAATGGTTGAGACTCTGGTTTGCATGGGCAAACTTTATAACTTGTGGGTCACATTGCAGGCCGGAGTGGAGTGGGCAGGCTTGGAGGGGGAGGGTCTCCCCAAGCTCCCTCCCCGCCCTTTCTTCCCTTTCCTCTGCTTTTTCGGAGGCAGAAAATGAAGGAAAGATGGGAAATGTTTGGATCCCAAAAGGGTTGGCCTTGGTCAGGATGAGATGGACAGGAGAAAAATGTGTATCCATTAGGCTCCATATTGCCTACTCCTAATATAGAATCCTAGAGCTCGAAGAGACACCCAAGGCCATCCAGTCCAGCCCACTGCCATACAAGAAGGCACAATCAAAGCACTCCCGCTAGACAACCTCTGCAGAAAAGCTTCCTTTGCACTTGGAGGCAAGCCTATGCTACTCTCCAACAGCTCTTACTCTCAGGATTTTTTCCCTAATCTTTTCAGCTGAATCTCTTTCCCCACCATTTGAAACCCTTGCCCCCTTGTTGTGTCCTGGTCTCTAGAGCAGCAGAAAGTCTGTTTTCCTCCTCTCTCTCCTCCTCAATGGGACACCCTTTGGTATCTTGAAACATGGCCCTCATGTTCCTGCACTACCGTCTCTTCTCCCAGCCAAACATTCCTCAGGACAAATGGAGGAAGGAAAAAGAGAAGGGTGGGAGGGAGAAAGGGAAGAGAGAGAGGGAAGAGAGAAGGAAGGAAAGACAAAAAGGAAGGAAGAACAGGAGGGAGGGAAGAGGGAAGGGAATTGAGGGAGGAAGGAAAGAGAGAAGGAAGGAAAGACAAAAGGGAAGGAGGGAGGGAAGGAAGGAAGAAGAAAGGGAGAGAGGGAAGGAGTGAGGAACGAGGGAAGGATGGAAGGGGAGGGAGGGAGAAAGAGAAGGAAGGAAAGGAAGAAGAAATGGAGAGAGGGAAGGAGGGTGGAAAGAGGGGAGGTAGGGAAGGATGGAAGGGAATGGAGGGAGGGAGAAAAGAGAAGGAAGGAAAGACAAAAGGGAAGGAAGGAGTGCAGGAAGGAAGAATAAGGAGGGGAAAGAGGTAAGAAATTGAGGGAGGGAGGAAAGAGGGAAGGAAAGAAAGTCAAAAGAGAAGGAAGGAATAATAAAGGGAGAGAGAGAAAGAGGGGAGAAAGAAAGGAGGGGGGAAGGATGGAAGGGAATGGAGAGAGGGAGAAAAGAGAAGGAAGGAAAGGCAAAAGGGAGGGAAGGAGTGAAGGAAGAAGAAAGGGAGAGGGAAGGAGGGAGGAAAGAGGGAAGGGAATTGAGGGAGGAAAGCGAGGAGGATAAGTTGGTGAGAGAGAGGAGGGCCTGAGAAAAGAGCCCAAGGGGCCACATGCAGCCCCCGGGCCTGGCTTTGCCCATACCTGCTCTAGTCATTGGAAAACAACAGCAAAATGTGCTGCAGGATGTCCATCTCGCAAAAACAAAAGTTTTTACAGTTTAATAAACTTTTACCATGTCTTGATGATAGAACCAATTAGGAAATTACATTTATTACCTAGGAACAAAAATCATGTTTTATGGTGCTATTAATGCTACGGTATCCATACTACTTTTTGCATTTGGATAGCTATTTGGATAGCTAGGAATCATGCAACCCTCCAGGTATTTCTGAACTACAGTTCCCAGCAGACCTAGACAACTTTGCCTTTAATGAGTAATGCTGGGAATTGTATTTTTGCAACATCTGGAAAGCCACCTAATTTCCAGCTATGCAGTATGGACTCTAGTTCTCACATCTGTCACTTTTGGTTCTTCTCCTGGAAAACATTTTCCTTGGCTCCGTTCCCAGGGACTACATCCGTCATGAGATGGAACACGAATTCTACGGCGCCGTCTACCAGGATCCAGTCGCGCTGGGACGCTTTGCAACCGCACTCACAAGTGAGGAAGGGGCAGAGCAATTGGGCCGATAACATGCATTAACATCTGCTGTGCCTTGGCTTTCCATCTCTCAGTTGCCCATGGGGAAGATGGTGGATGATGTGAAAGTAATTGCTTTGTAAGGAAGGAAAAGTGAGTTTATATGGAACCAAGCAGGCTGCAGTTCAGAGTAAGAGTACATATCTTCACACTGATATATGTGTGTGTATACAAGTTTTGTATATACACACAGACACACACTAACATATATACCCAGCATTGTCTGCGTGTCAGAGGGGCCACTGCCTGCCTGCTTTCTCCCTTCTCCAGCTCTGAGAAGGCCTATTATTTATTTATTTATTTATTTCCACCATTTCTACCCCGCTTCTTCTCAACCCCTGAGGGGGGACTCAGAGCGGCCTAACAACGGCAACAATTCGATGCCAACACAGCATACATATAATAAAAACCCCAAAACAGTTAAAATTAAATACATTAAAATACAGCAGGCATTAAAATTCGTGAAAATACAATTAACATTAAAATACATCATATATATTCACATCAGTTAAAACAGTATTCCGTCCATAATTGAAGCATTGGGTCTTGTCCACCAGTTTGCCTACCTCACAATGTCTTCATGGCAATGGTGGGCAGGCTTCCTTTCTTTCCTTCCTCCATTTTTCTCATACACCTTCTCACTCCCTTTTCTTACTTTCTTTCCTTCTTCCTTGCTTTTTGTCATACACCTACATTCCTTCCTTTCTTCTCTCCCTCCCCTCTCCCCTTTCCCCTTCCATTCTCTTCCTTTCCATCCTTTCCATCCTCCTTCCTTTCTTTCTTTCTCTCTCTCTCTTCCTTCTCCTTCCTTTATCTTCCCTTTGTCCATTTGACAAAGGAACACTTCACCTTGCCACAGCCAATCTTATTTTTTTCTTTTATTTCCCTCAACTCTGGGCTCAAAAGGAGTGGGATTTGTTTTTAAATTTACACCCCTGAAATATTTTAAGTTGGATAATGTGTGTGCCAGGTTTGGTCCAGATATGCCAATCCATGGAGGAGCCTTTGTGGTACAAACCAACCAACGTTGTTGTTGTTATAAACTGGGTGCAGTGCCTAATGACCTTGGCCTGCACTTAAAAACAAATGGCACTGAAAAAATCACCATCTGTCAGTTACAAAAGGCCACCCTACTGGGATCTGCATGCATTATTCGCTGATACATCACACAGTCCTAGACGTTTGGAAAGTGTCAAACGTGTGATCAAATACAAAAGCCAACATAGTGATCTTGTTTGCTGTGTAGTAATCTTGTTGTGTATCTAATAATAATAATAATACACTTTATTACCTGCCTTTCCTGATGGATTGAGGCGGGGTACAACACATTAAAAATTAACATAAAAATACAATAAATTACTACATTACATAGAAAAAAACACACACACATATCTTTATGAGAAAACTTATACCAAACACAACTACAAAATTGATATTTAGTCGTAATTTACACATACACGATAGATAGATAGGGCAGTCTTTCTACTTGAGTGCAGGGGCCCTGAATTCCTATCACTGCCAAATGTAATGTAAATATATCATGCAGAAGCCCTATAGCACCTAAAGCCAAAGCAAAGCTGTGTTGGATCCCTCCCCTTCCTCAGTCCCCTGTGCCTCTGGGGCCCTTCTTGACCGCCATCTCCCTTCTAGGCCAGGTCATTGTGGCCACCCTCTGCGCCTTCCTGCTGAGGACCAAGCAGGTCTGGCTCTTTGCTGCCCCGATGCTCCCTCTGGTTGCCCGCCTCTGCTGCCTCCCACTACAAGTCCTGCCCGCCATCAACACCTTTGCAGCCATTCTGACGGCCACCGAGGCCCTCTACATTGTCGCATCCTGTTTGTCGGTGCCGTTCCAGTTGGTGGCTGCCGCCTGCAGGGAAGTCACTCAGGTGAGGCATGGTTTGGAGTTTTCTTTTTTCCTCTTGCAATATCCCCCCCCCCCCCCGGCGATTATAAATTGCTTTGGACTCCCCTTGATGAAAAAGTTCGCATAAAATCCAATATCAGGCAAAAAATGTGCTGCTATGGAGCACTGTATGTCCCAACACTTCCTCAAAAACTATTGAGTGCTTTGAGTCTGTCCCATTTTTTTATTTTCTTGGGCCCCTTCATTTGTTATCTCCTATTCCTATCACACCCAGAGTTTTTATCATTTTATTGTGCCCACTTGGCCTGCCCATTTTATTCGGTTCTTGTGTGTGAATTTCTTGTGTCACTTCATTTGTTTTGCAATTGTATTTTTCAATTATAATTATTTCTGATGTATATTGTTTTGTATTTTGTATTTTACTGTGTTGTATTGTATTTTGGAAGGGCTTGGCCTCATGTTAGCCGCCCCGAGTCCCCATTGGGAAGATGGTGGCGGAGTATAAATAAATAATTAATTATTATTATTGTGGTGCACTAGTGTAGACTGCTCCGGTGCTTATCCTTATTTTTAAAAACCCAGACATCTGACAAAGGGATGTAAAGTGTTGGAGCCATAGAGACACAGGTGGCTAAATGCAATCACAAGAGGAAAGCGATTCCCATGAGAACTCTCTCCAACCATTCCTTTTCTCTCATTCCCTGTGTGCATAGAAGATGGTTTTGAAAGGCAGCAGATTACAAGAGCTGTCTTCATAGACCTGTCAGCAGCATATGATACTGTAAATCATCTTCTCCTGTGAAAAATGTATAATATCACAAAGGACTACCACCTCGCCCACTCCATAGGAATCTGTTACAAACAGGAGCTTTTTTATTGAGTTCCAGAGACATAGAAGCAGATGGCGAAGACAGAAGAATGGCCTGCCTGAGGGGAGTGCGCTTGCTCCATCAATGTTTAACATTTACACAAATGATCGGCCACTGCCAGAAGGGACAGAGAGTTTCATCTATGCTGACGATCGCACCATCACCGCCCAAGCAGGGAGCTTTGAGATGGTTGAACAGAAGCTCTCCAAAGCTTTAGGTGCTCTTACTGCCTACTGCAGGGAAAACTAGATGATTCCTAATCCATCCAAAATGCAGACATGCGTGTTTTGTCTTGAGAGCAGACAAACATCTTGAGCTCTGAGGATTATGCACATGATATTGTTTGGTGGTCTCCCACCCAAATATTAACCAGGGTTGACCCTGCTTAGTTTCTAAGATCTGGTGGGATCTGGTGCCTTGATGGTATTTAGGCCCTGTAGCAAATTTGTTAAATACCTCTCGGTGCATGTATAGCTTGCTTAATGCTCATGTTCTCTGTGTGCTATGTTCTCTGTGTTCCAGGCTCTGGAAGTATACAATCTGGTCACGCTGGGCATGTCGCTCTGGAAGCAACTGGCTGTCCCGCTTTTGTTCCTGGTCTTCTGGCTGGCATTGTTCACCCTGCAGATCTATGCCTTGGCCTCCTCTTCTTCTGGCAGCCTTCTGTCGCACCAGGGGCTGATCTTTGTCCTCCTCAGCAGGTAGAAAACCAGCAGAAAGGATGAAGTCCGGGCAGTGGGTTGAGGGCAGTAGGCAGCTCCTTCCCCTGCCTTTGAGTCGTAGAAATTTAAACTTGGAGGCCAATACAAGGGTATTCCAACACAACGTCTTGTAGGAAGAAGTGCAAAAAATGTTATTAGAGATATTGAATGGGTGGCAGCTGGCCTGGCAATAGTCCGTTGAAAAAGATCCAGAAGTGTTAGGCTGGATCCGCACTGCCCTATACTCCAGTGTCGGAATGTGGATTAACTGCATTGATCTGGATTTATAAAGCAGTCTAGAGCAATATAATCCAGTTCAATACAGTTAATCCGCATTATGAAACTGATTACAGGACAGTGTAGATCCAATCTTAGTAGACCCCAAGCTGAACACGAGATAACAGTGTGATGTGGCAGCCAAAAAAAAGCCAATGCAATTCTAGACTGAATCGATATTTATTTATTTACAGTATTTATATTCCGCCCTTCTCACCCCGCAGGCGACTCAGGGTGGATTACAATGCACATATACATGGCAAACATCCAATGCCATTAAACATACAACATATATAGACAGACACAAAGGCAATTTAACATTCCAGCTTTTTCCGGCTTCATGAGGGTATGCTTGATTCTGACCACAGGGGGAGCTGCCATTTCACCGTCCACTTGTGACACCGAGTCCTTGATGGAGTACTTCCTCATTCTTACGCATGCTACTGGAAGGTTTAATGGTGCCGTAAATTAGTTAAATTAGCCTCCCTTTGTAATTAACTTACAAAGTTGCAGAATTAAGTTACTAGACTATGTTGTGGCACAGCCTAAAACGGAGCGGTTTAAGTTTCCTACTTGACAGATGCAACTGTCTTTCAGGCTGTATAGATCAACAGCAAGCTAGATTATTAATGGTCAGGAGCTCACTCCAACCCTGGCTGGTTTTGAACTCATGATCTCTCGGTCAGTAGTGATTTCATGCAGCTGGCTACTAACTAGCTGCACCACAGTCCAGTCCTAATAAGAGGATAGTGTCTAGATCAGGGGTGCTCACACTTTTTCAGCACCCGAGCTACTCTTAAAGCAACCAAGTCCAAAAGATCTACCCGCCCCCGCCGCCGTGCATGCTCCTGCTGCTGTTTTCCGCCCGCACAGCACTTTTTCCGCCTGCGGGGCATTGCAGGAAGAAGAAAGCACGAGGCGGGGCATCCAGAGGGAGCGCTCCGCCCTGCCTGTCTCGCCGGCAATGGAGGCTGCACAGCTGCTTCTGGACAAGAGAGAGGCAGGGCGCTCCCTCCAGAGACCCCGCCTCGTGCTTCCTTCTTCCTGCAATGCCCTGCAGGCGAAAGAAGTACGGCGAGAGCGGAAACCAGCAGCAGGAGTGACCACCCCTGGTCTAGATCATTGGTTCTCAACCTGTGGCCTACAACTATTGATTACAATAGGAGCCTTTACTGGATGCAGTCATTTCTCTGGAGTCTTTGAAAGTTTCCTGCCTCTAGTGCAAAGTGATGGTTATAAACTGTCTTAATCTTTTTTTCTTGTGAAGCATAACCTGGTCATAACCTGAGCCGGGTGACAAGATGGCGTCGGGGCAGGAGCTGCCTGCAGGAGCGCTCCGCCCGTGCCCACCAAATCTTGCTGCTAAAATACCCGAGACCCCAAATCCTTTGGAGAAAGACCAACTTCCAGCTGAAGTAGATCCCCGTGCCCCTAGAGGGGCCGGTGTGGGTCCTCAGCAGGCTGCCGTTGAGCCAGAGGATGACTACGAGGACTTTTACAGATTCTGCCTGGGCCTGGAAGCTGAGCTGAGGGCACAAAAGACCTCTGAGGCACTGCAGCCTCTGCCTTCGCTCACATTCCCACCGCAACCGGTGCCTTCAATGACCACTCGCCCCTCTACTCCCACGCTAGGGGGGCCGCTGACCTTAACCCAACTTTGGACCGAATTCAGCCTGCTGGAGGCGAGGCTTAGGGAGTTTGGCGAGAGTCTACAACTTACCATTGCTGACGCTGCCGGGGCTCACCCAGTCGCAGATCGCCTCCCAAACCGCCGCAGCCCACGAGACCTACAGCTCGGGGGGAAAGAAGACGAAGGAGAAGGTATCATCTCTCGGTCTCTAGCCCGGTCCCAGGAATACCCCAGATCTTCTGTGGGACTATTCCTGGGACCCCAAACGGAAGATCAGCTGGCCTTACACCCAGCGGACTCGCCGAGATCCCGGGCAGCATTGGCAAGCCCGGTGAGAGCAGCGGAGGGCCACGATCCCCCTCCATCGAACTGCATCTTCGGTGATGAATGTCCAATTCTCCAAGCGGGCCTGGACCCTGGAGTCTGCCCATGGTCGTCCTGTAGGAGACCAATGGAGCCTTGTCCCGACCGAGGGCTAGAGGCTGAAGATGGTGAGTCCTTTTGTATCGACCAGGTGCTCCAGCGCTGCGCGGGTGCTCGGCCAAGGCGCCTCTCTCCCGCTCAGCAAGAAGGGAGCTGAGGGCAATGAGAAAGATGGCGCGTGGCCTTGAGGACGCGCAAGGAGAGCATGCGTGTCCCCCCCCCTCCCGAGGGGGGTGGAGAGATGCTGAGGCGCAGGCGTACTCGCCATCAACGCCGGCGCCGGAAGAGACGGCCTCCAACCACCACCCCTCTGATCGACGTCACAGAGGAGGTGACGGAAGTGACGCAACATGAGCCCTTGTCGCCCCCCCTCCCGGAAGTGGGCGGAGGAGAGAAGAGGCGGCACCGGAAATACAGGAGGCGTCGTGCGCGTCGACGCGAGCGACGCCAGGAGAGAGGGCCCCCCCCCTCGGGAGAAGAGCAACAGCGCCACCTGGGCGGTGGAGGACCTCCTCCACTGGTATTAGAGCAACGGCCTGAGGGACCCCAGCGAGCGACCATCAGCTGCCAGGAGCCACAGAAGGCCTCAACCACGCCTGCTCCAACTGTTGTATCAGAGCAACGGCCTGAGGGACCCCAGCGAGCGACCATCAGCTGCCAGGAGCCACAGAAGGCCTCAACCACGCCTGCTCCAACTGTTGTAAGCCCCAACCATGCGAGCCCCACTGGACAGCCTCTGGCTAGAGACCTCCATAGAGGACTGGACTCGGCTATACAGCCTGTGGCGGAGAGCCAGCATCCTGGCCAGGGCGGGACAGGAAAGCAGAGGGGAGAACGTAAGGACACTAACGGCCCCACTGCCAGGACACTGGCAGACCCTGGGAAGGCACGGTTTAGGACAAGGACCTTTTGGGGAGCGGGCTTTGGCGGTGGGAGTCGGGAGAAAACCCTGGCCCCATGCCCTTACCCCCAACCTAGGCAGACTGGAGGATCAATGAACCATCGGACATAGAGCCAGACCCAGCCATCTCATCACGGACAGTACAAGACTCCGCTGAGAGGAAGATATCTCAGCCTCCTCCCGCGACCCTTTGCCCTTCGGGGATGGAAAGTCATCACCGGCACGCCCCCCCTTTTCAGAGGGAGGGCAGAAAGCCGGACACTTAAGAGGTTCGGGGGAGGATGGAGTGCGGGGGCGGGCCATACGAGTGATCTCGGGTAGGGGCAATTGGGACGGTAGACGTAGGCCTAATGAGAGAAGGCGGAGGAGCCACCATGCGGCTCGTCCGCCTTCTGACCTACGAGCTATCCTCGGCACGCAGATGTGAAGTTCCCTATTACCTCTCCTCCGACTCTGATCCTGGCCAACGCCAGGTCTGTGCAATAAGACCGGGACCATCCGGGACCTCCTCCTGGAGAGAGAGATCGATCTAGCCTGTTTGACCGAAACATGGCTCCAGGAGGGGATGAGGTCGTTGTGCATGAGGTGGCATCTCCTGGGTATGTGGCCAGTTATCAGATGAGGACAGAGAGGCGGGGGAGGGGTTGCCATCCTTAGCCGAGACACTTTTAATTCCAGGACGATTCCGACCGCGAACATTCCGGGGATAGAGGCGGGGCCTGGTGTGGGACCTTAGTGAGAGTGTAGCCTTCCTGCTGGTGTACCGTGCACCCAACGCACCGGCGGGAGTCTACCTAAGCTGCTGGAGGTGGTCGCGGAGTGGGCATTGAGGTTCCCTAAGCTTATTGTCTTGGGGACTTCAATGTCCACGCCGATACCTCCTCTGCAGCGACCATGGACCTGGTGTCCACCATGGAGACACTAGGACTCTCACTTTGTAAGACCGGTCCCACGCATCAGGCCGGGCACACCCTGGATCTGATCTTCGCGGCCGGAATTAACGTGACCCTAGCCTCCATTACGGAGGTTCCATGGTCGGATCACAGGGTCCTGGAAGTCCGGCTGGGGGTGGTTCCCCCTCCCGGTAAGGGTGCCGAGCCTATTCTGGTTCGCCCGAAGAGACTTATGGAGCCTAGTAGGCTCCTGAATGCTCTAAGGGAATGGGAACTTCCCAGCGACTCAGTCGACGGGCAAGTGGATTACTGGAATGCCAGTCTCTCCACGGCCCTAGACGAGATCGCCCCAGGCGCTCTCCTCCCCGTAGGAATCGCTCACCTTGGTTCACCGAGGAGTTGCGGGCGATGAAACGGAGGAGGAGACAGCTAGAGGACGTGTGGCGGAGTCTCCGTGACGAAGCGTCGAAATCGGCTTATAAACAGTTTAAAGAGGTTTATGAGCATGCTATCAAGGAAGCCAAAAAAGGTTACTATTCTTCCTTGATAGAGTCGGCTAACTCACGCCCAGCACAATTGTTTAGAATAGTTCGGTCGTTGACAGCAATTCCAACTGTCCCAAATGATAGGGATTGGCGCCTTCCGCTGAGGCTTTTCAGAGTTACTTTACCGACAAGATTTCGACCCTCCGCGGGACATTCCTGCCACAATTGATACAGTTAGCGAGCTCGAGACTCCGCCGCCACTCGGCGGGCCCACCTTCACCCGTTTCCAACTGCTGGACGCAGCAGCTGTCGACAAGTTACTAGCTGCAGCTAGACCTACTACATGCTCCCTCGACCCGTGCCCCTCCTGGCTTGTTAGAGCTTGCCGGGAGGGACTACGAGGCCCCCTGGGCACGATCATAAATAGCTCCCTTGAGCAAGGAGTCTTCCGGGGGATTAAAAGAGGGCAATGGTGAGACCGCTGCTGAAGAAGCCGACTTAGACCCTTCGGCTCCTCCAATTACCGGCCAGTTTCCAACTTGCCTTTTTAGGCAAGGTAATTGAGAGGGCAGCAGCGGATCAGCTGCAGCAGTTCTTGGAAGACACAGCTGGACTTGATCCCTACCAGTCCGGCTTCCGTATTGGGCACGGGACAGAGACCGTGCTTGTCGCCCGTTACAGACCAACTCGCGCCAGCTGGACCAGGGTGGATCGGCTCTGCTCGTCCTGTTAGATCTGACGGCAGCTTTCGATACTGTAGATCATGCCTTGTTAACCCACCGTTTAGCCGGTGCCGGGTCGGGGGACTGCCCTTAAATGGGTGGCCTCCTTCCTCCGGGCGGGGACAACGTGTGGAGGGGGCGGGGGTCTCCGGAGGACCTCACTTGATTGTGGGGTCCCCCAGGGGGCCATCCTCTCCCCCCTTATTATTCAACGTGTACAAGCGCCCACTGTCCCAGCTGGCCCGCGACTTTGGTCTGGAGTGTTATCAGTAAGCAGATGACACCCAGCTTCTGCTGAGAATGGACGGCAGGCCGGATACTGTACCCGATTGTTTCCATCGGTGCCTTGAAGCCGTGACTGGTTGGCTGCGGGCCAGCCGGCTGAAGGTGAACCCGTCGAAGACGGAGATCTTGTGGCCTGGTCGGCCTGGGGGGGGGTGAGTGCGGTTGCCTACCCTGGATGGCGAACGGCTTAATCCGTCGCCGATTGTTAAGAGCCTAGGTGTTCAGTTGGACCCCCTGCTGACCATGGAGACTCAGGTCTCTGCGGTCAGCAGGGCGTCGTTCTTCCACCTACGACAGGCTGGGCGACTGGCACCCTACCTCTCCAGGGATGACCTGGCCACGGTGATCAAGCGACGGTCATCTCGAGACTAGACTACTGTAACGCCCTCTACGTTGGCCTCCCTTGGCGACAGTTCGGAAGCTCAAGCTAGTGCAGAATGCCGCTGCTCGCTTACTGACGGGAACGCCGGTGAGGAGCATATCACGCCCATTCTGCGGCAACTGCACTGGCTGCCTGTTGAGTACCGAATTGCCTTCAAGGTGCTGGTGTTAACCTTCAAGGCCTTACACGGCCTAGGGCCGGCGTGCTTGAAGGACCGCCTTGCCCCATATGTACCCCGAGGTCACTACGTTCAGGGAGTCTAATCTTCTCCTAATCCCATCGGTCCGCACCTGCCATCTGTCCGTGACTAGGCAAAGGGCCTTTTCCGTGGCGGCACCGGTACTCTGGAACTCTCTCCCAGATGACGTCCGTGCCGCCGGGGAGCTCATCCCATTTCGCAGGGCCTGCAAGACCGCCCTGTTTAGACTGGCCTTCGGCTAGCTGAATTAGCCGAACGTATTCATTCTCTGACCAACACTCCGACACTGGAATGCCAGGATTTGACACAACTGTTAATCTCGGGACAATGTTGTATGTTTTATGTTTTTATTGTACGGCGACATGAATGCCTCATGTTAGCCGGTTTTTATGCTGTGATCCGCCCCGAGCCTGCTGGGAGGAGCGGAATATAAGAAGGAATAATAAATAAATAAAATAAATAAATAAATAAACTACAACTCCCAGAAATTTACCAGCCGTTTGGATTTCTGGGATTTGAAAGGCAAAACACCTGGGGACCCACAGGTTGAGAACCACTGGTCTAGATGGAGGGAAAAGATTGTGTCTATTCTGCTTTGAAAGGGATCTAGGAGAATTAATGGACCACAAGGTGACCATGATGAGCCAACAGAGTGATGCAGTAGCAAAAAAGGCCAATGTGATTCTGGGTTGCATTGATAGGAGTGTAGTGTCAAGATCAAGGGAAGCCATAGTCCCGCTCTATTCTGCTTTGGTCAGACCTCACTGAGAATAACTCTGGGTCCAGTTCTGGGCAGAATAATTCAAGGAAGATATGGACAAGCTGGAATGTGTCCAGAGAAGGGCCACCAAAATAATCTTTAGGACGCCTTAATCTCCCCATATTCTCCCTATCGGATAGCAATGTGTTTATTCCCAATAGTCATTCAGCTGGAAGAGATCCCCAGGGCCATTCAGGATAACCCCATTCCGCTTTGTCTTTCAGTGTTTTGGGGGAGCAGGATAGACAAAAGTATGAGATGATTGTATTTGGTTTTATGCCTACGTTTCCTTCCCTCCTCAGCGTGGCCGAGTGCTGCAGCACCCCCTACTCCCTCATCGGGCTGACCTTCACCATCTCCTACCTGGCCCTGGGTCTCCTCAAGCTCTGCAAGTTCTACTTGGCCGGATACGGCGCCTTTCAGAACGGCAACGTGATGCACAGGTGAGAGCAGTGGTGTCCCATTCGCTCCTAAGTGGGTTGCGATCCCAAAATAGCAACCTTCCAAGCCTCTACTAACTGTAAATGTGTAGAACTGTTATCTATATTGTACATACATTTTGGTTTGCCCGTTTGACTGGACGTCTTTGGTGTGGGAGGGGTTATAGGCATGTGATTGTACTGAGCATGTGCAGACCTACAGAACTACATTTTGTTTCAGTTTGCATCAGACCTCAGTGGAGGCCGATACATCAATTGCTGTTTGGGCTTTAGTAGAGATGTAGCGTATCTGGATTTCAGTAAGGCCTTTGACAAGGTCCCCCATGACCTTCTGGCAAACAAACTAGTCCAATGTGGGCTAGGCAAAAGTACGGTTAGGTGGATCTGTAATTGCTTAAGCGGACAAACCCAGAGGGTGATTCTCCCCAATGCTTCCTCTTCCTCCTGGAAAGAAGTCACGAGCAAGGTGCCATCAGCAGGGTTCTGTCCTGGGCATCCCGGTCCTGTTCAGGATCTTTATAAATCACTACTGACCGAAAGGTCATGAGTTCGAAGCCAGCCCAGGTCAGAGTGAGCTTCCAGCCAATTTTGTGTAGCTTCTTGTTGACCTTTGCAACCCGAAAGACAGTTGCATCTGTCAAGTAGGAAATTTAGGTACTACCTATGTGTGAGGTGGCTAACTTAACAAATTTACGAGGCCATAAAAAATCTCCAGCAAAAGCATGCGGGGAATGCGGAAAGTACTTCATCAGTGTCGCAGATTGATAGTAATGTGACAGCTCCCCTGGTGGCCAGAAGTTGGAATGTTAAAATAGCCTCTGTCTGTCTGTCTATATGTGTTGTGTGTCTATGGCATTGAATGTTTGCCATGTATGTGAACATTGTAATCCGCCCTGAGTCCCCTGCGGGGTGAGAAGGGCGGAATATAAATACTGTAAATAAATCTATTATATAAATGGATTCACGTCATGTGATGTATACCTCAAACAAAGAAACCATACAACGCAGAAACACAATACTTGCCAACAGAAATAGGCCTCAAGCAAGGTACGTTTGTAGCAAAGAAACTCCCCCAAAAAAACCTAAAAGGCCCCCAAAACAACGAATAAAAATAAAACTACATTTACCAGCATCCTCCGGGGCAGCCAAAGACTCACCCAGCCTCTACATTCTGAACAACATGATTGGCTGCCAATAAGGGCGGATTTGCATAAGTGCTGCACTGGCCAGCCAACATGAAAATTCCGATCCATAATAAACTGCCAAAACAGAATAAGGAAAAGGCCTGAGCCAATCCCCAACACAAACACCCAAATCACTTCCAACCAAAAAATCACAGACCACAACCAAAATGGACAGTAAGGCTTCATTAACTTGATTTCCCTAACTAACCCTCACTTACTGGGAAGCTGTTTACTCTCAAAATTGACAGTAAGACTTCATTAACTTGATTTCCCTAACTAGCCCTCACTTACTGGGAAGCTGTTTACGCTTTGAATTGACAGTAAGACTTCATTAACTTGATTCTCCCGACTAGGCCTCAGCTCATTGGACATTGTGTATGGCCTGAATTGACAGTAAGGCTTCATTAACTTGCTGTTCCTAACTAGGCCTCAGCTCATGGGACATTGTGTATGGCCTGAATTTACAGTAACCTACCTTGGCACACAGAGCCCCGACCATGCATGATGGGACTTGAAGTACCACCATGGAAAATGGGATTTGTAGTACTTCAAAACCCATCATTCCCCACAGACCACTGCGGCCCAGAACCAAGACCAATAAAGACCCAACTTGGCACACCATGCCCCCCATGACCCATACTCCATCCAACTGCAGTTTAGAGGAGGGCACACCGTGGATGATTGGACTTTCTCGCATCTCCTAAAAAGGGCACAGCAACGCGTGCCGGGTACAGCTAGTAATAAATAAATAGATAAATGACTTAGATGAGGGTGTTTCTCCCCAATGGTTCCTCCTCTTCATCCTGGAAAGAAGTGACGAGCGGATTGCCATCAGCAGGGTTCCATCCTGGGCCCGGTCCTGTTCAGGGTTAGATGAAGGGTTAGAAGGCAGGATCATCAAGTTTGCAGACTGGACCAAATTGGGAGGGAGAGCCAAGGCTCCAGAAGAAAGGAGCAGAAATCAAAACGATTTTAACAGATTAGAGAGATGATTGGCCAAAACTAACACAATGAAGTTCAGTAGTGACAAATGCAAGAGACTACTCTTAGGCAGACAAAATGAAATGCAAAGAGACAGAATCGGGGACGATGCCTGGCTTGAGAACAGTATGTGTGAGAAAGATCTTGGAGTTCTCGTGGACAACAAGTGAAACATGAGCCAACAATGTCATGCGGCAGCAAAAAAAAGCCAACGGGATTTTGGCCTGCATCAATAGGAGTATCCAGGGAAGTCATGCTCCCCATGCTCTTATTCTGCCTTGGTCAGACCATATCTCAAATACTATTTCCAGTTCTGGGCACCACAATTGAAAGAGAGATGTTGACAAATAGTGTCCAGAGGAGGGCGACTAAAATGATCAAAGGGCTTGGTGAACAAGTCCTATGAGGAGCGGCTTAAAGAACTGGGCATGTTTAGCCCTACAGAAGAGAAGGCTGAGAGCAGACATGATAGCCATGTATAAATATGTGAGAGGAAGTCCTAGGGAGGAGGGAGCAAGCTTGTTTTCTTATGTCCTGGAGACAAGGACGCAATGGAACAATGGCTTCAAACTCCAAAAAAGGAGATTCCACCTGAACATTAGGAAGAACTTCCTGACTGTGAGAGCTGTTTGGCAGTGGAACACTCTGCTGCAAAGTGTGGTGGAGGCTCCTTCTTTGCAGGCTTTGAAACAGGCTGTATGGCCGTCTGTTGGGGTGCTTTTAATTCAATTTCCCTGCTTCTTGGCAGGGGGTTGAACTGGATGGCCCACAAGGTCTCTTCCAACTATGTTTCTATGATTTTAAGTATGACTTATGGACTTCCGTGAAAGACTATGGGCGAATATCCTGAATATATACAAGAAGTTTGTTAGTAAACCCGAGATGTTATTTTTAAAGAAGACTTTTTTGTCTCTTGGGTTCATATTTTAACTAAGAGATTTCAAGGGAGTATATATCTTTTGGGCAATTACAACTGCAAATTTCAGCTGCAAAGAAACAACCATCCCCTGCTAACCAAATCTATTTTTGTAGTGGCATGTCTTTATCCTTGGCAGTTTAAAGACATGGTTCTTCAGTTTAACAGCTGAGTTACCTGTGTGCCATTACATGAAGGCTTGTGAATGTCACTTGTTCAAAGAGTTGACTTCTAACAAGGTCATGCTTTTCTTGACTAGGGGTTTTCAAAAGGTGGTCTCCACATATTCATGGAGGTTCACGTTTGCACTTATTTCCAATAGGTCATGGAATTTCCAATATAACCGCTTTAGTTTGGCAATTAAAACTTGTGCGCCAGCTGCGCCCGTACCTTGGGAAGTCTGACTTGGCCACGGTGGTCCACGCTCTGGTTACATCCCGAATAGACTACTGCAACGCAATCTACGTGGTGCTGCCTTTGAAAACGGTTCAGAAACTTCAGTTGGTCCAACGGGCAGCAGCCAGAATGTTAACTGGGGTGACATACAGGGAGCATACTATCCCCCTGCTGTGTCAGCTCCACTGGTTGCCTGTCCATCTCCGAGCCCAATTCAAAGTGCTGGTATTGGCCTATAAAGCTCTATACGATTCTGGCCCAGCTTATTTGTCCGAACTCATCTGCCTCTATGTCCCATCTCGCAGTCAAAGATCATCTGGGGAGGCCCTGCTCTCGCTTCCACCAGCATTGCAAATGCAGCTGGTGGGGATGAGAGACAGGGCCTTCTCGGCGGTGGCCCCTCGCCTATGGAACGCACCCCCAAACAAAATAAGATCAACTCCATCTCTCCTCGCTTTTCGAAAAAAGCTAAAGTTGTGGTTCTGGGACCAGGCCTTTGGGCAGCAGATGTAAATTGTACCTTTGGATTTGACTGGGTTGACACTTTGGACTTGACTGGACTGACAATGTGTTCCGCTTGATGGCTTTAATTAATTATTGTTGTATGTAGTGGTTTTTAATGTAATGTTTTTTAAATGTTTAATGCTTTTTAATGACATTGATCATATGGTGTATTTTAAATTGTATTGTGGTGTTGCGGCCTGTAGTGCTGCAAATGTAAGCCATGCTGAGTCCCCCTGCGGGGGTGAGAAGCTACGCGGTACAAATACCATAAATAAATAAATGAATAAATAAATAAAGGGGCTATAGTTTGGTGAGCCCTCTTTGGCAGCAAAGGCTCAAGACCTTGTACACCTCCCACGATCTCATAATATGGAGCCATGGAAGTCCAAGTAGTGTCAAATTGCATTCATTCTACAGTGTAGATCGGGGTATCAAGCTCATTTTCATGGAGGGGCCACATCTGCCATACGGTTCCCTTCAAAGTGCTGTTGAATGCATGGGTGGAGAATTGGTCAATACAGAGGGGTCAACATATATAGAGAGAGGGAGAGATTGTGTTCAGCACTCTTTAGTTTTTCCCCATTTGGTTCCTTAGATGTTATTGAATGACTAGTCCCATCACTTTGCAGACTGGGGATACTGGGAATGGCAACCCAACAACCCTTGTAGTTCTGAGGTTAAGGAAAAAGGTTAAAGGATCTTTTAAAGTCAAGCATCCTATCCGTAAGGGTTGTATCTCAATACAAACCCCACTCTCCTGACTAAACAGAACAAACTGCAGCCTTCTAGATATTCTTGTAGCCTAGCTCCCATCAGTTCTATCCATGATGTCTAATGGTGAGAGATACAGCGGTTGTAGCCCAGCATTTGGGAGTGTTGTATGTCAGCCTGTGATTGTGCCTGGCGTTCATGACGGGAATGGGGGTGATGTTCCTGATGGTGGGCCTGGATCTGTTGGCAATGGGGATGAGGGCTTGCCTGGGCTTGAGTTAAGCTCAAATGAGAAGCTCGAGCTGTCTCAAGAAGATTTGCAAGGCCACATTCCTGGGAGAGGCCCTTTACAGTCTTTCTCAGAGCAACTCTAAAGATGAGTTGTCAGGTGCAGAAGTTAATGAGAGTGTAGATAGAAGGCAAGGCTTTTGTAACAGGCGAGGTGCTCAGGTGCAAGGAAGATCAGTTCATTTACAAGAATGAATTACAAGAATGATTAAAAAAACCTTTATCTGGTGGTAAGGTCAAGAGAAATGCTTTCCTTTCGATTTTAGGATCTGGAAAAGCCTTATATTGATTCATGGGAAAGGATTGCCTTAGTTGGGTCAACGTTGGAATTTCATGACGATCTTGCTTTTGAGTGTTCTTAGTTTCATGAACCAAGTTTTTGCCAAGCTCCTGATTTGTGTATTGGATTTTTCATGCTGCCTTGTTTCATATATTCTTGTTTCATGGATTTTTATACCTATGGATCTTGTTTTGCCTTGAAACTCATGGACTAACCTTTGTTTTGGAACTTTTGTTATTTATTTATTTTTTACTGCTTTGCCTACTTATTTTCTTCAGTAAGCTGCTTGCTGATTTTGCGAAGCTGTTGTGGTGTTTACTGTCAGAGGTATTCCCGCTGTGGTGTACAATTGGGGGGGGGGGGGTCACATAAAATAACATGGAGAGCCTTGAGTTCGAGACATGTGGCATAGAAGCTCTCCTAGAAAGACTCAAGAGACTCATAAAGCCCTCTATGGACAGATACAAACTGCATGCACTTCCATTCTCTATGCCTGCTGGCCTGTTGTTTCTCCCCCCCCCCCCCCCTTTCCGCTGAGCTCCTGGGCTCTTCTCCTCACTCTTCCGCCCAACATATCCCCTTTCTCCTGTTGGGTGATTTCAAAAAGGAAAAGGCATTTTTAAAAAGCTAAAGCAGTGGTTTTAGCAGGTCGGAAGCTTCATGAGCCAGCAGTAGAGCAAATACAGGAGCAGAGTCATGCTTTAAAAGTTTTAATAGACTTCATTGAAAGGACTGCATTTCTAGATAGGAACATTAGGGCAGTGTTTCCCAACCTCTTTTGAGCCGCGGCACACATTTAACATTAAAAAAATCTGGGGGCACACCACCAACCAAAATGACACTCTAACATCTGAAAATGACACTACGGGGTTTGTTGGCTAACACAGTAAAGAAGGCGGCATTTGGGTTGGTGGCCTGCTGCCAACATACCGCAGCTGCTGGGTGTAGTGCCAAAGCTGGGGAGGGGGCTTTTGGGAGCCTGTTTATTGGTTTTATGCCATGGCCCCAGAGAGAGCGGTCTCTCTCGGCTGGGGTTGGTGGCCTGCTGGGACAGCTGCTGGGAGTCCCAAAGCAGCTGCCATGCCCCACCCCCTCTCCGGGGCAGTGCCAGCCTTGAGGGGCAGTGCCAGCCAGCGGTGCCAGAGCCAGCACAATGCTGGCTTGGCATTGCCCCCTCAAGGCTGGAGCAGCTGCTGGGAGTGCCAAAGCCAGGGGAGGGGGCAGAGCCAGGCCGCGCCATGCCCCGCCCCTCCCCCCAATTTCAGCTCTCCTACAGAGGAGCATGAGCAGTGGATGGGCTTCAGTGGGCAGGGCTCCTCCTCCACGCGGCTTCAGCGAGCGAGGGGCGAGAGTCATGGTGGGAGTCATGGCGGATTGGAGGCTGGCTGGGGAAATGGCCGAAGGAGGCGGCGCCCCAGCCCCTTCTTTTTCTTCACCACTGCCCGGCCCTTCCTCCTCCTCCCCCAAGCAGCAGGAGTTCGGCAGGAGGGGGGAGGAAGGGGGGCAGAGAGCTTTTCTCGCGGCACAGCAGGAGGTCCGTCACGGCACACTAGTGTGCCACGGCACACTGGTTGAGAAAGACTGCATTAGGGCCTAATTATTTCTCTCTTTGTAGGCATCGTGCCTCTCTCCATGCTCACAGGAGAAGAACAAAATGGAAGATACAGGCCCCTTCTACACTGCCATATAAAACCCAGATGATCTCTTTTCAAGGGGGTTATTTACTTAGGTGACCCCTTGTAGTCTGAGCATGATGGTCCTCCCAAGTGCAGTGTCTTCATGGTGGGTCCATAGGTGGCTGTGCAGCCCTATTCTTGACCTGCATGTTCTCCTGCAGTGAGGACATTGGTTTCCAGGTGGAAGGCGGTCCCGGTCGGGGTTGACTTGACGCACCTTCCTCTTGGCACGTTTCTCCCTTTGCTCTCCATTCGTGCCTCTTTGAATTCTGCAGCACTGTTGGTCACAGCTGACCTCCAGTTAGAGCGCTCGAGGGCCAGGGCTTCCCAATTCTCGGTGTCTATGCCACAGACTTTAAGGTTGGCTTTAAGCCCATCTTTAAATCTCTTTTCCTGTCCATCAAAATTATGTTTCTCATTCTTGAGTTGGGAGTAGAGTAACTGTTGAACTGGATTATAGGGCAGTGTAGAATCAGGCCCCTTCTACACTGTGATATAATCCAGATTATCAAAGTGGATAATCCACATTACCAGCTTCAAAGGCAAATAATGAGGATTTTAAATGGCAGTGTAGAAGGCTCCTCATATAACCCAGTTCAAAGAAAATAATGTGCAATACCTGCTTTAATAATCTGTCTTATATGGCAGTGTAGAAGGAGCCTCAAGGACTTGCCTGTGGTAGGGAAACTTGGAATAAAAAGAGGCCTGCCCCTGAGAAGTGTCAGCCTAACAATCACAAATGGGAGGACGGGGTAGAGAGAGGGGCAGACAAAGAGGGCAACCAGGGAACAGCTTTCCCTGCCAGCTGACTCATCAGCCTATCTATTTCCTCACTGAGGACTATACACCTGTTCAGGGAGTGGTTGATCTCCAGCGTCTCTTTCCTGTCTTGCAGAGGTGTGACCGAGGGAGTGACGCTGCTGCTGCTGGCCCTCCAGACCGGCCTCCTGGACCTGCAGCTCCTCCAGAGGACCTTCCTGCTCAGCATCATCCTCTTCATCGTGGTGACTTCCACCTTGCAGTCCATGATTGAAATCGCAGACCCCGTCCTGCTGGGACTGGGGGCTTCACGGAACAGGTGACCCTTTGCGCATGGGAGGACTGGGAGCAATGTTGCAGGGAGCGCGTGTGTTGCCCTTTGTCCTCTTCGTGGGGATGGAGGCATACCAGGGAGGCACGCTCCCATTGGTGCAGCCAAGAAAGATGCCCATCCAGCCTCTGTTGGGAAGCCTCCAGGGAAGGTGGCCCCACCAACCTTTGGGGCTGTCTATTCCACATACAGACAGCTTACTTATCAAGTTATTCTCCCATATGTTTAGGTGGAATCTCTTTTCGTGTACTGTAAGAAGGCCAAAACGATCAAAGGATTGGAAACAAAGCCCTATTAGGAGCAGCCTAGGGAACTTAGGGTCTGTTTACCTTGGAGAAGAGAAGGCTGAGAGAAAGGGACATGGGAGCCATGTTTAAATATTGGAAAGGCTGTCCCATTGAGGAGTGGGAAAAGCTTGTTTTCTGCTGCTCAAAAGACTAGGACAATGGAGCATGGATTCAAATGGCAGGAAAAGAGATTCCTTTAAAACGTTAGGAAGAGCTTCCCTGACAATTACAGCTGTTCAACCATGCATCTGCTTGGAAGTCTGGTGGGGGCTCCTTTTCTGGAAGGTTTGAAGCAGAAGCTGCATGGCCATCTGCCAGGAGGGCTTGGATGGTGTCTTCCTGCCTGGCATAAGGGGGTTGGGCAGAATGACCCTTGTGGTCTCTTCCAATTCTAGGATTCTGCAGGTGTGTAACCATGAACCCCATACCTGCAGTCCTGCTTGGGGAAACTGGTCTAAGAATTGGCAAATCCTACAGAGAATTCTATGGTATGCCTCCTCCAAAATTTACTCTTGAGTTGCACTGGATGTCCTAAAAAATTCCAGAAAGGACCTCTCTCTAAAAATCTCTCCAACACAACTGTATGGCATGCTGGGATTGATTTTTTATCTGTTTTTATATTGTTATGGGCACTGAATAGTGCCGTTTGTAAACCGCCATGAGTTGCCCTCGGGCTGAGAATGGCGGTATAAAAATGAAGTAAATTAAATAAATAAATACACCAAATAAATAAATAAACTTTTAAAGCTCGACTCTGCTCCTGTAATTGCTGGAGATAATTTGCTCTACTGCTGGTTCAAGAAGCTTCTGATCTGCTGAAACTGGTTCTGCTGCTGCGTTACATTTTAAATGCATTCTCCTTTTTGGAAATTACACAACACCACCAAGAATGTATGCCCTGGGGCCTTATGGATGCTCTCCTTGTCCTTCTTTCAGGAGCCTCTGGAAGCACTTCCGTGGGGTCAGCATGTGCCTCTTCCTGCTGGTCTTCCCTGGTTTCATGGCCTACAAGATCGCCCACTTTTTCCACATGGACTTCTGGCTCCTGATCCTCATCTCCAGCTGCATGCTGACCTCCCTGCAGGTACTTTGACTTTTCCCTTCCCCTGCCTCATGGAAACCCCCAAACACTCTCAGCTTCCCATAAACCCCAAAATCAGACATAGCATGGAAATAATAGGGTTAACCAACTGTATCTTTACTATCTTGTAATTGTCTTATTTTTAAACAACTGTATTATTCCTCTTTGATAGCGTCTGCGAACTCACGCCCAGCTAAATTGTTTAAAATAATTTGTTCCCTGACGACGGTCTCTACTGTCCCTAACAATGATGATCAGGCCCTTACAGCTGAGGCTTTCAGAGTGACTTCACAGACAAGATCTCGGCGCTCCGCCGGGAACTCCCTGCCACAATTGATATAGTTAGCGAACTTGAGACTCCGTGGGCTCTTGCTGGGCCCACCCTCGATCGATTCGCCCCACTGGACGCAGGGGCTGTTGATGAACTGCTGGCAGCAGCTAGACCGACCACTTGCTCCCTCGATCCATGTCCCTCCTGGCTAGTGAAAGCTTGCCTGGAGGGACTACGTGACCCTCTGTTGAAGATAATAAATGGCTCCCTTGAGCAAGGAGTCTTTCCAGAGGGTTTGAAAGAGACAGTGGTCTCCCCGCTATTGAAGAAACCGAACCTAGATGGATCGGTTCCCTCCAGTTACCGCCCAGTTTCGAATCTTTCGTTCCTGGGCAAGGTCATTGAGAGGGCAGTAGCGGGGCAGCTGCAGCAGTTCTTGGAAGACACAGCTGGATTAGATCCCTTCCAGTCCGGCTTCTTTTCGGGGCATGGGATGGAGACCATGTTGGTCGCCATCTCGGATCAGCTTCGTTGCCAGCTTGACAAGAACGGATCAGCGCTGCTTGTGTTATTGGACCTCACAGCAGCATTTGATACGGTCGATTACAATCTTTTGGCCCACCGCCTTGCCGTTGTTGGAGTTTGGGGAACAGCCTTGAAATGGCCATTGTCCTTTCTACACAACCGGGGACAGCGAGTGGAAAGGGGAGGTCTGGTCTCAAGAGGGCCCCTCTAACTTGTGGGGTCCCTCAAGGGGCCATACTTTCCCCTCTGTTATTTAACATCTACATGCGGCCACTTGCTGGGCTGGTTCAAAGTTTCAGGTTGGAATGTTATCAGTACGCTGGTGACACCCAGCTTGTTCTGAAGATGGAAAGCCGGCCGGATTCCGTACCCTCTTGTTTCCATCAGTGCCTTGAGGCCGTCACTAGATAGCTGCATGCCAGTAGATTGAGGGTGAATCCTGCAAAGACGGAGATACTGTGGCTGGGTCGACCGGACGGTAGGGTGGTCCAGCTACCCATCCTGGATGGCGAGGCACTTTACCCGTCATCATCAGTAAAAAGCCTGGGGGTTGTTTTTGACCCTTTGCTGTCTATGTAGGCCCAGGTCTCCACTATCAGCAAAACCACCTTTTTCCACCTACAACAGGCCAGGCAGCTGGCTCCCTACCTATCTAGAGACGACCTAGCCACTGTTATCCAAGCCACGGTCATCTCAAGGTTAGACTACTGTAACGCCCTTTAAATTGGCCTGCCCTTGTCCGTGATCCGGAAGCTTAAGCTCGTCCAGAACGCCATTGCTCGACTCCTCGCTGGACTGCCAGTGAGGAGTCACATAACTCCCATCTTACAGCAGCTTCATTGGCTTCCGGTCGAGCACTGGATCACTTTCAAGGTGATGGTGTTAACCTTCAAGGCCTTGTATGGTCTGGAACCGATGTATCTGAGGGACCGTCTCACACCCTACCAACCCCAGAGATCACTCTGCTCTGAAGATCTGAATCTCCTCGAAGTGCCTGGTGTCAAGACCATCTGTCTGGCATCGACCCGACGTAGGGCCTTTTCTGTGGCAGCTCCAACTATCTGAAACACTTTGCCAGCTGAAGTACGTGCCCTGCAAGACCTTCTTACTTTTCGCAGGGCCTGTAAAACCTATCTCTTCAAACTGGCATTTAGCTGTTGATTTCTGTAATCCTGCATAGTTAGTTTTAGTTTAATTTTAGAATAACTTTATTTGATGTTTTTATCTGTTTTATGCTTGTGATTGTGAGCTGCTCCGAGCCCTCGGGGAGTGGCAGCATACAAGAATGAATAATAAATAAATAAATAATTTGCTCTTTGTTAGGTTTAGTCAAAGCTTTTTTGTTTTGCTATTGTTTCAGCCAGGTTTAACTTGGTAATTTTAGCCTGCATTTGATTGGTGTTGGTTTTGTGTATATTTTGTTATTTTTATTTTAATAGGGTTGTGCTTTATCTCTGTTTTGACCCTGTCTTGAGTTGCAAAGAGATGGGGATAATGTTGTTGTGTGGGGATGTTGTTGTTGTTGCTGTTGCTGCTGCTGCTGTTATTGTATTTTATTTATTTATTGCCCATCCCAGGTGGCTCTGGGCGATTTACAATAAAACACGCAGCTAAATATCTAAAACAGCTAAACAATTTTAACAATCTTGACCTTGAGTTTCAAGTCCAAGAAAAAGATGAGGTATGAATAAAGTAGTTAAGTAACAACAACAGCATGTTGGTGTTAAGCAGAATGCATAGAATTAGGGAATGAAAGAGTTACCTTTCTCATTTTGGACTTCAGTGGTGTAAAATTATATTACCGTATATACTCGAGTATAGGCCGACCCAAATATAGCTGATAAAATGCTAGCCTGCAGTAATGCAGATAATTAAAACATTAGATCCCGACCCAAATATAAGCCGAGGCACCTAATTTTACCACAAAAACTGGGAAAACGTATCGACTCAAATATAAGCCAGGGGTGGGAAATGCAGCAACTACTGGTCAATTTCAAGAATAAAAATAAAAATTGATACCAATAAAATTACATTAATTAATTAAGGCATTAGCAGGTTAAATGTTTTTGAATGTTTATATAAAACTGTAATTTAAGATAAACTGTCCAACTCAGATTAAACCATTATTCTAACCTCCTTCAATGTGAATGTGCTTACGTATCCTTCTAATAATAATAAATAGGATAAAATAATAAATGTAATAGTAACAATAAATAGAGTAAAATAATAAATGTAATAATAATATTAACAGAGTAAAATAGTAAATGTAATAATAACAATAATAATTGAGTAAAATAATATATGTAAGAACAACAAAACCAATAATAATACAATAATCACCGTAGTTTATTTTAACTACATTATACATTTTGGGGGAAAGGCTGTGTGTATATATTTAATTAGAAAAGTGGGAAAGATGGGGGAATGGGGTAGTAAAGACTGGGATAGGAAGGGGGAAACTAGAAAAAGGAAATACTGGGGTGGAAAGGGGGTGCTAGAAAAGTGGGGGGAAACTGAGGAAGGGAAGAAGATGTCATCTGCCTCAGCCAAGGAGAGAAAGCCTGGGGGTCACTTCCTTCTTCTCTCCCTTGTCCCTAGAAGGGAGACCTGGAAAGCAGGAAGGGAAAAGGAAGCATGGAGGCGGCTCATCCATGCTTTCATTCCATGCTTTCATTCCCCCCCCCCCACCCCCACTTTCCAGGTCTCCCTTCTGGGGGGCGGGAGGGAGAGGAGCGGCCCTAGGCAGCTGGTGGATCACAGGAGGGAAATGAAAGCACAGAGGAGATGCCCCCTCCTGCAATCCACCAACTGTCTGCCTAGCTCAATGGGGTGCTGCTGCCCTTTCCCCTCTTCTTCCTCCTCTTCTTCCTCCATGGCCAGCTGGAGGAGGAGGATTGTCAGGAACAGCGGCACTGGTGGCATAGGAGCCTTGCCTGGGGGCCCTGTGCCACCTCTGCCTCTTGTCTTCCTCCTCCATGTCCAGCCAACTTCGAAGCCTCGCTTCCAGGCTCCGCTGCTGGTTTGACCCGAATAAAAACGGAGGGAGGATTTTTCAGCTCAAAAAAAGGGCTGAAAAACTCAGCTTATAATCGAGCATATATGGTAATTACATTACCTAACAAAAGGTGAAAAACATTCTGTTGCTGGTTATTTCCCATTTAATTGTTCAGGACTTACTGTATATACCCGAGTATAAGCCGAGATTTTCAGCCCTTTTTTAAGGCTGAAAAAGTCTCCCTCAGCTTATATTCAAGTGAGGGTCCTGGTGGGAAGGCGTGGGGCTGAAAGAAACCCTTCACCTTACTGCAAGGACCCTCACCTCCCCGCCTGTGCCGCCCTCTCAGCACAGCAACTCAGCTGGGAGAGAGAGAGGAGAGGAAGGCAAGTGCAGAGAGAGACGGAGGTTGCTGTGCGGAGAGGGCGCGCGTTTGTGTTGAGCTCTTTCAGAGCTCTCTCTCTCTTGGCACTTGCCTTCCTCCCCCTCACCAGTCTAGTTCTCCTCTTCCTACCCCAATCTTCACTATCCTCAGCCTCTCTCTCCCGCTTTTCCAGCTCTCTTTCCGTCCCAGCCTTTTCCAGGTTCCAGCCTGTCTTTCCCATTTTCCTGTCTTGCCCCTTGTCCCACCATCATCTTTCTACTTTTCCAGCCCCCTTTCCCACTACTTCACTTGCTCCCTTCCCATTACAATCTTTCAACCTTCCCAGCCAACATTCTGCCGAGTGGAGGGAACTGAGGGAGTTTTGAGACCCAGGGCTCCCGGTGGGGCTGCCTGCTTGCTCTCCTTGCTCTTCAGGGTCAGCAGCAGAGCAACTGCCTGGGGAAGATTGTACATGAGCAAGACCGGGGTTCAAAAGGCCTTCCTTTTGCTCCCCAGTCGTGCTCATTTTGCAATTTTCCCCAGGCAGCTGCTCTGCTGCGGGCCCCGAAGAGCAAGGAGAGCAAGCAGGCAGCCCCACCGGGAGCCCTGGGTCTCAAAACTCCCTCAGTTCCTCTCCCCTCGGTTCCCCTCCCCTTGGCAGAATGTTGACTGATTTTAAGTGGAAAAGGGAGAAGCAGGACATGCCTGCTGGGTAATGTAGTCTTCTCTCTTTTCCTCCAAGGCAGCTCCAGTGGGAGGCTGCCCACTGCTCAGATTCAGTGGGTCCTAAAGGAGCGAGAGAGGAGGAGGGCAGAAGCAGCAGCCCTGGAGGCAAAGCAGAGATCTGGCATGGCTCCTCCTATCTCTCTCCCTCCCAGTCTCTGCAAACAGCCTTTCCCCCAAAGAAAAACAGACTCGGAGGTGAACAGAAGAGGGAAGAGTCACCCAGTCACGCCTCCAGCCACTCAGAAACACACAGTCAAAGTACCCTCAACAGATAGCTCTGCTTAAAATAGTCCAGAGTAGGAAGGAGACTCCACCATGCCCCAAAGCAGTATATTCCAATACTAAACAGCTTGGCTCGCCTTTCTTCTCTCCTTCTGTCTTTTGAGGAAAAGTTGGAGCCTGTTTGTGTCTCTTTGGGGTTCCCAGAAAGGAAGACTGAGGTTGCCATGCTCTATTTATTATTATTGTTATTACATTTATTTTATTCTATTATAGTTGTTATTACATTTACTATTCTACCCTCATTGTTGTTATTCAATTTATTATTTTACTCTAGTTATTATTTAATTATTTATTACATTTATTATTTTATTCAATAATTATTATTACATTTACTATTTTAGTCTATTTATTATTGTTGTTATTATATTTATTATTTTACTCTATTTTAGTCTATTATTATTGGAAGGATATATACTGGTAACCACATTTACACTGAAGAAGGTTAGAATAATGATTTCATCAGAGTTGGACAGTCTTAAATTGCAGTTTTATGTAAATATGGAAAAACATTTAACCTACTGATGCCTCAATTAATGTAATTTTATTGGTACCTGTTTATATTTTTGAAATTTACCAGTAGCTGCTGCATTTCCCACCCTTGGCTTATACTCAAGTCAATAAGTTTTCCCAGTTTTTTGTGGTAAAATTAGGTGCCTTGGCTTATATCTGGGTCGGCTTATACTCAAGTATATACGGTACTTTGAAAGTTATTATACTTCAGAGACTTTGTTTTTGTGGCTGCCACAAACTAGGTTGAATTGGTTGAGACTCAATGAGACTTCACAACCTCTGAGGATGCCTGCCGCAGATGCAGGCGAAAAGTCAGGAGACAATGCTTCTCGAACATGGCCATACAGCCTGAAAAACCTACAACAACTCAATGAGACATTCATTGAAAAGCTATCACGAAATGTGCTATAGCAGGATGTGCCTCCTTCAAAAGCAATGTTTTTGCAATTTAATAAACTTTTTCCATGTGTTACATAGTGTTACACATGATCAAATAAATGTAATTTGACTACTGTAACGGTCCTTTCTCAATGCAGTGGAATCTTAGGAGTTGTGGTCTTTTTTCTCTACCAAAGAGTGCTGGCAGCTCACCAAGCTACTGCTCCCAGGACTCCATAGAGCCATGGTAATCCCATTAAGGAGGCATGGCAATGTACAGTGTAGAATGGAATGGAACCTCCATCTCTTGAGGCAACATGCCTCAGATGTCTGATCTCCCAATATGGCAAGAGAAGAGTGCATTCCTCATGGCGCCCCACTCCTTTGCTTCCTCTCCCCTTCAGGTAATGGGCACCCTCTTCATCTACGGCCTCTTCATCATGGAGCTCTTCCAGGATGCGCCGATGGAGAGGATGGACGAGATCATCTACTACGTCAACGCCATCAGCCGGGTGCTGGAGTTCCTGGTGGCCCTCTGCGTGGTGGCCTACGGCTCCTGGGAGTCCATCTTTGGGGAGTGGAGCTGGATGGGGGCCTCGGTCATCATCATCCACTGCTACTTCAATGTCTGGCTGAGGGCCCAGTCGGGGTGGAGGAGCTTCCTGCTCCGCCGGGAGGCCGCCAAGAAGATCGGCTTGTTGCCAGTGGCCACCCAAGAGCAGCTGCGGCACCATGACGACGTCTGCGCCATTTGCTTCCAGGTGAGCACCCACCAGGTTTTAGCTCAATCCCATCCCCTTCTCCTTGTGGCTTGACCTTCTCTTCTAACAAATCAAGTTTAATAATAATTACAACTTTATTTTTATACCCCACCTCCATCTCCCCAAAGGGACTTGGGCCGGCTTACATGGGGCCAAGCCACATTAGAATGCATAACATCAATTTAAAACAACATAAAACAACATTATCACAAAATATAAAACAAGCAGCAAAACCAACAACAAACAATAGCATATTTCAAGTCTCGATATGGTTGGGCAGACTGGTGCAGAACAATTTTATTTGTTTCTTTGTTTGTTTGTTTCAACTTGTCTGTCGCCACTCCTGTGCAGCTCGAGGCGACTCACAACACTAGAATACAAGTAAATACAGGTAAAATCACATATACAAAACAGCACATATAACCTAAAAACCAGTGAAATAGGATAAAAACATCGCATATATAACTCATCACATACACAGCTTATAATTGAAGCAAGTTACGTAGGCCTGCATTGTCTGCAGTAATGCGCCCATAAGGCTAGTAATCGAACGCCTGCTTGAACAGCAGAGTCTTGCAGGCCTTTCTGAAGGCCAGCAGACTGGGCAAGGCACAGACCTCGGGTGGGAGAGCATTCCAGAGAGTTGGCGCAATGACGCGAAATGCTCTCCTCCTTGTTGCAGTCAAGCAAAAGCTTCTACAACTCGGGATCTCTAGGAGGTTGTGAGGACAGGGCTTAGGTCATATAGCAACATTAAGGATAAGAGCAATATAGGAAGGATCATTCTAACTTTGAATACAACAATAGTAAAGTGTATGGCCAGAATTTTTTTGGGTCCTAACTGGGGCCAGTTGTCAAGAGAATTGTTTAGTCAAACACACAGCGGAACATCAGCGAAAAGGGATAAGGTGGGTGCTAGTCTGATCTCTCTGGGGAGGGAATTCCAGAGCCGGGGGGTGACAACCGAGAAGGCCCTCTCATCCCCACCAACCACACCTGTGACGGAGGCAGAAGCGAGAGAAGGGCCTCCCCAGAAGATCTTAAGATTCGTAAGGGAAGATGCAGTCTCGAAGATAGGCAGGTCCTGAACCATTTTGAGGCCCCAAACCCTTTAGAGTTTCATCATACTGAGCCGCAAGGAGAGACATGTACTAAATGTGTTGTTGTTATTTTACTGACACAAAAACATAGTATATGACAGCAAATGAGATCTATATGCTGGATTTTGTATCACAAAATCACAAGTTGAACACTTCCCAAGTGTCTAGAAATGTGTGATGTATTTTCGAATGATGCACGCAGATCCAAGTCAGGTGGCCTTTTGTAATTGACAGTTGACAGAATTATTATTATTATTACTATTATTGTTGCTGCACTATGTAACAATATTTCTGTTCCTGGGTTATAAATCTCATTTCCTAATTAGTTCTATTATAAAAACATGAAAAAAGTTTATTAAACTCCAAAAAACAAAGTTTCTGGTGTAGAAAACTACAGTACTTTCAAAGTTAGGACTGCACAATTAAACAGGAAAGGATACTTTCAAACCAGGAACAGGTTTTATTTTTCAAATTTTGTTACATAGTGTTGTTTGTTGTTATTATTGGTGGGGCGGGGATAAAATGCACAGATATAGGATGGGGGACACCTGGCTTGAAAACAATACATGAGTCTTAGTAGACCACAAGCTGAACATGGGTTAATGGTGTGTGTGATACAGCAGCTAAAAAAAGCCAACCTTATTTTTCTCCAAGATGAACATACCCAGGTCCTTAAGTCATTCCTAATAGGACTTTGGCCATTTTTGTGGCCCTTCTCTGGACACTTTGTATCTTGTCCATCTCCTTCTTGAATTGCCTTGCCAGGAATTGGACACTGGATTATTCCATGTGAGGCCTGATGAAAGCAGATTAGAGTGGGATAAGGATTTCCCTCCATCTAGACACAATTCTCCTGTGGATGCAGCCTAGACTCACATTGCCGTTTTGAGCTGCCATATCACACTGTTGACTCATGTTCAGCTTGTGGTCCACTAAGACTCATAGATCCTTTTCCCTTGGATGGTTTTCATGCAAGGCGTCACCCATTCCATATCTGTGCATTTGTATTGCTTGAGTGTACTACCTTACATTTCCCACAGTTGATATTCATGTAGTTAGAACGGCATTGGCATTTTTAGCAGCGCATCACACTGTTGATTTGAGTTGTTTTCCCTGCCTTTGTATTCCTTCCCCCTCACTGCCGTCTCTGCCCCTTGCAGGAGATGACCCTGGCTGTGGTCATGCAGTGTGGCCACTTCTTCCACGGGCCCTGTTTGCGCAAGTGGTTCTACGTCCAGGACACCTGCCCACTCTGCCACCAGCCGGTCCAGCTCTTGGCAAACCCCGCAAGCTCAAGTAGCCCCCAGGTTGCAGACCCTGGTCCAGTGATGGGGGGAAATCCTGTCCTGGAGGAAGGAGACCCGGCTGCTCAGAGCAGCACAGAAGACTCTGATGATAGCAGGACTTCAGAAGCTGGGGAGACCCACAGAAAAGGCCCAGGAGACCCCAACCGGGCCTTCCCAGAAGGGGAAGACCTGCAACAGTGCGGCCGCAGCATAGGAGGAGAATCGGAAGAGGGTCCCCTTCTATATACTTCTCCCTTGGAGGAAGCACAAACATTTGTCTCAGCTGCAGAAAGCAGCCACGTCTCTGTTCAATGGAATGCCCAACTTGTTCCAAAAGCCCCACTGGAACTGCCTTTGGGAGGGAACTCGTACAGCAGCTCAGAGGAGCCCCCATACCTGGGACAGGGTGACCTTCCCGTCATTGATATCCTCCCAAAACAGTCTGAGTCAATTTCTGCCCAAAGAGAGATCAATTCTGGAGTCCCTTCGTCACTCCTGTATGAAGAATGTCTTGAGGATCTTGAGAGACCCACTCCAAATTTCGTTCCTGAGGACCCTCCATTGGTACCGGAGGGTCACGTGGCCATTTTAAGTGAGAGCCAGGAACCCAAGTGCTAGCAGAGACCTTAAGACACTAGGATTGTGGATTCTGGTACCTCCTCCTCCCCATGTTTGCCTTCCTCCTGACCCCCAAACTTGGTTGAATCTGCTGCTCTTTCTGCTTCTAGGGAAGTAGCCAGCTAAGACAACAATAATTTCCTTTCTGTCCATCTTCATCTGAGATAAAAAGCAATGAAGACCCCCTTTCTTGAGTATGGAAGGTCCCATCGTGCTTTCAGTGTTGTGGGTTGTTGTTTTTTAGGACGCCACACCTAAGACCTTGATGCCTTCAGTTGGAGCCGCAAGGTTTGTTTCTCAGAACTCTTTCTGCCACCTTTCAGCGGTTGCGCTGGCCGCAACATGAGCACCCAGTTTTCAAGAGGCCTGAGTTTCTTTCGATATGGTGGCAAAGCATTGGGGCGACATCTTAGATTTTGGGGGCACATCCAAATGTCAGCACAGGCCGGGAATTGGACCATCTCCAGATGCTGCTGCACTGCAAGTCCCAATCTCCTGTGGCGAAGAATACGGAGAGTTGCAGTTCAGCTACACCCAGAGAGCTGCGTGGTTCTCTCCTGATGTATGAAACATTTGGAGGTTGTGCTTCCTGTCCAATTGAGGAAATTGTGATGGATTTCCCCAATGACAGCCTGAAGCTCTACTCATGCTGCAGAATCCATGGAGCATTGAGCCTTTTTTTTTTGTCAAGGCGGTTGCTTCAAACGATGGGAGTGAACAGCTAATTCCTTGAGAGCCAAATAAAAGAGGTGAATAAATTATATGGACATCGTGTGAAACACCAACTACACATACTTTTGTCTTTGTTGCTACCCTGTTTCCCCAAAAATAAGACATGCCCATCAAATAAGCCATAGCAGGATTTCTAAGCATTTGCACAATATAAGCCATACCCCGAAAATAAGATGTAATGATAGGCATGGCTATACACTGCAGTGTACAAGGTCGGCTCCCCCATCATAGCATTTTTCAACCTGGGGGTCGGGACCCCGGGGGTGTCAGAGGGGTCACCAAAGACCATCAGAAAACACAGTATTTTCTGTTGGTCATGGGGGTTCTGTGTGGGAAGGTTGGCCCAATTCTTGTGTTGGTTGAGAATGCTCGTTAGGGAAACACAGTATGTGCCTTCAGAGGGACTCCTACACACTGTTCAGTCACTGGTCCATCTAATCTGTAGAACTTGGAAAAGTAACTTTTTTCCAACCAATTCCAATATCTTAACAAGTTGCATACAAGCTTGACCCAACTGTCCATTGAGGTGTTGTTGTTCTTATTATTTATATCCCACTTTTGTCTAAACAATGAAACTCAAAGCAGCTCACAACAGTTCCAGTATCCCTGATAAGAAGTGGTCATTCTTGACCCAATTGCCCAGAGAGGTGTTGTTATTGTTGTTGTGTTTATTAATAGTAATAATACAACATATCCTGCTTTCCTATCATCAGTGAGCCTAAAAGCAGTTAACAAGTATTGCAATATCCCTGACAAGTAGTGGTCATGCTTGACCCAATTGCATTTATTATTACTTTTATATTCCTCTTTCCTCTGATCAGTGAGAATCAAAACTGCTTGCAACATTAAAAACTACACGTTCCACTTTAAAACCCACAACATATAACCATTAAAGGCAATTAAACATAAAACAGTTAAAAACAATTAGTTTAAACCACATAAAACAATTAAAATAATTGACAATACCATTTTCCTTCTCCGGGTGTCTCTTTCAAAAGGCAAGGGAGATCACTGCTGAAAATGCTTTCCCTGAAGATTCTGTGTTGAAAAGGAAGTTGGACTAGATGGCCTTTGGGGGCCTTTCCAATTCTGACAATCTATGACCACAGCTGCTTCTTGTCACTAGGTGGCACTGTGATTCTGTTTACTGTGTTCTCAAAGGCTTTCATGGCCAGAATCGCTGGGTTGCTGTGAGTTTTCCGGGCTGCATGGCCATGTTCCAGAAGCATTCTCTCCTGGTCCTAGCATTCAAGGCCCTACGAGGTCAGGGTCCTCCATATCTAAAAGACTGTTTAACACCACTCCACCACCAGAGACTGCCACGGTCAGCTCATGAGAATCTTCTCTATGTCCTTGGCCCTAGAGAGGTCCGTTTGGAGTCCACAAGACAGAGATCCTTCTCCATTGTAGCCTCAATCTTGTGGAACTCCCTCCAGACCAAAGAGCCACTCCTGATCTACATACATTTTTAGGGGCACTTAAGACATGGCTCTTCAGAAGAGCCTATGATTGAGTAACAAGCAGTGACTATGTAACCTGTTTATTTTAATTGAGTAAGTCACCCAGAGCACCTTTCGTGGAGGGCGACTCATAAGAAATAAAGTTAGTTAATCCACAACAACCTTTTATTGGGTGCATAGATTTCTCTCCCATCTTTTCCATCTTTATGGGACTTAAAAGGATGGGCATTGCATTTATTGAGCTCATGTATAAGCCAGTCTTCACAAGTGCTCAGGGTGAAATATGAGGTTCATTATGGTCAATTGTCCAAGGAACAAACAGCCAGGACACTAAGGTTGATTCAGCTACAGTAGCAAGGCTGAAAGTGTTGAGATAGCACAGAGTGTTGAAAACACAAAAGTACCATATATACTCTAGTATAAGCCAGGTTTTCCAGCCCTTTTTAGGGCTCAAGTGAGGGTTCTGGCAGGAAGGTATGTGGCTGAAAAAAGCCTTCCCACCAGGATCCTCACCTCTCCACACAGCAACTCAGCTGCGTTACTGTGTGGAGAGCAGAGAGGCTGCACGTGCGCCTCTCCTCTCGCCATGTGCCGGATGCCCTTCCAAGCAATTACCAACTCTGCTGCTCCTTTGATATGTTTTTCTCGTCTTGGCCCCACATAGTATAAAAGCTGCCTCCATTTGGAAAAGTTAACGAGCGCATGGCGAGAAAAAGAGTGGCGTGCATGCAGCAGGAGGGAGGCGTGCACCTCCCTCTCACCCTCTGCATTCCGCACAGCAACCCAAGTAGTTATTTATTTAAAGCATTTTATTGCCTTTCAGCCTATGAGGCTCAATGTTTTAAAAACTTTTTTTTAAAAAACCTTGATTTTAAAAAATATACTTTTAAAAGCAGTCTGCAAATACTTTTTCAAAATTATTTAAAACCAGGCAGTCAAAAGAGCAAGTCTTTCTTCCTTAACAATTCTGGTTCATTCTCATTTTTTTCCAATGCAAACTGCTGCATTTCCTATCTTATCTGCTCTTCCTTATTCCTAACTTTTGTCATCTTTGTCCCAATTGTACTATTTTGTTTTGTTTTTTAAAAGAAAGTACATGATAGAAGGGCAATAGTAATACAAACAAGCAGGGTTTTGCAACACATCATACTAAAACTAGACAACTACAGGCATGGGCAACTAAGGCCCAGGGGCTGGATGCAGCCCCTTGGGTGGTTACCTCAGGCCCTCATTTTTCCTGTCCTTTCAACATAAGGATGTGGTGGCCCGCTGCATCCTTATGCATAAAGGATGGAGGAGGAAGACACAGCACCAGACAGCCCTTTGGAGCGCTCTCGGCCATTGCATGTCTAGCCCTCCTACCAGCACAGGGTGGTGCAAATGATTCCATCCTTATGCTGAGAGGATGGACTGAGGAAGGCACGTAGTGTCCGAGAGCCCCCTGGAGCGCTCTTGCCCATCACATTTAGTCCTCCTGGCATAAGGATGGTATGAACGACCCCATCCGTATGCAGAGAGGATGGACTGAGGAAGACGTGGCTGAGAGCCTTCTGGAGTGCTTTCGCCCATTTCATGTCTAGCCCTCCTCCTGGCATAAGGACGGTGCAAACGACCCTATCCTTAGGCCAGTGATTCCCAAAGTGGGCGCTACCCACTTGGAGTGATGGCTACTGGTCCATTTGGGGGTGATGAATAACTGTAAGGGGGTGGTGAAAGCATAAAAGAAGAGAAGATTTAGAAAAAAATGATTTATGTATTCCATTATAACGCTTAATTTTTCTTTGAACAACATACTGGACGTTGGCTCGGTTCCCGCATACTCCCTCACTTGCATTGAGATATGTGCAATTGCGCACTGCTACTGTTCACATGGTGATACTGAATTGCTGTTCCAAAACACATGAGCACTACAAGCATTGCTGCGGGCAACTGGCACTCGTGCGATTTGTCGATCGCAAGGCCAAAGCCTGGAACGGCAACAGTAGTACTGGCTATTGGCAGTACTACCAGCAGATTTTGGAGTACGCTATGAATCAGGAGATTTCCCGTAATTATTACAGGAAAATTATGACGTAATATAACTAAGTGAAATTGTTGTGATTGTGACAAGTTAAAGTTAACTAACAAATAGTGTGCCTATAATTAGTATTATTTATTTATTTTGTAATAATTATATGCTCCACAATATGTTTATTTCATTAGTATTTATTTTAGTTTGTTTTTTACAAAGATATTTCAAAAAATTACAAAAAAATATTAATTTAAAATACCTCCAAAAACATTTTATTTTTTCTACAGATAATAATGGCTCAACCAAAGAAAACATGTAGACAATATAATATTGAATATTTGAAATATGGCTTTATTGAGTCGCCTGTGAACAATACATTACCAATATGCCTGATTTGCCGGAAATTTTTATCAAACAAAGCTATGAAGTCTTCCAGACTACAAAAACATTTGACTAAAACTCGTGGTGATAAAAAAGATAAGGATTTATCTTATTTTCGAACACTAAAAGAAAAATTTATCAAACAACTGACATTGGCAAAACTTTTCAACCGCAAACACACAAGATGGTGACGGCTTGCTTCTTGCAATATTTCATTAATGTTTGCCAAATCGGGAAAACCTCATACTAATTATATCAGCTATAAGTGAAGTAATACGTACTATGCTACACAAGCCAGCATCTGATATCAAGAAAATTTCATTGAGCAAAGAAGGGCAAAGAAGAATTGATGAAATGGCTCAAGATCTTGAAGATTCATTGTGATGTTATTTAAAAACATCTCAGTTTTTTATTCAACTTGAGTCAACTTTGTTAGGAAATGAAGATTTACTTTTAGCATACGTGCGGTTCACAAAGGAAGAACAAATTTGCCAACAATTATTATTTGATAAATTTTTGCAAACATACTAAAGGAGAATCAATATTTCATGCATTGGATGAGTTTTTTTAAAGAAAAACCTCTGAGTAATATCAGTAGCCACAGATGGTAGGGCGCTACACGGGTTTTCTTGCATATTTAAAAAAGGTGACAAATGCATTCACAGTACACTGTATCATCCATCGTCAACATCTAGTTGCCAAAAAATTTAATGCACTCTGTAAGGACTCACCCATTTTGAACAGGCCGAGGCCTGGGTAGCAGTTTGGCCTCCCTGGTAAGATAGAATATCTAGGAAAGGGGGAGAGGCTTGGAGCCTCTCCAGAGAGAGAGAGAGAGAGAGAGCTGCAGGGGAGTGGCTCAGAGTGAGGGGGAGGAGCCAGCTGATTTAGGAGGGAAAAAGTGTGGCTTTTTCAGTCAGAGGGAGCTTGGCTCTTGTCAGAGCAACATAGGAGTCTCTGTTGTGAGCAGTCAGCAAGACAGGGAGTGTCTTAGGTAGCTGACAGGAAACGTCTGTGGAAAGCTGAGGTCAGGGAGAATCAGCCAGCAGACTTAGATCTCTTAGGATAAGAGATTGGCTCACACTTGGGGACAACTAACTAGGAATTAGTGGAAGAAACTCACTACTAGTTTTGATATTAGAGTGAGGGAGTATTTTGACAAATGGTGAAAGACAATTACATCGATCTAGTCCTGTATCAAAGTTAAAGATACATGTTTTATGAAACCACCAAGCTATTGTACCTTTCTTGAAAACCATTTACCCTTCTGTGCCTTTTAAAAGCTGTTAGTTCCATCAATAAACCTTTTCATTGTTAACTTTTAAAGAAAAGCCTTTCTTGTGCCTCATTCCATCTAGCAGTTAATTTAATTAACAGCTCCAGGGTAGTGCCAGTTCCAGCGTTTTGGCGGATTTTATTTACCTCAGTACTTCTCCCAGCCCTTGTTAGTATTAGAGCCAAGGCTGGTGCAGTGTGTTTTGATCTTTACAAAATCCTAAAGGCTATTTCTTTAGGTTGGTGGCAGCAATACCCAAGTGGTCCAAACCCAAGTCATTACACACGCCTACAGAATTCATTACAATATGTAATTAAAGCTATTAACACAATCAGAAGCAAATCATCGAATGACAGATTATTTAAACAGTTTTGTATTGAAAACGGTGAAGAATTTAATCGTTTGCTGCTTCATACAGAAGTTCGTTGGTTGTCCACGGGGGCCCTGTTTAGATAGGTTTTATAAGCTGTTTAACTCGGTGCTGTAGTTCTTGAAAGATAAAAATGATGCTTTACAATCCAATTTAATTCAATCCAAAAGTGACATCACTTACTTGACCTACTTGTTGCAAACATTTAATGAAAGCAGCCTTCAGCTTCAAGGTGATGAACTGAATTTAATAAAAACAAAATCTGTTATTTCTGTATTTGTGACAAAATTACTTTTGTAAAACGAAATTTTGGATGAGAATTCAGCCAGTTCCCAAATTTATCAGGGCCAGGAAAAAAAGATCAAGACATTGTTATTGTGAGCACTTGGATGCTCTCTATTCAGATTTTAATCAACGATTTGATATTTTAAAAATGAACATACCTGATTAGATTTTGGATCCTTTTTCAAGTGTAAACACATAAGAATCTCCCCAGTTACAAGAAGAACTGATGGAAGTAACTACCGTGTTTCCCGATAGTAAGACACCCCGATTGTAAGACGATCGGGGTGTCAGAGGGGTCGCTAATATAAGCCGTACCCCGAAAGTAAGACGTACCCCCGGCCGCCGCGGTCACTCGGTCCCGCCTCCTCCGCCCTCCCTGCGGCCGCCTCTTCTCCGATCGGAAGAGAGGCGGCTGAGGAGAGCCCTCTGCGCCTCTCTTCCCTTCCCCGAAGAGGAGGCTGCAGGGAGATCGATCACGTGGTTTCCCTGCAACCTCCTCTTTGGGGAAGGGAGGAGGCGCAGAGGAGAGCCATCTGCGCCCCTCTTCCCTTCCCCAAAGAGGGGGCTGCAGGGAGATCGAGTGGTTTCCCTGCAACCTCCTCTTTGGGGAAGGGAGGAGGCGCAGAGGAGAGCCATCTGCGCCCCTCTTCCCTTCCCCAAAGAGGGGCTGCAGGAGATCGAGTGGTTTCCCTGCAACCTCCTCTTTGGGAAGGGGAGGAGGCGCAGAGGAGAGCCATCTGCGCCCCTCTTCCCTTCCCCAAAGAGGGGGCTGCAGGGAGATCGAGTGGTTTCCCTGCAACCTCCTCTTTGGGGAAGGGAGGAGGCGCAGAGGAGAGCCATCTGCGCCCCTCTTCCCTTCCCCAAAGAGGGGGCTGCAGGGAGATCGAGTGGTTTCCCTGCAACCTCCTCTTTGGGGAAGGGAGGAGGCGCAGAGGAGAGCCATCTGCGCCCCTCTTCCCTTCCCCCTAGAGGGGGCTGCAGGAGATCGATGGCGCGTTTCCTGCAATCTCCTCTTCGGGAAGGGAAGAGAGGCGCAGAGGGCTCTCCTCAGCCGCCCCACTTCCCTTCCCGAAGAGGGGGCTGCAGGAAGAGCGATCGAGCGGTTTCCCTGCTGCCTCCTCTTCGGGGAACGGAAGAGAGGTGCAGAGGGCTCTCCTCAGCCGCCTCTCTTCCAATCCGAGAAGAGGCGGCCGCAGGGAGGGCGGCGGCGGCGGCGGAGGAGGAAGCGGGACCGAGTGAAGCGGCGGCCGGGGGTACGGCTTACCGTCGCCCAATGTAAGCCGTACCCGAAAGTAAGACGTACTGGGACTTTTCGGGGGAAAGAAAGTAAGACGCTGTCTTACTTTCGGGGAAACACGGTACAAATGGTGAATTGAAATTTAAATTCAAAAGCGGCTACCAACAATTCTGGCTGCAAAAGGTGATTCCTATGGCTTATCCTGAAATATGGGCTGTAATTAAAAAGTTCTTAATTGCATTTCCTTCATCATATTTAGTGGAACGTGGATTCAGTGCAGTAACCAATTTATTAACAAAAAAAGAAACCAATTGCAAATAGTCAATCACGGTGATCTAAGATTGCTGCTGACGAAAATACAGCCAAGGATTACTAAATTGTGAGCAGCATACCAGGTTCATCCTTCTAATTAAGATGATTTTGAATGTTTTAACTTTTTTTGTATTACCTTTTTGTTCTGAGTTCAATAAATAGTTTCATAATTTCAGACTTCAATGTTTCTAATTTACACCTTTCTTTACTATAGTTTGCGAAAAAGGTAGAAACATTAATACATATATCTTTCTGTTTATTTGCTATTAAAAAATTTAAAAATAATTTCCAGGAGGCGCTGAGTAATATTTTTTTCTGGAAAGGGGGCGGTAGGCCAAATAAGTTTGGGAACCACTGGTCTATATAAATGCTTCGTTGGTCCAAGGGAAATTCACGTCCTGCCTTAAGCAGGTGGTAGTAAAACCAATACTGAAGACGACCTCCCTCGATCCTTCTGTGTTTAACAACTACAGACTGATTTCTAACTTCCCTTTTCTGGGCAAGGTGCTAGAGCGGATGGTCGCCTCTCAGCTTCAGGGGTTCCTAGATGATACTGATTCCCTAGATCAGTCGCAGCCTGGTTTCAGACCTGGGTACAGTACTGAGAGGGTTTTGGTCACCTTGAGGATGATCGCAGGGAACTGGACAAGAGGAGTGTGACCCTGCTGTTTCTCTTGGACATCTCAGTGGCTTTTGATACCATTGATAATGGCATCCTTCTGGGCCGGCTCACCGGGATGCGACTTCAGGGCACAGTTCTGCTGTGGCTCCGGTCCTTCCTGAAGGGTCGTTCCCAGTTGGTGTAGCTGGGGGACATCTGCTTGGACCTCTGGCCATTGACCTGTGGGGTCCTGCAAGGCTCCATTCTGTCCCCCATGCTCTTCAACATCTACATGGAACTGCTGGGAGAGGTCATCTGAAATTTTGGAGTTCAGTGCCATCTCTACGCAGATGACCCCCAACTCTACCACTCCACCCAAATCCAAGGAAGCCCCTCAGATACTGGACCATTGCCTGGCTACTGTGATGGACTAGATGAGGGCGAACAAGCTGAAGATTAATCACAACAAGACAGAGGTCCTCCAGGTCAGTTGCACATCTGTCCGGGGTATAGGGTGGCAACCTGTACTTGACAGGGTTGCACTCCCCCTGAGGACACAGGTCCGCAGCTTGGGAGTCTTCCTGGATTCAGCACTGACACTTGATGCTCAGAAGTCGGCGGTGGCTAGAAGGGCCTTTGCACAATTAAAACTCGTATGCCCACTGCAACCGTACCTCATGAAGTCTGATATGACCATGGTGGTCCACGCTTTAGTTACCTCTAGATTGGACTATTGCAATGCACTCTACATGGGGCTACCATTGAAGATGGTCCGGAAACTTCAATTGGTCAAATGTCCGGCAGCCAGACTGCTAATGGGAGCAAATTTACAGGGAGCGGTCTACCCCCTTGTTTAAGGAGCGCCATTGGCTGCCGTTCATCTTCTGGTCCCAATTCAAGGTGCAGGTTTTTATTTATTTATTTACATAATTTCTACTCTGCTCTTCTCAACCCCGAGGGGGGACTCACCTCTATCACCTCTAATGCCCTGAGCGGTTTGGGACCCTCATACCTTCGTGACCACATCTCCTACCATAAACCTGCACAATTTCTCTGATCTTCTGGGGAGGCCCTCCTCTCACACCCTCCTTCATCAAAAGTACATCTTGTGGGGACGAAGGAGAGAGCCTTCTCTGCTGTGGCCCCTCGGCCTTGGAACTCGTTGCCTAGTGAGATCAGGCAAGCCCCTACCCTGGCAGCTTTAAAGAAAGGCCTACAAACTCGGCCTTTGGCGAGTGAACATATATTCCATATTTCGTCTGTTCCAACAATAGTTCCCATCCTCATGATGCACTTTCCCTCTGCCCTTAATGAAGGTCTAACCCCATTGTTTGTTCCTTTTGAGCTCCTTCCTCAGAGACACCTTCTCCCACCACTTATCTCATGCAGGGCTTTATACATTTTATCCTAGTGCATTTGGCCCGCTCATTGTGTCCTTTTTCTCTATCATGTTATTTTGTAACTGCTTATTTTATTTTGTTATTTCAGGTATTTCATTGTGATGTTATTTTTGCTTCTTTGTATTTTATTTTGCTGTACTGTAATTTTGGGCTTGGAGATGGTGGTGGGGTACAAATAACATTTATCATCATCATCATTATTATTTATTTATTTATTCGTATTTATGCGTCGCCACTTCCAAAGTGGCTCGGGGCGACTTACAGCGATAAATCACAGAGTAAAAACACGATAAAAACACAGCAAAATACAATACAGATAAAATCACAATAAAATAACTCAGCCGGGCTGTACACAGAATTAGCATATGAGTGCCCGAAAAATCAACGACTTTAGACCCCAAAGGCCTGTCGAAACAGGAAGGTTTTACACGCCTTCCGGAATGCCATCTAGTCAGAGAGGGCCCTGACCTCGGAAGGTAGTGTGTTCCATAGGGTGGGGACAATTATCGAGAAGGCCCTCCGTCTAGTGGTGGTAAGATGATACAATTTGAAGCTGGGGACCTCCAGGAGTTGAGCCAATTCCGAACGTAGAGATCTAGTGGGACAGTATGGGATGAGGCGGTCCCTAAGGTATGCTGGCCCCAGACCGTTCAAGGCCTTAAAGGTCAGAACCAGCACCGGTGATCCGGCATTCCACTGGTAACCAGTGCAGCTCGCGGAGAATAGGTATTATGTGGCTGGTCATCGAAGCACCAGCCAACAACCAAGCTGCCGCATTTTGGACCAGTTTCAGTTTCCGGATCACCAACAAAGGAAGGCCAACGTAGAGAGCATTACAATAATCCAGTCTTGAGATGACCGTGGCTTGGACCACTGTGGCTAGATCACGTCGGGAAAGGTAGGGAGTCAGCTTCCTCGCCTGTCGAAGATGAAAAAAAGCTACTCTCCTGACGGTGGAGATATGCGTCTCCATTGTCAGTTCAGAGTCCAAGGTGACACCAAGACTTTTGGCTGTTGACGACGGACATAATGTCGCGCCGTCCAGGGAAGGAAGCTGGATCTCCAAACCCCTCTCCCCCGGGCGACCCAACCACAGGATCTCCATCTTTGCTGGATTCACCTTCAACCTACTGGCTCGCAGCCATTCAGTAATGGCCTCAAGGCACTGATGGAAATTATTGGGTACGGATCCAGGTCGGCCCTCCATCCTCAGAACGAGCTGGGTGTCATCCGCGTATTGGTGACACTCCAGCCCAAAGCTATGAACCAGCTGAGCAAGTGGTCGGACATAGATGTTAAACAATAAGGGGGGAGAGGATTGCCCCCTGAGGAACCCCACATAACAGTGGGGAACCTCCGGAGACATCCTCGCCCCTCTTCACTCGCTGTGATCGGTTCCAGAGGAAGGAGGACAGCCAATTCAAGACTGTCCCCCCTATTCCGGCTCCAGCAATTAGGGGTTTCTATGGGAAGTTTGGTTGAAGGTGCAGGGGTGAGAATCATACAGTCTTCTGGGAGGTTGGGAAACCATCCAGCAGACAAAAACCGACAACCAGGGATGATGGGAGCTTCCATCCAGTGGCACAATTCTCATCCAAATTTAGTTTGGCATAGTATCAATATCTGCCTGTTGTGCATGAATGCTCTTCAATGGTAGCATCGCAGGACTGAGCTAAGGCATCAAATGTGTAAGCCTATGTGAAAGCTCCCTCCATATATTATATGCAAACACAACACCATGTTGTATGCATCCGCACCCCTAGGGTCATGCACATCAAAACACAATGTGTGCAGACGACCCATCCATGCAATGCGCATCTGTGTATAGTATGCATCCATGCTTAGCATTCACAAAAAAAGTGTGATTTACATCCATGGGTAAGGCTCGACAACTTTCATAGGGAAGCCACTATACAGACAGAAAGAAGGGATTCCCCAATGTAAGCTTAATTGGGGGGGGGGGAGAGGAAGAGGGGAGGGATTGGGGAAAAGGAGGAGAAAGGACCCTTCACTGACTTGGGATTTGGGGCTGAGGGTGGAAGGAAAGCAGGGAGGTGCCTTCCAATCTTTTGTGGGTGATTGGGGGCCCCTTCCTCGGGCTTTTCTCCCTGAACCTCCAAAGGAAGCAGGAAGTGGCAGGGAAGGGGAGACAGAGGGCAGGGACCCCTACTCAAACTCATGGTTTGGGGGAAGTAGAGGGAGAGGAGGTGGGGTGGGGACCCCCAACTCAAGATCGGAAGGGGCCATCCTGTTTGAGACTGGAGGAAAGATATTTGAAGGGGTTCCCTTAGAGAATCATAGGATAATAGAGTTGGAAGAGACCTCATGAGCCATCCAGTCCAACCCCATTCTGCCAAGAAGCAGGAGCTTCTTGTGATGGGGGGCTCTTTTGGAACTCCTGCCCCTCTGCTAGAGTCCCCACCCCCAGCAGGAAAGAGTCCCTTCCCTCCTCGACTTTTAATCTAGTCTCTGCAGAAACCCCCCATCCTAAATTGTTGTTATATTTATTTATTTATTTAGACCCTGCTTTTTCTCTCTGCAAGGAGACCCAAAGTGGCTGCTCCTCAATGTGGCAGGGCTTTCCTTTCCCTCCCTCTCTAAATAGAAATGGGATTCTCTCTCTTCCTCTCCCCCCCATCCATCCTGTTGCAGCCCTCCTCCCACCCCCACATCCTGAGTCCAGGGGGATCTTTCTTTCTGTGTGTGTGGTGGGGGAGGGGGAGCTTTCCCTCCCCCCTCCTCGACCTTCCCAAATCCCAATGAGGAAGGGGCTCCCTCTCTCTCTTTCTCTGCACCCCCAATTGGGATTCCCTTCTAACTCCCCCCCACCTACCCAAATATCTTGAATTAGGGCTCTTTTGGCTCTTTTCCTTTCATTTGGGGGTCCCTTCCGGTGTTGTTGTTCTGATAGTTTTGTTGATGGAGACCCTGCTTTTTTTCTCCCCAAGGAGGCTCAGAGGGGCTTCTGAGTGGGTCAGGGCTTCCCTCTCCCTCCCTCCCTACTCAGTGGAAGGGGCGCCCCTTTCCTCCCCCCCACACCTCGAGTCCAGGGGGCTTTCCGTCCTCCCCTTGACCTTCCTTCCCAAAACCCAATGAGGAGGGGGCTCCCTTCCCTCTCCTTTCCTCCCCCAAAATGAGGATTCCCTTCCATGGTTCTCTCCCCACCCACCCAAAGACCTTGAATGGAGGCCTCCTTTGGCTCTTTCCCAGAGGGGGGGGGGTCTCTCTTTCTGCCCAATCCCGGGGGTGGGGGGCTCCCTGGCTGCCTGCTTGGCTGCGTCCCTCGGCGCCCGCCCCTCCCCTCCCCTGCCGGATGATGTCAGCCCGGCCGGGCCTGGCCAGCCCCCTCCCCTCCTCGCTCCCTCCCTGCGGGCCTCCCCCTCCTCCCTCCTCCTCCTCTCCCTCCTCCCTCCCTGGGGAGGCGGTGGAGGAGGCATGGCCCGGCTCGGCCCGGCCGGAGGATCAGCCGCAGCCGCCCCCCAAGGAAGCAGCCCCCTCCCGGCCCCTGGGCAGCCCTGGCTCGCCCTGCTCATGGTGCTGCTCCCGGGCGAAGAGGAGGAGGAGGAGGAGGAAGAAGAAGACGACGACGACGAGGAGGAGGAGGCCCAGCGTCGGAGGAGGAGAGGAGGAGGGGGCGGAGGCGCCCTTCTCCCGGGGGACCCCCGCCGGAGGAGGCTCCTGCTGCTCTTGGTCCCCACGCCGGCGCCGGCGCCGCTCCTGTCGCTGCTCCCCGGCGGAGGAGAAAGAGCAGGAGGAGGAGGAGGAAGGCGGAGGCGCCATGGCCGGGCAGCAGAGGGCCCGCGACGGACCCCCAGGCTCCCCCACGCCGCGGTAAAAGCAGGCCCCGCAGGGAGGGAAGGCCAGCGGCACCAGGACGAAGGCCGGGGCTGCCTCTCCCCGCCTCGCCTCTCCCGCCACCTCTGGAAGGCAGCCACACAGGCCCCTTGGCCCCCTCCCCACCTCCTAACCCTTCCCCTCGTCCACACGCAGAAAGAATCCCTCCCAGCTTCTCCTCCTTTCCTCCCCAGTCCCTTCCTTCCTTCTGCCTTCTTCGCCATCCCTTCACCAGCCAGTCTTCTTCTCAGCCTCCCCTTGCCCCAATCTTTCTCTTTCTTCTCCTTCCTTCCTTCCTTCCCCTTCCTTCCTTCCTTCCTTCCTTCCTTCCTTCCTTCCTTCTTCCTTCCTTCCTTCCTTCCTTCCTTCCCCTGTTTCACACAAAAGTCTGTTCCTCCCAGTTCCTTCTTCTTCCCCTTCTTCCTCACCAATCCTTTCCTTTCTTCTCAGCCTCCCCTTGCCCCCCAGTCTGTTTCTTCTCTTCTTCTTCTCCTTCCTTCCTTCCTTCCTTCCTTCCTTCCTTCCTTCCTTCCTTCCTTCCTTCCCCTGTTTCACACGCAGAAAGAATCCCCCAACTTCTCCACCTTCCTCCCCAGTTCCTTACTTCCTTCTGCTCCTTCCTCCTCTCCAGCCAACCTTCATCTCAACCTCTTCTTGACCTCCAGTCTTTTTGGTCCTTCTCTTCCTCTTTCTCTTCCTTTGTCACAAGAAGCAGCCTTCCTTCTTCATCATCCCTTCCAACTTCTACATGGATCATCTTTCACATTCAACTTCTCCTTTCCTTCCACTACTGCCTCTCTTCTTCCCCCTTCTCTTCCCTCCTTCCTTCCCCTCTTCCACACTCAGAAAGAATCCCCCCAACGTCTCCACCTTTCCCTCTTCCTCCCCAGTTCCTTACTTCCGTCTGCCCCTTCTTCCTCGCCAATCCCTTCACCAGCCAGCCTTCTTCTCAGCCTCCCCTTGCCCCCAATCTTTCTGTTTCTTCTCTTCCTTCTCTTCTCCTTCCTTCCTTCCTTCCCCTCTTCCACACTCAGAAAGAATCCCCCCAACGTCTCCACATTTCTCCCTTCCTCCTCAGTTCCTTCCTTCCTTCTGCTCCTTCCTCCTCTCCAATCTCTTCACCAGCCAGTCTTCATCTCAGCCTCCCCTTGACTTCCAGTCTTTTTGGTCCTTCGTCTCTTCCCCCCTTTCCTTTCCTTCTGGTTTCCTCTCAATCACAAGAAGCAGCCCTTTCTCCATCCCTTCCAATTTATACATGGTTCACACTCAGCTTCTCATTTCTCTCCTCTACTGCCTCTCATCCTTCTTCTCTTCCCTCCTTCCTACCCTTAATCCACACTGAGAAAGCATCCCTCCCAACTTCTCCACCTTTCCATCTTCTTCCTCTTCCCCATTCCGTATGTCTTTCCTCACCAATCTCTTCACCAGCCACTCTTCCTCTTGGCCTCCCCTTGACCTCCAGTCTTTTTGGTCCTTCTCCTACTGCTTCTCGTCTTTCCTTTCCTTCTGGTTCCATCTCAATCACAAGAAGCAGCCCCTTCTCCTCCAACCCTTCCGACTTCAACATGGATCACCTGTCACGCCTCAGCATCTCCTTTCTTTCCTCTACTGCCTCTTTTCCTCCTCCTCCTTCTCTTCCCTCCTCCCTTTCCCTATTCCACACTCAGAAAGAATCCCAACTTCTCCTCCTTTCCCTCTTCCTCTCCAGTTCCTTACTTCTTTCTGGTCCTTCTGCTTCTTCAATCCCTTCTCCAGCCAGCCTGCCTCTCTTCTTCCTTCTTCTCTTCTGTCCTTCCTTCTCCTACTTCTCCACTCTTCTACATTCCTTACTTCCTTCTTCTCCTTCCTCCTCTTCAATCCCTTCACCAGCCAGCCTTCGCCTCAGCTTCTCCTTGACCTCCAGTCTTTCTGTTTCTTCTCTTGCTTCTCTCCTCCTCCTTCCTTCCCATATTCCACGCTCAGAAAGAATCCTTCCCAACTTTTCCACCTTTCTCACTTCTCCTTTCTCTTCCACACTCCTTCCTTCCTCCTCTACAATCCCTTCACAAGCCAGTCTTCATCTCAGCCTTCCCTTGACCTCCTGTCTTTTTTGGTCCTTCTCTTCTTTCTCTTCCCTCCTTTCTTTTCCTTCTGGTTCCCTCTCCTCCGTCACAAGGAGCACCCCTTTCTCTCCATCCATCCCTCTTCTCCCTCCTCTTCCCCATTTCCTTACTTCCTTCTGCCCCTTCCTCCTTTCCAATCCCTCTCAACTTCTTCACCAGCCAGCCTTCATCTCAGCTTCTCCTCGACCTCCAGTCTTTCTGTTTCTTCTCTTGCTTCTCTTCTTCTTATTCTTTCCCCTACTCCACACTGAGAAATGATCATTTCCTATTTCTCCACTCTTCTCCTTCCTCTTCCCCATTCCTTACTTCCTTCTGCTCCTTCTTCCTCTCCAATCTCTTCACCAGTCAGCCTTAATCTCAGCCTCTTCTTGACCTCTAGTCCTCTTTTCTCATTTCCTTTCCTTCTCATTCACTCTCCTCAGTCACAAGAAGCAGCTCCTTCTCTTCCATCCCTTCCAACTTCAATATGGATCACCTTTCACACCTCAGCTTCTTTCCTCTACCACCTCTCTTCCTCCTTCTCTCCTCTTTCTCTTCTTCTCTCCTCTCTGCCTCTCTTCCTCTCCCCTCCTTCTCTCTCTTCTCTCCTCCCATCCTCTATTCCACACTCAGAAAGCATCCCTCCCAACTTCTCCACCTTTCCCTCTTCCTACTTAATTCCTTCCTTCCTTCCTTCTGCTCTTTCCGCTTCTCCAATCCCTTCACCAGCCAGTCTTCATCTCAGCTTCTCCTTGACTTCCAGTCTTTCTATTTCTTCTTCATCTCTTCCCTTCTTTCCTTTCTTTCTGGTTCCCTCTCCTCAGTCACAAGAAGCAGCCTCTTCTCCCCCACCCCTTCCAACTTCATGGATCACCTTTCACATCTCAGTTGATCTTTTCCTTCCTCTACTGCCTCTCTTCCTCTTCCTCTTCCTTCCTTCTCCATCCAGCTGGCCTTTCTTCCTCCTACTCCTCAGTGGTCCAGCTAGTTTCTTCCTTCCTTCCTTTCCATCTGCTGAAATAAAGATGCTCAGAAGGAGGAAGAGGATACACTGGGATGTTGCTACTGCTGTTGCTGCATTGTATTTTCCACCCTGTGCCTCTCTCCTGACCCTCCTGGCTTGCCACTCCTTCCTTCCTCTTCCTTCCCTCCCTCCCTCCCTCTCTTCAGAGTTTTCCCCACCCCTCCCTTCTCCCCTGGGGGCTTCAATCTCTGCCTCTCCTTCCTGTGATTCCCTCCTCCTTCCTCCCTCCCTCTCCTTTCCCTGCCTGCTAAACCCACCCTCATCTCTTTCCAGCTGCTTGGCTCCTAAAGAGCCTCTCTTCCTCCTCCCCCCTTCTTTCTTTCTCCCCCCCCCTTCCCCAAATCCTCCTCCCACTACAAGTCCCACCCTCCCCGCCACTTGGAAACAAACAAACCAGCCCAAAGAGTTTGCTGCTCCTTCCCTTTGGATTGTGTCACCTCCTTCTCCTGGGCAGCTTAGCTTGGCTTTCTTTTGCGGCAGGTGGCTCAAGGAGGCACTGGTTTTGTCTCCAAAGACTGGGGTATTTCTGTCGGGGGAGTTCGCCCACCCCCTCTAACTGACCCCCTGTTTGAGGATTATTGGTTAAGAAATAATAGGGAAGCCAGGGAGACCCCAAATTTTTCCATCCCTTCCGCACACACGGTGCCTCCCTGACCAGGCTGTTTTGATGTTCTCCATCCAGGAGGGTCTCCCCAGAGGTGGGCTGACCATGAAGGAAGAGCCCTTGACCGGTGGGCTGTCGGCCGTGAGGTCCTGGATGCAGAGCACGGGCATCTTGGACGCCAACACTGCCGCCCAAAGGTAAGGGGGATGCCCCTCTTTCATGCCAACAACCATTCATCGGGGCAGAGCTTGCATTCCAGAGATTGGAAACACTTGGTGGGATTCTCCCAACTCTTTTCCTTCATCTACCATAGAAGTGATGCATCTTAGCTTGATCTTGCCCATTACTCTGCAAGCACAACAAACTGGGGTATTTTCAGATAGGGAAAAGTAAGGATGGTTCTATTTTTCTACCAATTATGCTATTATTCTCCACTTTTCTCTCTTGATCGAAACCCAAAGTAGGCGACACATGAGTATGATGGATTTTATCATTCAATTATCAATGTCTATGGGTTGATTCCACCAGTGTCTGATTGAGACTTAAAAAGAGAGTTTTCGGAATGTTTTAGATGATAATATATTGATTATTATTTTATTATTCCTGACTTTTCTGTCTTGATTGAAACCCAAAGGAGTCAAATTGCTCCAGTAACACATGGATAGGATAGATGTATCATTCAGTTATCAAAGTATATTTTTGATTCCATTGTTATTGTTTGGAGACTTAAAAAGAGAGTTTCTGGAATGTTTTTAGATAATAATACATTGATTATTTTTATTTTATTATTCCCCACTTTTCTCCCTTGATTAAAATCCAAAGTAGTCGAATTACTCCAGTAACACATGCATATGGTGGATGTACCATTCAGTTGTCAAAGTATACGGTTGATTCCAACATTGTCTGATTGGAGACTTCAAAAGAGAGTTTTCGAAATGTTTTTTAGATAGTGATAAGTGTTCATTGTTCTTTTTCTGTGGATTATTATCCTTATTACCGATCCTCAACTTTTCTTTCTTGATCAAGACCCAAAACAACATAATAATGATTCCAGTAACACATGCATATGATAGATCCAGTCATCAAAATATTTGATGGATTCCATAGTTGTCCAATTGGAGATTTAAGCTTCGAGTTGTTGTTATCGTTTTTTGTCGGCATTGAAAGTGCTGTCATTTTCTTGAAGTCTCTTCAGTCTCATTGTCAAAACACAGGCGCTGGTATTAAGTGAGAGGGAGTAAGCGTACCTTTTATTCCCAAACACATGTTTAGTGTTGTGGCTCCTCAAGTTGAGCATAAACCATTAGGACCTTGCAGGAACATTTATCTTTCAGCAGAATAAGAAACAGTTTAGGCTAGAAGTGACAGGCAATACCAGATAACACACACACACACACATCCTGAAACTAGTGTTGCATTTTTTGTTTGCATTTATTTTTTTTCCTGGGTAGGAAAAAAGAAAGATCGAGAGGGGGAAATGGTGTTGGAAAGAGTTATTCCTGATGCTGTAGATAAAAGTGAGAACATTCGTTTCTCATTTAGGATCCGTCCTCTATTTCTCCAATTTTCAAGTGGTTTTGTAAAGTTCTTCTGTTTTTGGAAAACCAAAAGGATTACAACCCATGTTCAAGAATCTCCCATCAGTTTAACTTTTCTCTTCCTAGGTGTTTCCTCCCTCTTTGTCGCTGGCTATCACTGCATTTACAAACTCTTCCGCATCCTTCGTTCTTCCTCTTCCTTCCAATTATTTCCCTTGGTCGATACGTCGGGATATATGAATCATTTCTGCCAGGGCTCCAGGGTTATGAGAGTTGGCTCCTTTTCTTTATTATGATTTGAATTGATTTTATATTGATCCCAAAACGTCCCCTGACCTTTGACGTCCCCATCTTGCTTGACGTGAGTTTGAAGTGCCTTCAACAAAGGAAATTAGAATTAGAGTCCGGAGCGGAGACGAAGGTTGGGAGATGGGATCACCTTAAGTTCCCCTTAAATCCCATCTTGGTTCATCCTTAACATCATATGCTATAATTCCTTTGCACACCGTCCAGGTTTCCCTTATCTGTTCATAGCTTGTAAGCCATTGAAGCGGATGCTTTGCAAGACCAGCTGATGTGATCTTGGGTCATCTGAGGGTTTGTAGCCCAAGTGTTAGGGCGGCATCTTTCAAATGCAATAGGATACTTGGCAAATTGGATGCCCAAAATCCTGAGTTGCTCTGAATGCTGCCACTGGGATTACTGGGATTACTGGGAAGTCCAATTAATTGCTATAACTCCTGGATGTATATACAGTAGAGTCTCCCTTATCCAACATAAACGGGCCGGCAGAACGTTGGAAATGCAAAAATGTTGGATAATAAGGAGGGATTAAGGATATTAAATGTCAAATTATGTTATGATTTTATAAATTAAGCACCAAAACATCATGTTTTACAACAAATCGACATAAAAAGCAGTTCAGTACATAGTAACATTATGTAGTAATTCCTGTATTTACTAATTTAGCACCAAAACATTGCAATGTATTGAAAACATTGACTACAGCAGACTGTGTTGGATAATAAAGAAGGTTGGACAAGCGAGACTCTACCATATATCTCTCTCATGGAGACTTTCTGGTATAAAATCAGAAGCTGCATCTTAACTGTAAAACAACGATTTGCAAACTGTGTGTTGCGACACATTTGCGTCTCGGCTGCAATGCACAGGTGTATCACGTGAGTGCAAGGAGCAACCTCTGAACTGGATTATATGAGTCTACACTGCCACATAATCTGGGATAAACAGATAATCTGGGATCAGACCCTGGGATATAGGACAGTGTAGATCCAGCCTATGTGAAATAGGCAATAAATTCTTTATTTTTTTTAAATGTCAATGGAAAGTCTTCAGAAGAACTCTTGCTCCCTCATGCATTTTGTTATGACAGTTTTATGCATGTGGCCATATCTTTTCTAAGGAGTTGGTTTAACCTCTAGTTTGCTCGTAAATCCAAATGACTCTGTCACGCAATGACGTATGTCAGGGAAAAAACTTGTGTCACCAGCATGAAATGTTTGGAAAGCTCTGCTGTAGTTTGTCACCACTTATAACTGCCGTGGCTAAATGCTAAGGAGCCCTGGGAGTTGTGCGTTTTTGCAAGGTTTTTAGCCTCCCCTGCTAAAGGGTGCTGGTGCCTTACCAAACTATAATTCTCTGGGTTCCATCTCAGTTAAATGGGTGTCAAAAATTCTTTGATTCTGCAGTATAGATGCACCCGTAGAACCATAAGGAGAAGTGGGTAATAAATAAATAAATGATGATGATGATGATGATGGATCATAGAATTGGAGGAGGGCTGGGATGCTAACAGTGCCAACCTTGGACCCTTGCACGTATTCCTTCTCTTTTTCCAACTCTCTTTCTAAACTCACGTCAGAATGAATGGGGAGCAGGATTTCCAGAACACCAAATCGTTCAGATTGCATTTTAGTTCCCCTAAAGAAAGCCTTGGTTAAGCCGAGGAATGATTGGGATCATAGAATGGAGAGAGATCTCCAGAGGCCATCCAGTCTAACCTCTTCCTTCCAGATGGGAAGACGCAATCCAAACCCTCCCAACAGATTCAGCCTCTGCTTGAGAAACCTTTCCGCTCTCCAAAGCAGCGTATTCCACTGTCCATAGGGATATTTTTCTCAGTGTTCAGATGGGATCTTTTTTTTCCAAACCCATTTGCACAGTGCAGGTTTGAAGCTCTGTTTCTCATCCCTGAATTTAGATTTGGGAACAACTCCCTGTGCCGTTGGTTTCAAAACACTCCACCAAAGGAGAGTTTGGCTCTGTTATGAATAAAGTATGTGGATTGTGATGGAGGGGGAAAATGGCATATTTAGCCATGACTGGCTCGGGTTGCCCAAGTCTAGATTTTCCCTAATGATCCGGGAAGAGGATAAAATCACCCTCACCCTATCGAAGAAGGATCCCTGGAAGGGATAAAACCTTCATATAACAAGTGAGCACTTTTTAAAGCTAAGGCCTGTCGTGATCTGGCATTTCCCCTTTATATCGGATTGCACCATTTTCCTTAAATTGCTTCTTCGTTAAACAAACAGAAGATAAACTCCCTTTAATATGAAATATACTGAGAGGATATCTCTATTAACAGAACTCAAACTGCTTTATCAAGTGCATTCCTACCCCGACGTATTTATCTCCTTTCCTCTATAATTTCCCATATGCCTCCTCATGAGTAAATCCTATGTATTCTAATGGTTGCAACATTCCCATTTCCCGGCTCCTTTCCAGCTTCTGTCTGTCTAATTGGCTCATGAAATTCTAATATAATTTCACCTCTTTCTCTGTTCGATTCATTTCCGTTGTCTGTTCATCTCAGTGAATCTGCTCCTGGCCCCAATCCCTGCTCCATTGTTGTTTTATCACAGTTGTACTCGACCAGCAAACGGAAATGTACATAACGTCTTTAAATGGTTAACAAACCCATTCATGGAGCCAACAGCCAAGACATAAAGTGTTAACTTTCCTTCATTTACCATGTCCAAGCTCCTAACCATGACATGGGACCCATTTCCCCATATTTTATGATGTCATGATCTGCATTTCCCCATACTTTTTGCTATTTTTTTAAATAAATCATGTCCTGATTCTGAACTCTAAGGTAGGGGGAAAAAACGTGCTGATTTTGGTAATGGCTGGACTGTGGAAGTTGAGATCTTGGGAGCTGATTTTGCCCGAAGTTCCTTTGCCCAATCTGCAATATTTTCTGGTCAAGAGTAATCAAACAAGACTATTCCCCTCTTTTATCCACTGATATGTTAGGTTAGCTATATCCTACATCAGTGCTATTTAAGGCCCCCTTCTACACTGTAAATTCTTTTTCGTGTCAGAAGCAACTTGAGAAACTGCAAGTCGCTTCTGGTGTGAGAGAATTGGCCGTCTGCAAGGACATTGCCCATGGGATGCCCAGATGTTTTGATGTTTTATCCTCCTTGTGGGAGGCTTCTCTCATGCCCTCACACGAGGAGTTGGAGCTGACAGAGGGAGCTCATCCGCGCTCTCCCCGGATTCAAACCTCTAACCTATTGGTCTTCAGTCCTGCCAGCACAAGGGTTTAACCCATTGCATCACCAGAGGCTCCACTACACCGTCATATAATCCAGATTATCAAAGCCAATAATCCACATTGTCTGATTCAAACTGGATTATATGAGGCCCCTTCTACACTGTCATATCATCCAGATTATCAAAGAAGATAATCCACATTATCAGAGGTGTATGCTTGCTTCATCAATGTTCAACATTTACAGAAATGACCAGCCACTGCCAGAAGGCACAGAGAGTTTCATGTATGCTGACGATCGCGCCATCACCGCTCAAGCAGAGAGCTTTGAAATGGTTGAAAAGAAGCTCTCAAAGCTTTAGGTGCTCTTGTTGACTATTACAGGGGAAAAACATCTGATACCTAATCCATCTAAAACGCACACGTGTGTGCGCACGCACACACACACATCATAACTGTATTCTCAATTCACTTCTGATACGATAAATAAATAAAATTCACTTTCTACACTGTCATATAATCCAATTCGAAGCAGATAATCTGGATTTGTATATGGCAGTGTAGATTTTTATATGGCAGTGCCATATAATCCCGTATTTAACCCCAGATTATTTTCTTTGGATTATATGGCAGTGTAGACTGAAATAATCCAGCTCAAACCAGATAATATGGATATCAGTTTTGATAATCTGGATTTTATGGCAGTGTAGAAGGGGCCTAAGACTCCTAGATCCTTTTCCCATGGAGTGTTTTCAAGACAAGGGTCACCCATCCTATATCTCTGCATTTCATTTTGTCAGTTTTGGCCCCATAATGTGTTAAGGTTCCTTTTTTCCTTAGATTTGATTCTGTGGAGTGTCACAGAAACAAGTAGCATTTTGGGATTTCCCCCTGCCAGGAGCCAAAGTGCAATGAATGCTTGGGTTGGGAAGCTAGAAATAAGCAGTAACCACAGAGATGATTTTTAAAAATGCCATCTGTTTGGGGCTAAATTACAAGCCCTGGATTCCCCCAACCAGCCATGCCAATGGCCTTGACAAATAGAGGGCAGGCAGGGTTCCAGGCATTTTGGGAAAATAAGTTTTCTGAACTCTCTGAGCAGCTAAAATAAACCATATCCCTTCCTTACCCTTCCCTTGTTGCCTGGGATTTCTGGCTTGGCATTTCTCTTTGCAATGCTTACTTTGGGTGATTAGATTACTATAATGCTGCAGCCGGGTTGCTGATTGGAGCTGGTTATTTCATTGTTGTTGTGTGTCTTCAATGGTTTCTGACTTACGGCGACCCTGTCATGGGGTTTTCTGAGGCTGAGAGAGTATGGCTTGCCCAGAGCCACCCAATGGCCTTTTATAACCCTTGTTTGTAGATCAAAGGCCCTTCCACACAGCAATATAACCCAGAATATCAAGGCAGAATAATCCAAAATATCTGCTTTGAACTGGGTTGTCTGAGTCCACACTGCCGTATATTCCAGTTCAGAGCAGATGATGTGGGATTTTATTCAGCTGTGTGTTAGGGGCCAAAGCGCGGGAAATGGACACAAACCTTGAAACCTTTAGCAATAGAGAACCAAGACTATCTGAGAACTACTTCTCAAAGTTATTTTACCAGTACATGTGATAGCATTTGGGTAGTAATCTGTTCTTATTATGTACTTACGACGTTGAGAAAAAGTAACTTAATTCTTGCAACCAATTCCATCATTGGTTGAGTTCAGAATGCTCTTTGATTGTAGGTGAACTATAAATCCCAGCAACTACAACTCCCAAATGTCAAGGTCTATTTTCCCCAAACTCCTCCAGTGTTCACATTTGGGCATATTGAGTATTTGTGCCAAGTTTGGTCCAGATCTATCATTGTTTGAGTGTTCTCTGGATGTAGGTGAACTACAACTCCAAAACTCAAGGACAATACCCACCAAACCCTTCCAGTATTTCCTCTTGGTCATGCGAGTTCTGTGTCCATGTTTGGTTCAATTCCATCGTTGGTGGGATTCTGAATGCTCTTTGATTGTAGGTGAACTATAAATCCCAGCAACTACATCTCCCAAATGACAAAATCAATCCCCCCACCCAACCAAACCGGTATTGGGCATATCAGGCAGTTGTGTGAAATTTAGTTCAGTGAATGAAAATACATCCTGCATATCAGATATTTATATTATGATTCATAACTAGCAAAATTAGAGTTGTGAAGTAGCAATAAAAATAATATTATAGTTAGGGGTCAGCACAACATGAGGAACTGTATTAAGGGGTCGCGGCATTAGGAGGGTTGAGAAACACTGATCTACACTGTAGAATGGATGCAGTCTGACATCACTTCAACTGCCATGGCAGAATGCTATACCCACATCTCAGCCACTCCTGTCTGATCCTGAAAGCTAAGCAGGGACAGCTCTGGTTAGAACTTGGAAATCCCAGGCACTGTTGGTTCTATTTCAGACTGGATATATATTGACATATACTACAAATTATCAAAGCAGATAATTTGGATTTTATATGGCAGTGTAGATCTAGCCTCAGATTGGACAATAGTCAAAATACATCTGAGGCTGAACCTACACTGCTAGACCTCTCAGTGGCCTTCGATACCGTCGATCATGGTATCCTTTTGGCACGCCTCAGGGATATGGGACTCAGTGGTACTGTTTTGCAGTGGCTCCAGTCCTTCCTTGAGGGCCGTTCCCAGAAGGTGTTGCTGGGGGACACCTGTGTGTCCTCACAACCATTGACTTGTGGGGTCCTGCAGGGATCTATACTGCCCCCCGTGTTGTTTAACATTTACATGAAGCCGCTGGGAGAGATCATCCGGGATTTTGGGGTCAGATGTTATCTGTATGCGGATGATGTTCAGCTCTATCACTCCTTCTCACCTGTCACTAAGGAGGCTGTGCAGGTCCTGAACCGGTGCTTGGCTACCGTGACGGCCTGGATGAGGGCCGAAAGGCCGAACAGGGCATAGAGTTACAGCCTGTGTTGGCTGGGATTCCACTCCCCCTGAAGACCCAGGTTCACAGTTTGGGAATGATCCTGGACTCATCACTGAGCCTGGAACTCCAGGTCTTGGCGGTGGCCGGGAGAGCTTTTTGCACAATTAAAACTTGTGCGTCAGCTGCGCCTGTACCTTGAGAAGCCTGACTTGGCCACGGTGGTCCACGCTCTTGTTACATCCCGAATAGTCTACTGCAATGCACTCTACATGGGGCTGCCTTTGAAGGTTGCCCGAAAGCTTCAACTGGTCCAACGGTTGGCAGCCAGGTTGCTCACCAGAGCGATATACAGGGATCATACAACTCCTTTGTTACACCAACTCCAATGGCTACCGATCAGCTTCCGAGCACAATTCAAAGTGCTGGTTTTAACCTTTAAAGCCTTAAACGGTTCTGGCTCAGACTACCTGTCCGAACATATCTCCTGCCACGAACCATCACGAAGTTTAAGATCGTCAGGAGAGGGCCTGCTCTCGATCCCACCACTATCGCAAATGCAGTTGAAGGGGACGAGAGACAGGGCCTTCTCAGCAGTAGCTCCCTGCCTATGGAACGCCCTCCCTAGAGATATCAGATTGACCACCTCCCTCTTGTCTTTTAGAAGTAAAATCAAGACCTGGTTATGGGACCAAGCGTTTGATCAGTGAGTAGTAAGTGGAAGAAGATCACACAACTAATGGCAATGAATAGACCCGGACTGGTTTTTGGATTTCGATTTTAATGTATGTGTCTTCATTAATTGTTTTAATTGTTGTTTCAATATTTTAAATATTTTGATTGTACTGTGGTTGTTTTTATGACGCTAGCATCGTATGATGCTTTTGTTAGGCTGCCCTGAGTCCCCCTTCGAAGGGAGAAGGGCGGGGTATAAATATAGTAAATAAATAAATACACGGACATATAATGCATTCAGAATGCAGGGTGGGGCGTAATGTGTTAAACCCTTGTGCCGGCAGAACTGAAGACCAACAGGTCATAGGTTTGATTCTGGGGAGAGTGGGTTGAGCTCCCTCTGTCAGCTCCAGCTCCCATGCGGGGACAGTAGAGAAGCCTCCCGCAAGGATGGTAAAACACCAAAACATCTGGATGTTTCCTTGGGCAATGTCCTTGCAGACTGCCAATTCTCTCACACCAGAAGTGACTTGCAGTTTCTCAAGTCGCTCCTGACACAAAGACAAAAAAAGAATACAGATTGACTGTTTTGAAATGCATTAGAAGAGTCTACACTGCCATATAATCCACTTCAATGTAGTTAATCTGAATTCTGAAACTGCATTATATGGCAGTAGATACAGCCTGAGTCTTCCTTGCATGAGGCCCCTTTCACACAACTGAACAGAATCCCACATTATCTGCTTTGAACTGGAATATATGGCAGTGTGGACTCAGATAACCCAGTTCCTAGCAGATAATGTGATTATCTGCCTTGATATTCTGGATTATATGGCAGCGTGGAAGAGCCCTAGGTCTTCTATGGCTGGATACGCTGCCATATTCAGTTTCTGAATCTAGATTATCTGGTTTGAACTGGATTATATGAGTTTATGGCCCCTTCTTCACTGCCATATAACCTATATTATCAAAGCAGATGATCCAGATTATCTTCTTCAAACTGGATTATATGAGTCTACACTGCCATATAATCTGGATTTTATATGACAGTGTAGCAGGAGCTTCAGTCTATCATACCATATAATCAAGTTCAAAGCAGGCAATTTGGATTCAGAAAGGTTATATGACAGTTTAGAGGGAGCCTTAAATCAACTTCCAGTGGTTGTTGACCAAAGAATCACATTGGAGCACCTAAAGAGACCTTGGGTGCATCTACACTGCAGAATTAATGCAGTTTGACTCCAGGATATGAAATCCTGGGATTTGTAGTTTGGTTATATAGCAACATTATTTGGCAGGGAAGGCTAAAAAAACCTCGTAAAAAGGACAGCTCCTAGGCTGGATGTACACTGGCATACAATCCAGATTATGGAAGCAAATAATACACACGATCTGCTTTGAACTGGGTTTTATGTGTCTACACTGCCATATAGAATAATTGAATCATTGAGTTGGAAGAGACGTTGTGGGCCATCCAGTCCAACCTCATTCTGCCAAGAAGCAGGAAAATCGCTTTCAGAGCACTCCCGACAGATGGCCACCCACCCTCTGCTTAAAAGCCTTCAAAGAGTAGATCCAGACCTAGGATCCCATAGCATTGCATCATGGCAGGTAAAGCGGAATCGGACTGCATTGATTCTGCAGTGCAGATGAACCCAAGCTCAGGACTGGACCAGTGCAAACTGTGCATGTATATGGAGTCAGGGGCTGAACACCATCCCCATTGGCCCTAATGCAAGGACTCCATGATTCCCCCCATGGCTTCCACCCTTCCCCTTGCCTTGTTTTGCATGGAAGAGGTGGCCTTCCTGTAACAGTTGTCGGCTGGCCTCCTCTGCTAGGAAATGCACCGATTTCCTTTAATAATTGATGGGAGCCCAGCCCAGCCGGCCCAGCCTTGGAGGAGGGGGGCTTTCATTACCAGCATTGCAGCCCCCTCCTCCTCCTTTCCATCTCTCTTTCTCTCATTCCTTCCTTCTCATTCCGCTTCCCTTTAATAGACAATGAGGCTGTAGGGAAAAGGGAATTGGATGCAGGTGTGCCGGAGCCAAATCCGAGCTGGGAAGTTTCCATATTTTCTCCGTTCTTTGCAGAAGAGCGGCCCCTCCGTTCCTTCCCCTTTTTCCTTCCTCTTAATTTGAGCTTAACCGGTTCTGGGCTGACTCTTGGAGGACTCTACACCATGGAATTAACATGGTTTGATACCACTTCAACTACTGTGGCTCAATTCTGTGGAAAAAAGTGATGTCAAACTGCATTAATTCTACAGTGTAGATCAAGCCTGGGCAAACTTGGACCCTCCAGATGTTTTGGACTGCAACTCCCACAATTCCTAACAGCCTCAGGCCCTTCTTCCCCCCCCTCATCCGCTTAGCTGTGTTCAGTGGAGACTCGTATAATGGAGTTGAACTGCATTGAACAGCATTATATGAACCCCCTTCTACACTACCATATAAAATCCAGATTATCTGCTTTGAACTGGATTATATGGCAGTGTAGTCTCATATAGTCCAGTTCAAATCAGATCTAGATTATCTGCTTTGATAAACTGAATCATATGGCAGAGTAAAAGGGGCCAGAGTATACAGTGTCAAATTGCATTACACAGCAGTGCAGATGTGACCTATAAATAGGGTGTGTCTTAAGGCTGGATTTACATTGCCATATAGTGCAGTTTCTCAATCCAGATTATCTGCTTTGAATGGGATTATATTTTATTTATTTATTATTCAAATTTACAGTATATAAACTTATATACAAGGGCTTGGAGGGTGTATACAGAAACAGGAATAACAAAGAGACTCACATATTATAGAATAAAACAATTAAGAGACCTAATCTACAATTCAAAATGCTCTACTACCGGTAGATAAAGAGGATGCAAGGTCAAACAGCCTGTAGTTTTCAAGGAGGCTGGCACAGGGTCGTGGGGCCGGGGTGAAGTCCAAGTCCCGTGGTGGCAGACATACTATCAAAGGGGACTGTCCGGTATTGATGTTAGTCAGACCGTCAAAAGGGGGAAGCCGTGGCATTCCTTGGGCCCCACAGATGGTCGCAAATCTAGGGATTGCCAAAGCAGCCAGGACCTCTAAACCCTTAAGTGGGGAAGACCCGTTCTGCCCTATTGGTCCCAAGGATTCTGGGACAGGTCCCTTTCCCGACCCATCGGCCCACCTCTGGAACTGGGGGTTCTCTAAGGATTGCGCCAAGCTCCTGGAGTTGATGTTCCAAAATGTCCTGGAGCGGAACTTCTTCCGCCGCTTATCTAGCTTGCCGTTCTCATAGTTCTCATATGAATCTATATGGCAGCATAGGCAGGTCCTTAGAATCCCAGGTACTTTTCGTGTGTGTGTAAGAAGACTATTCAGCAACTATAGTATTTATCGATGTGAAAAGTATAGTCGCTGAACATTCTTCTTGCACTGCTCCTTCTTTACATGCATCTTCATATACAGTATATGTATATATGAAAAGTATATGAGATTCTAAGGGCCTGTCTACACTGCCATATACATATAAGTATACACTATATACATAAAAAGGTAAAGGTTTTCCCTGACATTAAGTCTAGTCATGTCCGACTCGGGTGTGTGTGTGTGTGCCCATCTTTATTTCTAAGCCAAAGAGCCGGCATTGTCCGGTCATGTGGCCAGCATGACTACATGGAGCACCGTTACCTTCCCACAGAAGTGGTTCCTTTTGCTCTACTCACATTTGCATGTTTTTGAATTGCTAGGCTGGCAGAAGCTGGCGCTTCCTGAATTTGAACTGCTGACCTTTCGGTCAGCAAGTTCAGCAGCTTAGCGGTTTGACCCTTTGCACTATGTGCTCTCTCTCTCTCTCTCTCTCTCTCTCTCTCTCTCTCTCTCTCTCTGTGTGTGTGTGTATATATATATATATATATGTATATATATATATATATGTATATATATATATATATATATATATATTTTCTGTTGGAGGTGCCAATAGTGTCTTAGAATAGAAGAAATGGCATATATTGAAATCCTTTCTCTCTTTCGCACACACACACACACTTTATTCTTTTAAAAAAGGTGATACCTGAGTTTGTCATAAATCCGCCAGCTTGAAAACACTTAAACGGTGAGGCTGGAGGTGAAATTGGGATCCAATGCCTGGCTTTTGTCGCCCTGCGAATCCCGCTGCGAGTCCCCTGTGGCTTTCTTTGTGTGCTTTTTGCTCAACTTGCGCTGGCTCCCCATAATAACCCCAACAGCTTGGAAGGATCAGAGTTCGTTTCCTCACGCTGAAGAAATCAGATATCCTGTTGCTTTATGTAGAGATTAAAATCCCAAAGTGCCTTAAGGGATCCAGACAATTGTTCCCTACCTTAATACCTGCAATTTATTGTGCATGGTACTCATTACCTGTCTCTTTTAAGAGATATAAAGCAGCATCTTATTATTATTATTAAAACCATTTGCACATCTGGCACCACAGTTGTTGTCCAGTGTTAAGTATTGCAAATCATAATTCATGCATAAGGCTACATATTGTACATATTTGGGATTTGCAATTTATCTCATGCAATAAATCGAAAGTTGCTGTACCTAATAAGGATTCAGTTTAAAAGCAACCATATGGAGGCAGCTGTTGTTGACCGCCTTCAAATTGACTTTGGTTGGATTTACACTGCCATATAATGCATATTATCAACGCAGATAACCAACATTATCTGCATTGAACTGAATTATAAGAGTCTACACTGCCATATAATCCAGTTCGAAGCAGATAATCTGGATGTTATACGCAAGGGTAGATGAGGCCTTTGTTTTATGGAATGAGAGTCCTTCAAGGATGCGTCTGCACTGCGGAGTTAATGCAGTTTGGCACCACTTTAACTGCCAAGGCCTGATGCTATGGGATCCTGGGAGTTATAGTTTGGTGAGGCAAAAGCATTCTTGGGGAGAGAAGGATAAAGAGTTTGCAAAACTACAATTCCCAGGATTCCGTATTTGCTTCTTCAGATCATTGAATCATAGAAGATCAATGTTTATTTTCTGAACTTTGGAATATATATGTCTTTTTTCCAGCAGTGAAAGTTTGCAGTGTCCAACAAAGGTGATCCTCAGTTGAATTCTGTCTCGAAGGGTAGATCCATAACGGTCCACGTACATATTCGTACATAGTAGTCCTCCAAGTCTCAAAGGGGTGAAATTTTAAAGGAATATGTAGCACTTGTACATAGAACCCATTCATCCCAAAGCAAGTAACCAGCCAATATATTTGCATCCCATGTATAAGGAAGCTTTTGCTTCTTTATATTGTGGGCATTAAGCTGACACAGACATTTCCTTTCTATATAAGCATAATAGCATCCGGTAGATACAAAAAGTCAATTTTTATTGGGCCCAGTGAAGTTTTGCATCTAAAGAGCTTTGCAATATTAAAGCTAGGGCAGCTTTCCATTGTGCAAGCCAACCCTTTTCCCTCCCCCCCCCCCAAATTTATTAACACCAAGTTCAATACTTTGCTTAGCAACTTACATTAGTTGCTTTCATTTTCTCTGAAGATAGAACCAGAGAATTCTAGAGTTGGAAGAGACCTGGTGGTCTATTCAGTCCAACCCCATTCTGCCAAGAAGCAGGAAAATTGCATTCAAAGCACTCCTGACAGATGACCATCCAGCCTCTGTTTCAAAGCCTCCAAAGCAGGCACCTCCACCACACTCGGGGGCAGAGAGAGAGAGAGTTCCACTGCTGAACAGCTTTCTCTCACCGTCAGGAAGTTCTTCCCAATGTTCAGGTGGAATCTCCTTTCCAGTACTTTAAAGCCATTGTTCCATTGCGTCCTAGTCTCCAGGGCAGCAGAAAACAAGCTTGCTCCCTCCTCCCTATGACTTCCCCTCTCATTTCAGCCTTCTCTTCTGCAGGCTAAACATGCCCAGCTCTTTCAGCCGCTCCTCATAGGGCTTGTTCTCCAGATCCTTGATCCTTTGGACACATTCCAGCTTAGAGTCAATATCGCCCTTCAATTGTGGTGCCCAGAATTGGACACAGTGTGATTCCAGGTGGGGTCTGACCAAGGCGGAATAGAGAATGGGTAGCATGACTTCCCTGGATCCAGGCACCAGACTCCTCTTGATGCAACCCAACATCCCATTGGCTTTTTTTTTTGCTGCCGCATGCATGACATTCCTGGCTCATGTTCCCCTTCCTCCCCATGAGGACTCCAAGATCTTTTCCCTGTGTCCTGCTGTCGAGCCACGCTTCGTCCCTATTCTGTGTCTTGGCATTTCATTTTTTCTGCCTAAGTGGAGTCTCTTGCATGTGTTCCTGTTGAACTCCATTGTGTTAGTTTTGGCCAATCATCTCTCTAATCTGTGAAGATCATTTTGAATTCTGCTCCTGTCTGTCTTCTGGAGTCTTGGCTCTTCCTCCCAATTTGGTCTCGTTTTCAAACTTGATGATCCTGTCTTCTAACCCAGTGTTTCTCAACCAGTGTGCCGGGGCACACTAGTGTGCCGTGAGCGATCATCAGGTGTGCTGTGGGAAATTGGAACCGCGGGGGGGGGGGGGGGAGTCTAGTGTGTTGAAGTATAAAAATGCTAAGAAACCTACCTTGATAAAGGCACAAAATTACAAACACCCCCTTCCCCACCCGTTGTCGACTTGGTCTCTCCCTCTCCATGCATTGGGAAGGCCCGCCTCCCTTTCCCCAAGTAGAGACCTCCTCTTGCCTCCTGGGGGTTCTGTGTTGGAAGTTTGGCCCAGTTCTATCATTGGTGGGGTTCAGAATGCTCTTTGATTGTAGAGGAACGATAAATCCCAGCAACTACAACTCCCAAATGTCAAGGTCTGCTTCCCCTGAACTCCATCTGCGTTCATATTTGGACATATTGAGTATTCATGCCAAGTTTGGTCCTGATCGAACATTGTTCGAGTCCACAGTGCTCTCTGGATATAGGTGAACTACAACTCCAAAACTCAAGGTCAATGCCCACCAAACTCTTATAGCATTTTCTCTTGGTTATGGGAGTTCTGTGTGGGAAGTTTGTGTCTGTCTGCCATTTCTGCCAGGATATCTATGTTGTGTTCATCGAAACAGGCCCAGGTTTCACACTGAGTGTATAAATACATTTAAAAACATAGTAAGTATATGTATTACTGTGTTAGAGTGTCATTTTGTGTCATTTTGGTTGGTGGTGTGCCCCGGGATTTTGCAAATGTAAAAAGTGTGCCGCGGCTCAAAAAAGGTCGGGAAACACTGTTCTAACCCTTCATCTAAGTCAGGGGTAAGGAACCTATGGCTCAGGAGCCAGATGTGGCTCTTTTCATGATTTTATCTGGCTCTCCAGAGCAGCCTGGGCCTTGGTTTCCCAGCATGCAGCAGGGAGGAGTGATGCAAATGCGCTGGGTCTGCCGCTTCCGCGCCACCATCGCCGCCTCTTCCTCATCCCCCACTGCTCTTGGGGTCCTCTTCCTTCCTTTCTTTCACCCCTTCACCCTTTCCTTCTCCTTCCTTTTCCCTCCCTCTCTCCCCTTCTTTCCTCCATTCTCCCTCTTCCTTCCTTCCTTCCTTCCTTTCTCCCCCTTCACCCTTTCCTTCTCCTTCTCTCCTTCCCTTTCCCTCCCTCTCCCCTTCCTTCCTTCCTTCCTTTCTCCCTCTTCACCCTTTCCTAGTCCTGCCTTTCTTTTCACTTCCCTCTCTCTCCCCTTCTTTCTTTTCTTCTTTTCCCTTTATTATTTTACTTTTTCCTCACTCCCTTTTCTTTCTTTTCCCCACCCTTTCCTTTCCTCCCTTTCCATTTCCTTCTTTCTTTTCCCCTCCTTGTCTCTCTCCTGCTTTCTTTTCTTCCTTTTCCATAATTCATTGTTCTTTTCTTTCTTCCTCTCCCCTCCCGCCTTTATTTCCTCTTTCTTTCTTTCTTTCTTTCTTTCTTTCTTCCTTTCCCCCTTCCTTCCATCTTCTCTTCCTTCCCAGAGTTCTGAGCATGCCTTTTGTGTTGAACTATTATTGTTTGTTCATGCCTTTTGGAGAGCCAGGTCTGAAGTGTCCCGTCATTCTGCGGGGGAATCTTTTTCTCATAGTATGTACGTATATACTCACATTTAGTTGAATTCAGTCTTAAAATATATTATATATATTATATGGCTCTCACTAAAATAAATTTCCAAATATTTTGCTTTTATGGCTCTCTGAGTCAAAAAGGTTCCCGACCCTGATCTAAGTAATGAATTCAGATCCTGCACAAGACTGGGACTAGGATGAAACTAATTACAGATCCACCTCACTGTAGTTTTGCCTAGCCCACATTGGGCTAGTTTCCTTGCCAGAAGGTCATGGGGGATCTTGTCGAAGGAAGGCCTTCCTGAAATTCAGATACGCTCCATGAGTATGAATGATAAGTTTTATTGTTCTAGCTATAGGCCATGACAAATTAAACGCACATATTAGCAACATCCAAAGTACACTTCACAATATAAACTTCAGTACAAATATTAAAACTCATTAAAACTGACTTTTTAAATTCCAGTAGCGTCTACAATATCAAATGCACTGTATCATCCTGTGCTATTTCCCATCCTTCACTAAGGATTGTACTAGTTTCGCACAGATGTTTTGAGCTGCCATTGCAAAAGTGGCAACCTTTATTGTTCTATCTTTAGGGTAGTCTGCTAATAAATCGTTAACCAGTGCTGTCTGCTGCCAAGCCACCCTTTCCTCCAGAATTGACACCCTTCAAGGCATAAGGTATAGATAATATACCTCTCTGGCCCAATTCTATTGTTGGTAGGTTTCAGAGTGCTCTTTGATTGTAGGTGAACTATAAATCCCAGCAACTACAACTCCCAAAACTCAAGGTCAGTGCCCACACCCTTCCAGTATTTTCTGTCAGTCATGGGAATTCTGTGTGCCAAGTTAGGTTCCGTTCCATCATTGGTGGAGTTCAGAATGCTCTTTGATTGTAGGTGAACTGTCCATCCCAGCAACTAAAACTCCCAAATGACAAAATCAATTCGCCTCTCCTCCCCAACCCTACCACTGTTCAAATTTGGGCGTATCAGGTATTTGGCCATAATTGGGTCCAGTGAATGAAAATCCATCATGCATATCAGATATTTACATTATAATTCATAACAGGAGCAAAATTACAATTGTAAAATAGCAACGAAAATAATTTTATGGCTGGGAGTTACCACAATATGAGGAACTATATTAAGGGGTCGCGGCATTAGGAAGGTTGAGAAACACTCTCTAGAGAGTTATTTGAAGGGAAACGGGTAGTTTATTGGTTATCTGTAGGCTGAGGACTTGGAAATTAAACACTGTCTTTTTAAAAAGTAATAATTTTCTTTTGGCTTTTGCTTGTTAGCTCCTGTTTTGTTTGGTTAGGATACTGCATCTAATAGTCGCTTTTATTACCATTGTTACAGATTAATATTCCTTACCTGGAATTCCAAAGTATGTAATGATCCAAAATGGTGGCTGAGAGGGTTGTTATTTCCCATCAAGTCAAGTTTGGGTACATATATATACTATAGTTTTAATGTAATTTGACACTACATGAACTACCATGGCTCAGTACTGTGGAATCATGAGAGTTGTAGTTTTACAAGGCCTTTAGCCTTCTCTGCTAGTGTATCACCAAACTATAATTCCTATGGATCTGATGGAATCTCCACTGGACATCTGCTGGGAAGGCTTTGATGATGTCTTCTTGCACAGTTAAGGGTCAGACTGGATGGCCCATGGGTGTCCCTTCCACCTCTAGGTTTTTATGATTCTTTAAAAAGAAATCAAAGCTGCAGAATGGTGTGCTTTTACTTAAGGTTGCAGGCAGTGTGAACAAGACCTGCGCTGGCTCTTAGCCCGAGTTGCCAAGTAATTCCCTGACCCGGCCTGTGCGCCTTCCCATTTAAACCGCAACTTGATCTGGGTCCATTAGCGGGTGAATGTGTTTAAGCAGCAATATTACATCACCTCTGGACACTGCATACGACATTAGATTGCTGCTACATATCCAAAGCAAAGCCAGGTTATTCTTTGTCTTCGAGGTGCTTGGCAACAATAGCACTCAAATTGTTGGAACTCCTTTGGCATCAGATTAGTTGATACTCGAGAAGCCAGTCTGCAAAAAGTCACACTGTCTCGGCCTCAGAGGAAGGCTATGGCCAACCTTTCCAGATCAAATCTGTGCAAGAAAACCCCATGATAGTCCTGCCAGGTTCAAAATGACTTGCAAGGCACAAGACAATGGCCATCAAAGGAGAGAGAAGAGGTGCATCTACACCAGTGTTTCCCAACCAGTGTGCCGGGGCACATTAGTGTGCCGTGAGCTATCATCAGTTGTGCCGTGGGAAATTGGAACCTCGAGGGGGGGGGGGGGAGTCTAGTGTGTTGAAGTATAAAAACCCTAAGAAACCTCCCTCGATAAAGACACAACATTACAAACACACACACCCTCCTCACCCGTTGTCTACTTGGTATCTCCCTCTCCATGCATTGGGAAGGCCCACCACCCTTTCTCCAAGTAGAGACCTCCTCTTGCCTCCTGGGGGTTCTGTGTGGGAAGTTTGTCCCAGTTCTATCATTGGTGGGGTTCAGAATGCTCTTTGATTGTAGGGGAACTATAAATCCCAGCAAGTACAACTCCCAAATGTCTATTTCCCCTGAACTCCATCTGCATTCATATTTGGGCAAATTGAGTATTCATGCCAAGTTTGGTCCTGATCCAACATTGTTTGAGCCCACAGTGCTCGCTGGATATAGGTGAACTACAACTCCAAAACTCAAGGTCAATGCCCACCAAACTCTTATAGCATTTTCTCTTGGTTATGGGAGTTCTGTGTGGGAAGTTTGTGTCTTTCTGCCTTTCCTGCCAGGATATCTATGTTGAGTTCATCGAAACAGGCCCAGGTTTCACACTGAGTGTATAAATACATTTTAAAAACACATTAACTATATGTATTACTGTGTTAAGAGTGTCATTTTGTGTCATTTTGGTTGGTGGTGTGCCCCAGGATTTTGCAAATGTAAAAAGTGTGCCGCGGCTCAAAAAAGATTGGGAAACACTGATCTACACCATAGAATTGATGCACTTTGATACCACTTTAACTGCCATGGCTTGGTGCAAGAGAATCGTGGAAGCTGTACTTCTACAAAATCTTTCTAACCTTCTCTTTCTATGGGTGGATCTACACTGCCGTATCATCCAGATTATCAAGGCAGATAATCCACATTATCTGCCATGAACTGGATTATTTGAGTCTACACTTCCATATAATGTAACTCAAAGCAGATAATCTGGATTTTATATGGCAGTGTAGAAGGTACCTCAAGATGGATTGAAGGGAGTGATAATCCAGTTTCTGAATGCCTTGAACTGGATTACATAAATCTACACTGCCATGCAATCCAGTTCAAAACAGATAATCTGGGATTAGAAAAACGGCAGTGTTCATCCAGCCACATATAATGTAGTCCAAAGCAGATAATATGGATTATATGATTTGATAATCTGGATTATATGGCCATGTTAATCCAAACTGTTTTACAACCTCAGCACCATCTATGGCTGGATTTATACTGCCATATAATCCAGATTATCAAAGTAGATAACCCAGATTATCTGCTTTGAACTGGACTACATGAGTCTACAGTTCCATATAATCCAGTTCAGAGATGATAATCTGGGTTTTATATGACCTATACTGTCATATGCACTGCAATATATGAGTCTACACCAGGCATGAGTAAACTTGGGCCTACCAGCTGTTAGGAATTGTAGGAGTTGAAGTCCAAAACACCTGGAGGGCCCAAGTTTGCCTGTGCCTGGTCAACACAGACCATATAATGCATTTTCAACTGAGGATGGGAATAGCTTAGGGCTCAGCATTCAGTATAGGACACATGGTTTTTGGGTACGTCTAAGCGGCTGAGGAGGGAAAGGAAAGGGCCTGAGGCTGTTAGCAATTGTGAGAGTTGAAGTCCAGAACACCCAGAGGGCCGACATTTGCCCATACCTGGTCAACACAGACCATATAATTCAGCTTCAAACGGAATTATATAGCAGTATAGATGGTGCCGCCATCAAGCATTCTGGTGGCAGCTGGACCAAGCAAAGATGCTCCTTTTTATGTCTTAAGTCACAAGCTGCAATTTTAATGCAAATCCTCCTCCTCTCTCTGCACCATAGAAAGGGCAAAGCGAAGGCTAAAGCCTAATAAATACGTATGCATCAAGCGACCGATCTTGCAATTTTGCCTTGCGGGGGATTTGGCAAACAGTCACCAGCCTCCGCCGTCTGAGTGCGGAGCTAATTCAGGTTTTCAGAGCCGACCCAGAGGGTGCTGTGCAGGCGCTGCAGGGGGTTTGTCGGAGCTCTTCAAGTTATTTCTCTCCCTTTTTTGATCCTGTCAGCTCAGTCAACAAGGCGATAAGAGGGAGAGGAAACCCAGGCGACTGTGTTACGCGGCGGGCCAGATTGCATTACAGGCTGGTTGGAGCTCGGAGCAGACGGTTGGTCTCCCCAGGGAGGACTGAAAGGAGGAGATGCGGTTTGAATCCAAAGTCTCCCATAGATACACATGTACACTCAAAGGCATTGCTGCCTAGGGCGGTGAAACAGAACCCAGCATTCGTGTGAAAGGCGTCTAAGAGTCTTGGGAGATCACAAGCTGAACATGAATTAAGAGTGTGATGTGGCACCTAAAAAGGCCAATGCAATTCTAGGCTGCATCAATTTATTTATTTATCATTTCAGGAGCGAACCAAGGGTACAGTTGTAATATATTTAAAAAGCAAATAACAACAAAAAGGACAATGTTTGCAAACTTGGCATTCTATTAAATGTCCTTTGACCAGTAGCTGGCCACTTGGAGTGCCTCTAGTGTTGCTATATGAAGGTCCTCCATCGTGCATGTGGCAGGGCTCAGGTTGCATTGTAGTAGCTGGTCTGTGGTTTGCTCTTCTCCACACTCGCATGTTGTGAACTCCACTTTGTGGCCCCATTTCTTATTATTTATTATTTATTTACAGTATTTCTACCCCGCCCTTCTCAACCGCCTGGAGAGGGGGGGGGGATGGACTCAGAGCGGCTGACAAAGGCAACCATTCGATGCCACAATATACAATATAAAACCATAAAACATACAGATTTAAAATAGGAACAGTTAAATTAAAACAAATAATCAGTCAATTAAGTTAGAACAGTGTTCCTTCCACATAGCGAGATTAGTAAACAGTAAGCCATATCCTCATCTGTCGACTTGCCATTTCTTAAGGTTGGCTCTGCATCTCGTGGTGCCAGAGCACAGTCTGTTCAGTGCCTTCCAAGTCACCCAATTTTCTGTGTGCCCAGGAGGGAGTCTGTCATTTGGTATTAGCCATGGATTGATATTCTGAGTTTTTGTCTGCCACTTTTGGACTCTTGCTTGCTAGGATGTTCCTGCAAGTGTCTCTGTAGATCTGCATCAGTAGGCAGATAGTGTCAGGATTGAAGGGAGTAATAGTCCCATTCTCATCTGCTTTGGTTAGACCTCACTTGGAATAATAACCTTGTGTTCAGTTCTGCGCAAAACAATTGAGGAAGGATATGGACTAGTTGGGCATGGGCAGACTTCAGCCCTCCAGGTGTTTTGGATTTGTGAGAGTTAGGAATTGTGAGTGTTGAAATCCAAAACACCCAGAGGGCTGAAGTTTGCCCATGCCTGGACTAGATGGGCGATGTCCAGAGAAGGGTGATATTTACATATCTGAAAGGATGTCATATGGGGGAGGGGACATGCTTGTGGGCTGCAGCTCTAGACACTAGGACACAATGGAGTCATGGATTCCAAATATTTGAGGCAACTTTTTGTCCTGTTGAGCAGCTCTGGCCTTCAGAACGTTCTTCCTAATGTGAAGACTTTCTGTGTATCTTTCAGATTTCAATATTAAATGTTTTACATTGGATTTGTGCTACATTAGAACAGTAAAGAGAAATATCACTTAAGTTTTTTTAAAAAGTTCAACGTTAAATAACCGAAAAAATAAAATAAGGTGTAAACAACTAATCTGGGAATCTGCTATTGCAACACATCCATTGAAGTGGTTTAAAACCAGTATAAAAAAAGATTAGGACTACGTACGTTCCAGTCTACTTGGAATACACAAAGCTCATTCCAGAAGCATGTATAAGAACTGGTCCAGAAAGAGTCCAGAAGAGCGGGCCTTGACTCCCAATGCAACCATCATCCCACTTTCTTTGTTGAGTAACTTGTATCCAGCATGCTCTATTATGCCAATTGTTTGCCTCAGTTGAGCAAATAGTTTTCATGGTTGCCTCTTGCTAGCATCAGGGCAAAAACTGGGAGTTTGTTAGTGATTCTGTGTAAGATTTGAGTCTGTATTCAGCGCCACTGTCGACTTCCAGGAGCCTCACGCCATTCTAGAGGTAGATCATCCTAATGTTTAGGTGGGATCTCTTTTCCTGCAGCTTGAACCCATTGCTCCTTTATGTCCTAGTCTCTGGAACAGCAGAAAACAAGCTACACTTCCAACTTATTTAAATAGTCTCCTCAATGGGCTCTCATGTCCCCTTTCAGCTTTTCCAAACTAAACATTTCCAGTTCCTTAAACTGCTTCTCATATGGATTCACATATCATTGACCATTTTGGCCCCACTCTCTTTGGACACCTTCCAGCTTGTCCATCTCCTTCTTGAATTGCTTTGCTCAGAACTGGAGACAGGGCTGTTATTCCAGGTGAGGTCCAACCAAAGCGGAATAGAGTGGGATCTAATACTTCCTTCGATCCAGACATTATCCTCCTATTGATGCAGCTAGGATTGCATATGCCTTTTTAGCTGCTGCATCCCACTGTTGACTCATGCTCAGCTTGTGGTCTACTAAGGCTGGATCTATGCTGCCCTATATCCCAGGATCTGATGCCAGATTATCTCCTTATCTCAAATTATTTGGGAGCACAGACTCATATAAAATCATAGAATCAGTGAGTTGGAAGAGGCCTCATGGGCCATTCTGTCCAGCCCCCTTCTGCCAAGAAGCAGGAAAATCACATAATCTAGTTCAAAGAAGATAATCTGAGAGCAGATCCTGGGATATAGGGCAGTGACGATCCAGCCTTTCCCAGGGACGGTTTCCAAAAAAAGGGTCACTCATCCTACACCTGCGCATTTCCTTTCTATCTCCTAAATGTGGCACCTCCATTGGAGTTCATTTCTGGGGTGTTTTGTGGTTTCTGGGCTGTCTGGCCAATGTGTTCTATCAGCATTTTTCTCCTGACATTTCTCTTGCATCTGTGGCTGGCATCTTCAGGGGATCTGATGGTGTAAAGCAGGGCTGTCCAACTTCTACCGGACCTGTGGCCGGAATTCCAGTTACTGATGACCTGGGGGGCCGAAGGGTCTGCCTCCGCCCCCGGCTCCGCCCCCTCCCCAGCTCCACCCCAGCTCCGCCCCTCCCGGCTCCACCCAGGCTCCGCCCCTCCTGGCTCCACCCCTGCCCCACCCCTCCCTGGCTCCACCCTCTCCCGCCTTGGAGGTGTCTGTGGAGGACACCGGGGCTTTGACTTGGAGATAGAGATGAACACCAAAATCCCAGTCTCAAGTCCCAGTCCCTGCTTTGAACTGGATTATATTGCAGTGTGGACTCAGGGCCCTTCACACAGCCATATAACCCAGAATATCCAGGCAGGAAACCCCACAAAACCTGCTTTGAACTGGATTATATTGCAATGTGGACTCAGGGCCCTTCACACAGCCATATAACGCAGAATATCCAGCCAGGAAACCCCACAAAACCAGCTTTGAACTGGATTATATTGCAGTGTGGACTCAGGGCCCTTCACACAGCCATATAACGCAGAATATCCAGGCAGGAAACCCCACAAAACCTGCTTTGAACTGGATTATATTGCAATGTGGACTCAGGGCCCTTCACACAGCCATATAACACAGAATATCCAGGCAGGAAACCCCACATAACCTGCTTTGAACTGGATTATATTGCAGTGTGGACTCAGGGCCCTTCACACAGCCATATAACGCAGAATATCCAGGCAGGAAACCCCACAAAACCTGCTTTGAACTGGATTATATTGCAATGTGGACTCAGGGCCCTTCACACAGTCATATAACGCAGAATATCCAGGCAGGAAACCCCACAAAACCTGCTTTGAACTGGATTATATTGCAATGTGGACTCAGGGCCCTTCACACAGCCATATAACGCAGAATATCCAGCCAGGAAACCCCACAAAACCAGCTTTGAACTGGATTATATTGCAGTGTGGACTCAGGGCCCTTCACACAGCCATATAACGCAGAATATCCAGGCAGGAAACCCCACAAAACCTGCTTTGAACTGGATTATATTGCAATGTGGACTCAGGGCCCTTCACACAGCCATATAACGCAGAATATCCAGGCAGGAAACCCCACAAAATCTGCTTTGAACTGGATTATATTGCAATGTGGACTCAGGGCCCTTCACACAGCCATATAACGCAGAATATCCAGGCAGGAAACCCCACATAACCTGCTTTGAACTGGATTATATTGCAGTGTGGACTCAGGGCCCTTCACACAGCCATATAACACAGAATATCCAGGCAGGAAACCCCACAAAACCAGCTTTGAACTGGATTATATTGTAGTGTGGACTCAGGGCCCTTCACACAGCCATATAACACAGAATATCCAGGCAGGAAACCCCACAAAACCAGCTTTGAACTGGATTATATTGTAGTGTGACTCAGGGCCCTTCCACACAGCCATATAACCCAGAATACCTGCTTTGAACTGGATTATATTGCAGTGTGGACTCAGGGCCCTTCACACAGCCATATAACGCAGAATATCCAGGCAGGAAACCCCACAAAACCTGCTTTGAACTGGATTATATTGCAGTGTGGATTCAGGGCCCTTCCACACAGCCATATAACCCAGAATACCTGCTTTGAACTGGATTATCGGAGTCCACACTCATATAATCTGGTTTAAAGCAAATAACATGGGATTTTATTCAGATGTGTGGAAAGGAAGTCAAATAAGAAGCCAGGGCCCTTCCACACAGGCCTATAACCCTGAATGATAAGGCATAATATTCATTCTGCCTCTGCTAATAATAATAATAATAATAATAATAATAATAATAATAACAACAACAACAACAGGTTCCCTCCAAGGGCCATCCAGTCCAATCTCCTTCTGCCATAAGGGAAAACACAATCAAAGCATTCCTCACAGATGGCCATTCAGCCTCTGATGATAATAATATAATAATTACAATGGGTTCCTAGAATAGGAGACCTCCAAGGGCCATCCAGTCCAATCTCCTTCTGCTATAAGGGAAAACACAATCAAAGCATTCCTCACAGATGGCCATTCAGCCTCTAATGATGATAATAATAATAATAATAATTACAATGGGTTCCCAGAATAGGAGACCTCCAAGGGCCATCCAGTCCTACCTCCTTCTGCCATAAGGGGAAAACACAATCAAAGCATTCCTCAGCCATGTTGAATCAAACCTAAACTCTCATGAGAGCAACAGAAAGGACTGAACCTTGAGTTTGGGAGTTGTAGTTCTCCTCCATCCAGAGAGCACTGTGGACTCAAATAATGATGGATCAGGACCAAACTTGGCAGGAATCCTCAGAAGAGGAGGAAGCCGGAAGGGAATGAATGAGCACCCCCTGCTCCGAACTCGGCCCCGCCCCTTTTCGCTCTGGTCACGCCCCCTCTCACTCGTGCTCTCTCTCTCCTTCCCTCTTTCTTTGAGGTGGTGGAAGGGGGAAGGAATGAAAGAGGGAAGGAGAGAGAGAGTGCACCGAGCGAGAGGGGGAGGGAGGGAGAGAAGTAGGAGGAGGAGGACGGGAGCCTGCTTCTCCTCCCTGCCCCGCCCCTCACCCCCACCCCGCCGCGAAAAAAAAAAAATATTCCGAAAAATATTCCAAAAAAATATTAAAATTTTTTTTAAAAAAAATCTTAAAAGGCAGATATCTTGCAGGAGGGTAGGGGGCCGTGGGGAAGGGGCTGGGGGCCGTATACGGGGCGGGGGCCGCCAGTTGGACAGCCCTGGTGTAAAGCAAGTGGAGCATGTATATACACCTGTGGAATGTCCAGGGTGGGAGGAAGAAGCAATGCCTATTAACCAAGTGTGAAGGGAGCAGTTAGCAAGCCTGACTGACAAGTGTTTGAGTGGAATCCCTCCATTAGCATGTGTGTAACCAAGAAGATTGCATAGTCAATAGTGAGGGCATCTGCCTGGAATTAGGCAGGCAACTAAGATCCACATAGTCAAAGGATATTCCCCGTAGTAACCTATGGATGTGAGAGCTGGACCATAAGGAAGGCAGAGTGAAGGAAGAGAGACGTTTTTGAACTGTGATGTTGGAGGAGAATTCGGAGAGTGCCTTGGATCACATGAAGATCCAACCAGTCCATACTTTGGGAAATAAAGCCCAACTGCTCACTAGAGCAGTGATTTTCAACTTTTTTTGAGCCGCGGCACATTTTTTACATTTACAAAATCCTGGGGCACACCACCAGCCAAAAGGACACAAAATGACACTCTAACACAGTAATGCATATAGTTAATATGTTTTAAAATGTATTTATACACTCACTTAGTGTGAAACCTGGGCCTGTTTCGATGAACACAAAATAGATATCTTGGCAGGAATGGTAGAAAGACACACACAAAGCTCTTGCTCAACAGCTGTCAGTTTTTTCTTATGTCCACCACTCATATTAGGGCCTTCATCTGTGTCATAATTTTGTCCAGGGCCCGGTTCGGCATTTGCATTTTCCCTTCTCAAAAACTTCTCCATCGCTGTTACTCGCTTGTCTTGCTGTGATCCCAAATTGCCACTGTCACTTGATGCGCAGCTGCAGCACTAACTCTAACTTTGTTTACTTAGATGCGTCTGAGCAAATCCAAGATGGCGCGGCCATAGCTCTCTCGCGTCACTTCTTAGGTGATGTGAGAGTGCTATGGTTCCATTTCTTAAAGGGACAGATGCGCCTTATAGTTTATATATGAATGTAGTTCGAAAATAATTTCCCACGGCTCACCTGATGATCTCTCACGGGACACCAGTGTTCCGCGGCACACTGGTTGAAAATCACTGCACTAGAGGGAAGGAGATTAGAGGCAAAGATGAAGTCCTTCAGCCACATAATGAGAAGTCAGGAAAGCTTAGAGAAGACAGTGATGCTTGGGGAAATGGAAGGAAAAGGGAAGCAGGGCCGACCAAGGGCAAGGGGGATAGATAGGATCCTTGAAGTGACTGGCTTGACCCTAAAAGTGCTGGGGGTGGTGACGGTTGGGCTAGTCCAGGAGGTCACAAAGAGTTGGAAGTGACTGAACAAATAAACAGCAACAGGCAGGCAATTGTTCCCTTTCAATTATTAATTGCCTGCAGATGTCCTTTGGCTGGGTGGAGTTCATTAGTTACTGTCTTGTTTCTGGTGTTTTCTTAATTCTTGTAGCCAGATTTTGTTCATTTTCATAGTTTCCTTCTTTCTGTTGAAATTGTCCACCCGCTTGCGGATTTCAATGGCTTCTCTGGGTAGTGTGACAAAGTGGTTGTCTGATGGGTCCAGCATTTTTGTATTCTCAAACAATATTCTGTGTCCAGGTTGGTTTACCATGTGTTCTGCTATTGCTGATTTTTCTGGCTCAGTCTGCATTGCCTTTTGTGCCCTTTGATTCCTGCCTGGGCAATGCTGCTGCGTTTGGTGTTCCCTATGCAGACTTCTTGTCCACAGCTGCATGGTATGCAATAGGCTCCTGCAGTATCCCCCTGACCCTTTGCCGACAGTAGCATTTGTTGAATCATCTTAATGGTTCTGTAGATTGTTAGGTTGTGTTCGTTTTGACCCAGCTGCCTCATGCCTTCAGGTCCTTTTGGATCTTAGTGGTTTGTTTGCACAGCCCAGCTTCCTTTTCTTCCCTTCTGCCTCTTTCCTTTATACTGAAACATATGTCGCCCTCCTGTTGCTCCGGCCTCTTTGTGCTCCTCCTGCACCTTGCTGCTCTTCCCGGCTTTTGTGCTTGCCATCCATCCCCAGTGCAGCTTCTCTGCCTCCTCCCCAACGAGGCAAACCCTGGAACAGATGGGTTTTCATCTGGCCCAGCAGGTCAAGACTCTGGGTGCCTTGATCTAATTATGCAATCATGTGTCATGTGTTAGCTCCGTCTGCAAAGAAAGCCATGCCAGTCAGGAAAGCACCACTTTGGCTTTTTTTGCAACCCTTATCTCTTGGAAAGGCAGACGGATTTAGGATGGATCGTAGGGGAAGCTCAAAAGCTAGCAAAGGGTTTGGTACCTTTCTGTGTCTTCAAGTTGCCTGTTGACTAACAGCGACCCCATGAACTTCAAAGGCTTTTCTTAGGCTATTACAGTAGACTCTCAGTTAACCAGAATTAAAGCAACTGTCCAAAAAAGATCAAAGAATAATGGATAGTGTATTGACAAAACTGCATCACCTTAAGTTAAATTGCTTTTATTTGCTTTTAATTCCTGTGTCAAGGAATATTAAGAGGGAATTTTGCTGCTTCCTTTCTCTAAAAGATATCCTCCAATACTTAATTAATGGTGGATTCCCACCCAAGGGCTAACTAGGGCTGAACCTGCTTAGCTTCCAAGAGCGAATAGGATCTTGGACCTTTGGTGTTATGCTTAGTTATATGGTGTTTATTGTCATTTGGTGTACATTTGTAAGGCATTGAATTCTGCCACTATTTCTAGGTCAACTGCTTTGAGTCCCCTCAGGAGTGAGAAAAGTGGTACAGTGTCCCCTCACTTATTGCTGGGGTTAGGTTCCAAGACCTCCTGCGATAAGTGAAAAACCGCAATGTAGGGATGCTCTATTTATTTTAATATTTATACATCATTTTAGTAGTTATACACTATTTTAAGTCTTTATAAACTTAAAATCAAGTGAAGGAAAGGAAGGAAAGGCCCTTCAAGGCTGGAGGGAGGGAGGATGGAGGAGGGAAAGCTCCTTGGAGAGCAGCGGCAGCAAAACCCCCACAAAACAGCAAAAATACCATGATATATATTTGAAATTAATATTTTTTTAAAATCCGCGAAACAGCGAGTCCGCAATGAGCGGACCGCAAAATAGCAAGGGAACACTGTACATGAATACTGCAAGTAAATAAATAAATTTGGGGTACATTATGATCTATGCGGGAGCCCCCCCATTGGCGCAGTGGGTTAAACCACTGAGCTGCTAAACTTGTTGACCAAAAGGTCGCAGGTTCGAATCCAGGGAGTGGCGTGAGCTCCTGCTGTCAGCCACAGCTTCTGCCAACCTAGCAGTTCGAAAACATGCAAATGTGAGTAGATGAATAGGGAAGGTAACGGGAAGGTAACGGCACTCCATGCAGTCACGCTAGCCACATGGCCTTGGAGGAGTCTATGGACAACGCTGGCTCTTCGGCTTAGAAATGGAGATGAGCAGCAACCCCCAGAGTCGGACACGACTGGACTTAAGGTCAGGGGAAAACCTTTACTTTTATGCTTCTGCAAAGGTGTGGCTTGTAAATCTTCTTCCGAATGAGCACAGACTATGTTATCGTCAGCATATTGGAGTTCTATAACAGATGTTGTGACCTTGGTTTTGGCTTTCAGCCTGCTGAAGTTAAATAGTTCAGTGGTGACAAAATAAGGCAGTAGAACCATGTGCGTCACCACCATAGAATGGAAGCAGTTTGACTCCTCTTTAACGTCTATGTCTCAGTGCTGTGGGATCCTGGTAGTTTTGGTGAGGCCCCAACCCTCTATGACAGAGACAGCTGAAGACCTTGGATTCCATAGCACTGACCCAAGGCCATTCAAGTGGTGCCAAACTGCATTAACTTTACAGTGTAGATTGCACCCTGTGTGGAATATGAGTAGGAGCCTTGGTTTGTTTGTAAAAGACACAGGATGCAGTCTGACACCACTTGAACTCAATAATAATAATAATAATAATAGAAGAAGAAGAACTGCTGAGGCCAGTCTTTTTTGTGCTGAAAAAGGAACCTCACAGAAAATTCAGCGCCACCTTCTCTCCTTCATATTACGAGGACCGCGCTGTGGCACAGCTAGTTAGTAGCCAGCTACATGAAATCACTACTGACCAGGAGGTCATGAGTTTGAAACCAGCCCGAGTCGGAGTGAGCTCCCGACCATTAATAGTCTAGCTTCCTGATGACCTATGCAGCCCGACAGACAGTTGCATTTGTCAAGTAGGAAATTTAGGTACCGCTTTATGTGGGAAGGCTAATTTAACTAATTTACAATACCATCAAACCTTCCAGCAGTGTGTGTAAGAATGAGGAAGTACTCCATCAAAAACCCCGGTGTCACAAGTGGACTCAGCAGCTTCCCCTGTGGCCGGAATCGAGCATACCCTCATGAAACTGGAAAGCTGGAATGTTAAACTGCCTCTGTGTCTGTCTATATATGTTGTATTGAATGTTTGCCATGTATATGGACATTGTAATCCGCCCTGAGTCTCCTGCAGGGTGAGAAGGGTGGAATATAAATACTGTAAGTAAATAAATGAATGAATGAGATTCCTTGGGATGTTTCCCCCCTTTTTTGGATAAAGGGTTTTCTTCTCTATCCATTCTCCACTTTTTCAATAGTTCTGCGGCGGATCATATGTGTAAAAAGAAAGAAAGACAGCTGTGAGCAACCTTTTCATTGACTTCCTTGCTCCCAACCTCCTGCATCTCTTTGAATGCCAAGTGATTACTTTCCCCAGACACTATAGAGATCCCTAGGCTGGCTGCTCTTTCTCACCCTGGTCTTTGATTTGAAAAGAAACCTGACAGACAAGATGCAATCTGCACATCTCCGACTTTTCTCTCCGAGTCCCATTTGTTGCAGTTTACTTTGCATCCCAGGCATCAGGAAACAAGGATGCTGAAGATGTTGGCATCTGATGTACCATCATATATTTCAGAGGAAGGCAATGGCAAACCACAGGTGCATCTACACCAGGCATGAGCAAACTTTGGCCCTTCAGATGTTTTGGACTTCAACTCCCACCATTCCTAACAGCCTCAGGCCCCTTCCTTTCCCCCCTCAGACGCTTAAGCTGGTAGGCTGTTAGGAATTGTGGAAGTTGAAGTCCAAAACATCCGGAGGGATGAAATTTGCCCCTACCTGGTCAACATATTTATTTATTTATTATTTATTTATTATTCGGGCTTCTATGCCGCCGACTCCCTGAGGCTCGCGGCGGCTTACAGGAGCCGAAGGGCACAGTAAAATACAGGCAATAAGCAGTTAAAAACAATTAAAAACAACAGCAGTACAGTAATTAATAACACAGTTAACACAATGAACAGCACATCATCCTCAGAAGAACGAATAGATGGCGGGGCATGGGCAGGACTTACTCACCAAAGGCCTGCTTAAACAGGTATGTTTTACAGGCCCGTCTAACGGGAGCAAGTCCTTCATAGCCCGAGTTCCGGCCGGGAGGCGTTCCACAGTGTAGGTGCTATGACAGAGAACGCCCTCCGGCGGGTAGCAGTCAGCCTTGCGAGTTTAGCTGAAGGTATCTCCAGGAGATTGGAGTCCTCAGACCGAAGTGATCTCGGAGGGCAATATGGGGTGAGACGGTCCCTCAAGTACGCAGGCCCCAGGCCGTGTAAGGCCTTAAAGGTGAGGACCAACACTTTGAAGGTGATCCGGTGCTCAATTGGCAGCCAGTGCAGATCCTGCAAAACAGGTGTTATGTGGGCGCCAGCTGGCGTGCCAGACAGGAGCCGGGCGGCAGTGTTCTGCACTAGCCTGAGCTTCGGGTCACCGACAGAGGAAGGCCAACGTAGAGCGCGTTGCAGTAATCCAGCCTTGAGATGACTGTGGCTTGGATCACCGTGGCCAGATCGTTCGGGAGAGATAGGGGCCAGCCTCCTTGCCTGTCGCAGATGAAAAAGCGATCTTGCTGCCCGCAGAGACCTGGGCCTCCATGGTCAGCTGGGAGTCCAAATGGACCCCCAGGCTCTTTACGGAAGGCGATGGGCATAACACCGCACCGTCCAGTCTCGGAAGCTGGACATTAACATCACCCGGGCGACCCAGCCACAAGATCTCCGTCTTCGCCGGATTCACCCTCAACCTACTGGCTCGCAGCCATCCAGTAACTGCTTCGAGGCAGTGTTGGAAATTATCGGGGACAGAACCCGGCCTGCCCTCCATCCTCAGAATGAGCTGGGTGTCGTCAGCGTACTGGTGACACTCCAGCCCATAACTCCGCACCAGCTGTGCAAGCGGCTGCATGTAGATGTTAAATAACAGAGGGGAGAGAATGGCCCCCTGGGGGACCCACAGAGTAGTGGGGAGTCCTCGGAGACCACCTCGCCCCTCCTCACACGCTGAGACCGCGGGTGGAGGAAGGAGGTCAGCCATTTATGGGCTGGCCCCCTCACTCCAGCCACGGCCAGGCGGTGGATCAATAGTTTGTGGTCGACCGTGTCAAACGCTGCCGTGAGGTCCAATAACACGAGCAGCGCAGACCCGCCTTGGTCGAGCTGGCAGCGGAGTTGGTCTGTGATGGAGACCACAACCGTCTCCGTCCCGTGCCCCGAACGGAAGCCGGACTGGAAGGGGTCTAGCCATGTTGCATCATCTAAGAAGGACTGCAACTGCTCCGTTACTGCCCTCTCAACTACCTTCCCCAGGTACGAAAGGTTCGACACTGGTCGGTAGTTGGAGGGAACCTCCGGGTCTAGTGACGGTTTCTTCAGTAATGGAGCTACCACCGCCTCTTTTAAGCACTCTGGAAAGACTCCTTGCTCAAGGGAGCTGTTTACGATGTTCAACAGAGGCCCACGTAACCCCTCCAGGCACGATCTAACAAGCCAGGAGGGGCACGGGTCGAGGGAGCATAGACCATATAATGCAGTTTCAACTGAGGATGGGAATAGTTTAGGGCTCAGCATTCAGTATAGGGCACACGGTTTATGGGTGTGTCTACATCAGGCATGGACAAACTTTGGCCCTCCAACTAAGGATGAGAATAGCTGAGGGGGAAAAAGGAAAGGGCCTTCGGCTGTTAGGAATGGTGGGAGTTAAAGTCCAAAACACCTGGATAGTCAAAGTTTGCCCATACCTGATCTACACTGCAAAATTAATGCAGTTTAGTTCCGCTTTTGCTGGCAAGACTCCATGCTGCGCGATCCTGGGCATTGTAGTTTGGAGAGACACCTGCACTTTTCAACAGAGAAGGGTCAAGACATTGCAGAATTGCAAATCGCATGGCAGTTCAAGTGGTGTCAAACTGCATTAACTCTACAGTGTAGACACCCCCCCCCCCCCAGTAAGCAGCCTTGAAATGGGATGAATTTGGGCAAGGAACCAAAGGGCTCTTCCTTCTTTCTGCAGTTGGCGAAAAGTCCAACAGATGGCATCGTTTTATCAAGCGTTCCTAAAAAATATGTGAGTGTGTTTTTCGGGGAGAAATGGGTATCGGAAATTTGCAACTTGCATATTCTATCATAGATAAACCCTGTGTGTGTGTATCTATCTATCTATCATCAAAGGGAAATCTATCTATTCCACTTCCTCCAAAGCAAGTGTGTGTGTGTGTAGGGTATAGCTATGATAGAATATGCAAGTTGCAAATTTCCGATTTTATTTATATATATATATATATAATCAAAGGGAAATCTATCCATTCCACTTCCTCCAAAGCAAGCAAGTGTGTGTGTGTGTGTGTGTGTGTGTGTGTGTGTTATGTATGCACTTTGGAGGAAGTGGAATGGATAGATTTCCCTTTGAATCTCTATATTTTCAGCCATTTAGAGCTGCTAACTCTTTTTTTTCTTTAAAAAAATATTTGTATTGAAAATATTGAAAATATAATAAATATAATATAACTAACTTTTTTTCTTAAAGGATTCCATATCTTTATAGAGTAGACTCCCAGTTAATCAGAATTCAAGCAACTGGCAATAATAATGATAATAATAATTTATTTTATTATTTACAGTATTTATATTCCGCCCTTCTCACCCCGCAGGGGACTCAGGGCGGATTACAATGCACATATACAGTATATGGCAAAAATTAAATGCCATTAGACATACGAGTACAACATATATAGACAGACACTGAGGCAATTTAACATTCCAGCTTTCCGGTTTCATGAGGGTATGCTCGATTCCGGTCACAGGGGGAGCTGCCACTTCCCCATCCACTTGTGACACCGAGTCCTTTGATGGAGTCCTTCCTCATTCTTATACACACTGCTGGAAAGAATTATGGTGTCATGAATTAGTTAGATTAGCCTCCCCGCATAAAGCAGTACCTAAATTTCCTACTTGACAGATGCAACTGTCTGCCGGGCTGCATAGGTCAACAGCAAGCTAGACTACTCCGACCCGGGCTGGCTTTGAACTCATGACCTCTCGGTCAGTAGTGATTTAATGCAGCTGGCTACTAACTAGCTGCCCCACAGCCCAGTCCATAATCATTATCATCATCATCATCATCAAAGTAGTAATACTTTGACTTTTATAAAAGCTGTTTTTATAATACAGAAAAACAGTAAAACCACATTAGGTTTGCCTTTATTTGTCTTCATTTCCTTTTCAATATCAGTATCAAGAAAATGCAGAATATGATATGGTATAGTATGGGATATAGTATTGGTTCGGTTAATTTAAATGGGAACTCTCAAGCAACCAGGAACGGCATTTATCGGGAATTGACCGATCTCCATAGGTGCTGGTTAACTGAGGCAGGATCTACTGTGCTGTATAATCCAGATTATTTTCTTTGAACTGGATTATATGAGTACACACTGCCATATAATCCAGTTCAAAGCAGATAAACTGGATTATATGGCAGTGTAGATCCATCTTGAGAGTCTACCGCAGTGTTTCTCAACCTTCTAGTGCCGCGACTCCTTAATACAGTTCCTCATGTCGTGGTGACCGCCAACCATAACATTACTTTCATTGCTACTTCATAACTGTCATTTTGCTACTGTGGTGAATTGTAATGTAAATATCTGATATGCTGGATGTATTTTCATTCACTGGACCAAATTTGGTACAAATAACCAATATGCCCAAATTTGAATACTGGTGGGGCTGGGAAGGCATTGATTTTATAATTTGGGAGTTGTAGTTGCTGGGATTTATAGTTAACCTACAATCAAAGAGTGTTCTGGACTCCACCAACAATGTAATTGAACCAATCCTGGCATACAGAACTCCCATTACCAACAGACAATACTGGAAGGGTTTGGTGGACATTGAGCTTGAGTTTGGGAGTTGTAGTTCAACTACATCCAGAGAGCACTGTGGACTCAAAAAATGATGAATCTCAATCAAACTTGGCACGAATACTCAATATGCCCAAATGTGAACACTGGTGGAGTTTGGGGGAAATAGACCTTGACATTTGGGAATTGTAGTTGCTGAGATGTATAGCTCACCTACAATCAAAGAGCATTCTGAACCCCACCAACAATAGAATTGGGCTAAACTTCCCACACGGAACCTCCATGACCAACAGAAAATACTGTATTTTCTGATGGTCTTTGGCGATCCCTCTGACACCCCCTCGCGATCCCCTCAGGTTGAGAAACATTGGTCTACTCTGTAATGTAGACAGCTTGCAGATAGAATTGTTGCATTTATTATATATCGAGAGAGAGCTAGAGAACTCAGGTCACTACATGCCAGAACCAATCATGCTAATTGATTACAGTAGAATGATTTCAAAAGATTGAATAAAACTAGTTTAAATTAGTTTATAACTATAGAAATCTAATTATCTATATATGTATATGCAAGAGGCAGGATAGTATAGTAGTTTGCACATAGGGCTATGGCTATGGAGATCAGGGTTCGATGCTCTGCTTGGCCATGGAAACTTATTAGGGGACCTTGGACAGGTCACATACTCTCAGCCCAGGGTTTCCATAAATTGGGAACAACAATAGCTTATATACATAAGGGTTATGCTAAACTTGTTTAAGCTACAGGGTCACACTGAAGGATCTAGAGCAGAGCTTTCCACATTTTTGTGTGTTGGTGACACACGTTTTAGATGTGCATCCTTTCATTCGGGCTTACTAGCAAGCTGGAGGTTAAACCAACCTCCTAAGAGAGATTCATACAACGTATACTGTATATATAATAGTTTCATATAATTTTACTGTTTTAACGAGGTTTGGAAACTTGACACTTCTTATGTGCTACAGTTGATTCTTGCATAGTTCCCTCTATAGCAGAATGGGCAAACTTGGGCCCTCCAGGTGTTTTGGACTTCAACTCCCACGATTCCTAACAGCCACTAGGTTGTTAGGAATTGTGGGAGTTGAAGTCCAAAACACCTGGAGGGCCCAAGTTTGCCCCTGTGTGCTTTATAGCCTCTTCATTGGATTCCTCACAATCATCATAGTGAACAGATGATATGATTGAGAGAAAGAGAGGGTAGATAGATAGATAGATAGATAGATAGATAAGGTTGAGAGGGAGAGATATATGATTGATATATCAGTCACAAATTGGGGGAGAAGCGGAGCAAATTTACTTTGGGTTCTAATTCACATTTGATCCAAGCCAACCATGGTGTTGAACCCTATCACCCAAAATATGTCCAAACTGCATTGGAGTTCAGACTAAAACCCAGAGTGGGTTCACGCACGCCATTAATATGGGAGCACAAGGTGTGATTTTTAGGAAAAGACTTAGATACAAGCTGCCAGGGTTTGGTTTCATTTCATTGATCTCCTAAACGTGCCGCTGCATTAAGTCACTTTGGTGAAAAAGCAGCAACAGGGCCTTGCAGGGTCTCTGCAAAAAAATAGATTTATTGCAGCAAAAGCTGTAAAGAGACTAAGCAGAGAGAGGCTGGGATGAGAAAAAAGCTTGCCTTGAACCCACGCAGGTAGAAATGATGGAGAGAGATAGAGCAATGCTTCAACCTATGCCATGCCGTGGCCCCAATGACACTGCCATATAAAATCCAGATTGTCTGCTTTGAACTGAATTATATGAGTGTAGACTCATATAATCCAGTTCAAGGCAGATAATCTGGTATCAGATACTGGACTTTATGGCAGTGTAAATCCAGCCACAGGTAACCGACATCCATGGGGATTGATGGGTGCCACATAGTTATTGTTTCTGGTTGCTTGAGAGTTTCTCTTAAAAATAGGCGTAACACTTGCTGTACCCCATACTATACTCTGCATCAACATTATTAATGTTGAAATATGGTAATTAAAGTCAAAGGGAAAATTAACTTAATGTAACATTTCTGCTAACATTGATATTTTAATTTTAATTTAAAGTATTATTTGTTTTGATTTTTTTTTGCCAATTGCTTAAGAGTTCCAGAAAACTGAGACTCCTTCTATACTGCCATATAAAATATATTTGTTTATTTGTTTGTTTGTTTACTGCATTTCTGTCCCGTCACTTCTCAACCCCCGAAGGGGGACTCAGGACAGCTTACATTGTGTCCTGTTAAGAGGTTATTACAAGCAATAACAATAATAAGATCACAAATTAACATATCATAATTAAAACAATACATAATTAAAAACCATACATAAGCCAACATTGAAACAGTAAACCAGTCTCGTTAGTCGTATCATCATTGCAATTCGTCCCTTTAAAGTGCTGCACTACATCTATTGACCAAAAGCCTGGTCCCAAAACCATGCCTTTAATTTCTTTCAAAAGGCCAGGAGGGAGGTGGCCGATTTTATCTGAGTTGGGACTGTGTTCCATAAGTGGGGAGCCACCGCCAAGACGGCTTTGTCCCTCGTCCCCACCAGGCGCATTTGAGCTGTTGACGGGAGTGAGAGCAGGGCCTCCCCGGATGATCTTAGATTTCGAGGTGGGACGTAGGGGTGCTCATTATATGTTATTATCTCATTATATGACAATGTAGACTCATATAATTCAGCTCAAAGTAGATAATGTAGATTATCTGATTTGATAATGTGGATTATATGGCAGTGTAGAAGGGGCCTGAGTCTGCTATATAAGAAAACTAGCATCGTCTGATGGATTTGAGTGTTGGACTAAGGCCCTATATCTACACTGCCGTATAAAAACCGGATTATCTGCTTTGGACTGGATTGTACACAATGTAGCCTCTAATAATCCAGTTCAAATCAGATAATCTGGAGAAGGAGCCCAAATTGGAGTTGAGGCAATGATTACATTGACATATAATCCAGATTATCTGATTTGAACTGGATTATATGAGGCTATATCTACAATATCATATAATCCAGATTTCCAGATAACCCAAATTATGTGCTTTGACTTGATTATATGAGGCTGGGTGTACATTTCCCTCTTTCCCACGATCCAATCCCACATAATCTAGTTTGAGATGGATTATAATAGTTTACACTGCCAGATAATCTGGGATAAACAGATATCTGGGATCAGATCCTGGGATATAGGGTGGTGTAGATCCGGCCATAGATGAGCCTGAGTCTACACTGTCATATAATCTAGTTAAAAGCAGATAATCTAGGGCTGGATTTACACTGTCATGTAACACAGATGATCAAAACAGATAATCCAGATTATCCCATTTGAACTGGATTATATGTGTCTTCACTGCCAGATAAATTGGTTTTATATGTCTGTGGAGATGCGTAGATTTTATATAGCAGTGTCCATGGGACCTGAGTTGAAGGTATACAATACCAACAATACGGAGAGAGTTCCACTATGCAAATCCACAAAAAGGTACCGTAAATAAATATTCCAAGTTTATTTCAGATGCCAGCTCCGTATGGCTGGAAATGCTCCTTCAAGGAGTTGACACCTGTCAATCGTTTGCTCGAACGGTTTACATTTCTGCTCCTTGGTCCTTTTCCTGGATGCTGAACCTTCCTGGCACTCCAAAGGCTTGTTCGATCCCTCGGTCGGTCGGGTGACACCTTCCCGGAGGAGCCTGATTTAATGCACTCGGATCGCAGCGTGATTTAATACAGAGAGCCCTGTTGCTATTCATAGAACCGTTCCGCTTGATTGGGTTTTGGTTTTTTAATCTGCATTGTTGTCAGGATGCTTTAGAGCAAGGATGGGGGACATGCAGCCGGTGGGACACATGCGTGCCCCACAAAAAAAGCAATTTTGTGGCCTACTTTTCTCAATTATTGGGGGAGAAACTCTTGTTCATAAATGCAGGATCCAGTCGTGATTTATATAAGCAGTTGCAATATTTTTCCAAAGTTGGTTGCAACTACTAGTCAAGTTCTCCTTCTTTGCAAAAGTTATCTCCTCTCCATCTAAAACAAACAGGAAAAGAGGGGAACATGGGGCTGATCTCCCTCCACAGTTCCCCCCAATTCCATTACACTATGTCACAAAAATTGGGGGGTGGGGGAATCTGTTCCTGATTTGGAAGTGTTATTTCCTGTTTAATTGTGTCGTCCTTACTTTGAAAGTAGTTATTATACTCCAGAAACGTTGCTTTTGTGCCTGCCACTAACTAGGTTGAATTGGTTGAGATTCTATGAAAGATTCATTGAAAAACTATAGCAAAATGTGCCTCAGGATGTCCTCTTCACAGGCACAAAGTTTGTGAAGTTCAATAAACTGTCTCCCTGTTTTTTTTATTATTATTACTAGCTGAGGACCCGGCGGTGCCCGGGTTATTTGAGGAAGGCATTGTGTGCCAAGGTTGGTTCCTATTAGATGTGTATGTGGCTTGCAGTGGTCTCAGGAAGTTAGTGAAGGTACTGCAAGTCCCATTGGCCATGGTCCATCCCCCTCCCAACAGCACCAGGATGTAGAGTGGGTCATGGGGGCTCTTAGTGCCACGTTTGGTGTTGATCATTCATTGGATGAGGATCGCAGTAGTCTCAGAAGGTGAGTGAAGGTACTTCAAGTCCCGTCATCCATGGTCCATCCCCCTCCAAACAACACCAGGATGTAGAGTGGGTCATGAGGGCTTTGTGTGCCAAGTTTGGTCTTGATTAGTCATTGAATGAGGGTCGCAGCAGTCTTGGGAAGTGAGTGGAGGTACTTCAAATCCCATCATTCGTGGTCCATCCTCAATACTGCACCAGAATGTAGAATGAGTCATGGGGGCTCTGTGTGCCAAGTTTGGTCTTGATCAGTGTTTGGATGAGGTTGGCAATGGTCTGGTGAAATGAGTGGAGGTACTTCAAGTCCCATCATCCGTGGTCCGCCCTCCGAACTGCATCAGGACGTCCATTGGGTCATGGGGGCTTTTTGTGCCAAGTGTGGTCATGATTATGCACTGGATGAGGGTCGCAGCGGGCTTGGGAAGTGAATGGAGGTACTTGACATCCCATCCTTCATGGTCCATCCTCCTCTAAACTGCAGTAGGATGGAGTGTGGGTCATGGAGGTACTGTGTGCCAAGTTTGGTCTTGTGGTTCAGGGCCCTCCGCACACATACATACATACAAACATTCCGCTTTATTAAGGTATACAGATGATAGAACCAATTAGGAAATGACATTTATAATCCAGGAACAAAAATGGTGTTACATAGTATTATTTGTAACGTGCAACAAGTATTGCTATCCATTATGTAGTAACTGGTTTCACATTTCAACATGTTATTTTCTCGTGAACAAGAATGATCGATTTTTCACTTTGAATCCATAATTGATTTTTTAAAATGTTATTTAGAAATGTACCCAGAAATGTACCCAGAAATTTGTCGTTATATAGGAAATTGGAAAACAAATTTGAATTGGCGCAAAGTGATCCAGACTATGAAAATAAATATCTTCTAAAGCAGTGTTTCCCAACTTTTTTTGAGCCGCAGCACACTTCTAACATTTAAAAAATCCGGGGGCACACCACCAACCAAAATGACACAAAATGACACTCTAACACAGTAAAGAACGGCTGGGGGATGGTGGCCTGCTGGGAGCAGCTGCTGGGAGTGCCAAAGACCATGTCCTGCCTCCCCTGGCTTCAGCTCTCCAAGCAGCTACTCCAGTTTTGAGGGGGCAGTGCCAAGCCAGCGGTGGCAGAGCCAGCACAATGCTGACTTGGCACTGTCCCCTCAAGGCTGGAGCAGCTGCTGGGAGTGCCGAAGCTGGGGGAGAGGGCGGAGCCAGGCCGCCCCATGCCCTGCCCCCTCCCCCCGCTTCAGCTCTCCCACAGAGGAGGAGCATGAGCGGTGGATGGGCTTCAGTGGGCGGGGCTCATCCTCCGCGCGGCTTCAGCGAGCAAGGGGCGAGAGTCATGGCGGGAGTCATGGCGGATTGGAGGCTGACTGGGGAAATGGCCGAAGGAGCCGGCGCCCTGGCCCCTTCTTCTTTTTCTTTGCCGCCTGGCCCTTCCTCCTCCTCCCCCAAGTGGCAGGAGGAAGGGGGGCAGAGAGCTTTTCTCGCAGCACAGCAGGAGGTCCGTCACGGCGCACTAGTGTGCCGCGTCACAGCGGTTGGGAAACACTGTTCTAAAGGATTCCATGACCAAAAAAATTCGGGAACTGCTGTACTACGGAGTGTGGGAAGTACTTTTATCCCATTTGTATCCTATCTCCAATTGGCCTCTGCTTGTTTTCCATTTGGCAACCTTAGCTGGGTACCATGGATCTGTGGACCCCAAATTGTGAGCAAATATTTATTTATTTATTTATTTATTTATTGGTTCAATTTGATATACTGCTCTCTCTGACGCCCAGAGCGGTTTACAACAGTACGATATACAATAGACATGGGAAAGACACAAGGAGAGGGAAGGGGAGGGGGGGAGGGAAGGAGTCAGCAACGATGCCCACTAAGGTGCCACCCCGACATCAAAAGAGGGCAGGCGGGGCGGTCCCAGTAGGATCGCTGGTACTAGGAGGCTGGCGGAGGGCAGAGACCATCGTCTCCCATAAGAGAGTCCACGATGGGGGTCCCGGTCCATCCGCACAGTGGCCTCGTTAACTTTCACCCTGATCTGGTGGGTCCTTTGGAGCTGCGACTGCTTGTAGCAGGAGCTCCAGATCGTCCTGGCTAAGAACGTTCTTCGAGGCCGCACCACTCTCGTCGTTAATCGTCCTTCATCTGGGGGGCCAGCAGGGGCGCTGGCTCTATGGACCCGGTCCTTTCGGTCTCTCCGGCAGGGAGCTGAACCTGGCCTCCGGTCAGAGGCGCGGGGGATGGCGTACTCGCCTCCCTTCTGTTTCCGGCGCCGTATCCTCCTCTTCCGGGGGCCGCATTTCTCCCTAACCGGATTGCTGCTAGGAAAGGAGTCATCCGGGGGCGGGGCTTCCGAGACTTCCGGCGGGCTTCGACCACTGCTTCCGGGTGCTGCTCCTTCATGGGGTCCGAGCACATGGAGTGGCTGGGCGTCTTCAAGGACGCCCGCCATGTTGGGTCTTGCCTCCTCCAGGATGCTCCCCCAACTTCTCCCAGCACACCGCCGCCTGGAAGCGTCTCGTGGAGGGGCCAGGACCGCGGAGATGTCAAACTCAGCAAGCGGCGAGCCCGGCAGCACCGACGAACCTCCGGGACCTCCGGGAGCTGACAGTGAGTCCTAAGGGCCACTAGAAGGGACCTCCGTGGGGGGGGGGGTGGACTGGGAGTCGTCGCAGTCATCAGCGCCCGATGCCATCATGGGAGCGCTCTCCACCGTGGGGGTCAGTGCGTCCCCGGTCACCGGGATAGGTCCCTGGGTGTTGGTAGGTCGGTCATCGGGTTTTGGGACAGGCATCTCTCGGACGGCCTCCAAAGAGCTGGCGGGATAGTCCCACGATTGATCCCAGGCGAACTCGTGGTCAGCGGAAGCTGCGGGAGCTCGCGGGGGATCGTCGGAGCTGCTAGGCCTCAGGTTCAAGATAGGGAACTGCGCTGGAGGGATCCCTAGTGTCTCCAGCAAACCACCGAATCTATTTCCAAATTCGGTGATGTGGTCCATGAGTCTGGTATATTCTACAGGCAGCTCAGTATAAGCATAGGAGTCAAGCTGGCCGGCAATGGGGTTCCGGTCCCCCGCCACGGCCTCAATGGGGAGCTGCTCCGTAGGGCTCCATGCGCCTCACAGGGCAGGGTTCCCGGGCCGGTGGGCTGCTCCGCCTTCATAGGGGTCATCATGGGGGTCGTTAGAAATGATGGGGGCGGACTTCTGTCGGACGATCTCCTCCCGAACCTTCTTTTGAAGCACGCGCCCGAGGCCGTTACCGGTCGGATGACCCAGCCACTCCCGGACAACCGAGGCGTCTCCGGTAGTTCTGACGCTTTTCCCAGCCAGATTGCTCCCTCCGATGTCTGCGGGTTGCCGAAGACGACCCCCAGGTTCTGGCGATCAACCGTCGTCTCCTCGAAGAGAGGGTGACAGGATCGACTCAGTGTGTCCGGGGAATCAGGGAGACCATGCCGGAGCTCACCCGAAGGGAGCTCCACAGCAGTCGCCATCTTGAGTCTTATACTAGTCACAGGGAGCTTTCTGCATGCCATCTCCTGTTCATTTTGGATCCTAATGTCAAATGTGGCTACTGGATCAGTTATGGTTCCTGAACCTCCAAATCCTTGCCTCCATTTAAGATAAACTTGCAATTTTCAGGTCTTTTTTAACCCCTCCAAAACACCAAGAAAACCCCTTCATGTATGAAATTATTTGAAGATATTTGCATCCCTACCCACATCCCAAAACCCCATCTTTATCCCAAATAACTCATTCTCCTCCTCCTCCTTCTTATTTTGCAATCCATTTCAAAATTATGGCAGAAAGGATCATAGAGGAAAAGAGAATTATATGGGCTTAATGGGATGGGAGGAGTATCCTGCAATGGAGACTTTGGCCCCTTCTACACTGCCATATAGTCCAGATTATCCAAACAAATAATTCACATTATTTGATTTGAACTGGATTATATGAGTCTACACTGCCAAAGCAACCTGGATTTTATATGATGCTGCAGAAGGGGTCCTGGACTCTTGGTCACCATATGTTGTTGTTGTTGTTGCCCCACTTTATTTCCCCAATGGGGGCTCAAAGTGGCTTGACATAAAACATTAGTATACAATTTAAAATATACAAATATGCAAAAAATTTTTTAAAAATAGTTTTTATTGGTTTTATATATTTGGTGATACATGAAATGAAATAAAGATATAGTGATGTGAAAGAAATTCACGATAGGAGTTGATTTGGTGGGGTTTGGATAGTTGTTGGGAAGGGTGTGAAGATCAGGTGGGGTGGGGAAGAATAGGAGGGGAGGAAAAGGGGTAGAACAAAGCAGTGAATACAGATATATACATATGACTTCCATTCTTCTCTAAGTAGGTTATTCTCTATTTGTTCTTAAGTTCCTTCTTTCTCATATATTCTTCAAACATTGTCCAGTCTGTTTGTTTTCTTGGGTTTCCCGTATTTTTCCTCAGGAGGTAAGTTAATTTGTCCATGTCCTTTATATTATAGATTTTATGTATCCATAGGTCCTTGTTGGGTATTAGATCTGTCTTCCATTCTTTGGCAAAAACCATGCGCGCTGCAGTTGTCACATATACAAAAAGTTTATCTTTATTTTCATCTAATTTTAATTCATCATCATTCAATCCCAGTAGGTAATATTCAGGTTTCAAGGGGAATTTAACTTGAAGGATCAACTGTGTCTCCTTATGGATCATTTTCCAATATTCGTTGGTTTTTTGGCAAGACCACCACATGTGGAAGTAACTTCCAATATGAGAGTTACATTTCCAACAGAGTGATTGGCTTTTATTATACATTATCCCTATCTTTTTCGGTATTATGTACCATCAATGGAACATTTTTAACCAATTTTCCTTTAAATCGGAGGCATATGTATATTTAACCTTTTTGTTCCATAATTTTTGCCATTCCTTTAACTTTATCTGTCTGCCAATATTTTTCGCCCAAATTACCATACAATTTTTTACTTCTTCAGTTTTGGTCTCCCATTCTAAAAGCTTGTTGTAAATTTTAGTTATATTTTTCTTGTCTAATTTGGACAATTGTATCCAAAAATCTTCCTTATCATAAAAGCCAGTTTTTTTGTCTTGATTATATATATTTCTAATCTGATGGTATTGAAGCCAAACATGCAAACATTAAAACAGAATTAAACATAAACAACCAGCACTAAAACATTCACAGTTAAAATGTATCAAAATATATTAATTCATCAAAACTGTGTTTCTTCCATTCTAAACCCCTGCTACACTGTCCTATATCCCAGGATCTGGTCCCAGATTATTTGCTTTGAACGCGATTATATGAGTCTCCACTGGGATTATTGTAGCCTGGTCAGATTCTGAGTGCTCAGAAGATGAGGAAGGAGATGCTGGGATAGATTCAGAGGGCCCAGCAGAGGATAGAAGGGGATTGGAGAGATTTGTTTTGAAATCTCCTGGCAGTTCCCAAGAGAAAGCGATATCAGTTCTCATGAGAACCTCATGAGAACCTAACAAAAGTGCAGGCTGAGAGAAATGTGGGAGACAAATGTTTGTCTACGTCAGGGCTGTCCAACTGCCGGCCCTGCAGGTGTTTTGGACTTCAAATCCCAGAAATCCTAACAGCTGGTAAACTGGCTAGGATTTCCGGGAGTTGAAGTCCAAAACACCTGCAGGGCCGGCAGTTGGACAGCCCTGGTCTACGTCAAGGTGCTTGGAATTGCAGAGACAGGGCATGCAAAAAAGACAGACTCGCTTTTTCCAGAGGCTTAGAGATAAGGAGAGGAAAAGCAGGTGTATGAGAAATGATGTTATGAGAGGGATTGAGGCCTTTTAAAGTGGTTCCTGCTGATACAATCATTTGTGAGAGCAACGTTGTATTAAAGTGAACAGCTCTTGGTTCCTGGTCCTACATTTGTATATGCATGTACTCAAGTTTCTAAGTTTGTTCCCGGTTCTAGTATCCTGTGTGGCATGGGTTGCCTGCCTTGGATTCATGCTATCATGTTTATGGATATATCTGGGGATTGACTCTTGAAACTGTATTTGAAAGGTTTCTGGGCTCTTGGCTATCTTGGAAATAACTGTTTGAACTTTAATTCTCCTTTTTAGATTTGCTTGTTTTTTTATACATTCTTCTCTTAATAAACTTTTACTTATGGGATTACTTGGACAGAGTGTGGTTTCTAGTGCAACAGGGATAAACAGATAAATCTGGAATCAGATCCTGGATTATAGGAGCAGTGTGGAAGAGGCCTGAGATGTACTTTTTCCCTATATAAACACCACTAAATGGGGCGCGTCTTAGCAATCGCAGGTGTATCTTATGGATTTTTGTGGTTGTCGGTATTCTACAATTGATGCCATCTTACAATTGAAGAAATATGGTAGCTGAACACCCTTGATCTAGAATCTTCCCAATTGGAGACACAACCCCATAATAGATCCCTTCCCTTGGTCACTAAAGATCTGGATCTTGTTTCTTCCCTTCCTTCTCCAGTGGTATAGGACTGGCCCGGGCGCACTTTGAGAAGCAGCCACCTTCCAACCTCAGGAAGTCCAACTTCTTCCACTTCGTCCTGGCCATGTACGACCGGCATGGGCAGCCGGTGGAGATCGAGAGGACGTCCTTCATCGACTTCGTGGAGAAGGACAGGGTGAGGAACCCCCCTAAAGCTAATGAAATCCCACATTTAAACCAATTTAGGGATACTTTATAAGCCTAAGGCATGGAGTCTTGGAATTCATAATTTGAATCTAAAACTCTATAGATCAGGCATAGGCAAATTTTGGCCTTCCGGGTGTTTTGCACTTCAATTCTCATAATTCCTAATAGCCAGTAGGCTGTTAGGAATTGTAGGAGTAGAAGTCCAAAACACCCGGAGGGCCAAAATTTGACCATGCCTGCTATAGATCATTCTTCTTCTCTGGACTCCAAATAGCTATCTGATGTTGGGGATGTTCAAGGTGGAGATCCTGCACTTGATATCTCATGCGATCCCTTCCATCTCTTGGATCTCTTGAATTCTCGTCGATACATTACCTTGGAAGGACGTCACAATGATGGTGATAAAAGTTCACAATCATAATGTTGGGGTAAAATATGAATTAAAGAATCAGCCATAGGCTGGTTAGTTTTAGGCCCTTTCTACACTGCCATATTAACACCCAGGTTATCTGCTTCAAACTTTATGACTGTGTAGACTCATATAATCCAGTTCAAAGCAGGTAATGTGGATTAACTGCTTTGATAATCTGGATTATATGACAGTGTAGAAGGGGTCCTCAGTGAGCCTGGCCAGTTTGACAATAGCTGACATCTCCATGGCTTGCATTGTTGGTCATTTCTAGAAATGAGATAACTGTAATATTATGTGTCCAAAACCAAAAATGAAGTGCTATAGCTATATATACTACCAAATCCTGAGAATATCATCTTGGGCCCCTTCCTCACTGCTATATATTCCAGATTATCAAAGCAGCTAATCCACACTATATGAGTCTACACTGCCAGATCAATCTGGATTTTATATGGCAGTGTAGATGGGGCCCCAACTAAACAACAAACAAGCTCTGGATACATTCAGTGTTGCTCACATACACTTCAGATAAAGATATATGCATTAGATGCTGCTGATTTGTTGTCTGAATTATTCTATACAATACTGTTACTTGGAATTAACTTTTTCTCAACCAGGGCTGTGAGTAGGTTGGACCGAAAGCAGTGTTGTCCACTTGCTTTGGCCAAAGTTATGCTTTGTTGCCTGTTTGCCTTCTTGCTCGGTTTCAGGACTCGTCCAAGCTTTGTGTCTCATATGGAAGCAACTATATGACTGATATTTTCAGATCCTACCCAATGACAACAGTAATACTACTACTATTGCTAGGGCAATGTGTGTAACCCACAACCATGACTGTCCCCTAGCCATACAAGGCTTCAAGGGTTCTGGTTGTCATGGTTGTTCCCTTCTTTCCACTTTTCTCCAGGAGCAGGATGGAGAGAAAACCAACAACGGCATCCACTATCGGTTACAGCTGCTGTATAGTAACGGTAAGTATGCTTCATCCTGGTACTAAATAGCCAAAATGCGCGAGATCCTGTTTGATCTTGGGAGTTAACTAGGGTCAGTCTTGGTTAGTACTTGTGAGGGAGACTGCCAATGGATCCCAGTTGTTGTCGGCTCTATTTCAGAGGAAGGGCTAAGAAAACCCCAGAAATCCATGGGGTGACAATAAGTCAACACACACAAAAAGCATACACACATGAACACAAGATTTGACCTTGGTCCTTTCCCTCAAAATGCCAAAATATATGTATTTTGTGGTGGTGGTGTTAAAATGTACGGATTTTAGGTCGTGTGTTTTAATTGTGTTGTGCTCCACATCGAACCTTGAGAAGAGGTGGGTAACAAATTATTATTATTATTATTACCACCACCATCAACAACAACAACAGAGAAAGAGATGCTTATTGGTAGATCCCCTTCTGTTTTTGCAGTTTCTTCTTCTGTCTTGGACATTCTGGGAATTGTAGTTCTTCAAAGAGCAACTCCCCAAAGTTCATTGCTTTTGCAATTCCAAACATCTCTGTGTTCCTTCCCCTTTTTTTGTTTCTCCACAGGACTTCGGACAGAGCAAGACCTTTATGTCCGGCTGATTGATTCCATGTCCAAGCAGGTGATGCTGTCTGGTCCTTAGAGGGATGGGATGGGGAGTGTTTTTGCTGGTTTGGTCACAATGGGGAGACAAGGAAGTATTTTCCCCAGGTGCTTCAGAGGAGCTACAAATGCTTGGTGATGACATATTTTTTCAGCTGCATACAGAGCAGCAGTGGAGGCAATAGTAAATTCAGTAACATTCAAATACTTAAATCCATGAATGCAATCCAATGGCAACTCTTTGAGGTTCCAGGCAGATTTTTTTGTCTTCTTAACCCTACTTGGAATTTCCTGGAGAGAAGTCCTTATATATTGTGGAATGAATGCAGTTTGACACCACTTTCATTGCCATGGCTCAATGTTATGGGATCTTGGGAGCTGTGGTTCTGCAAGGTTTTCAGCCCTCTCTATCAATGACAGCTTAATGCCTCAGCAAACTACAAATCCCAAGACTCCATAGCATTGAGCCATGGCAATTAAAATGCTGTCAAACTCCTTTTTAGCTTAGGTGTACCTTTGGTCTCCTCCCATTCAAGTATTAAACAGGCTCAGAAAAGTGTGCCTTTTCCTCTTTTACCCTGCTCAAAATGTCTCTTCTGTTTGCTCTTTTCGTGAGACTGTGGAAAAGTTACTTTTGAAGACAACAGCAAGGCTTGGAATACTTTTGGAAGGACCATGGGTCCCAGAATCATGTAGCTCACATGGATACATCTTAGGATACATCTATATTTTAGAGTTAATGTAGTTTGAGTTTGCTACCACCATTTGGTGAGGCATCAACTTTGGAAGACTGACTGCAAGTGTTTTGTTATTATATGTTTTTTTCTGACTTGTTGCTGTGTTGTGAGGCAGAGACTCAAACCGCATTCTGAGAGGGGCGGTTGTGACAAATAAATAAATAAAATAAGACAAGGCACAAGACTTTGTGAAAACTACACCAGCCAGGATTCAATAGCATTAAGCCATAACTTTTAAAGTGCTGCCAAACTGCATTCATTCTACAGTGTAGATGCACCCTGAGTCTCCTGAAACTTAACTTTTCCCAACTCTGGTTTCGTTTGCTTCCAGCCTCATTCTCTTGAGAGAGAACCCCAAGAGAAGCAGTTCCTCTCTTACAAATAATAGGAAAAGGCTTCATTAAGCTTCACCCTCATTAATCAACACCATTAAACGAGGAGGCGGGCTCTTGTTGGAGGTGTCGCTGTGGGTGACACCGGGGTGGCCCCTGCCATTTAGCACCAACTTAACACTTATGGTGCATCTACACTCACTGTAGAAGTATTGCAGTTTGATGTCGCTTTAACTGCCAAGCTTCAATACTATGAAATAGTTTAGTTGTAGTTCTACAAGGTCTTTCGCCTTCTCTGCCAAAGAGTGCAAACTACGCCTCCCAGGATTTCATAGCCATGAGCTAAAGCGGACCAAGTGGTGTCAAACTGCATTCATTTATAATTTTAATGAATTTCTGTTTGCTTCTTGGTTAGGAAGAAGGCGTCTCCTCTCTTTGAAAGTAGTTGAGGACTTGGTTTACAAATGTTTCATCTAACCTCAAATCCCCTCTTTCCTTCTTTTCTGCTTTCAGGCCATCATCTACGAAGGGCAAGACAAAAACCCAGAGATGTGCCGTGTGTTGTTGACGCATGAGATCATGTGCAGGTGAGCCCTGCTTCTCTTCCTCCTTTATCCTCTGTTATTGGTATTCATTGAGCCTCTTTGGAGCATCTCTAGAAAGATGTAGCAGACAGTGCCAAAAAGAGCAAACAAGATTATCAGGAGGTGGATGATTCCCCTCCAAAGATCCAGGTTATGGCTGATATGATGCCGCATGATGTCAACAATGTCATGTGATGGCAAAAAAAGCCAATGGAATTTTGGTGTGCATCAATAGGAGTACAGTGTCCAGTGCAAGGAAAGTCATGCTTCCCCTCTATTCTGCTTTGGTCAGACTACACCTGGAATCACACTGGGTCCAATTCTGAGCACTGCAATTGAAGAGAAATGTTGACTCTAAGCTGGAATGTGTCCAGAGGAGGGCGACTAAAATGAGCAAGGGTCTGGAGAACAAGCCCTATGAGGAGCGGCTTCAAGAGTTGGGCATGTTTAGCCTGTAGAAGGGAATGCTGAGAGGAGACATGATCAGGCCATGGATCGAGATGTGTGGGGAAGTCATAGGGAGGAGCTGCCCTGGAAACGGTTTTCTGCTGCCCTGGAGACTAGGACGCAATGGAACAATGGCTTCAAAATGCAGGGAGGGTGATTCCACCTGAATATTAGGAAGAACTTCCTAACTATGAGAGATGTTCCACAGTGGAACTCTCTCTCCGCCCCGGAGTGTGGTGGAGGCTCCTTTCTTTGGAGCCTTTTAAACAGAGGCTGGATGGCCATCTGCCAGGTGTGTTTTGAATGCAGTTTTCCTGCCTTGGCAGAATGAGGTTGGACTGAATGGTCCACAAGGTCTCTTCCAACTCAATGATTCTATGATTTTAGGAATTAGGATACCGAGCCAATTCCTAACAAGTAAGAATGGAGAGTACAGCCAGCTTTGGGAATCTCTTCTCTTATCTCCAATCATTGATCATTAAGTAGAAATAAGAGTGGGCACCCTTCTTGCCAGTTCTTTGGGAATGGGAGAAGGGACTTTCCCGTGGAAGCCACATGGGCAAACTTCATATTTACCCATTTCTGCAATAAAAAGCTATAATCCTTGGTCAGTATCACCCGATGATGGCAATGGATGGAGGGAGCCATTCTTTGGAGCGTGCACAGACCACAGATTTTTCTGCCACACAATGGGAAGACAGTGTTGTTGTTTCTTCAGTTTGTTCCAAAGGGACAATAATAAGACTTTGTAAAAATAAGGTTATTATTAAACTTATTATACACTACGGAATGAATGCAGTTAATCTCCACTTCAGCTGCCAAAACTCAACCATACAAAATCATGGAGACCCCGGTGGCACAGTGGGTTAAACCCCTGTGCCGGCAGGACTGAAGACTTGACAGGTCGCAGATTCAAATCCGGGGAGAGCATTAATGAGCTCCCTCTATCAGCTCCTGCTCCTCATGTGGGGACATGAGAGAAGCCTCCCACAAAGGATGGTAAAACATCAAAACATCTGGGCATCCCCTAGGCAACGTCCTTGCAGACGGCCAATTCTCTCACACCAGAAGCGATTTACAGTTACTCAAGTCACTCCTGACATGACAAAAAAAATGGGAGTTGTAATTTGACAAGTTTCTTTAGCCAAATAGTGCTGGTCCTTTACCAAACTATTAAAGCTATGGAATCCTTGGAGTTGTAGTTTGGTGAGACACACACTCTCTTGGGGAGAGAAGGTCCAAGTCATTGTAAAACTACAACTCCCGGGATTCCGTCACATTGAGCCAAACTGATGTCAAAGTAACGTCAAACTGCATTAATTCGTCCGTATAGATGCACCCCTGGTTTTGAATTCCTGCTTGGACATAGAAGCTCATTGGTTGGGTGGATAAGTCACTCTTTCTTGATCTCAGCCTTTCAAGAACTTCTTGAGAGTAAAAGGAAGTGGACTATGCGCCTGCCTGGGAGTCTGGTGGCATCTCCTTCGCTGGAGGTTTTCAAGCAGAGGCTTGGATTGTAGGGAGGGCTTGGATTGTTCCTGCCTGGTAGAAAGAGGTTGGACTGGATGGTCCTTGAGGCTCTCTTCCAACTAGGGTTCTAGGATAGCAATCACATTCTTGGCTTGGTGAACCAAAGACTTGGGTCGGTTTGTTGAACTCCAGGTTGCGGAGTCTTCTCTTTGGTCTCCTCCAGATCCCTGGTGCCCCATTAATGCCTGCCTTGTTTACCATCTTGGTGTTTGTGCCAATTAACCCATAGGCCTCAGAGCCAACTTTCATGGCTAATTGATCTCCAGGAACCTGGCTAACGATCCTGGGGGCTCGGGGAATAGAGAGCCAGGTTTGGAGGGTTGTGTTCCTCCCCGGCTCCCATGCCCCTTGGTTTTGTTGATGCGAGTCTCCCTTTGGGAGAGGGGGGGATTTAGAGCTTGCGCTTGTTTATCCGATTACTTATTCATTATATTTTAACGCAAGCGGTGGCACTTGGGAGATGGATGAAATTCTGAGGTTGCAGAGAGGTCTCAGGTGGAGACGCTGTCATGGGGAAGAAGGAGGAAACAGGCTTGTCGATTTCTTTTTTTACCTGCAGCTCTGATGACGTCACAACAACCCAAAGCAAGAGTCTGAAATTTTGAGGGCTGGCTTGAGAAAAGATGTGCACATGTGTGTGTTTATTCTCCATTTACTGGCCTGGTGTGATTGTTTTTAGTATTATTCAAATGGCAAATTGCAGCTTGCAGTAGTTGTTCAATGCATCATGCTTCACAACATCCTGTGCCATCATCGCAAGGGTTTCGACTTTTTGGTCTCAAGTTGGATTTCAACAGGGAGAAATGTAGGGTACCACACTAAGGCTGGATCTAGACTGCCATATAATCCAGATTATCTGCTTTGAACCAAATTATATGGCAGTGTAGACCAAACATGGGCAAACTTCCCTCCAAGTGTTTTGGAGTTCAACTCCCACAATTCCTGGCCTCAGACCCTTGCCTTTTCCTCCTCCACCTCTAAAGCCAGGAATTGTGGGAGTTAAAGTCCAAAATGCCTGGAGGGCTGAAGTTTGCCCATGCCTGGTGCAGACTCATATAATCCAATTCCAAGAAGATCATGTGGATTATCTGATTTGATAATCTGGATTATATGGCAGTGTAGAAATGACCTTATATAAATCCAATTCAAAGCAAGTAATGTGGATTATTTTGTCAGATAATCTGGATTGTATGGCAGTGTAGGAGGGCCCGTATACAGAGGGAAGACCTATTCCCACATGCAAAATTATCCCTCGAGGTTTCTACATTTGTGCACTATATGCCTGGATCAGCTTTATGGCGAATATGGGGAAAGTTCATTTTGGGGAGGAGAAGGGAATGTGCCTCTTTGCGTGTGAGAGTGGGTTTGCTGGAATGGATAGAATGACTCCATGCAATATTTGGGGGGAAAGCCCACTGAGGACGGTGATTTCACTAGAACATCTCTGAGCCAAAAACCCCGGGTTGAAAGGCCTCCTTCTTTAACCCTCTGAGCTGTTTCTGTGGAATTTAGGTGGGGCGGACTTTCTCTCCAACAATCGGATCCAGTTTTAATATCAAGAGGCCTTTGTGGGGGTTTTCTCTTGCAGAAGTGGATGTTTTTACATTTTAAGTTTGCTTGTTCAGCAAGGAAACATGTTGTTCTTCCAAACACTTCTGCCCAGCAGAGTCAATGATGAAGGATGATGGGAGTTATAGTCAAAAACTAAGTGGAGGGCAATATGATTCCAGATGCTCTGTTGTTCTGATCTGGAGATTAGAATTAATCTAGAGCAGATGGATTGGCAATAATAATAACAACAGCAGCAGCAGCAGCAGCAATGGATCGCTGATGTATGCTTGATGATGATGATGATAATGGATCATCAATGTATGAATCGTCAATGTTGCAATCCCAGGCTTTGACAAGAAGCAACTGGAAAAGCTTACATGAGATGAGGATTTAAAGATGGAACTGCAAAGACTCTGGCACAAGCCAGTCAAGAGGGTCCCTTGACTGGCTTGGCACACTGGGTGCAGTGCCTAAAGACCTTGGCCTGTACTTAAAAACAATTGGCGCTGACAGAAGCCCAGCTTACTGGGATCTGCATACATTATTCACCAATACATCACACAGTCCTAGACACTTGGAAAGTGTCTGATATGTGATCAAATACAAAAGAGCATAGTTATCTTGTTTGCTGCGTGGTAATCTTGTTGTGTATCAAATAACAACAACAATTATACTATGTCACACCATTTTTGTTCCTGACTCATTTCCTAATTGGTTCTATCATTGAAAACATGAAAAAGGGTTTATTAAACTGCAAAAATGTTGTTCTTGCAGGAGGGCCATCCTGCTATAGCACATTTTGCTCTCGTTTTTCAATGACTATCCCATCAAGTCTCAACCAATTCCACATAGTTTGTTTCATGAAAACAAAGTTTCTGGAGTAGAACAACTCCTTTCAAAGTAAGGACCAGACAATTAAACAAGAAACAACACTTTCAAACCAGGAACAGAAACTATTTCACTTTTTATTACATATACATACATACTTTTAAGGCCTTACATGGTCTGGGGCCGATGTACCTGCGGGATCCCTTGTCCCATACCGTCCCGCTAGACCGTTGCGCTCCAAAGAGCAAAATCTCCTGGTCATTCCAAATGTGAAGATTTAATGCAAAACAGAAAGGGATATACCTATCTTGTGTCACAGTACACTGTGAACGCAAGCCAATGAATATCACTAAATATGTAACAAAATATCACTTTTATCTACACAATAATATCAACAAGCAATGGGGGGTTCCCTCTGTGGCGTCATACCCTCAAGGTAACACAGTATCGTAACATAATCAATATAATAGTATGATACACATATAGAAGGTTTCGCTATCCTACAGGTTACAATGTAACTCTTAGCTCCCGCGAATACAGTGTTGGCTATATACAGTAAAGTAGTACAAAGCTCCAAGTTTCACCAGCTCAATGCCGAGTCCATGCGTGCCAACACGTATCGGATGATGGTACTCACTGTCCTGGTGTCCGTGTGTCCTCAAATGAGGTATAGCGGGTCCGCAAATGGGAAATATTTGGGAGAGGCGTTGCCGCACTTTGGGCAAATGCAGCCAAACTCCCGCGGCCGTTCCAAAACAAATTGCGCCAGGCCGTTATGCACGCTGTTGCTAAGGCACGCCGCAAACCTCTCTTCTTCGTTGCGTAGGAAAACTTTCACGATGTTGCAGCTTGTGTTTTGGCGGCGGTTTGAATCAAATTATTTGTATTATTTGTTCAAATTGGTTAACCTTACTTACTTGAACAAATAATACAAAATGGGAGGGGATGTAGAAGAGCACGAAAACTTGAAAGGAATAACTAGTAAAATATATAAGATAATAATTGAAATAAAGGAAGGAAAACAAAAAATAACACCCTTAAGGAGGTCTGGGAAGAAGACTTAGGGATAAAAATAAAGGAAACAGAGTGGCAACAATTGTGGAGACAAAGACATCTTAAAAATTTATCAATAAGGATTAAAGAAAATTATTATAAATTAATATGGAAATGGTACCTTACACCAGTAAGAATGGCAAATATAAATAAAAACTACTCGAAAAACTGTTGGAGAGGATGCCAAGAAACAGGAACATACATACATATGTGGTGGCAATGTAAATATGTAAGCAAATTTTGGGCGAAAGTATTTAAAGAAATAGAAGATATAATGAATATTAAAATAGAAAGAAGTCCTAGTATAGCTTTATTATCATTATATAATAGTATACAATTGGAAAAAAAGGATAAAGATGCGATAACAAACCTATTAACAATAGCAAGACTGCTTATAGCAAGGAATTGGAAAAAAGAAATAAATATACAAATAGAGGAATGGTACAAGGAAGTATGGAAACTGGCAATAAATGACAAGTTAACATGTATATTAAAAGTAAAAAGAGGTATATGGAAACAAAGTGATTTTTATGAGGTATGGAGAAAATTTATTGAAAAAGGATTAGAAAAGGAAGAAGGAAGGTTACCTCCACAAGAAGAAATGAAATTTTGGACGAATGATATGTAAAAGCAGTGGCTTGGGGAGGGGGAGGGGAGCACAGCGGTGAGGGATACAAAAATGTATAAGAAAAACATAATGGCAGATGCTAAAGATTGAAGTATTGTACCTAGAAATGAATAATATGAATCTGCTGTAAATAGACATTGTATAATATTGTGTTGATAATGATAAAACAATAAAAATATATATTTTTTAAAAACCTCATGGGTGCCTGCAGGATGCACTCCTGCGCTGCGAAGCTAAATGGATAATTCTGTTGGCCTGTGAGTCTCCCAAAGGACTTAACGATTCTTTGACAATTAACCACATCTTGAGCTAATTAGCTCCACCCTTATGATAAGAATACTTAAACCATCATCTTTCCCCATTGAGTTACCGTATACGCGGTCTATACTTCTTGGTGATGCCCCTAGTGATTTGACCTTTGGTATGTATACTGTCTTCCCCCTACCCTATTTCCTATCCTTGTGTTTATTGCTATGATAGTGCATACTATGTTGTTATATTATAGATTTGTCTAATTGTGGATGATGGATGTTCCTGAATATTATTGAGAAGCTGTATGTACCTAGAGCCCCGCCCTGAGGAAGTGAAAGACGAAACGGGATTGGGCCCATTTATGGTTACCCGTAGGCGGATCGGAGCCTTCTCCTTGCCTTCTCGGAGTTCCCCCTTGGTTTCACTCCCGAACTGCTATCCTACGCTTCCCATCTACTTCATTCTCCCTCATCGTTTTCCTGTTCTCCTGTCTGTTACTTCTGCTATTACTTTGATTCAAACCGCTGCCAAAACACAAGCCGCAACGTCGTAAAAGTTTTCCTACGCAACGAAGAAGAGAGCTCAGCCATAGAGTCGGCCATAGAGTCCGTGGAAGTCCCCGGAGGTACCCTTAACGACCAAGTAGAAAGGTGGAATGTAGCCCTGTCTAAGGCTATCGACCAAATAGCTCCTAAATGCCTCTTCCGACCACGCAGTTTCCGCTCTCCGTGGTTCACCGAAGAACTGAGGTCACTGAAGCGCAAACGAAAACAACTGGAGAGTGCCTGGTGGCGGAAACCTAGCCAGACATCAAGAACAGCCTTCAGAAACATGTGCAAGACATACGAGCGGGCCACAAAAGAGGCAAAGAAAATTCACAACACCTCCCTAATAACAGCTGCGAGATCGCGCCCAGCGCAGATTTTCAGGATTGTCCGAGATTTGGTCACCACCAATCCGCAGCCAAAAACCAGGGACACTCCAGCCATCTCAGCAGAGGAATTCCAGGAATTCTTCATAGAGAAAATCACCACTCTTCGGCTAGACCTGCTATCCGTGCCTGAGGATACGAGTGAGAGGGTAGAAGAACTACATACACCAACTAACCAGATATTTGACCACTTCAAAGCCCTGAACCTGGAGGCAGTTAATAAAATCATCTCCACAGCACGGGCGACTACCTGCTCCACGGACCCGTGCCCATCCCATCTAGTTAAGGACTGCGCAGAAGGGCTCTCGATTCCCCTGATGCAGATAATAAATCACTCCCTGGAGTAGGGAATTTTCCCGGATGCCTTGAAAGAAGCCTCGGTCCGCCCACTCTTGAAAAAGCCAATCTGGACCCAGCAATGCCAGCAACTACCGTCCCGACTCAAACCTCCCTTTTCTTAGTAAGCTGATCGAACGCGCGGCAGCAACCCAGCTACAAAACTTCCTTGAGACATCAGAGGGCTTGGACCCCTTTCAATCAGGGTTCCGCCCCGGGCACGGGACCGAGACCATCCTGGTGGCCATCTCGGACGATATCCGCTGCCAACTAGACAAGGGAGGCTCAGTAGTTCTGGTATTGCTGGACCTTACCGCCGCATTCGACACGGTGGACCATGATCTGCTGATACGACAACTTGCCGCCATAGGGATACAAGGAACAGCTTTAGCTTGGCTTAGCTCCTTCCTGCGCGGACGTAGCCAGCGAGTTGAATGGCTAGGCCAAACATCTAGGAAATCTGTCCTCGAGTGCGGAGTGCCCCAAGGCGCCATATTATCACCAACGTTGTTTAACATCTATGTTCGGCCGTTGGCTGGTATAGCCCAGAGCTTCGGCCTAGGGTGCTACCAATATGCCGATGACACCCAGCTCCTACTGAAACTGGAGCCTGGCGCAACTTCGGTGCCCGAAAACTTCACTCGAGGCCTAGAAGCAGTGACAAAATGGCTCCGCGCCCACAAACTTAAAATAAATCCATCAAAGACGGAGATCTTATGGCTGGGCCGCCCAGAACCACCTTTCTCGCTGCCCCCCTTTGAAGGGGAACCGCTGATTCCGTCCCCCTCAGTAAAAAGCCTTGGTGTTATCCTGGACTCCAAATTGTCGATGGAGGCCCAGGTTGCCTCCACGAGCAAAAGGGCCTTCTTCCACCTGCGCCAAGCGAGACAATTGGCGCCCTATCTTCCGACGGAAGCGCTAGCTACAGTAATCCATGCCACGGTTACATCAAGGCTGGATTACTGTAACGCTTGTATGTAGGTCTACCCCGTCACTAACCCGCAGGTTTCAGATTGTGTAGAACGCGCCGCCAGGCTTCTCACAGGAACATTGATGAGATGCCACATTACACCATCTCTGCAGCGCCTGCACTGGCTGCCCATTGAGTATAGAGCCTTACACAAGACCTTGACCTTGGCTTTCAAAGCCCTACGGGGCCGGGGCCCAACATACCTAAAAGACCGCTTGCTGATGCCTGCTTACTCAAGGACCCCGCGGCCAGCAAACAAGAACCTTCTTCACGTACCAGGCTTGAAAGAGGCCCACCTGGAGACCACGAGACGGAGATCGTTCTCCGTTGCGGCCCCCGTTCTTTGGAACTCGATGCCACCGGACCAGAGAGCCTCCCTCGACCTGCCCCAGTTCCTGACCGCTCTGAAGACCTGGCTATTTAGGAAAGCCCATGGTTAATGCAGAACCAGGAACTCAAATACCGAGCCTGGCCCCTGCATTTAACCACTGAATATTTTAATCTAGTTTTAAATACTCTATTTTAATTGTGGAATTTGTTGTGTGTAAGTCGCCCGGAGCACTAACGTGGAGGGCGACTCAGAAATAATAAAGTCAGTCAGTCAGTCAGAGCTTTGCGGCGTGCCTTAGCAACAGCGTGCATTACGGCCTGGCGCAATTTGTTTTGGAACAGCTGCGGGAGTTTGGCTGCATTTGCCCAAAGTGCGGCGACGCCTCTCCCAGATATTTCCCATTTGCGGACCCGCTATACCTCATTTGAGGACACACGGACACCAGGACAGTGAGTACCATCATCCGATACGTGTTGGCACGCATGGACTCGGCATTGAGCTGGTGAAACTTGGAGCTTTGTACTACTTTACTGTATATAGCCAACACTGTATTCGCGGGAGCTAAGAGTTACATTGTAACCTGTAGGATAGCGAAACCTTCTATATGTGTATCATACTATTATATTGATTATGTTATGATACTGTGTTACCTTGAGGGTATGACGCCACAGAGGGAACCCCCCATTGCTTGTTGATATTATTGTGTAGATAAAAGTGATATTTTGTTACATATTTAGTGATATTCATTGGCTTGCGTTCACAGTGAAATGTGAAGATTTGTCATCTGTCCACAACCCGCCGGCGGGCTTTTTCTGTTGCAGCTCCAACTTTGTGGAACACACTGCCCGCTAGCATCCGCACCATCCAGGACCTTCTGCCATTTAGGAAAGCAGTTAAGACTCTACTGTTCCAACAGGTCTTCGGGGATGGCTAGACTACAGTCCTTTTCTGTGCTGCCGAGTATGCTGCCGCTGCGATCTCATCTGCCGTTTTAAATTGTTTGATTGTAGTTTTAATCTGTTTTATTGTGGTTTATAAGATGTCTGCTGATTGTATTTTATGAATTGTTGTGAGTCGCCTCGAGCCGTCTGGGGGCGGCGGCAGACAAGTGTGAAATAATAAATAAATAAATATTGTAATGATCCATCTGCTCGAGATTGATTGTAATCTGATCCAGACACATATTGCATGAAGGCAGAAACCACAAGGTAAGGTGAGGATTTATTTTTTTATCGTGTTAGAAGCAAATAGAGAATACAGTTATAATGTATTTTAAAAACCACAAAGTTAAAAACTTGGCATTATTCTAAATTTGCTTTGACCGGAAGCTAGCCACTTGGAGTGAGTGCCTTTGGTGTTGCTGTGAGAAGGTCCTCCATTGTGCATGTTGCAGGGCTCACACTGCATTGTAGTCAGTGGCCTGTGGTTTGCTCTTCTCCACACTCACATGTTGTGGACTCCACTTTGTAGCCCTATTTCTTAAGGTTGGCTCTGCATCTCGTGGTGCCAGAGCGCAGTCTGTTCAGCGCCTTCCAAGTCACCGAGTTTTCTGTGTGCCCAAGAAGGAGTCTCTCATCTCGTGTCAAGCATAGATTGATGTTCTGGGTTTTTGCCTGCCACTTTTGGACTCTGGCTTGCTGAAGTGTTTCTGGGAGTCTCTCTGTAGATCTCAGGAAGCTACTTCTTGATTTAAGGTGTTGGCATGCTGGCTGAACAGAGGATGGGCTGGAGATGTCAATGCCTTGGTCCTTTTATTACTGGCTGCTACTTAAGCAGTACCTATTTATCTCCTCACATTTTGCTTTCAGACCACTAGGTAGGCAGAAGCTGAGCTAAAGGCCAGAAATTCACCCTGACCTGGGCTTCGAACTGACAGCCTTTAAATTTACTGAAACTGGTGTTTTAACCTGCTGTGCTAAAGCCCGGCCCAAGAGGTTCAAAATGTTTGGAAAAGAAGAAAGAACTAAAAATATAAATTACTTTTTCCTATTAGGAGAGTGTTAACCAAATTGAATTTTCAAAATAGAAGTGAAGTTGCTTTATTCCTCAAAAAATGAGAATATCATTAATTGGCATTTAGCGAGGCCTCAGCATGTTTTGACAGAGAAGGCTAAAGATTTTGCAAAACTACAACTCCCAGAGTTTCATTGCATTGAGCCATTATTATTATCATTATTTGAAACACCACAAGGTGAGTCCACAGTAGACAAGATCACTCTGCTGGCTGTTGTATTGGATCACACGTCGGATACTTCCCAAGTGTCTAGGACTGTGTGATGTATCGGTGAACAATGCATGCAGATCCCAGTAAGGTGGACTTCTGCAGCTGGCATATGGTAATTTTGTCAGCGCCAATTGTGTTTAAGTGCAGGCCAAGGTCTTGAGGCACTTGAGGTCCAACAGGCGGCCCTGGGGCCATACACGGCCCTCGAGCCCCTTCCCTCCGGCCCCCTAACTTGTTTTAATAAAATACAAATTAAAAATAAAATGAAATAAAAAAATACCTACTTCCGGGTTTAGGCAAGCATCACGAGACTACGCCAGCCACAGACAGGATTTCGAGGGAGGTCTGTGGCTGCGTAGTCTCGCGATGGCTGCTGAAATCTCGGGTCCCGCGGGATTTGCGGCCGGCCTGTGCGCGCGCCTCCTCCTCCCTTGCGGCTGCTTCCAGGCCAGCCCCCATTCCCTCAGAGAGAGGGAGGAGTGAGGCAGGGAAAGCCCCTCCTGGCTCCGACCTCTTCCTGTGGAGGGCCCTCGCTTCCTGCCCCGCGGATGGGAGAGCCGCCGCGCCCGGCCTGAGCTTGGCCTCGGCTCCAGCAGGGCTCTTCGGGGCCGGCAGCGGCGTTGGTGCTTCGGCCCTGTGGCAGAGCTCCCGCAGTATGGGTAAAGAAGGGCCTGGCTTGAATCAGTCAATCTAAAAACAGTGGGACGTTGAATGAGGGGGGTGGAGGGGTCCCTCAGCGGCGGTTTCCTTGGTGACGCTTCCTTCCCCTCCTCCGCGCGCCTCCCCCTTGTTGTGCTGCCTTCCCCCGCGTGCAGGGCGCAACGTGGCTTCCATTGCGCCTGCCCCTGTGGCTTGTTTTCCCTTCAGGGAGGGAGGGAGCTCTTTGGGCCTCCTCCACCCGCCTCTGGGAAAGGAGGCCCCATCAAGCCCTGCGACGGCATTGAGGTGTTTGGGGTTTTTTTTGGTGTGTCCCAATTTGAGTGTGGACTCAAATAACTCAAAGGTATTAGGAAACATTCCCCCAAATCCACCAGTGTTCCCATTTGGGTATATTGAGTATTCATGCCAAGTTTGGTCCAGATCCATCATTATTTGAGTCCACAGTGCTCTCTGGATGGAGGTGAACTACAACTCCACAACTCAAGGTCAATTGTAAGTAAATTGGAGCCGGGGGGGTGGAGCCGGGGGCAGGGGCGGAGGCAGACCCTTCGGCCCCCCCAGGTGATCAGTGATCGAAATTCCGGCCCTTGGGCCCGTAGAAGTTGGACAGCCCTGACCTAGTGTGCTGATCACCACTGGGACTAGCTTGACTGGTTTGTGCCAGAGTCTTTGTAGTTCGATCTTTAAATCCTTGTCTCATGTCAGCTTTTCCAGTTGTTTCTCTTCAATCCTGCTGTCACCTGGGATTGCAACATTGACAATCCAAATTAATTTTTTTAACACGATCTTGAGGTCAGGAGTATTGTGCTCCAAAACTGTCAGTCTGAATTCAGAAGTCCCAGAGTAGTTTGATGTGTTCATTTTCTGTAACTTTTCAGACTTGTGATCCTACCAGTTCTTTGTTGCAGGCAGATGGTATTTGTGGCACAAGTTCCAATTAATCATCTGAGCAAGGGTGTTGTGCCTCTGCTTATAGTCTGTCTGTGCAATCTTCTTGCAGCAGCTGAGGATGGGATCTATTGTTTCATTTGCTTCCTTGCAGACTCTACACTTGGGATCTGTCATTGACTTTTCAATTCTGGCTTTGATGGCATTATTATTATTATTATTATTACTATGTTGTTGTTGTTTATTTATACCCTGCTTTTTCTCTCCACTCAAAGCCATGGCAGTTAATGTGGTGTTAAACTACATTCATTCCCCAGTGCAAATGCATCCTCAAGTCACGGCCCCCTCTCTGTTGTCCTTTAGGAGGTTGGTGAAGACCAGGATGTGGAACCAAGCCTTCCCAGAATAGGCTGAGATGGGCTATTGTCTGAATGTAGGACCACGTTTACAGATTGAGTGGAACTGTTTTAATGGCGATGTGGTTTTATGCTGGGTTTTTATGTATTTTAATATGTTGTTGTAGTTGTTTTTAAATTGTATAGCATGGAATTTTTGCTGTTATGCCGATCTGAGTCCCTCAATAGAGGTGAGAAGGTCTGGGTACAAAAGTTTTAAATGTTTTGAAACTGTATTTCTTCCCATTTGTGTGTGTGAACCGCTTTGCACATTATATTGGGAGGAAAGCATGGGGTTTATTGAATAAACAGACATAAGAGACAAGTTACTTTTCACCAGCATCTCAAGACAGATTGAAGCCATTGCTTCCCAAAAGTCATCATATATAATGGGAACGTATTGCGGCTGAAAAGTAATTCTCTGATAGTGTCTAGAAATTGTTTACAGTTCAAAACCACTTCAACTTCCATGACTCAGTGCTGTAGAATGGTGGGAGTTGTAGTATGAGGAGACGCCAGTGGTTTTCAGCAGAGAGGGCAAAAGACCTTGCAAAACTAGAACTCCCGGGGTGCCATAGCATTGAGCCATGGCAGTTAATGTGGTGTCAGACTGCAGCCATTCTACAGTGTAGATGCATCTTTGATTCTGGAGCCAGGTTTAGGTCATAAGATTGTGTCCATTCCTGATTTCCCTCTTTTTGTCCTTCCAGCCGCTGTTGTGATAAGAAAAGTTGTGGGAACCGCAACGAGACGCCCTCCGACCCAGTCATCATTGACAGGTAAGAAAGACCCTGTTGGGAATAGCAATCTTCTTCAAGCCTCCACTAGTTTTTATTATTTCGTCTTGTATGCCACCACTCCCCGAGGGCTATTTGTTAGTATATAATTCAGATTGCTTACTGTATTGTATACAGTAAGTGTGTATTGGTGTGCGGTTTTCCTTAACTCTATGCTGTGGGAAAGGCTGCAGACCACGTGACCAGATCTGGGACTATTCAGGACTCCAGTAGAAACAGTGGAACCCACCACTGTGTTGAACCTACCACTGTGTTGTAGGTTTTTCGGGCTATATGGCCATGTTCTAGAAGCATTCTCTCCGGACATTTTGCCTGCATCTCACAACCTCTGAGGATGCTTGCCACAGATGCAGGCGAAACGTCAGGAGAGAATGCTTCTAGAATATGGCTATATAGCCTGAAAAACCTACAACAACCCAGAAACAGTACCATTTAGAAGTCGGTGGAAACAGAATGCTTTAGAGAACTGACTTCATGAGATTATATTAGATTCTCAGACCAGAGAAATGCTTTAGATTATGGACTGTTGATTATGAGAAAGATACCCTGTGTTATCTGCGCAGAGAAACTACTTCCAATCCTATCTGTAACTGGATCGAAATGCAATGTACCTGTATGCTGAATACATGAAGTTTGTGAGTTAACCAACTGTGTTACTTTTAAAGAAGTCTTCTCTTGAGAGCATGATTTAAACCAAGATGTTTTAAGGGAGAGTAGATGTATATGTGGTGGTGCAGTGGGTTAAACTGCTGAGCTGCTGAACTTGCATACCAAATGGTTGGTGGTTCGAATCTGGGGAGCAGGGTGAGCTCCTGTTGTTAGACCCAGCTTCTGCCAACCTAGTTCAAAAACATGCAAATGTGAGTAGATCAATAGGTATTATTTATTTATTTATTTACAGTATTTATATTCCACCCGTCTCACCCCACAGAGGACACAGGGTGGATCACAGTGCACATATACATGGCAAACTTTCAATGCCATAGCCACACAACATATATAGACAGACACACAGAGGCTATTTAACTTTCCAGCTCCATGAGGGCATGTTCAAATTCCGGCCACTGGGGGAGCTGTTGCTTCACCGTCCACTTGTGACACCGCTGCTGCTTCACCGTCCACTTGCACACTGCTGGTGATTTTTATGGCGTCGTAAATTAGTTAAATTAGCCTCCTCGCATAAGCGGTACCTAAATTTCCTCTTTGACAGATGCAACTGTCTTTCAGGCTGCTAAGGTTAACAGCAAGCTAGACCAATGGTCAGGAGCTTACTCTGACCCGGGCTGGCTTCAAACTCATGACCTTTGATCAGTAGTGATTTTAATGCAGCTGACTCCCAACCAGCTGCACCACAATCCGGTCCATTACTTTCCCTTTGCGGGAAGGTAATGGTGCTCCATGGAGCCATGCTGGCTGGCCACATGACCTTGGAGGTGTCTACGGACAATGCCAGCTCTTAGGCTTAGAAATGGAGATGAGCACCAACCCCCAGAGTCGGACTCAATTAGACCTTATGTCAGGGGAAACTTTACCTTTATCTTTAGATGTTTTTTGGGGCAACTGAAATAACACTTCTGAAACTCTGTGATATGATGTTAGGAATTGTAGGCTTTGAAGTCCAAAACGCCTGGAAGGCTGAAATTTGCCCATGCCTGCTCTATGTGGAGTATAGAACTGGGAATACTCCAAATAAGAATGCAAATGGTGGGCCTGATTTGACCTGCAGGCCTTGAGTTTGGCATATGCGCCTTGGTGTATTGACTGCATGGGTTCCACCAATTGCTCGGTGGTGATTCTCTCCTGTCGTCTTATTGTGAAAAGTAGACCTCGCTTCTATCTTCGTGCTTCCTTTCTTGGGTTTCGTATGAAGGCCAGTGTGCAATGTGGTCAGAAATGTCACTCTCAACAGCTGGTTGCAGTATCATGACACAACTATGTAAAAGTGGTGCCTGGAGAAGCCAGAAACTATAGGGAAAGAGACCACATTGTTCCTAGATTTGGCAACCTGGTGGATAATTGTACCGATAGCGTGGATAACCAAAAAGAGAAATAAATGGGTCCTAAAGCAAGATAGTCAGATCATGCATGAGATAATATTCCTGGCTTGTGTGTTTGACTGTGAAAGCTGAAGAATGCCTTCAGGAGAAAGGTCAACTCGCTTTAAAATAGTAGAGTTGGAAGAGAGCTTCTAAAGATATCTCCCACGGCCAAAAAAGACAGATATGACTGAAAGTAAATCAAACTTGAATTCTCACTAGAAACCAAAATGACTAAACCAGGGCTGTCATACTGAGACAACATGACTCACTAGAAATGATGATATTGCTGGTAATGTTGGAGGCAGCAGGAGAAGAGGGATGTTGCATTACAGATGGGGTGACTCACTTGGAGAAGTCTTGGCTCTTAGTTTGCAGAATCTGAGAATTCTCGGAAATCTCTCATCCGTAGGGTCTCTATATTGTCAGATGATCAAGTTGGAGGAGATCCCAAGGGCCATCCAGTCTGACCCTATTGTGCCATGCAGGAAGACATAAGCAAAGCCCTCCTGGCAGATGTACATTCAGTCTCTCCTCAAAAACTTCCAAAGAAGGAGACTACACTGGACTCCAATGTTCTGGTGAAATCTCTTTTCTTGCCATTTGAACTCGTGGCTCCATTGAGTCCTAGTATCTGGAGCAGGAGAAAAACAGGCTTACGCCCTCCCCAATGAGGCATCCTTCTAAATATTTAAACATAATATTTCATTCTTCAAGCCAAACATCTCCAGATCCCTAAGCCACTCATAGGTTTTCATGGTTTCCAGACCTTGGACCATTTTGGTGGCCCGTCTTCCGGTTTGTCACTGTCCTCCTTGAATGTTGGTGCCCAGAACTGGACACAGTTTTATCCAAGATGACCAAAGCCGAATAGAAGGGCCCTTGGTCTTAGATCTAGAAGGCACTTTCCATTGGCTTTCCTGATACAACTTAATGGACCATAACAACAGCAATAACGAACTCTTATTAGGAGCCAAAGTGGCTAAATGGAGAAGTTTACTTTGGACATATTCTGAGACTCTTTGGAAAAGACAGCAATGCTCGGAAAAGTGGAAGGTAGTAGAACACAAACAGATTGGCTCAGTAAAGAAAGCCATGGTCCTGAGTTAGCAAGACCTCAGCAGAGCTGGTCATGTTGAAGGCTTTCATGGCCAGAATCACTGGGTTGCTATGAGTTTATCGGGCTGTATGGCCATGTTCCAGCAGCATTCTCTGCAGACGTTTTGCCTGCATCTGTGGCTAATGGCATCTTCAGAGGTTCTGTTGGCAGTGAAGCAAGTGGAGTGGGATGTGTGGAACCCGTGGAATGCCCAGGGTGGGAGAAAGAACCCTTGTCTGTTTGAAGCAAGTGTGAATGTTGCAATTAGCAAGCTTGAATTAGCATTTGAGTAGCCATGAAGTTTGCAAAATCAGTGAGGGTATCTGTATAGAAGTAGCCTAGTCTCTATTGCCTGGGGGCATCCTTTGTTTGAGAGGTGTTCACTGGCACTTGATTGCTGTCTGAAGTTCTGTTTCTGAGGGGTGTTTATTATTTATGGTCTTGATCCTGGTGTTTTTTAAATACGGGTAAACTGATTTTTATCATTTTCATGGTTTCCTCCTTTATGTTTCCGCCAAATGCTAATCAAGCTCGCTAATTGCTAAATTCACACTTGCTTTAAACAAGGGTTCTTTCTCCCACCCTGGACATTATTCCAGATATAGATAGATGGATACACACACACACACACACTGATACACACACACCCCATTTGCTTCACTGCCAACAGAACCTCTGGGGATGCTAGCCACAGGTGCAGGCAAAACGTTAGGAGGGAATGCTGCTGGAACATAACCATACAGCCCGAAAAGCTCACAGCAACCCAAAGCTGGTAATAACAGCAACCTATGGGATTTTCTGATTCATAGGTTTGCTGTAAGTCAAAGCTGATTTGTTGGGAAATAGCAGCAAAGAATGGGCCATTTGGTCAATGGAGAGTCAGAGTATGGATAAATCGCATTGCCTTAAGAGCATTGATAGAGTCATAGAACCATAGAGTTGGAAGACACCTCATAGGCAATCCAGTCCAACCCCATTCTGCCAAGAAGCAGGAAAATCACATTCAATGTACCCCCGACAGATGGCCATCCAGCCTCTGTTTAAAATCCTCCATAGAAAGAGCCTCACCACACTTCGGAGCAGAGAGTTCCACTGCTGAACAGCTCTCACAGTCAGAAATTTCTTCCTAATGTTCAGATGGAATCTCCTTTTGAAGCCATTGTTCTGCGTCCTAGTCTCTAGGGCAGCAAAAGAACACGCTTGTTCCCTCCTTGCTATGACTTCCTCTCATATATTTATACATGGCTATCATGTTTCCTCTCAGCTTTCTGTTCTTCAAGCTGAACACGTTGAGCTCTTTCAGCTGTTTCTCATGAGGCTTGTGCTCCAGACCCTTGATCATTTTAGTCACCCTCTTCTGGACACATTCCAGCTTCATATGGCATATTTGCAGCTTCCCTGGGGCTCTGTCTTCTATATCTGGTGCGTTGCAGTGATACATTTCATGTTGAAGATTTGATTTGCAAACTTTGTCTTGGAATTTGGATTAATTTTGGCCCGCATGAGGAGAAATAACAAATCCCAGCAAACCAACAGCGGGAATGTTTCTCCAACATTACCCCTCTACTTTGCAACCTATGTGTGAACCACTCTCCCTCGGTCAGACAATGAACCAATGGGATGAAAGAGGACCTCCTTTTCGGGCGCATCTCAGTGGCGCTTGGGGTGCCATGATAACACACTGACATTTCTGGGGCTTTTGTCCGCTGTGATGGTATCTCCGCCGCTGGGTGCTTTGGGAAGTTCTGCCTGTCACTCATCCTGCCCTGGTGGCCAGCGGCAAAGAATAGGGATTGACAAGATTAGGAAGAGGAGAATCGAACCTATTAAGGTCTGTCTGGCCAGAGAGCATTGTGCGCGGTGATCTTTCCACGTCTCCTTCAGCTGGGACTCAGGCACACACAAACACATAGAAATACAAGGAGGCACCCTTTCTGCCCCGGATGAAAATGGTGACAAATACAGGCAGTCCCCGAGTTACAAGCATCCAACTTACAAACAAAGGGGAATTCATGGAGTTATTGTCATGGAGAAAAGGTGTCTCCACTGAAGCTTTGTCTCCAATCCTTGTTCCCAAAACAAGCCACATTTTTTCAAAATCCAATTCTCACAGGGACAGAAAGTGAATGTGTATATGAAAAGAAGAATATGTAAAAAATTGATGATATATTTCCATTTTTAAAAGGTAAAGAATGCATGTCTATTTTGAGGCCAGGTATTATTCACATAATAACAAATTGTAATAATATCAATAACAACAACAACAATAATATTGTCGCTCTGGGTCCCCTTCAGGGTGAGAAGGACGGGATTTAAATATGGTAAATAAATAAATATTGTGTGATGGAAGTGAACTTGGCTTGGACTTTTAAATTGGCATAATCATAATAATACTATTAATAGTTGTTGCTGCTGTTGTTATAAAAGCAGACGGGTAAATTCTCTGGTGAGATATGTATAAAGGTTTCATGCAGGTATCCACCAGATGAAAACTAACATTTTGAGCATGCAGATCTTTTCCTCTCAAATTGGTCATTCTCTTGCTCTTCTCAAGGTAGATTTTGCCCTTCTTAAATGGAAATGATGCAGGGACTCTAACCCAGATCCATAACAGCATAACTGTCCTTAGGTTTTGCAGTGTAACCATCTCCGCTTTCAAGCATTTAATGCTCATCATAGTTAATACCTTATAGCAGTGTTTCCCAACCTTTTTTGAGCTGCGGCACACTTTACATTTGCAAAATCCTGGGGCACACCACCAACCAAAATGACACTCTAACACAGTAATACATACGTATAGTTAATATGTTTTTAAAATGTATTTATACACTCAGTGTGAAACCTGGGCCTGTTTCAATGAACTCAACATAGATATCCTGGCAGGGATGGCAGAAAGATACAAACTTCCCAAACAGAACTCCCGTAACCAAGAAAAAATGCTGGGCATTGACCTTGAGTTTTGGAGTTATAGTTCACCTATATCCAGAGAGCACTGTGGACTCAAACAATGTTGGATCAGGACCAAACTTGGCATGAATACTCAATATGCCCAAATATGAACGCAGATGGAGTTCAGGGGAAATAGACCTTGACATTTGGGAGTTGTAGTTGCTGGGATTTATAGTTCCCCTACAATCAAAGAGCATTCTGAACCCCACCAATGATAGAACTGTGCCAAACTTCCCATACAGAACCCCCAGGAGGCAAGAGGAGGTCTCTACTTGGGGAAAGGGAGCTGGGCCTTCCCAATGCATGGAGAGGGAGAGACCAAGTAGACAACGGGTGGGGGTGTTTGTAATTTTGTGCCTTTATCGAGGTAGGTCTCTTAGGGTTTTTATACTTCAACACACTAGACTCTCCCCCCCCCCTTTCCTGGAGGTTTCAATTTTCCACGGCACACCTGATGATCGCTCACGGCACACTAGTGTGCCCCGGCACACTGGTTGAGAAACACTGCCTTATAGTGTTGTCTTCTTCTTCTTCTTCTTCTTCTTCTTCTTCTTCTGGGGGCAGTGAAGGCAATATATATTCTGCCAGGTTTTCAGTGGATTTGATTTGTCTGTTAATTTTGCCATCTTTTGTTTGTTTCTACGGTCTCATTCTTCTCTCTTGTATTGTGTGTTATTGTTACAAAGCTCATTGAGAGCACTTCTGGAGGAGGTGAGGCTCAAAGGCTGGGTGTAAATAAGCAAATACTTAAAGAAAGAAACAGAAATGAAATTTCAAAAAGAAAAAAAGTGAGGTGAAGTCTTCTGAACAGGGGCACAGGCAACAAAACAAACTCCACAAGGGCATTGCCCCTTCCCTGTGCATGTGTGTGTATGTATGTATATAGTAGTAGTAGTAGTAGTACTAGTAACAACAACAATAACCTTTATCTTTATTCCGCTGTATCTCCCTGAAAGGACTCAGAGCAGATTACTGTATACACATATAAGGCAAACATTCAATGGCTTTTACACATTGAATAATGACATACAATACACAGATAAACACAGGTAAAGGCCTTCCCCTTTCAACTCCAGCCATGGGGAGGTGCTAATGTTCCATTTTTCCATGCCGAGGAGCCTGTTGTCCATAGACATCTCCGAACATGTTGCCGGCATGTCTGCATGGGGTGCCCTTTTATCCTCCCACTGAGGCAGTACTACTCTGTACTACTGAGTTAGTACTGCTCACATTGCATGCTTTCGAACTGCTAGGTTGACAGTAGCTAGAGCTAACAGCAGGAGCTTACCCAGCTTCAAACTGCTAACCCTCCGGTCAGCAGATTTCCTGCAGATAGTGGTTTAACCCACTGTTCTACCTTGGCCCATATATATATATATATATATATATATATATATATATGGCTGGAGCAACACCTAAAAAAGTATCTGTTCTGATTTACATACACATTTCAACTTAAGAACAAGCCTACAGAACCTATTTTGTTCGTAACTTGGGGTCTGCCTGTAATGGGTTTAAAGTCTATGACGTTTGGTTTATATATTTATAGTATTTGTATCTCTCAAGGAAAGCGGTTAACAAATTAAAATGGCACAAGACAGTGTTTAGACTTGGCTCCCATCTCCAAGAATTCTCATTACAAAATTTGAAAACTATTCTGTTCCTGGTGTGAAAATGATATTTCCTGTTTAATTATATGGTACTTAATTTGACAGTAGTTGTTATGCTTCAGAAACTTTGTTTTGTCACAAACTATGTTGAATTCGTTGAGAGTCTATGACAGGCATGGGTAAACTTCGTCCCTCCAGGTGTTTTGGAATTCAACTCGTACAATTCGGAATTGTGGGAGTTGAAGTCCAAAACACCTGGATGGTCAAAGTTTGCCCATGCCTGCTTTATGAGATACATGTCCCTCCTGCAGAAACATAGTTTTGGCAGTTTAATAAACTTTTCCCACATTTTAATGATAGAACCAATTAGGAAATGACATTTATAACCCAGGAACAAAAATTGTGTTACATCAGTAATTTTCAACCTTTTTTGAGTTGCAGCACATTTTTTACATTTACAAAATCCTGGGGCACACCACCAACTAAAATGACACTCTAACTGTCATTTTACTAACTGTCATCCTCCCCCCTCATGACGCCGCTGTTTCCGCCAAACCCCCTCCCCCCTGGGAGGCTGACGCACAGGAGGCCCGTCACCGCCCCAAGGGGGAGGGCTGCGCTGAGTGGCCGAAGCACGTGCGGGCTTGGCTGAGCAGGACGAATAGGAATTGAGCATACGGGGTGGCTCCGAGTCTCAGAACAAACTGCAGCCGAGACTCGCAGCCGTCGCCACCCCCAGCTCTCCTTCCTGAAGGGGTTCAGCTCCCCCAGGAGTGCCTCCCCCCCGTGTCCCTCCGGCTTCCCTGCTGTCGCCTTGGGGCCAGATCGGGAAGGAACCAAGCTGGGCTGTGGAGCTGCGCATTCCGGTCTCTGCTCTGTTCTGCAGCAAACCTGGAGCCCAGCCAGGAGAGGCCAGGAGATGAGGGGTTGCTCCCTTTCCCCAGCGAGGAGGGGCTAGAGGGCAGAAGGCCTCGCCTCGAGCCTCCAAGAGCGGGGTCGGACAGGAGCAGCTCTCGTGGACTCCTCCTCCCTCTACTCCTCCTTGCTGCCGGAGAGGAGGACGGCAGAAGAGCACCCAGGAGCCAGGAAGCAGGAGCTGTTGCCCTTGGGAGGGAAGGAAGGAGAGAGAGAGGAGGGAGGGAGGGAGGAAAGTTCTGGATGCCGAGGGCTCTCCCTGACTGCAGCCAGGCTGGCTGGCATTGCTGCTTTGGCCAGGAAAGCCTCATTTCTGCTGCCTGAAGTTTCCTGCTAGGCTCTCTATCTCTCTACACTGTAATTTCCCACGGCACACCTGATGATCTCTCACGGCACACTGGTTGGAAAACACTAAGAACATAAGAACATAAGAAGAGCCATGCTGAATCGGGCCTCAGCCCATCTAGTCCAGCATTCTGTGTCACACAGTGGCCCACCAGTTGTACACGGGGATCTCTAGCAGAAAGGAGGGCAAAACCCTCACCTGCTCCCGACCCCCCACAACCAGTACCCGGGGAAAATCCTGCCTGCCTCCATCAACACAGAGGTGGCACTTGGATGTCCATTTCAGTAACTGCTGATTCCCTTGGTATCCATGAATCTGTCTAATCCTGCCTTGAAGCTGTCCAGGCTGACAGCTGTCACAACCTCCTCTGGAAGTGAGTTCCATAACCCAATGACCCTCTGGGTGAAGAAATATTTCCCTTTATTAGTCCTAACTTTCCTGCCTTGGAGCTTCAGGAGTGCCCCTAGTCCTAGTGTTGTGTGACAGAGAAAATATTTTTTCTTTATTCACCTTTTCTATCCCATGCATGATTTTATACACTTCGATCAAGTCACCTCTTAAACGCCGTCTTTCAAGGCTGAAAAGACCAAGGCGTTGCAACCTGATTTCATAAGGGAGCTGCTCCATCCCTTGGATCATTTTTGTTGCCCTTCTTTGTACCTTTTCCAGTTCCGTTATATCCTTCTTGAGGTGCGGAGACCAGAATTGTACACAGTACTCCAGATGTGGCCTCACCATAGATTTGTAGAGAGGCAATACAACATTTGCCGACCTATTTTCGATTCCCTTCCTGATCATGCCAAGCATAGAATTTGCTTTTTTCACTGCTGCTGCGCACTGGGTTGACATCTTCATTGAGCTGTCCACCAAAACCCCAAGATCCCTTTCCTGGTTTGTCTTGGAAAGCTTTGATCCCATCAATTGGTAGGTGTAGTTGGGGTTCTTTACCCCGATGTGCATGACTTTACACTGTGTTACATTATCAACATCTGTGTTTTCTGGAGTGAACAATGCAATAAAGTTTGAGCCAGAGGGTAATACGACGATTCTCTATCCAGTCCTACGGCAGTTGCCTTCTTACAATAGGCATAAACAGCAGCTGCCTCCAGAATCCCATATTAAATATGCATAAGCTGCAAAATACAGTGAAAAGAGGGAAAGCAAAACTGTGCATGTGTTGCCATTGTGCAAGGCATGTTCACACATGATAATGTGCACATGTAGCTGCTTGCATATGCACATTCAAATGTACATTTAGTGGCATAACATTGTCACCCAGCACAAGGGTAGCATAGCACTGTAATTCCAGATGTGAGAATTACTTTACTCTGTAATCCAGATATTGGGTCTCTGTCTATTTGTCTGTCTGTCTGTCTCTCCCTCCCTCCCTCCCTCCCTCCCTCATCTCCAGATTGAGTCTGTTCTCCCCTTTCTTTCCAAAATGCTTATTCCTTCAGTTTGTATATGTGTATACTAAGATTGAGTATCCCATATGCAAAATACTAGGAACCAGCATTGGATTTTGGAATACCTATGTTTGCATATACCTACATAACAAAATATCTTGGAGATGAGGCTCAAGTCTAAACACAGAATACGCTTACCTTTCCCATACACATTATACACATATGCAATACAAAATATTCAATACAAAAACGGTTAAAACCATATAATAACCAATGTCTTCACATAACAGGAAGACATTGCTTATTATATGGTTTTAATGGTTTTTATATTGATTTTATAATGTTGTTTTTAAATGTTTAAATTGTATATTGTGGATTGTTATGGCATCGAATGACTGCCAATTTGTAAGCCACCTTGAGTTGCCTTCGGGCTTGAGAAAGGCGGGATAGAAATATTGTAAATAAGAAAAATGATAATAATATTAATAGTAATAATAATGTGCCCAGAACAAAGTGTTAGTACATCTAACAACCAGAAAGCATAAGATATCACTAGCTTCACCACCCATGTGGACAATTTCAGATTTTGGTTAATTTATTTTGGAATTACGAACAAGGGCAATACTAAACCTGAGTGTGAGGTTGGGTCTTTCTGCACTTCTCACCTCTCATCCTTTCTCCCCTCCATTCCTCTTCCCCCCCTTTCCCATTCCCTCTTTCCCTTGCAACGCCCGGCCCCTCTGGTTTAGAGAGCCCGTTAAGTGCCCTATCAACATGTTAATCAAATTACTTAGGAGCTAAAATTGACGCTTTTCATTAATTATACAAGATTATTCTAATTGCAAATTCAAATTTATGCGCTCGGAACAGAAGGTGTTCGGCAGCGTTGCTGGGAATTTGCATATTAAATGGGGAGAGTTGTGCATTATGGATGCTAATGTATGCACATTGTCTTTATTTTTAACTTCCCTGGGATCGCGGTGCGCCGCTGAAGGAGGTGAAGGAGTCCGACGTCTGTTTATTATTGTTGTTGTTATTATTATTCCTTTCTCTTAGTCCGGGTTGGAAGGTGGGGGGCATGCCAAAATTGGGGGGCAACAAGAAGCGAATATTGGCTCCATGTCAATCTTCCTAAAGGGAACAAGTACCTTTCTCTGCTCCACTGTCACTCCCTCTCTCTTGGAGATATATATATATCTATACCTGTCTTTCCTCCTCCCTTCTTCATTCCTTCCTTTTCTTGATTACCACCTGCAAGGAGAGCAGGAACTGCAGCCAACCTGAGTTTTGAATCTCTTGTTTGTCTCTCTCCTGTGATGATTAACCTCCAAAGGTTCTTTCTGCAGATGAGAGAGGCTCTCTTATTTGTAAAAATCACCTTTTTCCTTGTGGTGCTCCAGGTAGTGCCCAAGGCTTACTTTGGAAGCGAAATGTGAGCCTGTTGGTGGAACATCTGTATGATCTTGCGGTGATGTGTCAAGGGGCTGGACCCCATTGATGCTGCCATTTTATATAAGGGACCCCCTTTTCTACCCCATTGCATAAAATGGGACTTGAGTATCCATGGAATGTTGCTATCCTTGGGGAGCCCTGGGAACAAACTCGAGTGGATATTGCACGGTGTGCCAAAATCCCAAAAAACCCAAAGTCCAAAATGCATCTTGCCCCAAGCATTTCAGGTAAAGGGTATTCAACTAGTGCTATTATTCCACTTCAACTACCAAAGCCATCCTATGTTATCCTAGGAATCAAAGTTTTAGGGAAGTTTAATTATCATTATAATAATCAAACTTTAAGAAGGTTTCATAATACTTTCCAGAATGCCGGTGTGGTGTAGTTGGGGGTTGGCCACTGAGGCCACTTCCACAGTCCTATGTAATCCAAATTATTAAAGCAGATAATCCACATTATCTGCTTTGAACAGGATTGTATGAGTCTGCACTGCCAAATTGTACATTTGGTCGCATACTACAAGTTGCTTCTGGTGTGAGAGAATCCACCGTCCACAGAGGCATTGCCCAGGGGATGCCTGGATGTGTTACAATCCTACAGGGAGGCTTCTCCTGAGAAAAAAGTATAATATCACAAAGTTTTACCACCTCACCCGCTTCATAGGAAATCTGCTGCAAAACAGGAGCTTTTTTTTGTTGAGTTCAGGGTTAGAAAAGCAGGTGGCAAAAACAGAAGAACGGCTTGCCTTAGGGGAGTGTTCTTGCTCCAACAATGTTTAACATTTACACAAATGGCCAGCCACTACCAGAAGGGACAGAAAGTTTCATCTATGCTGATGATCCTAGGAATCATTGGGTGCCATTGTCACCCAAGCAGGGAGCTTTGAAATTGTTGAACAGAAGCTCCCTGAAGCTTTAGGTGCTCTTACTGTCTATTACAGGGAAAACGATCTGATTCAAGCTCTGAGGATTACCTGGGAAGGAATCCCTCTGGAGCATTGCAGTACACCAAAATACCTAGCAGTCACTCTGGACCGTGCTCTGATTTACAAGAAGTACTGCTTGTCTCCCAAGCAAAAAGTGGGTGCTAGAAATAATATCATATGAAAGCTGACTGGCACAACCTGGGGATCACAACCAGTCACTGTGAAGACATCTGTCCTTGCACTTTGCCACTCTGCTGCTTAGTACGCATGCCCAGAGTGGAATTCATCTCATCATGTTAAAATAGTGGATGTGGCTCTTAATGAGACATGCCACATTATCACAGGATATCTGCACCCTGCACCACTCGAGAAATTACACTGTTTAGTCGCTATTGCATCACCTGACAACCGCCGGGAAATGGCAGCCTGTAATGAAAGGACCAAGGCATTGATATCTCCAGCCCATCCTCTGTTTGGATATCAGCTAGCAAGCCAATGTCTTAAATCAAGAAACAGCTTCCTAACATCTACAGAGATATTCGCAGGAACACCTCAGCAAGCGAGAGTCCAAAAATGGCAGACTAATACCTGGAACCTCAATCCATGGCTGATACCGGATAACAGACTCCCTCCTGGGCACATAGAAGACTGGGCAACTTGGAAGGTGCTGAACAGGCTGCGCTCTGGCACCATGAGAGGCAGAGTCAACCTTAAAAAATGGGGCCACAAAGTGGAGTGCACAACATGTGAGTGTGGAGAAGAGCAAACCACAGACCACCTACTACAATGCAGCCTGAGCCCTGCCACATGCACAATGGAGGACTTTCTCACAGTGACACCAGAGGCACCCCAAGTGGTCAGCTTCTGGTCAAAGGACATTTCACATCATGCCAAGTTTTTAACTTTGTTGATGTTTTTAAATACATTATAACTGTACCCTTAATTCACTTCTGATATGATAAATCAATAACTGCCAAATAATCCAGCGCAAAGATAAAATCTGTATTTGATATGGCAGTGTAGAAGGGCCTGAGAAGGCTGTGTTCACCAAATCCACCCGTGAAGGTGCTTGGATGGAGAAAAGGACCTTGCAAGATGATTTGAAGACAGAGACAAATTCATAAGGGAGAACGCCATCTTCGAAATAACCTGGACCCGAATCATATTGGGTTTTTAAAGGTCAAAACTTTTGAATTATGTCCAGAAAAATGGACTGCCAGTTGAGTTGCATTTTCCCCATGGCCAGTTGGTCATTTGTACAGCAAATGACTGTTTCCCTCGGCATCATAACAGTCCAAGCCTTCCCTGTGTCACTTTCAAATGAGAATAAGGGTGTCCAGGTTGGGTGTTTTTCTTTTTTCCTTTTTGAGAGTTGACCTTTCCAGACCTACCAGCCTCCAAATGTGTGTAAATGATCACTCCTATCAGTCCCAGCTGCTGTGGCCAACAACTGTGCTGGCCAATGTTATGGCATTTATAGTCCCAGCACATCTGCAAGATGCCAATTGGAGAGATGGGCTGGGCTGGCGATTTATCTAGATGAGCGCACTGGACACATTAATGGGTGTGTGGTTTTAGTGTTTGAACTCGGTTAAAAACAAGCCACCCTTTTGCCAAAAAGTAAACAAAACCAGCCTGTGCTCCCATCCAAAGAAGTAGCCATGAGGCAGGAATATAAACCTAACAGGTTTGCTTTGCTATGTCGTCCCATTAGTAGCCAGACAAAGGTAGTAGTCGTATATGACGAATTATGGAAATATGAGAAATTATGGTGGATTAAGGGTTTAGCAGGAAGGTACTATGGAACTGGGGACTTTGTAGTCCTGGGATTTGTAGTTTGTTGAGATATTATAACTCTCTGGCTGAGAATACTAAGAATCTCCCATCTCTATCCTTTTTAAATATATGGTATGTAGTTCAATGGTCTTATGTTTTACCTATGTATTTTAATTGTGTTAAAGCCACCTCATATTAGTAGTAGTAGTATTTATATTCTGCTTTTTCTCTCTCAAGAGAGACTAAAGCTCTTTCATGCTGCCATATAAAATCCAGACTATCTGCTTTGAACTGGATAATGTGCATTCTCTGCTTTGATAACCTGGATTATATATGGCAGCGTAGAAGGGTCTCCAAAGTGTAGAAGGGTCTCCAAAGCTGACACTAAAAATCATACAATGTCTCCTCGATCTGTGGGGAGAGGTGGGAATAACAACAAACAACAAACAATAATTATAATAATAAGTAATACTAGTAATAATAATAGTATTTGAACATTGAGATGTAGGCATTCTATCCTGATTCCTCCATGAAATCAGGGAGATATCAACCGTTTTCCTTAATCCAAGGCCCCTTCTACACGGCCATGTAAAATCCAAAGTATTTGGATACTACTATTTGAACTGGATTATATGGCAGTGTAGACTGATATAATCCAGTTCATAATAGATAATGTGGATTATCTGCTTTGATAATATGGATTATATAGCAGTGTAGAAGGAGCCCGAGTAAGTAGGGCAGCTCTTAGAAAAGAGAACCAGCAATGTGGGAAGGGAGTTTGCAAAAAGGCAAATCTGGCCCTTGGAGGTACAGTTTCCCCTTGATGCTTGCAATGCCATTGATGCAGAGGAAAGATGTGTTAGAGCACCATTTGCCTCTCTTCCACCCTTCCAAACTCCTCCAGAGCATGCATGCAAATGCTCACACGCGCACGCGGCTGCTGGCCCTTTAATTATTAATGCTAAGATGACAATTATAGGACCCTGCACAAGCATCCTAAATATTTCATCAGCCTGGAGCACTGTCGGGGAATGGATCATGCTTTCTGGCTCCCATCCGTCTTCTCAAGAGCTTTCCGCATCTCCTTCTTGCTTTTGCGCCCTTTTCCCCTGCACTTTTCCCAATCTTCTGAACCCATGGCACCAAGGATATGGATGCCACAGATTGCTGTGGGTTATTCCTGAGGGTTCAGAGACGATTCATTGGAATTGTTCCATATGGCTTTGTGTCTATCGACTGGCCTCCCGTGGCCGAAATCCCATTGATCTCCTTATGCATGTGTAAGTAGTTGAGCATTGTTGCCTGGTGCAGGCTGTCCATTTTCAGTTCAGAGGTTTGCATGGCAGGGCGTTGCACATGGATGAACATTATGCGCGGGTGAGCATTGTTCAGTGCACAGCTGTGTCTACAGTTGTGCTTTCAGTGTCTCATTTCAGTTGCATAAAAAGTTAATGCACAATTCCACATGGCAGAGATTTGTGCATCACAAATGTAGCATCTTGGCTATTTTTTGGTGCTTCCCATGTAAAAAAAAGACCTCACCAGATCTAAGGAGAAACACCATTCAGTGTAAACTGTGCATCAACAGAACAGTGGCGGTGTCATGGCAGGGATAACATGCTCATAGCTTCTGAAAATTAAGAACATGAAATCTAACACACTTCCTTCCTTCTTTCCTTCCTTTTCCCCATCTATTCATCATATGTTTCACCAGAATTTGGCAAAATATTAGATGCTCATCAGCCCAAACAATTTTCCAGAACTTTTCCAGCTGAGATCCGGCCAAAGCAGGCTATGTTTTCCCTTGATCCCAATAACATAAGCCTACTGATGCAGTCTAAAAATGCATTGGCCTTTTTAGACGCTGCATCACAGTCTTGGATCATATTCAACTTGTGGTTTACTAAGATGCTGAGATTTATTTCATGTATACTGTTTCAAGACTGTGTCCCATCCTATACCTTTTTACGCCAGCTCCACTGGCTGCCTATTGGCTTCCAAGCACAATTCACAGTGCTGGCCTTGACCTATAAAACCCTAAACGGTTCTGGCCCAGCTTACCTGTTTGAATGTATCTCGCTCTACAAACCCCCAAAGACCTTAAGATCGTCTGGAAAGGCCCTGCTTTCGGTCCCACCGCCAACACAGTCACGTTTGGTTGGAATGAGAGACAGGGCCTTCTCACTGGTGCCCCTCGGCTGTGGAACTCCTTCTGTAATGAGATTGGATCTGCCCCCTCCCTCATGACCTTCCGGAAGAAGCTCAAATCCTGGTTATGGGATCAAGCTTTTGCGGAATATATTGTTTTAATGGACTGTTTTTAGCTGACAGCAATTGATTGATTTGGAAGATGACGTGAAACGGCAAACTGTTTTAATGTATTTATAATTGTTTTAATGTATGCTAAATGTATATTATGCTTTGTTTAAATTGTTTGGCACCGAATGGTGCCTGTTGGTAGCCGTCCTGAGTCCCTCTCCAAAGGTAAGAAGGATGGGATAGAAATGCTCATAGAATCATAGAGTCAGAAGAGACCTCATGAGCCATCCAGTCCAACCAAAAACATAAACAGCAAAACCTAAAAATACATATAAATCTAGCATATATCGCAACTGTTTGACCTGGATTTATGTTATAAGTGTGTGGTGAAATGTATGGCTAATGCACCCCGCCAACACTATGCTTGAGAATGCACCGGCTAGCATAAGTGGCACTCTCATCCGTTCTGGGTGAGCTATGCTCAGTATGGGAGAAAGTGCTAGGGGGGTATTTTTCACAGTACCATAAGTCCTCAGCAGCTAAATATGAATACCAAATAATGGAACAATGTCAATCAAACTGAATCCAATTTAGTGCAGATGCTCATATACACAGGGTTCGCCGTGGCGACCTCCCCAATACCGTCATCAGATCGATCCTCCGCTGGCGTGTAGGATGCACTGCTGAATGGCGGGCGGCGTGGCCGAGTCCCTGGTTGTATTGCCGCCGTATCTCAGCGTCAAGATGCTGCAAATGATGGTGCTGGTGTGGGGAAGTGGGGGCGCCGTGGTATCCAGGTGCAAAGCAACACGGTGAAATGTAGGCCAAGCCGCTTCCGCGTCTTCTCCAGGCCACACTAAATGATGGCCGAGCGATAGATGGGTCGCAGACGAATGACGTCACGCGTCTCCAGTATGTGCTGACGAGATGACGGCGGGACGCTGTAGGGGGAGGTCCACGGTGAATCCTAATTCTAGGCAGTGAATTGATCCCGCTTGCGCCAATGCGTTAAAGGAGGGGACCAAATCAGCCAAGCACCGATCTGATGGATCCGTGTCAGTTATGAGAGCCTCGGCCGGTTGTAATTGCCTGCTCCTTTCTCAGTTGGGGAAGTATGCCTCAACGCAAACAGGTGTGTGTGTGCTCACCACGTCACAGGGCTCCTCCAGGGGGTCGTGGGTGGTATCGGAAAATTATCCCATAAGCATCCAGGTACACACAGGCATATATAGCAATATCAAAAATAGTTTATTCAGGTCATAGGGAAATACTATGAATCCCAAGTGGTTTAAGATAAACCTGAAGAGCACCAATACACAGTTGCCAGTTACATCCAAGTAGAAGCCCAATTGTGGGGCTGACCACTCCCACAATGGTTTCAAACAAACGCCAATGGATAGAGTAAACACTTTGGGAGGATCCCTAGTTCCGTTTCGCTAGATAATATTCAAGCTTCCTCAGGGCGTTTAGGAATCAACATAAGTGCAGTATTGGTGGTGCAATGCAAGATCAATTCATAGTTTATCATGGACATCACAAATGTGGATGGTTTCCACCAGGCCAAAGATGACCCAAAGGAGATGGGAGATGGCCATCCAGCCTCTGTTTAAAAACGCCTCCAAGAAAGGCTTTTAAACACAAAAAAAAATTCTGCCTAAGTGTAGAAACTCACATTTCTCCCTGTTTTGTTGGTTTGGTCAGAAACAACTTGAAGGCACACAATAACACTAGTGGGTTGCTCTGAGTTTTTTGAGCTGTATGGCTATCGTACACGAGATCAAGAATACCCCTGACCTTAAACACCACATCAGCTTGGTAAAATCAGCACGCAGTTTATTGAAGACTTTAAGTAGTCAAAACAGTAAAATTAGCAAAAGGTTCCAAAACAAAGGATAGTCCATGAGCTTCAAGGCAAAACAAGGTCCATAGGTATATAAATCCATGAAACAGGCACGAGAATCCATGAAACAAGGCAGCATGAAAAATCCAATTCACAAATCAGGAGCTTGGCAAAAACTTGGTACACGAGACTAAGAACTCTTGAGAGCAAGACTGACATGAAATGCCAATGATGACCCAACTAAGGCAACCTTTTCCCATGACTCAATATAAGGCTTTTCCAGATCTCAAAACTGAAAGGAAAGCATTTCTCTTGACTTTACCACCAGAAAAAGGTTTCCTATCTCTCTTTTCCTGTAAACGAACTGATCTTTTTTGTGTCTGAGCAGCCTGTCCCTGTTTACAAAAGCCTTTCCTTCTATCTACGCTCTCATTAACTTGACTCTTATTAACTTCTGCACCTGACAAATCACCTCCAGACAGTTGCTCTGAGAAAGATGGTGAAGGGCCTCTCCCAGGAATGTGACCTTGTGAATCTTCCAGAGACAGCTCGGGTCCCTCATCTAAGCTTAACTCAGGCCCAGGCAAACCCTCATCCCCACTGTCAAAAGACAAGCCCCACTATCAGGAACATTGTCCACATTCCCAGCATGAACATCAGACACAATCACAGGCTGAACAAACATACAACAATGTCCATGTTCCAGCAGCATTCTCTCCTAACGTTTCGCCTGCACCTGTGGCCGGCATCTTCAGATGTTCAGTGGCAATTAGCAAGCTTGAATTTTTGTTGCTGTTCAGATTTTGTTCATGGCTACACAGTATGCAATAGACTTGTGAGGTGGTTAGAGGATCCCTCTTATCCTTTGTTGAATGTATTGAGAACACAGAAATGCTCCATCACTTTGGTCACCATTATTTCAGACTAAACAGAGAAGCTACTGAAATCCACAAGCACGTGGGCATCAACAGAAAGAACAATCTGGTTATCAGTATTTTTAAAAAACACCAGAATCAAGGCAGTAAATGAAGAACACCACTCGGGGCCCTTCCACATAGCCATATAACCCAGAATATCAAGCCAGATAGTCCACAATATCTGTCTTGAACTGGATTATCTGAGTCCACACTACCATATAATCCAGTTCAATGTGGATTTTATACAGCTGTGAGGAAGGGGCCTCAGAAACAGGCGAATTCCAGACAGCAAACTATCAAGTGCCAGTTAACAGCTCCCAAACAGAGGATGCCTCCAGGCAACAAAGGCCATGCAACATATATACAGATACCCTCACTGATTGACTTTGCAAACTTCATAGCTACTCAAATGCTAATTCAGGCTTGCAAACTGCAACGTTCACACTTGCTTTAAACAGACAGGGTTCTGGGTTGCTGTGAGTTTTCCAGACTGTATGGCCATGTCCCAGAAGCATTTTTTCCTGACATTTCGCCCACAGCTATGGCAGGCATCCTCAGAGGTTGTGAGGAATCCTGCCATAGGTGTGGGAGAAACGTCAGGAGAGAAAGCTTCTGGAACATGGCCATACAGTCTGGAAAACTCACAGCAACCCAGTGATTCTGGCCACGAAAGCCTTCGACAACACATCAGACATAGATTTTTTTCCCCACTCTGGACATTCCATAGATATATATACACCCCACTTGCCTCAAGGCCAACAGAACCATTAGCCACAGGTGCAGGCAAAATGTCAGGAGGGAATGCTACTGTAGCGTGGCTGTACATTCCAAAAAACTCACAGCAGTCTTCCACAATAAAAATAACAGTGTTATTCATATAATAATGCAACACCACCTGAATTGGCCTACTATGAATGGATTAGAAGCTGAGGAAGTGATGCTATTTGGGTTGAGTAGAGAGAAGGAAACCTTTCTATCCTTGCATCTCTTGGAAGGAGGCAGATGTGGCTCTGATAAATGATGGATGTCCAGCAGAAACCTGCATCCCACCCCCTGGCTTTTATTGTTCCTTTTGCGAACCCCTCCTCCCCAACCCTCTCCCGCTGGGCTCAGATATCTCCCAGGCTTGTATTCCCTGATTGATCGTCCTCTGAAGCCATATAACCCATTAGCTGCCTCAGGGATCAGTTGCCGATCAATAGCCTCTTAAGCAGGAAAGGATGCATTCCAGGGCTGCCTTAAAGGGACAGCGGAGAAATGCAGAAAGGAGGGCCTCCAACTGCACAAGGGCTTTGAGTCAAATAGGATGTGCACGGGGATCTGAAAGGCATCCTTGGCCATGGTCCAAATGGCTTAGCTCAGTGGGCATTTATTTGGACCCACTGAATCTTAAGGGGTGCCAAAGGCCATTTAGTCCAGCCACTTGCCATGTGGAAATGCCTAACTAGAGCAAACCAAGTCATATGTGATCCTAAGGTAAAATTATGAGTCAGAAAAGACCGCAAAGGCCATCCAATCCAACCCGCTTCTGACAGGCATGAAAACACAATCAAAGCATTCAAAACAGATGGCCATCCAAGCTCTGCTTAAAAACTAGAAAAACTATCAAAGAGGTTTTTTTACAAGCTTTCTTTTGAAACCTTCATAGAATCATGGTTTTAGGAGGGACCACAAAGACAACCCAGTCCTTCCCCTCTTATCATGCAGGAAGACACCATCCAAGCCCTCCCAGCAGATGGCCATCCAACCTCTCTTTAAAGACCTGCAGAGATGGATCCAAGGGGGTCCATCCCACAGATAAGAAATTCTTCCTGATGTTTAGGTTGCAGCACTGCATCTGTTGTAAACAATGCAACACACAAAGTACATAATAGGAAAGAGTGCAATGCTCCTCTACTCAAACCTAACCTAGTGAATGCAAAAAGGAAAGGTAAACAAGTCAGAATCATAAGGTTGCCTCCAGAATCTCTTCCTAAGCAAAACAGAGAGCGAAAGGGCAAAACAGATATGTATTTCGGTTGTACTTTGGAAAAGAACTTTCCAATGGTCTCTAGAAGTTTGAAATGTTTTGTTTGTTTGTTTGTTTGTTTATGTATTTGCTTGCTTATAGTTTGGGAACTCTGTATCGGTCCTTTCCATGTTATTTTTGCCTCCAGAGACCAAGTTTTTGGTTAACAGAGCAATGCATGGAAACATATCTGCATTGCATTTCCCTTTTAAGCTATGGTTGGAGCCTTCTTGGGCCCCATAAAATACTAAAAAGGTAGACAGATAGATCCATCTCCTTTTGTTCCCCTTCTGCTCCTAGATTTTTCCTCAAATTCTTCCTCAAATGTAATCAGAACTGCCTGAAGAATGCTGGGAATCCCAGAGACATGCGCCGGTTCCAGGTGAGAGATGCTCCAGATCCAGGTATTTCCTTCCCTTTCTTTCCCCAAAAACTCCATTTGGACTTCGGATGTCTCTTCAGATGGTCTGGAGCAGGGGTGCTCATTATGGTGATCGGGAGCACCTAGGTGATCTTCGGCCCTCTTCCAGGTGATCTTTGGGCCTCACCAGCCAGATGGCGCGCTCCTGCCATGCGCGCGCATGTGCACTCCCGTCGCCGCCTTCGCGGGGCTTCTTTTGCCAAAATGAGGTTTTAGTGGGCGGGCCCTGATGCTCGTCTTGCCACGCACGGTGTGGTGACATGACCGCCCATTGGTTGCTGCTGGGGGGGGGGGGCAAGGCGAAGGCACACGCACGGATAGGATGCGAGGCTGTGGGAGGGAATGTGTGTGTGTGAGAGAGAGAGAGAGAGCCAAGGAGAGAAGAAAGAAATCCGGAGAACTTTTTCGGATCCTTTTGGCAGGCAGGCAGGCGCTGGAAGGAGAGAGGGAGAGAGAGAGAGAGGCCCTCGGGGCTCCCATTCCAAGCCGAAACCTGGGCGAGTGAGCTGTGTGGGGCTGCTTTCTTTCCTTGGTTGGGGGCGAGGAGGGAGGGCTCCGCTGTGTTCCTGGGGCTGAACCCGAGGAGGAGGGGGCTGCGGGGATGGAGACTCCACTTGCTGCTGCTGCTTGTGCCTCGCCGCCTTTCTCCGCCTCGCCCTCCCTTGCCCTCGAAGGAGAAAGGCGGCGAGGGCCCACGGGAGAGAGAGAGAGAGGGTGGCTCTTCAGAGCCGGCTAGGAAGAGCCACCCTCTCTCTCTCTCTCTCTCTCTCTCTCTCTCCCCCCAGGCATGGACTGCCACCAGTGGGAGGGGTCCTCCTTCCTGCCAGCCGTCCACTTAGAACATAAGAACATAAGAAGAGCCATGCTGAATCGGGCTTCAGCCCATCTAGTCCAGCATTCTGTGTCACACAGTGGCCCACTAGTTGTACACGGGGATCTCTAGCAGAAAGGAGGGCAAAACCCTCACCTGCTCCCGACCCCCCACAACCAGTACCCGGGGAAATCCTGCCTGTCTCCATCAACACAGAGGTGGCACTTGGATGTCCATTTCAGTAGCTACTGATTCCCTTGGTATCCATGAATCTGTCTAATCCTGCCTTGAAGCTGTCCAGGCTGACCGCTGTCACAACCTCCTCTGGAAGTGAGTTCCATAACCCAATGACCCTCTGGGTGAAGAAATATTTCCCTTTATTAGTCCTAACTTTCCTACCTTGGAGCTTTAGGAGTGCCCCTAGTCCTAGTGTTGTGTGACAGAGAAAATATTTTTCTCTATTCACCTTTTCTATCCCATGCATGATTTTATACACTTCGATCAAGTCACCTCTTAAACGCCGTCTTTCAAGGCTGAAAAGACCAAGGCGTTGCAACCTGGTTTCATAAGGGAGCCGCTCCATCCCTTGGATCATTCTTGTTGCCCTTTTCTGTACCTTTTCCAGTTCTGTTATATCCTTCTTAAGGTGCGGAGACCAGAATTGTACACAGTACTCCAAATGTGGCCTTACCATCGATTTGTAGAGAGGTAATACAACATTTGCTGACCTATTTTCGATTCCCTTCCTGATCATGCCAAGCATAGAATTTGCTTGTTTTACTGCTGCTGCGCACTGGGTTGACATCTTCATTTGGCTGTCCTCCAAAACCCCAAGATCCCTTTCCTGGGCGTCCTTTCTGAGTGACACCCTCGAAAGGAAGGAAGGAAGCCCCCCCCCCCCCCGCTGCATCTGTCACCTTGGGGCAGCACCTCTTCTACTCTTCCTTCTCCTGCCCAGGTAAGGAAGCCTCGAGGGAGGGGGGAGGCTGCCGTGGGGAGGCTCCAGCCTCACGTGGGTCCCTCTCTCGGTTGAGTTTCCCAGCCCAGGCAGAAGTTTCCCAGCCCTGCGCCTTCCGAGCCGCCGCCGAAGCCATATCTGGCCGGAGCGCTGGCGGGTGTGCCTATAAATACCCTCCTGCTGCATGCATGGGAGGGGCCTGCTGTGCACGCAAGAAGCAGGACGGGATGGGGACTTCCTGCTTCTCGAAAGCACGCAGCAGGAAGGAGGAAGACAACAAAGACATTAAGAGAGAGCGTGCGCGCAGGCAAGGAGCATCCCCTTTCCGGGTGCGCGCTGCGGCGAGTTCGTGGGCAGGCAAGAAAGAAACCCCGCGCGGACGGAAGGCTGCAGTAGGAGCGCGCGTGTGTGCGCGCGCACGCTCACGCGCACAACAGGTGATCTTTTCAACTTGATTGTTCATATAGTAGCTCGCATGATGAAAAAGTGTGGCCACCCCTGGTCTGGAGGAAGATTATTTCCACTCCCAATAGCAACAGGAAAGAAAAAAGATCTAAATATTCCTTGTGCTGCAGAGGCTTCTAGCCTTTTTCTAATAAGACAACTTTTATTTCTTTTCTTATATGATATTTAACATATATGCAAATGAAGATGTCAGTGGAGCATTGAAAGCTTGCACAATGTATACTTGTGTTTTTTCTTGGAGACAGTAAAGAGTATGTGCCATTACAGTTTGAATACGGGACTTGGGCATTAAGACCCTATTTACAGGTGATCTGCTTTGAACTGGATTATATGGCAGTGTAGACTCATACAATCCAGTTCAAAGCAGATAATGTGGATTATGTGCTTTGATAAGCATAGATCCAGCCTTAGGCCCTTTCTACGTTGCTTTAGAATCCAGATTATCAAAGAAGATAATCCACATTACCTGCTTTGAACTGGATTATACTAGTTTACACTGCCATATAATCCAGATCAAAGCAGATAATCTGGATTTTATATGACAGTGTGGAAGAGGCCTTACGTCCCTTCTACACTGCTGTATAATCCAGATTCCCTAGGGCCCTTCCACACAGCCATAGAAGTCCATGACGGAGCTGGGGATGTTTAGTTTGAAAAAGACAAGGTTGAGAGAAAGGGACATTTTTTCTTGTGTCAGGAGCAACTTGCGAAATTGCAAGTCACTTCTGGTGTGAGAGAATTGGCTGTCTGCAGGGACATTGTCCAGGAGATGCCTGGATATTGTGATTTTTTACCATCCTTGGGGGAGACTTCCCTTATGTCCCTGCAGCTGACAGAGGGAGCTCAACCCGCTCTTCCTGGATTTGAACCTCCGACCTGTCAGTCTTCAGTCCTGCCGGCCCAAGGGTTTAACTTATTGCACCACTGGGGCCTCCATAGAAAGAGACATGGGAGCGATGTTTAAAAATGGGAAAGGAAGTCCCATTGAGGAGAAATAGGCAAGGCTTGTTTTTTGCTACTGTGGAGACTAGGACACGATGGGGCCATAGATTCAAATGGCAGGAGATTCCATCTAAACGTTAGGAAGAACACCTTGACAGTAATACTGTTTAACGGTGCAGTCTCCTCCTCTGGGGAGTTTTAAGAAGAGGCTGGGTGGCCATCTGTCAGGAGGCCTTGGATTGGGTCTTTCTGCAAGGAATGGAGTTGGATTGGACGAGTTCCTTCCAACTCTGTGATTCTAAGAGGGCATTTCCACCCCGAAGGCATAAGACCCGTGCTGCAAACCCTCTCTGTCTCTGGAGAAGTGTTGTCCAGTGTTGCATTTATTAGGAGGAAGATGATGCATTCTGGATGGATTGCAGCTCTTTGCCCACAAGCTGGAGGTCCCATGGCACCCATGAAGAAGGAGGCTTCCCTCTCCCCTTTGCAAGCGCTGCCGTGCAGCCGCTGCCTTGTCTTGTGTTGCGTTCCCTCATCAAGGCGGGTGCCGCTTGTCTGCTCCGCCAGGGCCTGGCCCCCGCACTATGCAAATGGGGATGGCTGTTAATCATGTAAAAATGTCACAATTACCATATCGTTAGGAGAGGAACCTGATGAGGAAACCACCAGCCGGTCGGTGCTGGTTGCGCCCCTCATTTCCCCCAACAACCTGCATCGTTCCATTCATTTTATTCGATGCGTTGAAATGTTTCCCTCCCACCTTGCGTAGAATGAAATCGGTTTTAGAAATAAGAAATAAGAAGCAGAACAAACTAACGTACAGCTTGGATACATATTGCTCTGCATCACAAATTAAAATAGGTTAAAACCAGGTATACAATTAGATACAGTCATGTTTACCACCCAAAGCGTTAAGATACATTCAGAAGAGTTTTCCCTTTGCCTTCCTCAGAGGCTACATAATCCAGTTTCTGAATGAAGATTAACTGCATTGAACTGGATTATATAGCAGTGTGGATCCAGGCCCTGTTTACACTGACTATCATCCAGTTTCTGAATGCAGATTATTCTCTCGGCATTACTTTGCGAACGAAGATTCTTAGGAAGGACTCATCCCACGCTTTTTACCAGTGCGTTGATGACTAAAAAGGCCAATCTGAGATAGGCAAGTTCAGTTGCAGAAAGCACAGCAGAAAGTCTTCTTGGGTGATGTTGTTTCCAAGTTGCGGTTCTTTCTGCGTTGTCGTTTCTCTTCGAGACCCATTCGGCGTGTCCTCTCGAAAGAGGCCGCAGCATCGTGGATAGTGCGTCTCCATGCCTCCCGATGTGAGGCCAGGGTGGACCATTGTTGGTGATCAATCTGGCCGAGCCTGAGATGTTGTTTCAGGGAGTCCTTATATCTCTTTCTGGGAACGCCTCTCTTGCGCTGACCCGTGGCGAGTCCACCATAGAGTAGTATCTTTGGGAGGCGGTGGTCCTCCATCCTAGAGACGTGTCCTGCCCAGTGCAGCTGTGTTCTCAATAGCATGGCCTCAATGCTGGTGATCCCTGCTTGCTCAAGGACAGCAACATTAGTCACATAGTCGGTCCAGTGTATATTTAGAATTGTGCGAAGACAGCGCTGATGAAAGCGTTCGAGGAGTCGTAGGTGTTGGCGATAGGTTACCCATGTTTCAGACCCATAGAGGAGAATAGACAGTATGATAGCTCTGTACACACTGATTTTGGTGCTTTGCTTCAGGTGCTTGTTGCTCCAGACTCTCTTGTGAAGCCTTCCAAGTGCACTATATGGCTTTGATAATCCCTGATCTATCTCTTTGTCAATCTTGGCATCTGAAGAGATGATGCTTCCCAGGTAGGTGAACTGCTGAACGGACTTAAGCACAGATTTGCCTATGCTGACGTGGGGATGATGGTGTTCTTCCTGTGGTGCAGGCTGGTAGAGGACTTCCGTTTTCTTCAGGCTGACTTCCAGCCCAAACAGTTCTGCAGCTGCTGCAAAGCAGGATGTCAGGCGCTGCAGAGCTGCTTCTGAATGAGCGACAAGGGCAGCATCCAGTTTCTGAATGCAGATTATTATTATGTTTACCCCGCTTTTTTCTTCCACTGGGATTCAAAACGTTGTTGAAGGCTTTTGTGGCCGGAATCACTGGGTTATTGTGAGTTTTCCGGGCAGTGTGGCCATGTTCCAGAAGCATTCTCTCCTGACGTTTCACCCACATCTTTGGCAGGGACCCCCAAAGGTTGTGAGGTCTGTTGTCGAAGGCTTTCATGGCCGGAATCACTGGGTTGTTGTAGGTTTCCAGGCTGTCTGGCCATGTTCCAGAAGCATTCTCTCCTGATGTTTCGCCCACATCTTTGGCAGGCATCCTCAGAGGTTGTGGGGTTTACAGCTCACATCCTCTGAGGATGTCCGCCATAGATGTAGATGAAACATTAGGAGAGAATGCTTCTGGAACATGGCCATACATCCCCCCAAAAAACTCACAGCAACCCAGAGACTCAAAGCATCTTAACTGCTTTAAACCGGATTATATGAATCTACAACTGGATTATATAAACACCACCTCGATTTGCCTTCGGGCTGAGAGGGGCGGTATAGAAACATAGTAAATAAACAAATAAATAAAAGCAGTTAATCTGCGTTCAGAAACTGGATTGTATGGCAGTGTACAACCAGGCCCCATCTTCACTGATCATATAATCCAGTTCCTGAATGCAAATGATCTGCTTCAAACTGGATTATATGAGTCTACGCTGTCCTACAACCCATTTTTCGACTGCCGGTACTTATTCTTATTCTTCTGATTATGGCCTATATATTTTGCCTTGCGTTTTGGATGGCACCACCTTAAAAATGAATGAATTAATGCCCAGCCATTCAGAGTTTCAGCCACTCCGCAATACCAAAATCATTCAATCTGGGTTTAACCATTAACTGATTGTTGTTTTCTTCTAATGTATTATTTTGGAAGCATTTCATCAGAGATTCGGGGTGCATCTGCACTGTCAAGTCAATGCAGTTCAGCCCCACTTGAACTGCCATGTCTCAGTGCTATGAAATCCTGAGAGTTGTAGTTTTACAAGGTCTTTACCTTTCTCTGCAAATTGGTGCTGGAGCTTCCCCATGTCATACTGCATTAAATACCATAATGCAGATGCACCATAATCATCCCATAATCCCGTTGGTCTCTATAGAGTTGAAAAGCCCTGGACTGGAGTGTTTCCTGAGTCTCCCTCCACCCATAACATTCTCTTTTCAAATATTTTTAACGCTGCTTTGCCTTGTTTAATGCCTCTTATCTCTCTGCAGGTTGTGGTGTCAACGACGGTGAATGTGGACGGCCATGTCCTTGCCGTTTCCGATAATATGTTTGTGCATAACAACTCCAAGCACGGACGGCGGGCACGGAGGATGGACCCCTCTGAAGGTACGGGAAACTACAAATCCCAGGATTTCAAATGAAACGACACTCCTATGCCCCATATAAGAACCCTTAACAGGTATTCAAGGCCCTGGAAGAACACACAGAGAGACAGACAGACAGACAGACAGACAGACAGCAAGACCATTTAACCCTACACAGTTGCTGCTGTGGCATCCTGGGATTTATAGTCTAGCAGAATGTAGTTAGACTTTTTCGGGTGAATCTACACGGTAGAATTAATGCAGTTCAACACCATTTTGACAACCATGGCCCAATGCTGTGGAATCCTGGAAGTTGTAGTTTTGCAAGATCTTTCTCTCCCCCCAAATTGCTAAGAAAACAGTTGCCCACCACTCCTGGTAAAGTGGGATCGAACTGCATTAATTCTACAGTGTGGGTGCATTTGTGGTCTTTATTTTTATGGAATACATCTGCTGTCTCAATTTTTTTTGTGTCAAGCCATGGCTAAGGAAGCTTGATGTCTGAAGCAATAAACCATAGTTTGTAGTTATTGTGCAGAAATCTGACAATTATGTAGTTTGAACATTTTATTTTTCTGGGGCTCAACTACACTGTAGAATTAATGCGGTTTGACATCACTTTAGTTGCTTTAGTTCAGTGCTACGGAATCCTGGGAATTATAGTCTGCCTAAACACTTTGTGAGGAGTTACAGCTCCTAGCATTCCATCACACTGAGCCATAAGCAGTTAAAGTGATGCCAAACTGCATTAATTCTGCAGTGCAGAGGCACCACTGGATGCTTTTCAGAACCAACTTCTCCAAACTTTGCCCCAGGACTTCACAATCTTTCCATAAATTATGCAAAAAAAACCCCTCTTCTTTTCCCTCTCTAAATTTTGTGTAATCAGTTGGGCTGTGGATGACTAATCACTTCAACTGAAAATCAAGGAAAGCTTTCTCGCTACTTAATTGGTGTGAGTAATTTTTTTTATCAGCGGGAGGACCTATTAATTGGCGGGACCTCCAATAGGAGAAGGCCCGGTTCTGTTTTGGAGTCCTGCAGTTGCATCGTCTTTGTGCATGATTAAAAAATAGGAAAACGCCCAAGCAATTTTTTTCCTGTGGGGGAGGTGCATCTACACTGTGGAATGAATGCAGTTTGACACCACTTTAACTGCCATGGCTCAATGCACTGGAATCCTGGGAGTTGTAGTTCAATAAGATTTTTAAGCTGCCCTATTTGGCAGGGAAGTCTTTGCAAAAGTACAACTCCCATGATTCAATCGTATTGACCCATGGAAGCTAAACTGGTGTCAAAATTGCATTAAATCTACACTGCTTGTAGATGCACCTTGGATTGCAACGCACGGTGTCGTTTTGGAGCAACATAAATTAAAAGGTCTCTAGAGAGCACTTACTTCTCATTCAGCCCAGATCCTCATGGCCTTCTTGCTGGAAGCACAAATACCTCAATTTCTCTCTAAAGCTCCATTCAGAATGTCAGAGAGAGATCATGTCACTTTATTTAAAGAAGGACTAAAGAGGAATATGGGGATGATGGAAGCAACGTGGAGAATGGTTCCGGTTGGGGATGTTTTCTCTACTTTGGTTGGGTTTCCCACATGGCTTTCAAGCAAACATTGCTTGGGAATTGTGCTGAAATGAATATTTATTTTAATTGCAAAGTGGCCTTTAGGGAATGGCTTGGGGACTGCAAAAGGTCTGCAAAAGTGAAGTCCTGGCACCATATTTGATTGTTTGGCTTGTAGTCCACACTATGGTTCTCACTTAAGTGGGAAAAAAGCACCAGTTCTCTTTCTTCTTCTTCTTCTTCTTCTTCTTCTAGGAACCTTCCTTATATAGACCTGTGAGGCTGTTGTTTTTTCCCATTCTGGACTGTGTGTTTAGCATTTGGCCCATTTTATATGTCCTTGCCTCCGTTGTGTCCAGTTCATCATCTTCTATGTTGTCTTTGGGTACATCTACATGATAGGCGTAATGCCGTTTGAGTCACTTTAATGCCATGGAATTGTGGGAGTTGTACTTTTGCAAATTCGTGGACTTCAACTCCCACAATCCTTAACAGTTTACTGGATGTTAGGAATTGTGGAAGTTGAAGTCCAAAACACCTGGAGGGGTGGCCAAAATTGACCCATGCCTGCTTTGTACGTACAAAGGGTTCTAGGGGGTCACCAAACTGCAAAACTCAGATTCCATGAGCCTGATGCCTCACCTTGTCTCTCGTTTTCCCTCCCAAAGCTGCAACGCCTTGCATCAAAGCCATCAGCCCAAGCGAAGGCTGGACCACCGGTGGGGCCACCGTCATTGTCATCGGGGACAACTTCTTCGACGGGCTGCAGGTGGTCTTTGGCACCATGCTGGTCTGGAGCGAGGTGAGCCCAGTTCCAAGCAAAGAGACCCCGCCTAAGCATGAGGAGGAGTTTCCAATAGCTAGAGCCATTCAAAGTGGAATATGCAGCAGGGCAGGGTGGTAGACCTTTCAAACAGAGTCTGGATGGACGTCTGTCCAGAGGGTTTCGATTGTGTCTTCCTGCATAGCAAAATGGGTTTGGACTGGGTGGGCTTGGCGCGTCTCTTCCAACTCTAGGGCCTCATCTCAAAGCATGTTATACATTTAAAAAGGTCTCTGAAAGGAGAGCAAGGAGGATGCCAGGCTGAACTCTAGGAAGGGCCTTTCAGACTCTGGAGCCACCTCCAAGAAGGCCTTGTCTCCCTTGTTGCTAACAGATATCAATTACCTCGCTTGTATTCCTTGGCTGAAGCTCCATCTATACTTCCACTATAATGCAGATTGAATTGGATTACACTATATAGCACAATTAGGGGGGACATGTTCCTGTTTAATTGTGTGGTACTTACTTTGAGTGTAGTTGTTTTTGTGGCTCTGTGATGAGAGCGACTGCGGCTAACACAGCAGGTTAAACTGCCAGCTACAGAAAATCTTGTCAGCCGGAAGGTCGGCAGTTCAAGCCGTGGGTTAGGGTGAACTCCCACTACCAGCCCTAGCTTCTGTTTACCTTGCAGTTTGAAAACAGAAATGTGAGTTGATAAATAGGTACCACCTTGGCGGGGTGGTAAAATTCGATCAGGAAGCCATCCATGGACAACAGGCTTCTCGTGTGGAAAATAGACAACAGCACCTCCCCATGGCCAAGTCCAGCACAGCCTCCAGATGCCGGTGATGAAAAAAGACGGAAGCCTTGCCTCTGTCTGTCTTTGCTAATTATATAACAGCATTGAATGTTTGCCATATATGTATTCTGTAATTCACTCTGAGTTCCCTCAGGGAGATAGAGCAGAATCTAAATAAAGTATTATTATTATTATTATATTAATTGAAAAACTAGAGCAAAATGTGCTGCAGGATGTCTCTCCTGCAAAGACAAAGAGTTTTTGCAGTTTCATAAACTTTTCCCATACTTTTATGATAGAACCAATTAGGAAAATACATTTATAACACAGGAACAAAAACATGTTACATAGTGCATATTATATGGCAGTGCAGACTCATATAGCAGTCCATTCTGCATTATATGAGTCTCTACACTGACTCTGTAAAGCAGTTCAAACTACATTATATGGCAGTGTAGATGGGGCCTCAGAGCATCTTATGAAATCCATGGGGTGACCTTAGGAGCTGATGGTTGACTTTAAAGCAATGGGAACGGACAGTTCAAACTGGGATGTGGTTGTAAGAGGAGGAAACAGTTGCAACGGGTCTGGGAAGATTTCCCTTTCATGCTGCCTTTTGCCCTTTTGAAATACCTCCCCTGTTTCCACTTAACTGTTTTCCTCCTCCTTTTTGCCCAAATTGTTGTTGTTGTTTGTGATAATAACAATAACAACTCCCTCGACAGCTCATCACGCCCCACGCCATCCGCGTCCAGACTCCTCCGAGGCACATCCCAGGCGTAGTAGAAGTGACGCTGTCCTACAAATCCAAGCAGTTCTGCAAAGGAGCCCCGGGACGCTTTGTCTACACCGGTATGGCACGTGTGTGCATGAGTGTGTGCACTTAGAAATGTATGCATTGACTTTGTTTAAGTGTCACTTTTCTCCCAGACGTGGACTCAAGGTAGATATGGTGTTCCAGGTAATCTGGACCTATAGCACTTTATAAGTCATGGCCAGCACTTATGAATTGTGACCCAAAACAAACTAGTCTTCAGTAAAGCTCTTTACATAATGGAGTTATATGCTCCCAGTAAATGACTGCAGTTAGACTTCTCACCATGGTAGTTTGGACTGTTTAAAGGTTCTAAACAGTGTCCAAGGTTAGCGCCATGTAGAGTGCATTACAGTCATCCAAATAGGAATTTTAGATTTGGGGATTTAGCTCTTTTAGCCCGTCATCCACTTTGTGTCATATCTTGGCAGGGGTTGGACTGGATGGCCCATGAGGTCTCTCCCAACTCTATGATTCTATGATTCATGGTAGCCCATAATGAGACTGTAAGCACAATAACACCTTGCCAGTGGTAGCTGGTGGAGGCCCCCATGTCAGGTGCTTTCTGGATTTTAGTCTGATTTTTAAAAGAGCCATTCAAGATGGTTCACTTGTTCTGAGGATCTGAGGTGCAGAACCTGTTCAGAGAGATCCCTGGCTCTATTGATGTGGGATGTACCAGTCCAAACTGCATGGAATATACTAGTCTACAGGGAGTAAGGAGAAGAGAATTACCAGAAAGACATGCAAAGAGCTGAATATCGAGGTGGAGAGTGGGAACACGAGAGAGAAAGAGAAATAGACAAGTTCGGAGAAAGACGTGTGCCGTCTCTCCTGCATACATACATTCATACATAAGTTCCCAGGGGAGCAGAGAGCAGGAACGAAGAGGATGCGTGAACCTTCTGCCGTGCAAATGGTCCGGGGGGGATTCCTCCCCTCCTTTCCTCTCCCCCCTCCATTTCCAATTCATGAATTATCTATACCTATCGACCCACAGCAAGGGAGGAGTTTGAGGGAAGGGGAGGAAGGGACGAGAAAAGAGGATTGATAACTTATAATAACGGTTCAAAACCCTGCAAATGACTTGGGATTTTGTATCCGGATGGCCATCTGTCGGAACACTTTGATTGGATTAGATGGCCCATGAGGTCTCTTCCAACTCTAGGTTGATTTCATCCAAATTTCCTGCCTGACCTTGCAAGCTAACCAGGGACCACCCTGAGTAGTTCCTAGATGGGAGACCACCAATGCATCCCAGGTGATGGCGGCTCATTTTCAGAGGAACTGGCCAAAGCACCTCTGAATCTTCCTTGCTTAAGATAACCCTATGGAATTTATGGGGTCACCATGAGTTGACATGTGACTTCAAGGCATATGTGTTTGCATGCCTTTAAGTCATCTGTCGATTTATGGCAACCCTATTAATTCCAAGTTTAAGTACCTTAAAAAGACCAGCTCCATTCTGGTCTTGGAAGCTAAGCAGGGTCAGTCCTGTTTAGTACTTGGATGGGAGACTGACAACAAATACCAGCAACTGTAGACTGAATTGCAGAATAAGAGACTGGTGAAACCACCTTGGAGGATCCCTTATTTAAGGAAAGCCTATGACAATCATGGATCTGCCTTAAGTCAACAGGCAGCTTGGAGGCACATACACACCGTATAGCACAGAGCTGATTTTGGAAGCTAAGCAGACTTATCCCTTGTTAGTGTTTGGATGGGAGACAGCTAACCAATACTCCAGGTTCAGTAATGTCTATTTAAGAGGAAAGAACTGGTGAAGCCGTTGCTAAGAAAACCCCTGTAACATTCATGGGATCATTGTAGGTTGAAATTCTCTCCAAATATCCATTTCCTAAGGCAAACCTTTTGAGATTCCTGAAATGTGGGTTCTGTAATGTCTGTTTCAGAGGCAGGAACTGTTGATCCCATCTCTGAGTATTCTTTCCCTAAGAGAAACCCTATGAAATGGGATCATTATATATGAAAACCATCTCTGAATATTCATTGTCTAAGGACAAAACTATAGAATTCATGAGAGGTTGTAACCATTTCTGAGTATCCCTTGCCTAAGGAAAACTCTATGAAATGTGTGGGATCGTTGTAGGTCAAAACAATCTCCGAGTATCCCTTGCCTAAGGAAAATCCTATGGGATCATTGTAAGTTGAAACCACCTCTTGAGTATTCTTTGCCTAAGGAAAATCCAATGAAATCTATGGGATTGTTGTAGGTTGCAACCATTCCTGAGTATTCTTTACTTAAGGAAAATTCTATGAAATCCATGGGGTCATTGTAGGCCAAAACACCTGAGGACCTACAAGTTGAGAACTACTGTTGTAGGGTGAAACCATGTGATCATTGTAGGTTGAAACCTTATCTTGAGCATTCTTTGCCTAAGGAAAACCCCATGAAATCCATGGGAATGTTGTAGGTTGACTGGCAAATTCAAGGCACATAGATTTATGTGTGCATACCCATGTGCCTTCCCGTTGCCTGTCGACTTACAGCCACCCAATAAATCCCATAGACACACAGGGAGCAGGAGTTGTGTGTGTGTAAATTTCCCTGCTGGAGCACAACCCCATGGCCATTATCTCCATCCGCACTACGCTCCCCATCCCATGCTTAATCCTGTGTGCTTTGGCCTGTGAAAGGCTTATGGGGGGGGGGGGACGTAAGGGGGGATTGAAGCAGGGGGCGGCAAGCGGTAGAAAATCAATACCAATTACTGGTGCCCAGAACTGGAATTGCAGCATATGTTTACGCTAAATCAGGCAATCTATCTTCATCTCAGCCCCGTAATGAAGCACGCCAGTCTGGGGGGGGGGGAGGAGGCTTGGGGGCAGAAGTGGGAGCGAGCACCTCTTAGATGAATGACAGGTTTGGGGGCAAATGGAGAAAGAGGGGAGGTGAATCCTGACTTTCTGTGCTGGATGATATGGAGATGTATTGGGCAGAGGAGGCGCATCTGAGGCAGAGCGGCGCATGCATGCCTCCCTCTGTGTGTACAGTTCTTGTCATTATTAGCATTGTCTCATTCGAAAGCAAGCCATATGAGGACAGATGGGAAGGATCGGGCAATTTTGTCACCCCAGAGTCATGCCAGATTAAGCAAGGGGACGCAAAAGAGGCAAACGGGTGGGTTTTTCAGCTTTGCCGGGGCCACCAAGAGCTGTCTTACGAATGCAGGACCATTCCCAACAAATATATTGTAATCAAAGATCATTGGAAACATCCCTATTTAGCTGAATCTAATGCTCAGCTTTTTTGGCTAAATGAACTCCCCCACATTAAGGTGTGCATTAGATTTGTGTCATACGGTCATCTTAATGCTAAGCCAAAGCAAAAAGGGAAAACTGCTTCAGGAGTCCCTGGAGCTCCTCTTTAAGGGACATCACCTCTAATTAAATGTCCCTGTCTCAATGCTATGCAATCCTGGGATTTGTAGTTTGGTGAGACATCAGCATTCTTTGGCAGAGAAGTTTCAAGATCTTGTGAAACTACAGCTCTATGATTCCATAGCATTGAACCAAGGCAATTACAGTGCATTCGTTCTGAAGTGTAGATGCGCCCCAAGGTTTTCTTCTCCATTGTTCTAAATTACAAAAAGTGCACTTTTTTGCTGTTGCGTATTCGATTTGGCAGCAAATACTTTTTTTTTTCATGGTTTTCAAAATTGCAGGGCACATTAGACTTGAGTAAATACAGTATATTTAATGACATTTATCAAATTTCCCAGAGTTTGCAAAACCAAAGAAGGGCTGTAAGATGCCTGCATCTCTCTGAAATCTCCCCCTCAAAGGCACCAACAATATCTTCCCTACCTTTCCTCCAAGAGACTCAAATGCTGCATCTCCACTGTGGAATTAATGCAGTTTGATACCACTTTAGCTGTCAGGGAGGTGAGGTATGGTGTAGCTTTACAAAATCTTGTAAAGCTACAACATTTATAGTGTCTAGAAGATCCAGGGAAGTCATGTTCCCCCTCTATTCTATTCCGCCTTGGTTAGACCACACCTGGAATCACAGTGTCCAATTCTGGGCACCACAACTGATGAGAGAGATATTGACAAGCTGGGATGTGACCAGAGGAGGATGGATAAAATGATCAAGGGTCTGGAGAACAAGCCCTATGAGGAGCGGCTTCAAGAGCTGGGCATGTTTAGCATGTAGAAGAGAAGACTGAGAGGAGACACGATAGCCATGTATAAATATGTGAGAGAAAGTCACAGGGAGGAGGGAGAAAGCTTGTTTTGTGCTGCCCTGGAGACTGGGATACAACGGAACAATGGTTTCAAACCAGAGGAGAGGAGATTCCACCTGAACATTAGGAAGAACTTCCTGGCTGTGAGAGAGAGATGTTCAGCAGTGGAACTTTCTATCCCCAAGTGTGGTGGAGGCTCCTTATATGGAGGCTTTTAAGCAGAGGCTGGATGGTCATCTGTCGGGGGTGCTTTGAATGTGATTGTCCTGCTTCTTGGCAGAATGGGGTTGGACTGAATGGGCCACGAGGTCTCTTCCAACTCTAGGATTCTATGATTCTTGGTAGTTTGTTGTTTCCCATTGCATCCTCAGGTCTTTTTCTTCCTGCCCACAGCCCTGAATGAGCCCACCATTGACTATGGGTTCCAGCGTTTGCAGAAGGTGATCCCACGGCACCCCGGAGACCCTGAGCGCTTGCCAAAGGTAGGGTTATTTCCCATTCTTTTTCAGAAATTTCACCATGCATTTGATGTGTTTTCTCCCAGCAATTGAAATAGGCAGGGTGAGCTTTGCACGAGAGAAGCTTGCAGCTGGCTCAGTAAGGTTCCACCTAGGCCACTTCCACCCAGTTGTATAAAATCCACATTGAACTGGATTATATGGCAGTGTGGACTCAGATAATACATTCAAGGCAGATAATCCACGATGGATTATCTGTCTTGATATTCTAGGTTATATGGCTTTGTGGAAAGATCCTTAGTAAGTCTTGCTGTAAGGTAAAAAAATAAATAAGGTTTTATGTATTGTCGAAGGCTGTCATAGCCAGAATCATTGGATTGTTGTACGTTTTTGGGATGTATGTCCATGTTCCAGAAGCATTCTCTCCTGACATTTCACCTGCGTGTATGGCAGGCACCCTCAGAGGTTGTGGGGATTTACTCTATAAGGTCTCCATCTATTTTTTAAAAAAAGAGATGGGAAGGAATGCAAACGTTGCAGTATCTGGCCAGAGATCCACTCCAGAAGAATCCAGGAAAGTGTGTGATGTGCAATTATTATGATAATAGACATGTAGTATGGTTTCTGGTTTAAGGATGTTTACATCATGTCCAACCTGCAAAAAACACAGTTTTTTTGAGTCATTGGTTCCAACTTGGTGACAGCCATTTGTTTTAGATGCTGAAACATCCAGATTCGTTTATTGGTATCTCCATCTGAAGTTCACAGCCCAACAAAAACAACAAAACAATAACAACAACAACAAATTCTTGGTGTCTTGCTTTTTAGGCCTGTTCCTGGGGTTCTTTGGTGTGCCGATTTAGAAAATGGCATTGGATAGACGGCACCAGCTGTAGTTTCTGAGCTACGCTTACCATGGTTTCCTATGGGCAAGCAGATGGCAACTGGCATATAGCATATGTTCTATATTTTCAAAACGAGTGCCATTTTTGTAGCCAGCAGATATACAGTAGAACCAGAATTAGGTCTAACATTTGAGGCACTAAAATTTGTGTTGTCCTTTGTAGTCAATTCCTTTTGAGCTTGTGATCTACTAAGACTTCATCTCACTATCATCTTTCATTTACACAAATGATCAGCCATTGCCAGAAGGGACAGAGAGTTTCATCTATGCTGATGATCGTGCCATCACTACTCAAGCAGGGAGCTTTGAGGTGGTTGAACAGAAGCTCTCTGAAGCTCAAGGTGCTCTTCCTGCCTATTACAGGGAGAACCAGCTAATTCCTAATCCATCTAAAACACAGACGTGTGCTTTTCACCTTAAGAACAGACAAGCATGACCAGGGAAGGAATCCCACAGGAGCATTGCAGCACACCCACATACCCGGGAGTGACCCTGGACCATGCTCTGACCTACAAGAAGCACTCCCTGAATATCAAGCAAAAAGTGGGCGCTAGAAACAATATCATACGAAAGCTGACTGGCACAACCTGGGGATCACAACCAGATAAAGTGAAGACATTTGCCCTTGCACGTTGCTACTCTGCTGCTGAGTATGCATGCCCAGTGTGTAACCTATCTCACCACGCTAAAACAGTAGATGTGGCTCTTAATGAGACATGCCACATGATCACGGGGTGTCTGCGCCCTACACCACTGGAGAAATTACACTGTTTAGTTGGCATTGCACCACCTGACATCCTCTGGGAAGTAGAAACCAATAGTGAAAGGACCAAGGCAGTGACATTTCTGGCCCATTCCCTGTTGGGGTATCAGCCAGCACGCCAATGACTTAAATCAAGAAATAGTTTTTCTAAGATCTACAGAGACACTTGCAGGAACACCTCAGCAAGCAAGAGCCTAAAAGTGGCAGCCTAAAACCTGGAATCTCAATCAATGGCTGATACCAAATGAGGGACTCCCTCCTGGCCACACAGAAAACTGGGCATCTTGGAAGGCGCTGAACAGACTGCCCTCTGGCACCATGAGATGCAGAGCCAACCTTAAGAAATGGGGCTACAAGGTGGAATCCACGACATGTGAGTGTGGAGAAGAGCAAACCACAGACCACCTACTGCAATGCAACCTGAGCCCTGCCACATGCACAAGGGAGGGCCTCCTTATAGCAACACCAGAGGCTCTTCAAGTGGCCAGCTACTGGTCAAAGGACATTTAATATAGTGCCAAGTTTTCAAACTTTGTGGGTTTTTTAAATACAGTACAACTGTTTGGTTCACTCCAGATAGATAGATAGCTAGATAGATAGATAGATAGATAGATAGTAAAATAGTATTTCATTGTGCCCTTTTTGGTGGAACTAGAAATGCTGTTTTATGTGAATCTTGTATTCCTACATATTATAGTTGATGCAAGAGGTGCAAGAGCTGTTATATCCCACAAACTTCAGAAATGATGGGACGCAGGCGCTGGGAGTGGGTCAGTTCTCCACCTGCGTGCCTCTCTTTGCAAATAGCGGCTCAAAGGAGACCCTTCAAGTGGACTGAAGAGGTGGCTGCTTTCTTCCTCTGTCCTTGGCCAAAGCATCGCTAATGCCTCTGGGCAGGGAACAGATGCCGGGGAGAAGGGAGGACCTCAGATGGAGAGTGACAGCAGGAAGCGCACACCAAATTGGAGCCATTTATCACTGGATGACAAGGCCGCCATGACGACAACAGACCCCTCCGCAGCCCTGGCTCTGAAAATGGGGTGCTACAGCAGGATCAGAGGCTATTAGGGAAAGTTGTGTGCTTTGATTCAGAGTTACCATAAACCTCCACTCCTTTGGCAATCCTGAAGCCTAAATTTTGTCAGAATCTTAAAGTTGGAAGGGATCCTCAAAGGACTTCCAGTCCAACCCTTCTGCTCCACAGCAATCCACAATTCAAGCCTTCCCAACAGATGGCCATTCAACCTCTGTTGAAAAAAATTCAAGAAGAGGAGATTCCACCAGACCCCAAGGGATCCCCAAAGGACATCCAGTACAGTCCGATTCTGCTACAAAGAAATCCACCATTCAAGCCTTCCCAACAGATGTCCATTCAGCCTTAGTTGGAAAACTTCCAAGGAAGAAAGCTCCACTGAATTCCCAGGCACTCTGTAGTCCATTCGAGTTGGAAGGACATCCAGTCTAACCCCATTCTGCCAGGCAGGGATACAAAATCCAAGGCCACCTGACCGATGGCCATCTCATCTCTATGTAAAAACCTCCAGAGAAGAAGGCGGGATCTACACTGCCATATAAAACCCAGATTATCTGCTTTGAACTGGATTCTACGGCAATGGAGACTCATATAATCCAGTTCAAATCAGACAATGTGGATTATTGTCTTTTGCTTTAAATCCCACCCATGGGAAAAGGTAGGATAGAAATGAATAGATTATTATTATTATCTGCTATGATAATCTGGATTATATGTCAGTATAGATCCAGCCGGAGACTCCACCGGCCTCCTAGGCGGTCACATTTTCATATTCTCTCTCTCTCTCTCTCTCTCGCCCTCCCCCCCCCCCCACACACACACACATATAAAAGAGAAAAAACATTAGAGTAAAACAGTAAAACATCTAGAATAGGATAGAAAAGAATGTGCCAGGTTTTTGGGGGGAGATAGAGGGGAAAGTGGGCAATGGGAAAAGATAACAAGGGTAGTGTGTGGGGAAGGGTGTGAGGTATTGGGAAGAGGAAAAAGAAATGGGGGAAAAGGTGATTTAAAAGATAAGCATATAGTATTGAACATCTCTTGACTTCCTGGTATCTTCAAAAAGGTTTCCTCCTTTTTCTTTCTTGTCCTTTGTTTTCTTTCTTCTATTCTCCCGCTCCTCTTTTCACATATGGCTTTCTCCTCCTCAGATACACATTTTCATTTTATTTTGTCACCTGGTTCCAATCTGTCTCTTCTTTGGGTGTGCCCTTGTTTTTGGATAATAAATATGTGAGCTTGTCCATATTCCTTATGTCTTGAATTTTCATCAGCCAATCATCTTCTTCTGGGATTTCTTCTTTTTTCCATTTTTTTTGCCTACGAGATTCTTGCTGCTGTTGTCAGGAGAAATAATAATTTGTCTTTATTTGTGTCTAATTTTAGATTATGTATTCCTAGTAGGAAGATTTCTGGGTTCTTTTGGGATCTCAGTTTCTAGAATTTCTTGTGTATTTTTCTGAATCATTTTCCAATCGTTTTTTGCTTTGCTGCACGGCCACCACATGTGTAATGTGTTCCTTCTATTTCCCCGCATTTAGAATTTGTGTTTTTATAATACTTTCCTAATTTGTGTGGGGTCAGGTACTACCTATGGGCCATCTTTAACCAATTTTCTTTTAGTTCCATGGCACTGGTATATTTTAGTTTTTTGTTCCATACCTCCTCCCATTCTTCCTTTTTGGATTTTTCTTCCAATATTTTCTTTCCACCTCTTCTTGTATTTGTTTTTTTTTTCTCCCTCCCCTTTGCCATTCTAGTGGCTTCTGGTATACTTTGGTTATTAGCTTCTTTTCCATCTGCATAATTCTGTCCCAAAAGCTTTCCTGTTCCGCAAATCCAATTTCTTTATCTTTAAAAAAAATTATTTTATTTTCCAATATTGGTACCACGATACCCTTCTATTAATTGTGCTAATTAATTAACCATTCTATTAATTGTGTTAATTAATTGATGCAAAGGTTGGCAGCCAGATTGTTAACCGGAGCAAGTTACAGGGAGCGGCCAATCCTCCTGTTTAAACAGCTCACTGACTGCCGATAAGTTTCCGGTCCCAATTCAAGGTGCAGGTTATTACCTATAAAGCTCTAAACGCTTCAGGAGCTGCCTATCTGCGCGACCGCCTCCTCCCCTATGAGCCCACACGGTCCTTAAGATCTTCCGGGGATGCTCTTCTCTCGCTCCCGCCTCCATCTCAAGCCTGGCTAGTGGGGACGAGAGAAAGGGCATTCTCAGTGGTGGCCCCCGTCTCTGGAAAACCCTCCCCAAGGAGATTAGTCTGGCATCTTCCCTAGCCACATTCCGCAAGGAATTAAAGACGTGGTTGTTTCGTTGTGCTTTCAACTGACAACTCCTATGACATACGACTTGTATCGTGACTTGAATCATCATTCAACCTGAATTCCTATATCACATTACTATTCAGATTTTGAAAGTTAAACCGAATTGATTCTGATCCTGTTGAATTGCTCAGTTTTCATGATATTTCCTATGCTATTATACGTTTCCATCCACCCTATTGAACCAATTAGCCTTTTATCCATTCGTATATTGGCCTTCCTCCCCCCCCCCCTTTCAAAATTGTCTTTTGTTGCTTGATGCTTGTCTATTGTTATGCTGTTTTATGCTTTTAAAATTGTAATTTGTTATTGCTTTGCTTTTAATTCTATGTTGCCTGGGCTTGGCCTCATGTAAGCCGCCCCGAGTCCCTTTGGGGAGATGGAGGCGGGGTAGAAAAAAGTTCTTCTTCTTATTATTATTATTTCTTGTTGGGTTTTCATCTTTAATTCTCCCTCTTCCTTTTTTCGGCGTATGTCTGTAGCTTAGCCATTTATTCCATTCCTGTACTCTTCTTTAGGGTCGCATTTTCCACTGTTGATATTGACAGGCTATATAACATGTCCAGAAAAGGGTGACCAAAATGGTCAAAAGCCTGGAAACTATTAGGGAGGTGGGCATGTTTAACCTGCTGAAGATAAGGGAATATGAGGGCCATGTTGAAATATTAGAAGGATGTCCCATTGAGGAGAAAGGGAAAGGCTTGTTTTCTGATGCTCCAGAGACTAGGACACAATGGAGCCAATAATGCAAATTGCATGAAAAGATATTCCATGTAAGCCTTAGGAAGGAGCCCCCAGCAGGACTGAAGACCGACAGGCTGCGGGTTGGAATTTGGGGAAAGTGTAGATGAGTTCCCTCTGTCAGCTCCAGCTTCTCATGAGGGGACATGAGAGAAGGCTCCCACAAGGAGGATAAAACATCAAAACATCTGGGCATTCCCTGGGCAACATCCTTGCAGACGGCCAATTCTCTCACACCAGAAGCGACTTGCCGTTTCTCAAGTCGCTCCTGACATTAAACACACAAGCCTTAGGAAGAACTTCCTGACAGTCACCAGTGAAATATAGACTGCCTTAGAGTGTAGTCTCCGTCTTTGGAGGATTTTCAGCAGAGGCTGGCTATCTATAGGGAGGGGTTTGGATTGTGTTCTCCTGCCTGGCTGAATAGGGCTGGGCTGGATGGCCTTTAGGGTTTCCTCCAACTCTTTTAGGTGTCTATGATGTCATCATTAAGAAATGCAGGGGGCTGTGTGCCAGACCCTTGACAGAGGACCTCCTTCCATCCCACTCCTTACATCCCAGGAGAGCGATATCTGTTTTGACGTGAGCTTCTGCTTTTATGGAGCTGCCTTTCAGCCCTCCCTCCTTTCCCCAAGACTTTGGCCGGCCATTCATCATACTTAAGCTACCTGTTGTATCCGGGCTGTGATGAAACTGAGATTCCCTTGCTGCTTTCCCCCTCCGCTCCCATGCGTTTTCTGGCACTGACAGCAGGTAGACATGGTAATCATGTGCTCATGCATGCATACATGTGCCTCACTCCAAGCTAGTCGATGGGCAACACAACAGCAGGGAATGCACTTGTCTCTTCTCTTCTTTTGTCCTATCCATATTGAGAATGGAGATGTGCCCATTCTATATAGCAAGGCTGTAAAGGGTTTTCTTCTAGGATCTGTTTTAATAATAATAATAATAATAGCAGCAATAATTTTATTTCTTCTTTGTGGTCTCTGTGAAATTGCTCATACGGATGTGCAAATTTCACAGATGACCACTCAAAGAAATATGGTTACAGGTAAGCAACCATTCCTTCTTACCCATCTTTCTTCGTAATTCTTTTTGGCAGTCAATTGAATCTGTAAAACACTTTTTTTCTGCACATTTTAAATATGTTGACTTTTTTGTTGTCAGTTTGCATTAGCAGCTGGACTTTTTTTTGCCCAGAGTGGAATATTGATATAGGCATGTGTTGCACATGGATGTGCATAGAAGCACATTACGCATAGATGCTAATGAGCATTTAGTGGAGAAGCATATATGGTCTGTTTGGCTTCCCTACTCCAATTCCCATGAATTGTTCCCTTTTTATGGCCAAGAAAAAGGCAAATTATTTCTTCTGGAAGTTTGGAGAAGGGACCGATTATTGCCTTTTAAATATGCCTTTTATTTAGGAAGAACTTTCTGACTGTGAGAGCTGTTCAGCAGTGGAACTCTCTGCCCCGAAGTGTGATGGAGGCTCCTCCTTTAGAGGCTTTTAAGCAGTGGCTGGATGGCCATCTGTCAGGGGTGCTTTGAATGTGATTTTCCTGCTTCTTGGCAGAATGGGGTTGGACTGGATGACCCACGAGGTCTCTTCCAACTCTAGGATTCTTTGATTCTATGTTGCACACTTAGTAGTCACTATCCCCTTGGGGACTTGTTGCTGTTATTTCCCACCAAGTCAACTTTGGCTGCATCTACACTGTTGAATTAAAACAGTTTAACACTGTGGCTCAGTGCTATGGAATCCTCAGAGTTTTTGTTTGGCAGTTGTTGAACGATAAGGCAAAAGGCCTTGATAAATTACAGTTCCCAGGCAACCGTTGGATATTTTGTGCATTGGTAGCACTTTAGAAGCAAGGTTGTGCATACAATGGTATTATTTATTTATTTGAAACATTTCTATTCCGCCCTTCTCACCCGAAGGGCGGAGAACAGCATATATATGGCACGCATTCCATGCCGGAACATAAAATAACTATAAATATAGTAAATACTAAAATCAGTTACATCTTCTTTAAAATCAGCTGTTTAACAACATCTCAAAACACCGTGCTGGTTCTGGTCAATGGAGTGGGTTTTCTGTTATTTCCTCATTGTGCTGTCCCAAAGGCTTGGTCCCACAGCCAGGTCTTCACCATCCTTCTAAAGGACAGGAGGGAGGGGGCTGATCTAATCTCTCCATGGACAGAGGTCCATAGCCGAGGGGCCACCACTAAGTACCCCCCCCCCCTCTCTCTTGTCCCCGCCAAACGCGCATGTGACGGTGGCAGGACTGAGAGCAGGGCCTCCCAGAAGATCTTAGACTTCATGGTGGTTCGTAAAGGGAGATGAGTTTGGACAGGTAAACTGGGCTGGGGCCGTTTAGGGCTTTATAGGCGACAGCCAGCACTTTGAATTGTGCCCAGTAGCAAACAGGCAGCCAGTGGAGCTGACATAACATGGGGGTTTTGTGCTCCCTGTATGCAAGCCCAGTTAATAGCCTGGCTGCCTCTCATTGGACTATTTGAAGCTTCCAAACAGTCTTTAAAGGCAACCCCACATAGAATGTGTTTTGACTCCCAGGTGTCTTCTTCGAGGTTTTCCTTCATTCTCTCCCTTTTGTCTTTCTTCTCCCACCCTCTTTTCTTCTTTCAGTCCTGGCATATATTCTTTTCCTCCTCATATCAATCAGTATTTCCTTTTTATTTCTTTTTAAATATTCTGTGACTTGGTTGCAGTTAGTTTCTTTCCTAGGGTTTTCTTTGTTTTTGGAGATCAGAAATGTAAGCCTACCCATATTTCTTATATCTTGAATTTTAATCATCCAATCTTCCTCTTCCGGTATCTCTTTCCTTTTCCATAGTCTTGCATAATATATCCTTGCTGCAGTGGTTAATAGAAATAATAGTTTATTCTTATTTTCGTCTATTTTTGTTTGTGTGTCCCAAGTAGGAAGGCACATCCATAACATTTACATCCATAAATGTAGGATCAACAACCATTTTTATTATTCTTTCATAGCCCCCTTCTACATTGTCATATTAAATCCAGATTATCTGCTTTGAGCTGGATTATATGGAAACATAAGGAGATCATGTTGCATCATTTTTCTTTCACCACTTTTGGAAAATGAACCAAAGTTTCCAGTCCTCTTTTTTTTTTTTGGTTAGTTGTAAACATTCCTGTGTCTTAAAGGCTACAGCATGTAATTGATGTTTTCAATTGGCTTCTTTAAAAACCCAGGAGGAAATTTGCTCCAAGGTTTGTGACGGACTGGATATCCATCATGTGCCGTTAAGCTCCAACATCTGGCAGACGGAGTTAAATGCAGGAAGGGCTGAGGACCACCAGTCCTCTTTCAAGGATCCCTCCCTGTCTTTAGCAAATCCTTTTAGTCTGGAGAAAGACCCAGAAGCATTTACTTTCGTTTAGGCTTCCATCCCAACTCCTAGAGAGGAATGCACATCTAAAACCAAGATTTGGAAGGGACCCCCAAAGGGCATCTAGTCTAACCTACTGCTGTGCCATTGCTCTTTCCCAAAGAGATGAGTCTCAGCCATCTGTTTACTTAGACTGTGTACGGTTCATGCAGTTGGACCTCTTTTTTACTGCCATGCCACAGTGATATAGAATCTTGGGATTTGTAGTTTTGTGAGGCACCAGCGCTCCCAGACATAGAAGGCTGAAGCCCTGACAAAGCTATAACTTCCATGATTCCATAGCATTGAGCCACAGCAGTTAAAATGTGGTCAAACCTACACTAGAGGTGCCTCTTCACAGTTAGACTAGTATGATGCCCTATAGACTAGGCATGGGCAAACTTTGTCCCTCCAGGTGTTTTGGACTTCAAAACACCTGGAGGGACAAAGTTTGCCCATGCTTGTTCCAAAGCCAGAGTGGATTCCCTATTCCATTGATATGAGATACATATCAGGCTGCAAAGTGGAACCATCGCATGCTTCTTGGTTTTTGCTGGGGCATCCAAACACCGTCTCACATCCATCTCCGTTCCCTCCAGAAGCAATGGTATCTTATGCCCCCTTAAGGAGCTCAGTGTGCCCAAGGCGGTCCGGGAGCAGCCCCCTCTCCCCGCTCCGTCTGCTCCATTACTGTATTGATCGGCGAGATATTGCAGAAGACAGAAGAGCAAGCGATTCTGATTGCCGGCACTTAGCCTGACAGCAATCCAATAGCCTTGAGGTCCTGATGTACAGCGGTCCAGAGCCAGTGGGCTGCTTTCATCGCTGCCGTCTCTTTAAGGCTTCGCAGCTGCAGAGGAAAAAAGAGAAGGACCGAAAGAGAAGACAGCAAAATGCACAGAACTTGTCTTTTTGTGTTTCCACTTCTTTTGAATTAAATGCTACTGGGATTGGATTTGCAGACACAATGCAATGGATAAAAAAGGGACTTTTCCCAAAACATAAAACACCTGTAACCGCAAGGGATACGTTTAGAGCTGGACCGTGGCCACCTAATAATAACCAAACATCATTAAATTACCTGATTTCTAGTCCCAGCATAACATAGAGTTGCATTGGAGATTTCTAGAGAGATATCCTCTTTAGGAATTTGTAAGATTATCCAATGCAACTTCATGGTAACTTTGTGGTAGCAGTGGTTTAACTTTGAATATACACTGAATATTTGAATGGTTTTTAACTTTGAGTTAAATATTGTTTCTCTTTAATTCTGTTTTAATGTATGCATATTTGTATATTTCAAACGGTGTACTACTGCTTTAAGTCTGCTTCGGGAGAGATAAAGCGGGGTATAAATAAATATAATAATAATAGCTTCCAAAGTAGTAGTAGTAATAATAGTGATAAGAATAAGAATAATTTTATTTCCTTCCCACTTTTCCTCGAGGCAAGTCACAGCACAATCAAACACACAAACATTGCAAAAATTCTAAATACACACATATTAAAATGTCAATAGCTTTTCTTGGACTGTGATGCCCAGAACTGGATTCCAGATGAGGGCTGACCAGAATAGACTAGAGTGCTGCTATATTTTCTTTCTATCTGGACACTGAACTGGTGCTTGACAGTTGTGATGGTCTGGATGAGGGTGAACAAATTGAAATTGAATCCAGACAAGACGGAGGTACTCCTGGTCAGTCGAAAGGCCAAACAGGGCATAGGGTTACAGCCTGTGCTGGATGGGGTTACACTTATTATTTATTTATTAACTTTATTTATACCCCGCCATCTCCCCAAGGTGACTCGGGCCGGCTTACATGAGGCCACGCCCATCAATACAATAAACGCAATATAACACAAGAGCACAACAGAAAATTAAATTAAAATAACTTAAAAATACAAAACCAATGTAAATAAAACAATACAGCAATATAAAATCAAAACATTAAGACACTAAAGACGATCACCGTGGACAGGGCCAAAATCAAAGATCAATTTTTTTATTTTAAAAAATTAAACACGGGGAGATATTTTATTTATTTATTTATTATTCGTATTTATATACCGCTCCATTTCCTTAGGCTCGGGGCGGTTTACATAGATAAAACAGGCAATAACAATAAATCACATAGGGCAATGTAAAGTATCATGGAGGGGATCTGGGGATGAGGTAGGATTTAATTGCACAACCAAAAAATAAAGTGCTTCTGAGAGCATTTCAAGCAGGGGTTGGTTGTAGGGAAAACACATATCGTCATAATGATTCTGAGAAGCCCAAAAACTCTTTGACCATCTGTATTTGCTTTTTCTCAATACAGGAAGTACTACTCAAGAGAGCAGCTGACCTGGTAGAAGCATTATATGGAATGCCACACAGTAACCAGGTAAGCCGCCATTCTCCTTTGGCTTTGGTGGCTTTGATGCAGGCTTGGGCAAACTTGGGCCCTCCAGGTGTTTTGGACTTCAACTCCCACAATTCCTAAAAACCTACCGGAGTTGTGGCTCTGGAGAAATCTCTTTTGAAGGATCACACAGAGAATCACAAGTGGAGTAGATATCAATGCGTTTATTGTTCGGAATACAAGAGCTTCGACTACTGGCCTACTATATAGTACTAACTACAATACCATAAATCACTCATTCAGGAATCCTGATGCCTTTACCATGTCAAAGCCCTCCCATATCAAAGCCAGGTTCTCCCCTCACCTTTGGGCAATTGAGTTTTATGGCTGGTCCGTTTGTCCTGCATTTCCTTTGGCCCAATGTCCCATGGCCATGTGGTTTATGTCAGTTGTATGGCATGAACTAGAGATCATGACATGTGGTTTCTCTACAGTGGGATAGAGCAATTCTAGTGACTCTGATCCCCACCATAGGAATCGTAAAAGGCCACAACCTGACATTGATGTTGGTGTTGCTTTGAGGGGGAGTGATACCTAAACTGATATACATACAAACAAACACACCAAAAAAGGGACATTACACTATGTAACATGATTTTTGTTCCTGGGTTATAAATGTCATTTCCTAATTGGTTCTATCATAAAACATAGGAAAAGTCTATTAAATTGTAAAAACTTAGTGCAGGGCAATCTGCAGCACATTTTGCTATAGTTTTTCAATGAATCCAGTTTTAACCAATTCAATCTACCATATATACTCAAGTATAAGCCTAGTTTTCAGCCCTTTTGGTGCTGAAAAAGCTCCACTCAGCTTATACTCAGGTGAGAGTCCTGGCGGGAAGGCATGGGGCTGAAAGAAGGGCTTCTTTCAGCCTTGTAGCTTTCTGCCAGAACCCTCACCTCCGCACAACAACCTAGCTCTCCTTCCTCTCCTATCTTGGTTCAGCATGCACCTTCCTTTTCTCTCTCGCACAGCGCGCACCTTCCTCTCCTCTTTTCTTGCATAGCAAGCACCTTCGCCTCCTCTCTCGGTGCAGCACATGCCTTCCTTTTCTCTCTCGGTGCAGCATGCACCTTCTTCTCCTTTCTTGCACAGCATGCACCTTTCCCTCCTCTCTCGGTGCCGCATGCGCCTTCCTTTTCTCTCTCAGTGCAGCGTGCACCTTCCTCTCCTTTCTTAGACAGCATGAACCTTCCTCTCCTCTCTTGGTGCAGCATGCGCCTTTCTCTTCTCTCTCGGGGCAGCATGCATATTCCTCTTCTTTCTTACACAGCATGCACCTTCCTCTCATCTCTCGGTGCAGCACATGCCTTCCTTTTCTCTCTCGGTGCAGCATGCACCTTCTTCTCCTTTCTTGCACAGCATGCACCTTCCTCTCATCTCTAGGTGCAGCATGCATCTTTCTCTCCTTTTTTGCACAGCATGCACCTTCCTCTCATCTCGGTGCAGCACACGACTTCCTCTTCTCCCTCGGTACAGCGCGTGCCTTCCTCTTCTCCTTTCTTGCACAGCATGCACCTTCCTCTTCTCTCTCGGTGCCTTCCTCTCTTTCTTTCTTGGCACCAGTCTTTCCCACTTTTCCTTATTCATATACACACAGCATTTCCCCCAAAATGTATAGTTAAAATAAACTGTGGTGATTATTAAAAGGATACGTAAGCCCATTTATATCGAAGAAGGTCAGAATAATAGTTTAATCAGAGTTGGACAGTCTTATCCTAAATAACAGTTTTATGTAAATATGCAAAAACATTTAACCTACGGGTGCCTCTGAGTCATTGTCCCTGGGGGGTTCAGAAAGGCAGGGTAGAAATTTTTATTTATTTATTTTATTTATTTACTACATTTCTATACCACCATTCTCAGCCCTAGGGCGACTCATGGTGGTTTACAAAGTGGCACAATTCGATGCCAACAATATAAAAACAGATAAAACAATTAAACATAGTTAAAAATTACAATTACATATAAAAACATAATAGACCAAAAATCCTCTGTAATTCATTACCAAATCATTGTCCAGTCGCGTTGTCCAGCCATTCTAAGATCAGAGGTATCAGCTATACTTTAGGAAAAGCCTGTTCAAATAACCAGGTCTTAACTTTTTTACAAAATGTTAAGAGGGTGGGGGCCAATCTAATATCCCTGGGGAGGGCATTCCACAGCCAAGGGGCCACCTCCGAGAAGGCCCTGTTTCTCATCCCCACCAGCTGCATCTGTGAGGATGGCAGGACCGAGAGCAGGGTCACCCCAGAAGATCTCAAATTTCTAGATGGTTCATAAAGAGAAATACGTTCGGACAGATAGGTAGGGCCAGAACCATTTAGGGCTTTATAGGCTAAAGCCAGCACTTTGAATTGTGTTCGGTAGCAGACTGGCAGCCAGTGGAGCTGACGCAACAGAGGAGTTGTATGCTCCCTGAGCGCCGCTCCTGTTAGCAACCTGGCTGCCACCCATTGTACCATTTGGAGCTTCCAAACAGTCTTCAAAGGCAACCCCACATAGAAAGCATTGCAGTAGTCTATATGGGATGTAACCAGAGCTGTAGAAATGCTATCAATAAATGAATCAATCAATCTATCTATTTTTATTTTGAAATTTACCTGTAGCTGCTGCATTCCCCATCCTTGGCTTATGCTCAAGTCAATAAGCTTTCCCAGTTCTTTGTGGTCAAATTAGATGCCTCGGCTTATATTGAGGTCATCTTATACTTGAGTATATACAGTAGTTTATAGCAGCCACAAAAACGAAGTTTCTGGAGTATATCTTTTGTTACAAAGTGTTGTACCTGGGCAGAGAGTATAATGGACCATGTTATTCCACCAGAAGGAGCTCAGCCTGTTCATGAAATCACAGAATACTAGAGTTGGAAGAGACTGCTAAGGGCCATCTAGCTCATCCTCTTCTGCCATGCGGAAATACACAATCTAATCCATCCTGACAGATGGCCGTCCAGCCTCTGTTTCAAAACCTCCAGATAAAGAGACTGCACCAGATTCAATTCCACTATCAAACAGCTCTTACCATCAGGAAGTCCTTCCTAATGGTTAGATCGAATGTCTTTTCCTATGGCTCCATTGTGTCCTAGTCTCCACAGCAGCAGAAAACAACCTTGCTTTTCTTCCTCCTCTATTGGGCATCCTTTCAAATATTTAAATAGGGTTCTCCTTTCCCTTTCTTCCAGCCTTCTCTTCTCAAAGCTAAGCATTCATTTTTCTAATTCCTGATAGGGATTCCTAGATTCCAGAACTTTGACCATTGTCACCCTTCTTCTCTTCCATGATTGGAAAAGAAGTGAGAAGGGGAAGAAAGGCTTGGTGTTTATACACACTGGAAAGTGCTTATTAATGCCTTGTTAATGATGCATTGGAAACCCATACTACACGTCTGCCCAAAAGCCCAAACTTTGAGCTGCCCATGTCAAATCAAAGCCTATTTGGGAGATAAGGTTATGCTATTTGGATGCCTTCTTCAATGCTCCAACCTAACCCAAGACCTGGCAAGTGCAATACTTCTTATGTATGGCCACCCCATGAGCTACAGCAGTCCATTACCACCTGCGACAAGTGCGCATACATACACTGGTCGTTTGCATCACACTTGCATGCGGCCTCAGGGCTCCCTGCTTCACCCGCCACATTTTATGTCCTCACCAGTGCCGTGCCAGTAATGATTTCCATGCCTTGGGCCCTTCCCCAAGTTTCCCTGCAACCTTGCGCCGATGATCCGCCTCCAAGGCCCACATCTGGTCATCATTAGGAATTCCAGTGCCGTTAAGTCAGTCATGGGCTCCCAAACAGCCCCCTCTTTTCATCAGCCTGGACGGACGACGGTGTTCTCACAGCTCAGTAGCGGTTAGCACCACCTGGGCGGATGTGGCTGCGGTTCCTGCAGAGGCGGCGGGTCAAGGCACGGCGGGGGAGGCACTTGGCACTCCTCGGGCCTTTGTCTCCCTTTCCCCGGGCTTCGCTCTGCCCCACACTTCCTTCCCAAAGCAGGGATCGCCCTGTTTGAGGCCACTGTTGCACAGAATGATGCCCCATAGTTTTGCTTCTTTTTGTAAAAAAAAAGCCATGTTGAATGGAAGCAAAAGCTTGTCTGGTCCAAATCTGGGTGCATTCTTCACTGTAGAATGAATGCAGTTTGATACCCTTTGGACTGCCATCGCTCAGTGCTAAGGACTCCTGGTAGAATGCATGCAGTTTGACACCCTTTGGATTGCCATGGCTCGATGCTATGGCATTCTGGGAGCTGTAGTTTTACAAGGTTTTTAGCCTTCTCTGACGAAGGGTGCATCTTCCACCTGAACATTAAGAAGACATTCCTGACTGTAAGGAGAGCTGTTCAGTAGTGGAACTCTCTGCCTCAGAGTTTGATGGAAGCTCCTTTGAAAGCTTTTAAACTGAGGCTTGATGGCCATCTGTCAGGAGTGCTTTGACTGTGCTTTTCCTGCATAGCAGCAAGTTGGACTAGGTGGCCTATGTGGTCTCTTCCTACTCTAACATTCACTGTAGACTGCTGTGGCTCAATGCTGAGTTCTGGGAGCTGTAGTTTTACAAGGTCTTTAGCTTCTTTACCCCAAGAGTTCCGGTGTATCGTCAAACTACAAATCCTGCAATTCCATAGCACTGAGACATGGCAGTTAAGTGGTGTTCAATGAGGAGATGTGGGTAAGAAATAAAATAATAATAATAATTGTTACTATTATTTTACTGACACAAAACACAGTATGACACAGCAAACGAGATATATATCTGGATTTTGTATCAAAAAATCACAAGTTGTTGTTGTTGTTGTTATTCCACAGTGTAAATCAGGCATGAGCAAACTTTGGCCCTCCAGGTGTTTTGAACTTCAACTCTTACCATTCCTAACTGCCAAAACAACCTGGAGGGCACAAGTTTCCCATGGCTGGTGTAGATGGACCCTAAGACAAACAATAATAATAATAATAATAATGCAAATACTCTGGCACAAGCCAGTCAAAGGAGTCCCCGTGGTGTTCGGCACACTGGGTGCAGTGCCTAAAGACCTTGGCCTGCACTTAAACACAATCGGCGCTGACAAAATTACCATCTATCAGCTGCAAAAGACCTCCCTACTGGGATCTGCACACATAATTCACCGATACATAGTCCTAGACACTTGGGAAGGGCCTGACGCATGATCCAATACAACCAACATAGTGATCTTGTTTGCTGTGCACTAATCTTGTTGTGTATCAAATAATAATAACAGCAACAACAACCATGTTGAATCAAAGCAAAAGCCTGTCTATTGCAACACTATATTAGTCAATGTGCTCTTCCAAAGGTTGCCCACCAGAATAGAAATAGACCCTCCACCTCATATTCCCCAATAATGGATAGAATCATAGAAATGAATTGCCCATGTCTGATATATATGTTTATATAGTAGAGTCTTGCTTATCCAACCTCCGCTCATCCAACGTTCTGTGTTATTCAACGCACTCTGCCTGCCGCCTGGATCCACAGCTGTTTCAATGCATTGTGATGTTTTGGTGCTAAATTTGTAAATACAGTAATTACTGCAGAACATTACCGTTGAACTGTTTTTTCTGTCAATTTGTTGTAAAACTTGATGTTTTGGTGCTTAATTTGTAAAATCATAATATAATTTGACATTTAATAGTCTTTTCCTTAATCCCTCCCTATTATCCAACATTTTTCCAACTCTACTATACTTATATGTGGCCATTCTCTTTTGCTCCCAAGGACATAATCCTGAAGCGGGCAGCAGACATCGCTGAGGCTTTGTACAGCGTCCCACGCAACTCCAACCAGTTGTCCTCCTTGGCTGGGAACCATGGCCATTCGGGGATGATGGGCGTCAACTCCTTTGGGAGCCAACTGGCCATTAACCTCAGCGAATCTGCTCAGGGCTCAGAGCAAGGTAGAGAAATGGGCACCACCTCAGTGCTTCCATGCTATTCATCCATAAGAACTGTCACAACTGCAGAATAGTGCAGGACTATGATTTCTCTCAATCTCTGTGCAGCCTAGAATTGCACTGACTTTTTGCTGCTGCATCACGCTGTTGCCTCATGTTCAGCTTGTTGCCACTAAGACTCCTAAATCCCTTTCACACGGACTGTTTATATAATGATGGACCGGGTCAGTGGCAGATGGATATAGAGTGTTTGTGTGAACTAATTGGGGGAAAACATGAACAACTTCCTAGGCACGCTGTACATAATTCATTTGCAATGCAAATAAAGAAAGAAAGAGCAACACAATGTTTACAATGAAGAACAATTTTAACCAACATAAACCTAACTGTATTTCAATGGAAGATCCCAGAGGCCATCCAGTCCAACTCCCTTCTGGCATTTTATTTATTTATTTGGACATGTACTCCCAGTGGCTCGGGGCGGTTTACAACATAATTCAATAAAACATGTAGGAAAAGCACAATCAAAGCACCCCCAACAGATGGCCATCCAGCCTTTGTAGTAGCAGCAGCAGCAGCAGCAGTAATAATAATACATCGCACAGTCCTAAACACTTGGGAAATGTTCAACTTCCAATGTATATATCTCATTTGCTGTGTCATACTGTCATACTGTTTTTTGTATCAGTAAAATAATAATAGTAATAATTATTATTTATTTATTTGTTTGATTTCTTGGCCGCCACTCCCGGAGTGGCTCGGGGCGGCTCACAAATACAAACAACAAACAGCAAGTAGTACATTAGGATAAAACATGGGCATAAAGACAATCAAACATTGACAATTAAACATCAAATAGCAAAAAATGACGCAAGATTGGCAGAAACTGGTTATGCCAATTTAGTTTATAAAAGCTTGCCGGAACAGCCAGGTCTTAGTGGCTTTCCGGAATGCTAGACGGTCACGAAGTGACCTGATCTCCGATGGTAAGGAGTTCCAAATAATGGGGGCAATAATGGAGAATGCCCTTCTGCTTGTTGAAGTAAGACGGTAAGTTTTGGCACTTGGAATGAGGAGAAGATCCTGGTCTTCAGATCTCAGTGATCTCATGGGACAGTATGGAGTGATAGCAGTATAATAGCAGTAGGCTGTTAGGAATTGTGGGAGTTGGGGTCGAAAACACCTGGAGGATATGCCAAAGTTCGTCCATGCCTGATCTAGATCCTCCAGAATGACTCTATGGTAAGCACCTGATATTCTAAGGCAGACTGCTGCAAAATATGGATGTTCTATGCCTTATTAATGGCCCAGCATCAATCTGTGGATTTCTTTGTGAACTTTTCAGCACAAGTTGTAATCCTTACCCCCTCTCCCTCGCTTTCCCACTCTTCGTTTGCAGGTTACACCCGGAACACGAGCAGCGTCTCTCCGCGTGGCTATGTGCCCAGCTCCACTCCCCAGCAGAGCAGCTACAACAGCATCACATCCAGCATGAACGGATACGCGGGGGCTGCCATGACCGGCCTCGGGGTCCCCGGCTCCCCCAGTTTCCTCAATGGCTCCACTGCCAACTCCCCCTACGCCAGTGAGTGACTGCCTTGCATCCATGTGTTGGGGCATGCTGTAATGTCCATCTGTTACAGGCATGGGCAAACTTCGGCCCTCCAGGTAATTTGGACTTCAGCTCCCACAATTCCTAACAGCCTACTGGCTTTTAGGGATTGTGGGAGTTGAAGTCCAAAACACCTAGAGGGCTGAAGTTTGCCCTTGCCTGCTCTTATTACCAAATAGATCATTTTATCCAATCAAAACACTGGAGACGAGGAGATTGTTCAAGAGGTTTATTTGGTCAAATCACCCTGCCAGGTGATCAAGTAAAGTGCCACACACAGCTGAGGCATGGCTTAGTTTTATAGTCAGCACCTTGTGCGTGCGCACAGGCTATTTTCTCAGATTCATGCTTCATCTCTATCTCTTGCTTTTGTTCCCTTCTGATGCCAGCTCTTCTCATTTATCGTGCACCTGCTTTTCTCAGCAGACAATTCCCCCTCCTGTACCTGCTTGTTACTAGGCTAGGCTAGGGTTATCTGAACTCTCTGCTTTGGCTGGTACTTTTTCACCCCAGGCCCCAGTGCCGTCCACATTTTTTTCCCACAGAGGGCATCAGTGAATTTGGGCTGGGTTTTAGTCCAAACTTTAAAGCTATCCAAAATGCTGGCAAAAGTTCGTCTCTTCTGAGCTCCCAATGAAAACACATCATCCTTTCAATGTTTCTGTACATGCGCTGCCTTTAGCAAAGTCACTCAGCACCAGCCCTACAAGAGGAAGCAGGGAATATCAGAAGGGGTGGAAGGCTTCTTCTTTGAGAGGAAGTTACTTTTGTTAGTGAGAATTCCAAGAATGGCTCCAACCAACACAACCTATTTACCTATCTACCTCCTTCCCTCCTTCCTTCCTTCCTTTTATTTGTTCCTTCTTCATTTCTTGCTTTCTCTTCCTTGTTTTTCTCTCCCTTCCTCCTTTCTGCTATTTTTGCTTAATTCCTTTCTTTGCTCATTCCTCTTTCCTTCCTTCCTTCCTTCTGCCTCCCTTCCTTTTCTTTCCCTTGCTCCCTCCCTTGCCTGTCTTCTTTTTCATTCCTTCTCTTCTACTTCTAGTCTGCTTCCTTCCTTCTCTCTTTCTTTCCCTCTCTTGTTGCCTGCCTCCTTCCTTCTCTCCTTCCTTGCTCCCTCCCTTGCCTGTCTTCTTTTTCATTCCTTCTCTTCTATTTCTAGTCTGCTTCCTTCCTTCTCTCCTTCCTTGCTCTCTCCCTTCCCTGTCTTTTTGCTTCCTTCCTTCTCTCCTACCCCTTGTCTCTTTCTTTCTTTCCTTCCTTATTTTCTTTCTTTCGCTCCCTTCTTGTTGCCTCCTTCCTCCTCTCTTTTTACCTATCTCCCCCTCCCTTCACTTCTTCCTTTCTTATCTCTTTTCCACCCATTCTTCCTTCCTTTTCTCTCCTTTCTTCTCCCAAAACTACTCATATTTTCTTGAATCTAGTCTGCCATAGAATCTAATGCGCACCTCACTTCTCAAACCCTGAATCCAAGAAAAGTATTTGCTGGTGTGGCAGCAAAAAGTTCACTCTTTGTAATTCAGCCCAAGAAGGTGTGCCTGACAGTGGCTTCCTGCTTAGAATTCCTTCTTTCAAAACAAAAGTGTTAGAATGCCAAAATTTCCAGCAATGGGAAAGAAAACCTTGGGTGCATCTATGCTGAGGAATGGATCCACTGCCCACTGTCACCAATTATTGTGATTCAATTATTGTGATTTTATACAGTTTGGTGTGTTTATTTGTATTTTTGGTATTTTTATTTTTTCATTATATTTTACTGTTGTATTTTTATGTTGTATATTTGCTTTATTGTATTGTAGGGCTTGGCCTCATGTAAGCCACCCCGAGTCCCCTTGGGGAGATGGTGGCGGGGTATAAATAAATTATTATTATTAATTAGTATTATTATCCACTTTAACTGCCTTGGCTCAGTGCTATGAGGTTATGCAGGCTGTAGTTTGACAAGGCCAAAGGATGCTGATGCCTCACCAAACTACAAATCCCAGCATTGCATATCCTTGAATCCTAGCCATTAAACGAGAGATGAAGTCCCTCAAAGAGGAGCTCCTGAAATAGCTTCCCCTTTTCTTTAGTTCAGTGTTAAGATGACCATATGATGCGGATCTAATGCACACCCTAATTTGAGGAAGGTGATTTAGCCAAAAAAAAAGGTGAGCATTAGATTTGAGCCAATACAGTAAGCCCCCGGTGGAGCAATGGGTTAAATCCTTGTGCTGGCAGGACTGAAGAACAACAGGTCAGAGGTTCAAATCCGGGGAGAGTGCTGATGAGCTCCCTCTGTCAGCTCCAACTCACCATACAGGGACATGAGAGAAGCCTCCCACAAGGATGGTAAAACATCCAGGCAACGGCCAATTCTCTCACACCAGAAGCGACTTGCAGTTTCTCAAGTCGCTCCTGACACGAAAAGAAAGTGAGGCTTTGCCCTTCTTCTCTTTGCCAGTCATGCCTTCCAGCCCTCCCCTGGGGGCCTCCTCCATGTCCAGCTCCTCTGCCCCGGCGGCCGGCGTCTTCTCTTTCTCCCCGGTCAACATGATCTCCGCCGTCAAGCAGAAGAGCGCCTTTGCTCCAGTGGTCCGGCCACAGGCCTCCCCGCCCCCCACCTGCACCAGCGCCAATGGGAACAGCCTCCAGGGTGAGTAGTCCCGCCTCCTCCACCTGCACCAGCGCCAATGGGAGACAGGGGATGGTGCTTCTCTTCCCATTCATGCAAATGAGGGTGTGGAGTTGAGTGGGCGAACCACAGCGTACGATGGCATAGCACAGTGGCCATCGTCTAGAAGACGTGTCTCTTTCACACTATGTAATTATACGACGTTGACGCCACTTTGAACAGCAGTGTGTCAGGTATTTCTTCTTTTGTCAGCTCAAACCACCAAGCAATATTAAAGTATTGTTTATGGTATGTGAGCAGGAGCATCTTTCCACAGGAAGGCTTGATCTTTTGTTGCAGCTATTTACAGCATTCGCAACTCTCTCCAGGATCCTTCAGTTCGCCATACATCATCACCAAACCCGACCCCAACTTATTCTGTTGGTGTTCTTATATACACTTGCATGATGCAATGTTCCATTCATGCATTCATTATCTTACAATACAAAACTTTATTACGGTCACTGACCAGCACAAAGTGGGGCACAAGCGCCCTGGGAGGAAGGACAACTCCCCAGTGAAGCAGTTATTTAAAAGTAGATTAGAAAACAGTTTGAAATCACATTTTAAAACACAGGTTATTGTAACAGGTATGGAACTGACCGGTGGGGGGGTGGGGAGAGAGATTAGTATGAGGGGTCAAATACACTGGGGGAGGCACTAAAGGAAAAAGGAGGGGTACATTGCAAGTCTAGTAGCATTTCAGGTGTAACATGTTGCTCTAACTACATTCTCAACAGCGTGCTGCCTTGTGTGGTCAGTCATCATCCATCTAATTTTAAGTGCAGCAGCACAAAACTTAGCAACACTGTAAGTGATTGTAGTGTTAGAGTCCGAAAGCAGCAGAATTTATCAACAGGTGTAGGTTTAAGACATCCTGTAATGATTCTGCCTGTTTCATTCAATGCTATGTTCACCTGTGCTGCATGGGCAGATTTATGCCAAACAGGACAGTTGTTCTTATTAATTTTGGGTCTTGCCCCCCATGTGCTGCCAGTAAGTTTCCGCAGGATGTTATTGCGTGTAATGAGATTAGTTCTAAGATCTCTGTAGAACATGCATTGAAGAGGTACGTTCTCAGTTGTTTCTACAAGACCAGATTCACAGGGGCATAGTCTCTGCTTGAAGGGGGTCTTCCGATACCTCCCCTCCAGTACAGCCAATGGAAGGGCATAGCAGGATAAAAGCCTTTCAGTGTTTGGGCACCTCCAGGTCTGTTAGGTAGGCCATGGGGGCAGTGAGGTATCTAGTGGCTTCCCTAACAATAAAGACTGTGGAATAGGCTAGGTCCGATTGGCACTCTATGTCCAGGATCTGCTGCTTAAAGAGATCTTTGGCTTTTACACCTGATGCAAACCGAATTTCAGGATTTCATTCTCCCCATGCTTAATCACTGTAACTGTGTCTCAGAACTTACAATACTTAAAGTAAACCAAGCATTTTATCTTCAAAATAGGTTAGTGTATTTTATACCGTCAACACCCCTTCCTTGTTTTGAAGGTAAATGCTATCTTAATATTTATGTTTTTTCATCTCACAGTAATACATCAATTCATATTTACTCTTGTGTCTTTAAATCAGTTAATTCCAAAGGATACATTCTTCAGCTTTTGTTACCTTTCACCCTACATAGTTACAGCACTTGGACACCACTTTGAACAGCAGTCCTCTTTGCACTGCACACTTAGAGAAGTGGTAGGCGGAAATGCAACAAGACCCCCATATCCACGGGGGATGTGTTCCCATTAGGACCATTATTGCTTGAAACTGTGGACACAACCGAACAGTATTATATTTCAGTCCCAGCATACATCCATTTGGATCCACTTCCAGTCCCAGTATTGAATAGAGCAGGCATGGGCAAACGAGCCCTCCAGGTGTTTTGGACTTCAACTCCCACAAGTTATATATGTGTGTGTGTGCATGTGGGTGTGTGATTTGATTATGCTCTAACCCGCCATGAGGAGAGGCGAGTAAGAGGTAAAATTATTATTATTGATGATATTGTTATATGAACCTCCTGCTTAAAATCTGAAATGGATTCACCAGTCCTCTGACCTGAGACCTTGGATTGGGCTAGTTGGTCCAGTCTAGTGGTTTCTTGTTTGCAGCCTTTGTTTTCTCTTAACTGCCTTTATATATATATATTTTCTGTCCCCTTTCTGGCTTGCTCTTGCTTTCTTTCCTCTCTGTCTTTCCTTACTTTCCTCATTTTTTGCTCGGTCCTTCCAACCAGACCAAACCTTTGAAGATTCAACAGACAAGTTTCACACTCCGTCTCGGTCGCTCCAAGGCCTGGCTTACTCCTAACCACAGTATGTTCTGTTTCTCTCTCATTTTCCTGTCTTTTGCTCCTGCTTTGCTCTGCCTGGCTTCTTGATTTTTCTCTCCTTTCTCCACTCCTTAAGCAAAACCTTGCAAGTACATCCCATTTCTGGGACTTGTAGTTCAGCCAAAGGGGTTTTCCCAAGCTCTGTAGCTTCTCTTCCCAATTTGGCATGTTCAGAATCCATAGGGAGAGCTGACCTCAAGCATCTCTCTGGATTTCTACTAAATTGTTAAAGCATTGTGACCAGGCCAAAAAAAATCCTATCCACAAAATCCTTAATTCAAGTATCTCCTGTGTCCATAGAACTCACTAGATGGTCATTGACTCAGTTTTTGCATCTACAAAATGGAGCTAATAACACTGTGTATCACGATTTTTGTTCCTGGGTTATAAATGTCGTTTCCTAATTGGTGACGGCCGACGGGAGCTCTGGCGTGGACTGGTTCATGAGGTCACAAAGAGTCGGAAGCGCCTGAACGAATACACAACAACAAAGTGATTCTATTTTGGAAAACATGGGAAAAATTGACCCTGTATAAACTTTGTTTTTGTGGGATATCCTGCAGCACATTTTGCTGTAGTTTTTCAATGAATATCTCATCATCTCAACCAATTCAACACAGTTTCTGGAGCAGAACAACTACTTACAATGTAACGAAGGCATAACTAAACAGAAAATAACACTTTCAAACCAGGAACAGGAATGTTTTCAAGGCTTGTTACATAGTGTAATAGCACTGGCCTTTCTTTTGGAGAAGATAAGGAGAGTCTGGGGTTGAGAGAGATGTAAGATGTGGCTCATAGGCAAGAATAAAGATGTGCAAATGTTTCCTTTCCATTTGGCATGACTGCAAGAGACTTTGCACATGATTTCTTGCAGTTGGGGATGGCTTTGCGAAAACAAGGCAGAAGAATTCTTTTGGTTTCACCATGGATAAGGTTGTACTATTTTGGCCATTGCAAAACGGTCACACTGACTGCCACCCTCATTCGATGGAATTCAGGACACATTTTTGGGCTGCCTGGCAAAACAAGGGGAAAAAACTATAAGAAAATTTGAAAACATTTTATTTTTTACCTATTAGAACCCTTCTCTAGAAATCTCTAGGACGGTCCTCTAGTGCAAATTATCTGGCTAAATATGATCATGAGAATAGCACTGGAGGATCTAGAGATTTCTAGACACCATATCAATCAATTCCACGAATAATCACATCTGCAACATTCAACCCTGCAAATGTGGAGAGCCGATTGCATTTAGTGCTACAGCAAAATCGCACAAGTAGAGCCCTTGTCACATGCAGATGCGCATTCTTGGATAGTGCCTAATACATTGCAGAACCATCTTCTATGGTGATTGCAAGGATTCACTACTTTTGTGTTGTTCTCCATTGCACAAGGGGACAATAAGCAGGCAGATTGGCAGAGACGTTTAGCGGAAAGGTGGCATAGCATCATGCTCCCTAAATGCATTTTATGTGCTGGACCAGTAGGGTTATTTTCCCCAATGTGTCAGGGACCACAACTTGGCTGCAACTTTTTTTACCATTTGTCTTTTTATTTTAAAATTACCCAAAATTACCATCTACCTTCTACATTTGTGGGTCTAACTTTTGTGGATTTCAGTGTTCACAGATTTGATTAAAATGGCTTCTAAGTCCGCCCCCCAAGTGTGATTTTATGGCCGGCTTCCACCAGGGGTTGAGCATAGATTTGCACTGGAAGACTTAGAGATCCTTTTACGGAATACTTTGCTGAGCATATGTAGCTCCTCCTATACAACTTCATCCTTCTCTAACGCAGTAAATGTGAAGGAAAGGTTATATTCACAGTGGAGCCTTTCTATTGCCTTTTTTCCCTCCCTCCCTCACTTCGTTCCTTCATTCCTTGTTCTTCCAGCCTTCCTTCCTTCCATCCCTCCTTCTGTCCTTCCTTCTTTCTGTCCTTGCTTCATCCCTTCCTTCTGTCCTTCCTTCCCTCCTTCCTTCCTTCTGCCCTTCCTTACTTTTTTCTTTCTGTCCTTCCTTTCTCCCTTCATTCCATCCTTCCTTCTGCCCTTCCTTTCTTTTTTCTTTCTGTCCTTCCTTCCCTCCTTCTTTCCTTCCATCCTTGCTTCTTTCTCTCTTTCTTTCCTTTTTTCTTTCTGTCCTTCCATCCTTGCTTTCTTCTGTCCTTCCTTCCTTTTTTCCTTTCTGTTCTTCCTTCCTTCCATTCTTCCTTTCTTCTGTCCTTTTTTGTTTTAAACTTACCATGGACTTAAGTTTGTGGGCTGATACTGGTCCACAAATCACCTTGTTTGATGTATTGCAAACATTGTGCGACTCCTCAAGTGTATTTACATTACACAAGCACAATGTCAGCCAATATCAGCCCTCCCTGAGTTTGACTGTCCCAGATACATCTTCCATTCTTGAGATTGAAATGAATGTCAGCCAGTTGGAACTCACCAAGAGGCTTCCTGCCATAGAGTCCTGCATTCTTGGATGGCCCATATCGATTTGGCAGGGCCTTCTTGGTTCCCAGGAATTACAGAAAACACCACAATGAAAGAAGGGGTAGGAATCAGGCACATGAGACCAGGATTCCTCAGAAGGGTGGAGGACAGAGACATATAGGATCCAAGAGTTGGGAGAGTCCCCAAGGGCCTTCTAGTCCAATTCCATTCTGCCAGGCATGAAGACACAATCCAGGCCCTCTTGACAGATGGCCATCCAGCTTCTGCTTAAAAACCTCCAGAGAAGGAGATTCTGCCATATTCTGAGGCAACGTGTTCCCCATCAAAGACCTCTTGTCATCAGGAAGTTCTTCATAATGTTTAGGTGGAATGTTTTGTTCTTGTTGTTTGGATTCATTGCTCCATTCTGTCCCAGTCTCTGGAGCAGCCTTGCCTCTTCCTCCTCAATGTGTCTTAACCCCCCCCCCCCTTCTCCAGGCAAAACATCTGCTCCTAAAGCCATTCGTCATAGGTTTCCAGACCTTTGACCTTTTGGTGACTTTCCTCTGGACACCTTCTCTCTTGTCCATCTCTTTTTTAAATCGCTTTGCCCAGGTTTATTATTCCAGATTAGAAGATAAAACCAAACTTTGGCCCCCCGAGTGCTTTGGACTCCAACTCCGGTAGGCTGTTAGTAATTGTGGGAGTTAAAGTTCAAAACACCTGGAGGGCCAAAGTTTGCCCATGCTTGCACTAGACTCCAACTGATGCAGCCTTGTATTTCATTGGCCTTCTTTAGGTGTGATGAAGTATCTTGGCCACTCTTTTTCTGCACGAAAACACTTTTTGCCAAGAAAAAGCAGTGTTCGTCATGCAAATGAAAATTTTGCAAAATCATCCCAAAATGCAACAACAACAAAAACGGAGATCTAACTGTAAGGGATAACTAGTTTTTAAGTGGGCACATTCACTGTTTCCAGGCAGTATTCAGTGGCGCAAATATTTGCACTGGGTTGCTGGGTTTTTCAGGTTGTATGACCATATTCCAGTAGCATTCTCTCCTGACATTTTGACTGCATCTGTGATTGGTATCCTCAGAGGTTTGTTCAGCGGTGTGTTGGAAATGAAGCAAGTGGAGTGTGTATATATCTGTGGAATGTCCTGGAATTTGGACTGTGCTCCTATTGATGCAGCCTATTAACTATTTTAGCTGCACAGGTGTGATATTGGCCACTATTTTCAGCACTAACTCATTGTTTGCCAAGAAAATTGGAAATGAAATTTTTCAAAGCTATCCTTATCATGCAATAAAAAGAAAATAATCTTGTGGTGGCCAACCGGTTTTTCAGTGGGTACCCTCACTGTAGCAAGACTCCCTTTTTTTCACAAATATTGTTGGGTGCTTTGATATCATCTTCCTGCCTGGCAGAAAGGGGTTGGATTGAATGGCCTTTGTAGTCCCCTCCAATTCAATGATTTGGGAGTGTCTGTTACATCCCCAGTATATTGTGACTTGAAAGTGCAATGAACCGACCCTTACTCAAATTATATGACCTGTCTTTCCTTTGTTTCCCAGCCCTTTCGGGTCTCATTGTGCCGCCCATGTGAGCAGGGACCGGGTGAAGAGACTTCTGGAAGGATGGACCGACTGACTGACTGGCGCCCAACACAGTCCCTTGGGCTTGGAAGGGCGTGGGCACTGCTTGTGGGGCAACCTGGGGCCCTTCCAACCTCGCTGCACCCATTCGAAGAGAGCTCCCCTTGTGGCGGGAGGCTGCGGTGCAGCAGGACAAGCAACAATAACCCGGAGCTGAGAGAGTCCGACCCAGGAACTGGGGGATGCCTTCCTCAAGAAGGAAGGGTTCCCGTGAGGGAGGGTCTGTGGAGGGGGAGGATTCAGCACTGCCGCCCTTTCTTCAAGCCACACTCCCTTCCCATCCCCTAACCCCAGACTCCTGCCCTATTTCTCATGGCTTTGGTTAAAAGAGTCGCAAGGAAAGGATTCCCCCCACTGCCCATCCCATCAGGCTTCCCACTCAGGTAGATTTGCTCCCAACTAATAATGGAACATTCCACTGAAAATATATGTCATTCGATCTCACTAGAGAGAGAGAGAGAGAGAGAGAGAGACTCCCTTTGGAAACAGCCCTGAACATCAAACCCTCTTCTCGGATCCTTTGCATTATTATTTAATTTTTTCTAAAAATATAATAATATTATTTTAATTACTTCCATGGACTTAGGAGTTCACGCTGATAAATATGAATTGGCAGAAAGTTAGAAGTCACTTCTGTTCCTGGAGCTTCTGGTTGACATTATACACACATTTTAATGCTTGTCAAAGTAGAGACCGCTTTCCAGTGAAAGGAAGAGGATCCGCTTTCAGCAATTGGTCCTGGGGGGTCTTATGGTGGGTATCCATATATAAATAGTTATTATTTTTACTTTCATGGCCTTAAGGGTTCATGCAAGGAAACATGGATCTCCAGGAAGGTTGAGTCTTCTAATCGCCTCTATTCCTGGAGATTTCCCCCTTTCTTGCAGACTATCTTGCAGATAAACACAATATCGATTGGCCAATGCCAAAGTTAGAATCATAGAATGAGATATATTTGCCCATTCGTTCCTGCACAAAAATGTTTTTACAGTGCCAATGCAATTGCATAGATCTCATCCCAAAGGCACATTGCTGGAAATGCATTGTAAGGCATGGCGCTGATCTTTGGATAGGTGTCCGCCAAAGCAATGCCTGTCTAGAAACCGAAACCTCTCCTGAAGGTCCAAAGCATCTATGGAGAGCCATATGGTTCTCTCCCTTCCAAACTCATGTTCTTCCCATGTGCTCCAGATGTTGAAATGCCCACCCACAATGCTTCCCTGAGGGGAACTTGCTCTCCGGTCTTTTCCATCTCGTTCCATTAGCAAGAACACTGCGGCCGTTGTCTCCAATTTCCTGTAAGCAGGAAGGGCTGAAAGGAGCAAAAAACCCAGTTCGTTAAATGTTCTCTGAAGGCAGATGAATAGAGGCAGGGAGATGTGTTTTTTTTCCTTCAGGAAGCAAACATCTGACACACAGCCCTGTTCTCTTGGAGGCCAAATCCCAATAGCTTCTGCGTTGGTCAAGGAATCGCATAATAAGTTTTCCCTCCAGCCAGATTTGCCAGATTTGGAGCATTGCATTGCTGCATGATGGCTTCTGGGCTTTATGGGATTCCCCCTGTGATAAGGAGCACTAGGGAAAGATTTCCCTTGAAAACCGCCTTGGGATGCTGGAATCCAGCCTAAGCAGAATCTTTTTTAAAAAAAAAAATCCTAATTTTCCTTCCAACAAAAGAGGAAAACCTCCAGATATTTGATCCCTGTCAACATTTGATCCCAACGTCTCCCAAAGTAGTTCCAGCTTCCAGAAAGAGAGAAGTAATTACATAGTTTGCAATACTATTCTCCCATTTCACTGTTCCTGCAGAGTTGTTGAAAAGTTTCTCTTTAGGAGTAACCTCTTCCACGTGGTCACTGTTGATGACTTGCCAATCTTGTCTACACTGCAGAATTGATGCAGTTTGGCACTATTCTAACTGCCATTGCTCAGTGAGATGGAATCTTGGGATCTATAGTTTTACACAGATTTCCCTGCCAAACTACAACTCCCATAGCATAGAGCCGTGGTTGTTCAAGTGGTGTTGAACTGTATTCATTCTACAGTGTAGACCAGACTAGGGCTACTTTGGGCCCTCCAGGTGTTTTGGACTTCAACTCCCACAATTCCTAACGGCCTCGGACCCTTTCCTTGAAGGAGCCTGAGGCGGTTAGGAATTGTGGGAGTTGAAGTCCAAAACACCTGGAGGGCCTAAATTAGCCCTGGCTTGGTGTAGACACACCCATAAACAGTGTATCCTGTACTGAATGCTGAGCCCTAAGCTATTCCCATCCTCAGCATTGTAGTTTGGCAAGAGTAACATCTCCAGTGTCAGCTGGGAGCTCTGTAGTTCCCAATGAACCTTTTACCAAGCTGCAATGCTGAATATATAATCTCTACAGGAATGGTGCAATGTGCAGAGGTGGAATGGGTTCTCATCACGTCAGACAAGTATCCTTGGTATCCTATTTGCTGAAAGAATACAAGCGTGGGATATTTAGTCAGGGAAGAGAAAGCTAGAAGCATTCCACCCATTTTTCCGTATACAGTCAGCCCTCTGTATCCACAGTTTCCGCATCCAGGGGTTCCACTATCCTCGGCTTGGAAATATCCCCTCCTCAAAAGACATTCCAACAAGCAAGCCTTGATTTTGCCTTTTTAGATAAGGGATATCATTGTATATAATAGAACTGGATCATCCACAAATTTGGGATCCTAAAACCAAGCAGATAATAGCACCCAATGCAGAGAGCCATTTTCCAAGCCCATTGGGTTTACTTGGCCTGGACAGCAAACCCCAAAAATATTAAAGGTGAAGCATTCCCAGAGGCAGAACTGAAGCAACACCCACAAATTTAGCCACTAAAAGTAACTTATCAGCCCCAACCTTTGCAAGATCTTGGCACTTTCAAAATATACGCTGCTTTTTATGGCAAAGGGTGCATCTGCACTGTAGAATTAATGCAGTTTGATGTCACCTTAACATTTATGGCTCATTGCTATGGAGTTGTGGAAGTTGCAGTTTTTGTATATGGCCTTTAGTCCAATTAAACCCATAGAATTTCATAGGCTTGAGCCATGGGAGGTTTAATGTCTGGAGTGAATTGAGAAACTGCAAGTCGCTTCTGGCGTGAGAGAATTGGCTGTCTGCAAGGACATTGCCCAGGGAACGCCCATATGTTTTACCATCCTGTGAAAGTTTTCTCATATTCCCGCATTAGGAGCTAGACCTGACAGACAGGAGCTCACCCCGCTCCCTGGATTCAAGCCACTGACCTTTTGGTCAGCAGTTTTGCCAGCACAAGGGTTTAATCCATTGCGCCACTGGAGGCTCCACCATGGGAGTTAAAGTGGTATTAAACTGTGTTAATTCTACAGTGTAGATGCCCCCCTTGATGTAGAGGGATCCTTAAAGTGAGTTAAATCCAAACAGCAATGCAAAGGGGACTGGAAAGGAAACAGAAAGGGAAATTTGAATTCTTTCTTCATTATTCAGCCCATTGTAGGCGGTGGTTGCTTTCCTCCATCGACAGCTGCAACAGTTTTGGACCGTGCTTTCCTACATTTATTGAAATGATAATATTCACCGGGGGGGGGGGGGGGGGTTTAATGGCCAAAAAAGGAAAGTAATTTCCCCTAAGGTTCACAAAAGAATTTGGAATGGCTTTTTGAAAGAAAATTCAGTTTTTTTCCCCCTATTAAAAACCATAGCCCCATGCAGTCTTAACACCAGGTTGCTATGCAGTTTTTCCAGCTGTAGAGCCAAGTTCCAGAAGCATTCTCTCCTGACATTTCTGCCACATTAATGGCAGGCATCCTCAGAGGTTGTGAGGTCTGTTGGACACTAAGAAAGTGAGGTTTATATATCTATGGAAGGTCCAGCGTGGGAGAAAGAACTCTTGTGTGCTTGAGGCATATGTGAATGTTGCAGTTGGCCACCTTGATTAGCATTGAATGGCCTTGTAGTTTTAAGGCCTGACTGGTTGCTGCCTGGGGGAATCCTTTGTTGGGAGATGTTAGCTGGCCCTGATTGATTCTTGTCTGGATTTCCCCTGCTTTTTGAGTGTTGCTCTTTATTTACTATCCTGATTTTAATAAAGTTTTAAACAATGGTAGCCAGATTTTGTTCATTTTCATGGTTCCCTCCTTTTCTGTTGAATGAACAAAATCTCACTCCCAGTATTTAAAAAAATCTCTAAAATCAGGACAGTACATAAAAAGGAACACTCAAAAAGCAGGGGAATTCCAGACAAGAATCAATCAGGGCCAGCTAACACCTCCCAACAAAGGATTCCCCCAGCAGCAACGAGCCAAGCCTTGAAACTGCAAGGCCATTCAATTCTAACCACGCTGGCAAATTGTAACATTCACTCATGCCTCAAACAGATAGGAGTTCTTTCTCCACCCTGGACCTTCCACGGATCTATAGTGTCCAACAGACCCCTCAACCTCTGAGGATGCCTGCCATAGATGTGGGCGAAACATCGGAAGAAAATGATTCTGGAATGATTCCATACAGCCCAAAAAAACTCACAGCAATCCAGTGGTTCTGGCCATGAAAGCTTTGACAACACAGCCTTAACACCCTTTGAATTTGCTGATATGCTCACTTCCCCCATTCATTGATTATTTTAAATATGTTCTTTTTTTAAAAAAAAACCAATGCAAACACATTTCTTTGGCTTATGTTAAAAAGTGTCACCTTCATCGTAAAAAGGAAATGGGGTTTCCAAAAAGAGGGGCTGGTTGTTCCTCCTGAAATGGATTGACCATCCTCCGGTTCTGCTCCACTTTGCTGCAGCGCCAAATGGTTGCAAAAGGGCTTTCTTCCCTCCATCTTGCTATCACTGCAATTTCAGGCATCCTCTCCTAAAACTCCCACAGTTATTTTTCTAGCATTGTTTCCAAGTGGGAAAAAAAGAGGGGAGCGAATATTTGTAAATAGAGATTAAGAGGAAAGCATCACCCCGAACGCTGGGATTCGGACCGCGTTCCCTTCGGGGCTTGTTCTCTGTGTATTTATCTTCGTCGTACGGAGAATTGTTCTCCCGTCTCATGTTCTGTTTTTATTTTCCTTTCGTATATATATATATGTATTATTTTTTCTACTTCTGTTTTATGTTTATTTTTTTATGTTTTACATTTGTCCGTCGTGTGTCCTGTGACGGCTGTTGTAAAATAGCAATGTTGACCAATACCTGGCTGCACTGTTTTTTCAATGTTAAGCACATGTAAATTGACTATTTACTGTCATTTCTTAGGAAACAGGCCCTAGAATATATCTATATACCTCCTGCATACTATGGCTGGAAAGAGTCCTTCTTTTATTTAATGCTCACTAATCTTTTATACCAGGCACAGGCAAACTTGGGCCCTCCGAGTGTTTTGGACTACAACTGCCACAATTCCTACTGGCAGATGATCTGGGATCAGAACTAGATTATATGGCAGTGCACATGGGGCCTAAACTTATTAATGGTCTTTCATGGTGTCAAACCTGCCTACCATGAATTTTGGCTAACCCTTTGTCGCTCATATCGAAACATGGCACCACAATACACAAATGAACTTCAACAGGGACAAATGCAAGAGACGCCACTTAGGCAGAAAAAATGAAATGCAAAGATACAGAATGGGGGACAATACAGAAAAGACACATTAGTAGGGAATTTCACCAAAGAATAGAAAGATGGCTAGTTCAAGAAAAGAAAAATAATCAACCTCAAAACATGACATGAAATAATCACTTGAGCTCACAGAATCCTAGAGTTTGAAGGGAACCCCAGCCGTCATCTAGCCTGACCCCCTCCTGCCATGCAGGAATGCACAACTAAAGCACTCCCAATGTGATGAATAAGATATGATGTGTGGATTGAATGAGATTGTATGGAAGGTGTATGCTTGAGGCCTGGAGATGCCATCCTAAGATGGAAGCCTGAAAAACTACAAAAGGAGAATTCATGAACTGGAATTAAAAGTTGCAGAACGGCTGACATTGATGACCAGCGGCAATGATGAATTCTTGGCAGAAAACAACATGTATACATTACCAGAGACAAGGATGCTTTTAAAGGAAGCAAACACAATGCTCCTTAAGAAGGAAAACCAACATCAGTTAAAGAAGAAAAGCTCACATCTGTTCAGGAACTGATGGCATCACAATGTTTTTGCTGGAAAACACCTGCCATCCATTTACAACTTTCAGAACAACATCAGGAGAAATACTGCTGTATAAGCAACACTTTACTATTCCAAAATCCCCACAGAGAGCAGAGTCTGGTTCACCCGCCATCTTCTCCAAGAGATGGAGAGAGTTGGTGTATTTGTAGAATGGCAGATTTGCTGGGAATGCAATCTGGCCTGCTTTGGGGTCTCTTTTCCAGGAGAAGAAAGAAGAGATGGTAATGTATGAAGGAAGGAAGGAATGTTTATGTGTGTATGAATGCTCTTTTGGGTTGCTGTAAGTTTTTTGGGTTTGTGTACCCAATGTAGCTACAGTCTCTATGTGTCTACTTTCTTCCTCTGTATTGCTCTGTGATCTATGAAATTAGGAGGGAGAGCCAATCCTCCAGAAGACAGGAGCAGAATTCAAAATCATCTGAACAGATGAGAGAGATGATTGGTCAAAACCAACACAATGATGTTCAACAGGGACAAATGCAAGATACTCCACTTAGGCAGAAAAATGACATGCAAAGAGAGAATGTGGGACGAGGCATGGCTCGACAGCAGGACATTTGAAAAAGGTCTCAGGGAGGAAGGGGGACATGAGCCAACAATGTCAAACGGCAGCTTTAAAAGCCAATGGGATTTTGGCCTGCATAAAGAGGAGTCTAGTGCCTAGATCCAGGAAAGTCATTCTACCGCCTATTCTGCCTTGGTCAGACCACTTTATCTGGAATCACACTGTGTCCCATTCTGGGCACCACAATTGAAGGGAGATGTTGACAGGCTGTATTTTGTCCAGAGAAGGGTGACTAAGAGGATCAAGGGTCTGGAGAACAAGCCCTATGAGGAGCGGTTTCAAGAGTTTTGCCTGCAGAAGAGAAGGGTGAGAGGAGACATGATGGCCATGTATCAAGATGTGAGGGGAAATCCTAGGGAGGAGAGAGCAGGCTTGCTTTCTGCGGCCCTGGAGACTAGGACCCAGAACAAAGGCTTCAAACTGCAGGAAAAGCAATTCCACCTGAACATTAGGAAGAACTTCCTAACTTTGAGAAGGGCTGTTCAGCAGTGGAACTTTCTGCCCTGGAGTGTGGTGGAGGCTCCTTCTTTGGAGGCTTTCAAACAGGCTGAATGGCCATCTGTTGGAGGTGCTTTGAGTGCGATTTTCCTGCTTCTTGGCAGAGTGGGGTTGGATTGGATGGCCCACGAGGTCTCATCCAACTCTAGGATTCTATGTAGTTTTTCTTGGCACAATTTCTTCCAATAAAGTTTGTGATCGCCTTCTTATACGATTGAGAACGTATGACGGATCTGAAGTCACCCAATGGGTTTCCAAACATGCCTGGTTAAGTGATGAAACTCCCTGAGCTGGCAAAAAAAATAAAAAAGTTCCATGTTATTAGTCTACAATTAGAACTTCCATAGCTATTTTGTCATTGAGAAGTCCATACTCTTGGGGTGCATCCACACTATAGAATGAATGCAGTTCGACTGTTTAACTGCTGCGGGTCAATGCAATCAAATTGTGGGATTTGTAGTTCAGTGGGGCACCAGCATTTCTTGCCAGGCTAGAGACCAGGTAAAACTACAACTCCCAGGATTGAGTTGGCATTGAGCCAGGGCAGCTAAAGTGGTGTCAAACTGCATTAGTTCTGCCATGCAGATGCATTCCTAGTGCTGTACCCTGGCTCCCTAAGCCAACATTGAGTGGCTAAGCTGCTTTGAGTCTCCTTGTGGAGAAACTCATAACAACATAATAATATAATAACTGCAATGATGACAACATAATAGTAACAACAACAACATCCAAGGGGTATAATTAAACATAATAAACATAAACTATCCAAACATCAACCCTGTGCTTGCCCCCAAGATCCCAGAGCATCATGCCATGGTAGTTAAAATGGTGTCAAACTGCATCAGTTCTACAGCATAGATGCAATAGTACAACACCCTGGCTTTGCAATCCAATATCCAAATGACAACCATGTGCTTGCTCTTTGCACGAATACAAAGAAGTGGTTGCGTCTAGAAAGAGTTGGCATCCCAGTTGGGACTCCAAAGAATGTTTGCTGACGCTTCTGTATCACTCAACAAATCATGCACACCCACATGATCCCAAGAGGCAGAAGGGAGGTGGTGGAAGTTTTATCTGTGCTCTTTGTGTGCTTATGTACAAAATTATGTCCAGTTCAAGACAGGGTCGGGGCCTGGGCTTGGCTGAGGGGAATGTCCCAGAAGGGCTGCAAAACAGCCAAGAGAAGGCGTGGATCTGGGACTGGTCCAGGGAAGGAAAGAGGAGGCAACTGGAATAAGGAAAAGGGAACTGTCCAACCGGGAGGGGGGTCCAAGACGCTCCAAGGATGCATCCAAGGCCCAGCTGGGAAAGTTGGCCCAGGAGTGGCCCCAAGCGCTGCCAATTTGGGGGTGGCCAGTAGCTCAGATGGTGAGTGTGGATGGGGAATACAAGAGAGGGGGGATTCGCAGATGACTCCAAATTGTGGGGTAGAGCCAATACAGGATCAGGAGCCAAAAGGACCTTCACAGACTGGAGAACAGGGCAAAAACTAACCAAATGAACGTCAACAGGGAGAAATGTATGATACTCCACTTAGGCCAGGCATGGCAACAAGAACAAAATGCACAGATACAGGGTGAAAGACACCTGGCTTGAAAACAAATGTAGGATTTAGAAGTGAACATGAGCCTGGAGTGTGATGCAGCAGCTAATGAGGCCAATGGGATTCTAGGCTGCATCAATAAGAGTCTCGTGTCATAAGTGTCAAACTCCATGTCCTTTTCTGTGGCCCTCCTGCAGATGCTAGACTACAAGTCCAGTCTTCCTCATCATTAGACATCCTGACTAAAGCTGATGGGAGTTGGGATACAGACACATCTAGAAGGCTGCAGTTTGTTCTGTTTAGTCAGGAGAGAAAGATTTGGATTGATATACAAAGCTTGTGGGTGTGAGGTCTGACCTTTCCCTAACTTCAGAGCCACAAGTGCTGTTGGGTTGCAATTCCCATTATCCCCAGTCCACATGGCGTATCACCAAAAATTCACATCTGGGGATCCAAACTGAGTAAAAACTATAAAGACTGCTATGTAAAAAATATATGGCTGGCCCTCTGTATCCATAGGCCTTTCGTCTGGATTCAATGGCCTTTAAAGGCAACCGTAAGGCGGATATGGTCCTTGGCAAAAATGCCTGAAGAACATTCTGATAATTAGGGCTGTTCAGCAGTGGAATATGCTGCTGCTCTGAGTACAGTAGAGTTTCCTTCTTTGGAGGTTTTGGAGCAGAAGCTGGATGACCACCTGTCAGGTGCATTTGGATGGTGTCTTTCTAACGGACCGAAGGGGGTTGGACTGGGTGGCCCCTGGGTTCTCTTCTAGCTCTATGATTCTATGATAAGACAGAGAACAAAACTTATAGATGGCAAACATATCATCATCACGCCTTGGGTTCTCCAGGTGCCAAGCCCTTGTTCTTCATCTGCCGTTCTCATGTTAAAGGTAAAGAATCTCAGGGCAAGGATTCTGCCTTGAAATGTGTGCATCAACAGCTGGCCCTCTGTATCCACAGGTTTTGCACCCATGCATTCAACCAGCCATCGCTGAAAAATATTCTTGGAAACAACTCTAAAAAGTGAACTTTAATTGTACCAACCTGCTGAGTGTTACCTTGATGTGTAGGCGCACCCTGCTGTAGCTTTGTCCCATTTCCAGGACCCTCAGGCTCTCTCTGGCATTTGTTTGAAGACTTCCATCATTTTTTATAAGAGATGCCCTTTGTTTACATTGTTGTACAAAACGGGACTTCAGTATCCATGGATGTTGGTCTCCACCAGCTCAAATGTCGAAGGAACTCTCCAAGGTGCTGAACGTAGGGTTCATGAGTTTGGATAAAAATTCAAGCTCCTTCTACATTGCCATATAAAATCCAGATTATCTGCTTTGAATTGGACTATATTGCAGTGTAGGCTCATATAATCCAATTCAAGTCAGATAATCTGAAGTCACCATAGAATCATTCAACAACTTTAAAAGCCATATTTTCCCAGCTATCTCAGCCGTCACTGCCACTGAACTATGACAATAAAACTTCTGACCAATGGGGGCATCATCCTTGCATTTGATTTGAGAAATGAGCACCAATGCACACATGCACCCCTACACTTGGCTCCATGGTTGTTTGGGATTCCATCTCCTATAATAGTTGGGGATGATGAGAGATGGCATTCCAGATCACCTGAAGAGAATCTCTTTGGAGAAGATGCTACATAATGGTGCAGGATTGAATTCTGTGAATAGAGTGGCCATGTCAGGGCCATCTTGACGATTCCAGAACTAAACCCGAGACCCATAAATGGCCTCCAGGAATGCCAAGATGCACGATCCATTGAAGTGCTGCTGACTGCAATTGCTCACAGCTTGACATTTATAACACACAGAGAGGACATAGTTTCTAGGTAGGAAAGCAGGCAATAAACCTTCACTGATTTCTGGTTGAGGTGAAAGGATCAAGGTGAAGGTAATGCCAAACCTCCTTGCCACCTGTTAGGGAAGATGGGTAAAGGAGCCTTTGATATCGCTTACTAGATTCTAGCCAGAAAGTGAATAAAGCGCAGAAGGCGAGTCCTGGTGCCCCAATGACTGAAAAGAAAGACGCTATGCCTTCTTAATAAATGTATGTCGTGGGATAGGTTTGTGACTTATAGTTTTCTAATCAGGACCTCCCTGGAACCACTGCACACTAGACAAACACATGCCACAGAAGCAAGCAAAACATAGCAAAGTTCATTCACAGCAAGAAACTGTTTTGCTCAGTTAGTCTTATCAGCAGAGTATAACTGCAATGTCTGACTTTCTTCACACATTTTAATAAATTCACATATTCAGTTTTCATCCAAAATATCAAGAGGCTTTAATCTTGACATGTTGCCCTATTTACAGATGTAGAGTCAGAATACATTTACTGTATGTATGTGTATGTTCTGTATGATTTGATATGGTCAAAATTGACTAATCAATAAAGAGTGTATAGTATAGTACAGATGTACAGTCAGAATACATCGATCCACAATCAGTACTTACAAATGCTTCTCAGATACAGATACAATGAGATTCACACAATGAGAGAGATTGAGCATTACTTCTCCCCTTTTATAACCATCTGCTGACATGTCATCAGTAAGGGACAAATAAATGATGCAACCCCTTGTACTAAACCTCACATGATTATGACTCTGCCTTTACTGCATGCTTCTTCTGCATGGTATTTCATCATGGCCTTCTCAGTCATTCTATAGTAACAAACTCTGGGCTAGAAATTGCCACAAAACACAAAGAGGTGGATTTGTTTTTCCAACTTGATTGAAAAACATTTGCGGGCCGTCGGCAAGTTTGAGCCTGTTATTTTGTGGAGAACTACATTTTCTTCCAGCGTCCCTACATCAGAACTACGTTTGTTCATACCACTCTAGTCGGGAGCTTGGATCTACTCCATCGGGAGCATTGGATAACCTAGATGTTCTTATTGTGATTACTACATTCATAATATATACTAATTCTCTACACAACCACCTCTTTGTGTTTTGTGGCTTCTCAGTCATTCCCCAGGTGTATTATCACATGTCCATCAGAACTGTATTTTCACATGGACTCAATGCCAAGGCATTTCTATTTAACAATGCATAGACCGCCCTGGATATTTTTTTGGCAAAGTGGCAGCATCCAACGCTATCCTTCTGTGCCTTCAAGTTGTTTTGGATCTATGGTGACCTCATCCTAGGGTTTCCTTGGCAAGATTGGATCAGGAGAAGTTTTCTGTTTTGTGAGGCTGAGAGAGTGTCACCTGGTGAGTTTCCTTGGATGTGAACCCTGGTCTCCAGAGTTGCAGCCCAGTGCTCAGAGCACTGCAGCAAATCTATTAAGCCGTGCAACTGGATGGGGGATTCAGGGAATTATTGTCTGAAAATTGAAAATCCCAGCCTCTAATCTTAGTGACAATCAACCACACATAGTCAGCCTTCCTCTGTAGCCACTGTTTCCCACAAGGGATTCTTCTTCCACTTTGTATGGTTTTTTAAATGGGATCCAGCCAGCTTTAGGGTTTCCTGCCATTAACGGCCTTTTTGTGACCCAGCCGGAGGGCCTGCAGCTCATTTAGTTTTACAAGCTCCGCAGTTTTCTCCCTCTGTTTGCAAACCATTACGGCTGGTTTCCTTTTTCTGCCTCCATCCCTGCTGCCCCATTTTTCTCACCTGCCTTTGACAAGACCAGATCCTCAACGCATTGGATTCTTCCTCCTGCCCTCCAGTTGTCCCAGTTTGGCAGAGAGATCCTCAATTAATCCTCTGTCTTCCCACATTTTCAGCTGGTTTTAAAATGTCCCAGTTTCTCTCTCCTCCACCTTTCCTCACAACTTCCTCCAATGGCTGCAAACCGAGTTCAAAAGTAGTTCACAGTTCAAAACTAGTTTGCACTTCATTCACTCAAAGTTCAAAAGTAGTTCAGAGACCAAAGGTAGTTTGGGCTCAATTCAGAGTTCAAAACTAGTTCAAAGTTCAAAAGTTATTTGCACTCCAACCAATCAGAGTTCAAAAGTAGTTCAGAGATCAAAAGTAGTTTCAATTTCATTCACTCAGAGTTCAACAGTAGTTCAAGGTTCAAAAGTAGTTCAATTATCCTTGAGTGCAAAAGTAGTTTAGAGATCGACAGTAGCTTGGACTTGACTCAGAGTTCAACAGTAATTTAAAAGTAGTTTACACTTCATTAAATCAGGAGGGAAATGTGGAATAAAGTGACAGAATTTTGCCCTTCTCAGGAGGTTCAACTAATTGATTAAACAGAGGACAGGAAGGTTGTTTATAGCTTTGTTGGCCAAACCAACTAGACTGAGAGTGAAGTACTTTGGCCACAGCATGAGAATGGATGATATGCTAGAAAATATAATAATAATAATAATAATAATAATAATAATAAGGTGGAAAGCAGTTGCAAAGAAAGAACTCTCACATTCCCAATGATAGACTTGGAACATTATCACACCAACATGCCAGTCTGCCACAATCACATTAGCTATTCCACTACATATCACATTGAGTACCTTTGATACTGCACTTCTTTTCAATAGCGCAATTGCACAGATTCATCATTGTGGATCTTGCAATTGGTCTTTCTCAAAGGAGCATCCTAAGCAGACTGCAATACCATTTAACCAAACATGGAAGCTGACATGCATTTATATGTGTGCAAACGATGCCTACCCATGCACAAAGCAATCCAATGAGCAATTCTGCATCCATGGTTTCAAAATGAATACTGCTGCTGTTGCAAAAACAGGTTGAGCATTCCTTATCCCAGTGTTTCTCAACCAGTGTGCCGAGGCACACTAGTGTGCCGTGAGTGATCATCAGGTGTGCCGTAGGAAATTGGAATTGCCAGAAAAGGGGGGGGGGTAGTCTAGTGTGTTGAAGTATAATAACCCTAAGAAACCTACCTCGATAAAGGCACAAAATTACAACCACCCCCCCCCCCCCCCCGTTGTCTACTTGGCCTCTCCCTCTCCATGCATTGGGAAGGCCCGCCTCCCTTTCCCCAAGAAGAGACCTCCTCTTGCCTCCTGGGGGTTCTGTGTGGGAAGTTTGGCCCAGTTCTATCACTGGTGGGGTTCAGAATGCTCTTTGATTGTAGGGGAACTATAAATCCCAGCAACTACAACTCCCAAATGTCAAGGTCTATTTCCCCTGAACTCCATCTGTGTTCGTTCATATTTGGGCATATTGAGTATTCATGCCAAGTTTGGTCCTGATCCAACATTGTTTGAGTCCACAGTGCTCTCTGGATATAGGTGAACTACCAACTCCAAAACTCAAGGCCAATGCCCACCAAATTCTTATAGCATTTTTCTCTTGGTTATGGGAGTTCTGTGTGGGAAGTTTGTGTCTTTCTGCCATTTCTGCCAGGATATCTATGTTGTGTTCATCAAAACAGGCCCAGGTTTCACACTGAGTGTATAAATACATTCAAAAACATATTAACTATATGTATTACTGTGTTAGAGTGTCATTTTGTGTCATTTTGGTTGGTGGTGTGCCCCAGGATTTTGGAAATGTAAAAAGTGTGCTGCGGCTCAAAAAAGGTTGGGAAACACTGCCTTATCCAAACAATTTGGGACCAGAAATGTTCCTTATTTGAATGTTTTAATTTTTGGAATGCTTTCATATACCTCGTAAGATATCATGTAGATGGGACCCAAGTCCAAATGTGAAATTAATTTATGTTTCATAAGCAGCTTCTACACATCGACGGAGGTTAATTTTATACATCGTATTGATAATCATTCTGTGCATGAAAATCTGTGCACACTAAACCATCAGAAAGCATAGATGAAATAAACTCTACTTTATTACTAACTGGTCTGGCCCTTTAAGGCTTCCTGTGTTGCGACAATAGGTGTCACTATATTAATAGTCACCCATCTGGACAATTTTAGAGTATTTCAAATTTTGGGATAGGGGAATTAATACCAACAGAATTCTCATGCAGAACTTTGTTAAAGGACATATGAGGGTTGAATGAAAAGCAATGCCTCCACCTTCATTACTTGGGTTTGGATGGGAAAATTTTAATAAACCAAACGCAGAAATAATCCTTAGAATGTGCTCTTTAACTACCACTATTCACTTTTCCACGTAATCACCAGATAATTGGATACATTTCTGCCAATGATGAACAAGTTTTCCGAAGCCGTCACAGAAGAAGTCAAAACTCTGTTTCCACAACCAGCGTCTCACAGTTCTCTCAACGTCTTCATCAGAAGCATGATGATGTCCCCACAGATCTTCTTTCATTATTGGGAACACATGGAAGTCACATGGTGCTAAAACACGGGCCATTAAGGACCTGCTCCCATTTAGACAGGCCTGTAAAACCCATCTTTTTAAGCAGGCCTTTGATGGGTAGGTCCTGTCCATATGCCGCCATCTGTTCACTCACCTTGTCAGACGATATGTTGGATTACTGTTTTAATTGCTTCTGTTTTAATTTTGCTGTTTTTTACTGTTTTTAACTGTATGCATTTAATTGTATGTATTTTGCTGTGCCTTGTGGCTACTGTGAGCCGCCGCGAGCCCCCGGGAGTCGGCGGCATAGAAGCCGAAATAATAAATAAATAAATCTGGACTGAATGGAGAACGCCGTAGGGTGGTGAGATCCAGTCTCTAAAGTTCTGCTATGTACCCATCGTGCACAGATCTTCCGATAGCCAAGCAAAGCAATAATGTGACCCACACGTTCTTGTGAAATGTCGATTATGCTTGAAATTTCTCTCTGAGTGATACGACGATCATTCTGAATCAATCTGCCAATCTTTTGCTTGTGAAATTCGGTAGTTGCTGTCACAGGACGTCCAACTCTTTGTTTGCTACGCAAGTCAGATGTTCCCACCTCAACATCTTTAAACTTACTTGCCCAACGACGCACAGTACTCACATCAACACAATCCCCATAAACAGCTTGCATTCCCTGATGAATCTCCTTTGGGGTGACACCTTCTGCTGTCAAGAATTCAATGATTGCACGTTGCTTAAGTCGCATTGACCGACCGTCTGTGTAGGGTTCCATACTTCTCACTTTAACAACACAACTGTTCAATGCTAAGCCTACCCGCCAAAATGGAACTGTAGGGAAGAGTCTACTGAACAAGCCAGTATGTGCCGCATACCAGTACTGTTGAGGAGTTACGAAGGTGAAGGCATTACTTTTCATTCAACCCTTGTAGTAGAATGTTTTCCATTATCCATACTGCAATACACTGCTGTGCACACAATGATTAAGTGTGTGAGTGTGTGTGTGCATGCACTGTTGCAAGTGTATAGGCAACACATGAGGGAGAGATAATGTCCACGCAATGTGCTTTTTTGGAAATTGTGGCCGGGAGTGCAATAATATCTGACAATGCAAACCAAGTGCTTTTTATAGGTCCATCTGTTTAGAGTTTCTCCTGTTTCACATTTCTTCTGAGGCCCGTAAAGGCAGTTGCTAAAAGCATTTTAAAGAAAGGAACCCGTGGAAGTGTTTTCACAGTCCTGCCTTGCAAAGTGTGGGGTGCCCCCCCCCCTGTAAAACCGTCTGTTGCCCACCTTCCGACTCCTGCATTAGAAAAGTTTCTTTTCCTACTTGAAACTTCACCTTCTGTTTCATCGGACTACTGGCCTCAAAGACTGTCAGCTCAAACACAAAGTATACACACATAAATAGCCCAACTTGCAGAGTTGGCTTCTATACTAGGCATTTACAGGGGACTCTGCAGAAGATGCTTCAACTTCCTTCATAAAAAGGAAAATCAGCCTTGCCAATGTTGATTCTGTTATCAATATATGTTTGGTTGTTATACCTATTTTATATACCTACTAGCTTAGGAACCCAGTGATGCCCAGGTTAGAGATTCTGTAATAATAATTATTACAAGTAGCCAATATTTGGGTTTTGGATGTTATGAATGGTCCCATTAGAAAATGGATAAAGGATGTGGGCAAACTACAACTCCATCTTCATGTTTAAGTGTCCCCAAATGGCACCAATAGTTAATGTTGGTCATGATGGGTCTGTGTGCCACTTTTGGTCCAGATCCACTGGCAGGGGGTCACAGGGGTACCTGGACGTGGAGTGAAATATAACTCCCATTATCCAAGATCAATTCCCCTGAAACCCTACCAATATTTTCTGTTGGTCATGAAGGATTTGTGTGCCAAGTTTGTTCCAGACCCATCATCAGTGCTCTTAGCAAATGGGTGAACAATAACTCCCATTGTCCTATGTCATTGCCCCCTTTAAAGTTGGTCATGGGGGTGGGGGTGGCAGGTTTGAGCCATATCCATGGACAGGTGCCGGCATGAGCAATTTCCTTATTACACATCTCTGAATTGCACCAATTCACTTATCCATGCTTCTGCAATTGTACTTCTGCCTATCTCTACCACATTCCTGCTGCTCTGTATTTTTTAGATAACCTAATGTTTCTTTAAAAGCCATATAACACATTTCTTTGATGCTATGCCATTGATTGCAAGGCTTGCACTAACTTCAGTACCACCAAGAGGGAAAAAGCTGCATTGTATGAGTCTTCAATGACCATATAATATAGTTTCAAGCTGCATTATATGGCAGTGTAGAAGGGGTCTGAGGATCTCTCCATGAAGTGTATCCTTCTTCAGTAGAAGAGGGCTACTAAAAGGCCTTGGCTTTTCATTTGCTAAAAGAGACATCCTTCACAGAAAGTCTCCTTCCATATACAGCAGGCAGTCCCCAAGTTACAGACAAGATAGGTTCTGTAGGGTTTTTTTTCTTAAGATGGATTTGTATATAAGTCAGAACAGGTACATTTCTTAACTGTAACTCCATACTCTCTCTCTCTCTCTCTCTCTCTCTCTCTCTCTCTCTCTCTCTCTCTATATATATATATATATATATATATATGAATGAATGACAGGGAGCCTGTTGTGTGTGTCAGCTCCATTGGCTGCCTGTCTACTTCCGAGCTCAATTCAAAGTGCTGGTTCTGACCTACAAAGCTCTATACGGTTCTGGCCCAGCTTACTTGTCAGAGCGCATCTGCCCCTACGTCCCTCCCCGCACCTTAAGATCTTCTGGGGAGGTCCTGCTCTCGCCAGGATCTCAAATGTGGCTGACCGGGACAGGGCCTTCTCAGCTGTGCCCCCCGGCCTGTGGAAAGCGCTTCCAAGCAAAATACACTCGTCTCCATCTCTCCTGGTGTTTAGAAAGAAGCTAAAATCTTGGTTTTGGGACCAGGCCTTTGCACAATAGCTTAAGCAACATCTTGACTGGAATGGATTAGTGATGGCGACAGATTTGAAGATATGGCTTATTGTTCTTATCAATTTGAAACTGTGGACTGAGTATTGTTCTAATTTAATTGCTGTTGATTATTGTTTTAATCTTACTGCTATTGTTTAACTTTGTATTTATGGTTTATATTGTATTGATTGTGGCATTGGATTGCCTTTGTTAGCTACTCTGAATCCCCCCTCGGGGGTTGAGAAGGGCGAGGTAAAAACGCTATCTATATATCTATATTGTAGGCTGTTCGGAATTGTGGGAGTTGAAGTTCAAAACACCTGGAGGAAGGGCCAAAGTTGATCTATGGTTATATGCTCCCAGTAACTGACCACAGTTAGACTTCTCACCACAATATGTTGGACTGTCTAAAGTTTCCGAACAATTTCTAAGGTTAGCACTATGTAGGGTACATTAAAGTTGTCCAAATAAGAATTTTAGATTTTTGGGATTTGGCCTTTCTATTCCATCGTCTACTTCATATTGTATCTTCATGGTTGCCCATAATGAGACTGTAAGCATAATAACATCAAGTTAATGGTAGCTAGTGGAGGCTGCTAGGAATTATGGGTGTTGAAGTCCAAAGCACCTGGAGGGATGAAGTTTGCCTAGGCCTGAGAGAGAGAGAGAGAGAGAGAGAGAGAGAGAGAGAGAGAGAGAGAGATGCTTTGGATAGCATACAGAAGGAAAGTGTTATCAGGTGCTTGTTTTGCTATCTGTGCTACAGTTCAGAAGATTTCACCTCACTTTCTGTCCCTGTGAGAAAGGGATCTTTGAAAATGTTGGCTTTTTGCGGAAAAAGGACTGGAGATAAAGCTTCACTGGAGACCCCTTTCCCCCATGATAATAACTCTTCCAGGAGTGGAATTCCCTTTTGAGGAGTAGGTTTCTCTCATTTTGCGTTGCTTCGCCCCTGTTCTTAACTAGGAGTCATTTGTAAGTCTGATGTTTGCAACTCAGGGACTGCTGCCTGAATTCCCTTTTCTTCCCCATCCTGCTGCAAGAGATTAAGCATAGGAATTTACAAGGAAACATTAAGGGGCAGGCGGCAACCTTGAGCAGAATGGAGACGGCTTTGCCAAATCCAGGGGTTGGGAAGGGAAGGGATTATGGACGAAGGGGGGGGGGGCATTGGAAAGACTCAGCTGCCGGGGAATGAGTTGAGCCTGTTCCAGGTCTCTTTGGCTTTTTAGGGTCTCTCCGGGCCCATCCCTCAGCCTTCCACCTCCTCTTCCTTTCCTCGCTAATAGCTTTGCAGCTGCAGGTTCACTTCTACGCCATAAACATTATTTTTCTCCAGGCTTCCATTTGCAGTGGAAACGAATCAGAATGAGTATGTGCAGGTTTGGGCGAGAGCACACACTCGTGCAAATATGCCCAAGATGTTTCAAAGTTGTGCTGAAATATTCAGCAGTTCTTCCAAACATGATCTTTTGATGTTGAGATGAAGATCTGAAAATGGAGGGTTCCAGTACTAACCCAAAAGATGTTGCAATCCAGCCAAGAAATGTTGTCATATGTATTTTCCACCAAAAAAAATCTTAGTGGATGGTTATCTGGGTCTCCTTGGAAGTTTATACTACATATGCTCTGTGATTGCTAGACTGAAAAAACTAGAGAAATGTTTTGTATTTTCATGGTTGTGCAAAAGATGGTATTTCAGGGGACACTGCTTCCCTTGGAGCCAGATTTCAAGCGGAAATCCCTTTGTCTGCACAACTATTACATGCACAGGAGACTTCTCCAGTTTTCATTTTGGCAATGCTATATGTCAGCTTTCCAGGGTGAATCACCAGTGTTTTAGCTATTCAGATAAATAGGGGGGACAGCCCTTTGTACATTCTCTGAGGCCTGCTTACCATTATTGACTCACAAGGTCCAGAGTGGAATCTGATAAGCACATTATGAAAACTTTGGCTCTTTTGGTGTCTCAAACATGAGTAATTTTGCCCACAGAAGATCTCCTAGGCAAGAAGCATACAAACACTTGTTTCTGAACAAGAAAAATGAAATGCACACATATGGACAGGTGACACCTGGCTTGAAAACAGTCCACGTGAAAGTGATCTAGAAACCTTAGGAGACCACAACCTGAATATGAAGCAAGAGTGTGATGCGGCAGCTAAAAAGGCTAATGTGATTCTAGGCTGCATCAAGAGGATGATAGTTTCTAGATTGAAGGCAGTCACGGTTCCACTCTCTTCTCCTTTAGTCAGACCTCATCTGACCTCTTTTGGTCAGACTTCACCTTTGCCCAGTTCTGGGAATTACAGTTCAAGCAGGATATTGATAAGATAGAACCTGTCCAAAGAAGGGTCACCAAGTTGAAGCCTAGTTCTGAGGATCAACGTAGAAAGTTGGTTGTGGTTAATTTGGAGTAGACAGAAATATAACATGAAATCAAGAGATGTCCTGGAGAGGACGGGTGAGCTGGTTTTCTGTTCCTCCAGACCAGGCATGGGCAAACTTGGACCTTCCCGATGTTTTGAATTTCAACTCCAAAGGCTGTTAGGAATTGTGGAAGTCCAAAACACTGGGAGAGCCCAAGTTTGTCCATGCTGGCTCCAGACACTCAGACTCGAACCAATGGGTTCAAGTCATAGAATCATAAAGTTGGAAGAGACCTTGTGGGTCATCCAGTCCAACCTCCTGCCAAGAAGCTGGAAAACTGTATTCAAAGCACCTCTGACAGATGGCCATCCAGCCTGTTAAAAGCCTACAGAAAAGGAGCCTTCACCAAACTCCAGGGAAGAGAGTTCCACTGCTGAACAGCTCTCACAGTTAGGAAGTTCTTCCTCATGTTCAGGTGAAATCTCCTTTCCTGTAGTTGAAGCCATTGTTTTGCGTCCTAGTCTCCAGGGCAGCAGAAAATAAGCTTGCTCCCTCCTCCCGAAGACTTCCCCTCACATAGGGAGCAAGCTTGTCCAGATATCAGGAGGAATATTTAACTATAAGAACTGTTTGAAGTGAGATAGACTGTTTCATTGGAGTATTCCTCCAAAGCAAGAGGGTTAGATTAGGTGGCCCTTGTGGTCCCTTCCAACTCTTTAGAGTCCATGGTTCTAAGTGGCTGGCATTTCTGCTTCATGTGGAATGCCTCCATTCAGTCCAAGGGCTCATTTGGACATCGTTCAGTACAAATGTTATGAAGTGCAATCAATGCATAACTCCATATCTGGAGATCCATGCTATGGAACCCCAGCTCAGGAACTTAACTTCTGTTCGGTCATGCCTATCTTGACCCATTCCATGGTCATGGAGATGTCTTCGAAAGGAGGGGAATTCATTCATGCAGATCACATGCAGATCTTGCATTTCTTCCATGCCTTTAAGGGGCTTGCCGGGGATTTCTTTTTGGATCAGGCCCATGGTTGAAATGCATGTCAAGTTTAAAGGAAGGTAGACATCCAAACTGGGATTTGTATGTTCAATTTTACTTTTAAGAAATGGCATGCAGGCACCTTGGGACAAATTCACCATCTTTGTCTTAATTTAACACACATGGGAACATATGTGCATACTGAAAAGGTGTGTGTGTGTGTGTATACACACACACACACACATTTGTTAAGGCAAGAGAGAGAGAGAGAGAGAGAGGTGGAGGAGGAGAAGAAGCCTCGTAACTGTTTCCCTTCATAAATTCTGCTGACCTCCTTGGGGGAAATAAATGTATCCGTCATTTTATATATACATATAATACACTCACATACACACAAGGCTATGTGCGCTTGTATAAATATGATTTATGGAAATATCAAAACCATCTGTGGAATGGAGTAAGGGGCAGCAAATCAGGGGGGTGGGGGACGTGGTGATGGATTTCCAGCCGGTATCAAGTTTATAGGATGACGGCACCATTTGTGTTCTGTGGAGGTTGTGGGAGGAGGAGGAGGGGAAAACTCACTCCTTGCACATGTTTGTGCCTTGTTAGCACATGGGTCATGTCCCTCTGGGGAAGCCACTTTGGCTGAGATCCTACAATGAAGTTTCCTAAAACAAATCATAGAATCATAAAGTTGGAAGAGGCCCCGAAGATTGTCTAATCCAGCCCTTTTATGCCATACAGGAATACTGGATCAAAGGACCTCCAGCACATGGCCATCCAGCCTCTGCTTAAAAACCTCCAGAGAAGGAGACTCCATTGGACTCCCAGGCAACAGCAGATTGCACTGCTAATCCTCTCTTACTCTCAGGAAGTTCTTCCTAATGTTTAGGTGGAATCTAAAGTGGAGAACTCCATGAGATGCCTGTCCGAGCTCATTTTATGGGTCAGTGTAAACCCACCCTGCTTTCGCCTTGGCAGGAGAGAAAGCTGTATTATACCCAACCCCAGAAGCAGATCCCCACTGCCATTGTCCTTAGAGGGGGAGAAGACAAAGCAGTCACAGTTCCATCATGCTTCTGAATCATATGAAAGCCCCTTCTCACATCCCAACTGCCATTGTCCAGGCTACAAAAAGAGAGAAGATAAGACACAACTCCATTATGTGGTCGAACCATGATAACTTCTAGAACTTTTCCAAACTTTTGCTATTCTGATACACCTGAATTTGGGAGTGGACCAATGGCAGCGGCTTTCCCACATAGACTTTATCGTTTCAGTCCTTTAATAAAATGTATCTTTTTATTCATAAAAAAGCAGGTGACGGCAACTGACCATTGCCATCACAGAAGATGGAAAGGCACAGGACCTCAATGGTAGGGAATGAAAGAAGACAGTTCCCTCTGTTCCCCCTCATGTGATGAGATCCCTAGATCTCTGGTACAATATAACACAACGGGTGTGGTCACTGTAGAACCAAAGAAAAAGTATCCAAACACTGGATTCACTTAAAAGATATTTTTTTCAATAATTACTCCTTATGTGTTGCAGTCAAATCAACATATCAACCACAATTGGTTGAATTAAATACAACCATGTTTCAATACCTTATAATTAGAATATCCATGTAAAAAAAATAAGTTCCCAGGTACGGGGTGGGATGAAAAGGTGGAGTAACAAGTAAGTTTTCTAAACCCCAATGGGTATTTATAATCCAACCCCGATGGGTATTTGTAATCCAATGGGAAATGGAAGGCAGGCACACCGTCAAACCCCAAGGCATCCCCCAGGGAAGAGGGTGGTGATTCCTTCTGGCCAGAAGACTTAGAGTTCACCTGAGAAACCAACTCGCAATGGAGAAGTCCCAAAGTTCCAAGCCCGTAGGCGAATGAGTTCCTGTGGTGCCAATAAGTCCGTTCCACTAGGTCAGTATCAATTTGTAAATCCACAGATGGGAATATAGGAAAGATGTTCAAGGGATCGGGATGAAGATGGAGATAAAGGGAAAAATTCCAGGATGCGGGAGACCAGAGATGGTAGTCTCCTCGAGAGAAATCTTGATGAAGATACGCCGACGGCAAGCATTTGCTGTATTTTCGGCCGCTGTGAAACCGTTTCGCTGCTTGGCTTTTTCAAGGCGTTTATATGGCATAGTAGCGTCCCATATTTACAATAGAGAGGTTCGACCGACCTAACCCTGCTTCCAGAGAAATTGATACTGACCTAGTGGAACGGACTTATTGGCACCACAGGAACTCATTCGCCTACGGGCTTGGAACTTTGGGACTTCTCCATTGCGAGGCATATTGCCTTTATTTGAACTCTATTTGGGAATCTTTCCCTCTTTCTTGGGTGCCTGGGATTCTCACCCGGTATTGTCTACACCCTAGGTGCACGTATGTATTAACCATTGAATTATATATATATATTTCTACTAAGCCTTGAGCTTTATTGTCTGCTTCTCTTGCTATTGTTATAGCTTTTTTGCTTTTGTTAACCTTCCATTTCTTTCTGCCATACATTTCTCTCAGTTGAAATTCATTTTGTTAGTTTGGACCCAGCTCTCTAACTTGTTAAGGTCATTTTGGGTTCTGACCCTGTCCCCTGGGGTACCAGCTGTGCCTCCCAATTTCACCTTCACATATGATAAGCATGCTTTCTATTCCTTTGGCCAAGTCACTGATAAAGAGATTGAATCACTCTGAAAGGCCCAAGACTGAATAATACAGTTTACAGTTTATTTCTATTTCGCTCTTCTCACCCCGAAGGGGACTCAGTGCGGATTACAATACACATACGACAGACAGTCCCTGTCGGAGACATACAGTTTTACATATAGACAGTACAATGCAGTTTAGAAGGGTTTCTTCTTCCTGGCTGCGTCACAGGGTCATACAGGTGTGCGTCATACAGGGTCATACAGGATGTGGATGCTCCATTACGACGTCATTGTTATGTCCTTGCGTCATTGCGTCTTTGCGTCACAAGGGGGTGCTGTTGTTTCATCCTCATGGCGGGAGCTCTATTTTCCCCACTTCGGCATTTCACCTCTCCCGACAGCCGAGACTTCCAGAAGTTGTAAAATCTGTGTCAAAATCCTTCCCCACTTTTACGTGGTCCCCATTGTTGTTTATTCACAGCTAGGCTGTTTGAACTGCTTGGGTAGGCAGCAGACTGGGTTCATATAGCTGGTTGTCCAGACCAGCTCGGGGGGGGGGGGGGATTTGAACTAGCAACCTTCCGATTGCAAGCACAGCTGTGTTACTGCTGTGCTATCTCCCCGGCTATCTCCTGTGCTATCTGAACCCTCTTTATGGCCTTCACTTGTCACTTCTCTCCAGGAGGAAGGAGGAGGAGCCACTTGGCTGAAGCGGCCTTTGGGTTCGGCGAGTCAACCCATTCCCATTCTACCTCCCAGCACACATTTTTATTAGCTCCTTTGTGAGAATGTCATGGAGTATCTTGTCAAAGGCCTTACTGAAGTTGGGATATGCTACAAATCTTCACAGATAGGTGCTTTGTCTACTTGTGTTGACTGATAATGCAATACAACTGAAGGCAAGTGAACACACAACCAAATTTGCATCCCATGTGCAATGCTACTAGCTGGAACCAACCTTTCTTCTTGCCTGGAAATGAGGCCTCCAAACCTGAAGCATTTGCACCCTCGTCTCTTGGATGGAGAAGACTCATGAAAACCGAATACTCAGATCTGGCAACCTTGTCTGGTGATGTTCTCATTCATAGCTTTCACTTCACATTGCAGAAAACCACAGGTTTCTTAAGCTTTCAGGTGCTATTAGCACCTTATGAACTTATTGGAAGCTCTTAAGAGCCTGAGGATGCAATGCTCTCTCTTGGGGCAAATTCACCAGGGAGGGCAAGAACATGCCCTGGGAATCTTCTTCCCTTTCCAGGAAGAGCTTGAAGAGGGTGCTCTTTGGAGAAGTTTTACACAGGCTTTTTCACCCACAGTACTTTGAAAGCTCTCTGCAATTCTTGCTAATTGGAGAGAAGAAGCAGAAAGGAGCCCTTCTTTCCATTTGGGCAGACCCTTTCAACATGATCTCTCTTCCTTTGAGAAATTATTTTAAATGGGTTTTGTATTATGGACTCCCCACACAAGAGAGAGTGGCACACAAAGCTGTTTGGATATACATAAGCAAAGTCAACCACCTGTTAACTTATGGTGACCCCTTGAATTTCATATGAGTTTCTTAAGCGAAGAAGAGGTGAAATAGAGCTTCCAGATGCACATAATGGGTTTCTTGGAAGAGCCACAAGGGTTGTCATAATAATATCTGATTTGATCCTAGGAACATTTCCTTACCTATAGTCTTGTGCCAAACCTCCTTCCATGAGGTCTCCATTGAATTTGCCAACATCCTGAACACTTTTTTGTCTACCTGGCTGATAACCATTGTATTGAATGAAAGAGAGACATTAAACCCCATTTCAGCTCATTATCTCTTGCCACACCACATTTCTTTCCCCTTGCACCCTTCTTCTGGGCAGATCAATACACAGGTACAAGCCTTCCTATATACCAATTACAGTTTTAAAAATTTACCTCCAAACCCTGGAGACCAATCAGTAACAATGAGAGGCAGTGCAGCCTAGTCAGCCAGCCTGCGAATTCTTGCCAGCTGCGATTTGGACCAATTGACACTCGGAGCAGCAGAAGTCCTTTGTTTCAAACTGCTGTCAAAATGCTACAAATACATATATGTATGTTTATATTGGGGCATGTTAGTCTTTGGGAATGCAGGCTCTTTTGGTCAAGGAGAATATATGCCTCTGATTTTGCCTTCAATCCGTCTGTATCTTACCTGGTCCTTTGGAAGCTTGGCACTCCAGGCCCCGATCCCATGGTTTAAGCAAGGTTGAAACCACACAACATCCCCACCAAACACTGTCCTCCAGGACTGACTCAGACAGGATTCACTGCTTTTAAGATATTGAGGCCTTGTGTATTTATGTGTATGTCTTCTAGTCATCATTCAACTTCTGGTGAGCCAATAAATTTCATGAGTTTTCTTAGGCAAGGAGTCCTCAGAAGTGGGTTTTGCCAGTTCCTTCCTATGAAATAGAGCTTCAAACACCTAGGATGCCTTGGCAGTTCTTCTGGCTTTGAGAAAAAAACCCCACTTTATTTATATTCCGCCCTTCTCACCCCGAAGGGGACTCAGAGCGGATTATAGTACACATACAAGCAGACAATCCCTGCCGTTTTTATATTTGACATACATCACATACAACATATACAGTAGGAGGTTCTTTTCCAGTTGAGCCAGGTTCTTCCAGGTTCTTTCAGTTGTATCACCGGGGTGCTGTTGCTCCATTGAGCCACAGGGGGTGCTGTTGTTTCATCCTCCTATGTTGAAGAGCTTGCCAGCCTGTTAGGACTTCCACCTTTCTGGCAATCGGTCTTCCTTATTTATTGGCATTATAAAAGTCCTCCCCTGCAAAGCGGTCCCTAATTTCTCTACTTATAGCTAGGCTGTTTTCAACTGCTTAGTAAGCAGAGGCAGGGCTGACAGCTGGCTGCCCAAAACAGCCCGAGGTCTCGAACCTGTAACGTTTGGTTGATAAGATCTTTAGCAGCTGTTGTTCTAACCGCTGTGCTAAACCTCCGGCAAAATACATCTTTTGGATGCAACTTTCAGAATCCCCAACCAGTATAGCTTCTGGGAAAGACAGTCCAAAGAAGTTCTAGCCTCCAGGATTTGGGGGAAAGGAACGAAAGGAAAGTCCTGTGTGTTTTCAAGCCGCCTGTCAACTTATGGTAACCCCATGCATTTCAGAGAATTTTCTTAGGCAAGGAATCCTCAGAGGTGGTTTTGCCATTTCTTTATTCTGAAAAACAATATTGATAAACTCCCACCCAAGTACTAAACAGACCCAACCCTGCTTAGCATCCAAAGTCAGATTGGGATGTGGTGCTTTTAGGGCATTCGGGGTCTTCATATTAAAGCACAGAGCTATATTAAATGTACAACAGACCTGGGAATAATTGTAAAGGGCATCTAGTCGAATCCCCCTAAAGTTCTCCAAACTCAGGTCCCTAAGCCATTCCACATAATACTTTGTTTCACCATATCCTTCTTGAACTCTGATGCCAATTAAGTGATAAATGGCTAAGGATTGATACAGGATGGGTGACACCGGCTCAACAACAATCCATGTGAAAGAGGTTTTGGCATCTTATTTATTTATTTATTTATTTAGAACTTGTATATCCCTTTCTTCTCTACCTTAGTGGAACACATGTTGAACATGAGCCAACATTGTGATGTAGCACCTTAAAAAGCCAATGGGATTTTGGGTTGAATGGAAAGGAGTCTAGAAATCAGTTGTTCCCAACCTTTGCCCTCCTGTTGTTTTGAACTTGAACTCACAGAAATCCCAGCCAGGATACCAACTGTTAGCAATTGTGGGAGCTAAAGTCGAAAACACCTGGAAGACCAAAGGTTGAAACCACTGATTTAGAACAAGGGAAGTCATGGTGCCCCTCTCTTCTGCTTTGGTCAGACCTCTTTATCTGGAATAACCCTGTGTCCAGTTCTGGGCAAAGCCATTTAAGAGAGATATTGTTGAGCTGGAGGGAGTCTAGAGGAGGGAGACTAAAATGGTTAAAGGTCTGGAGACCATGAATCCCTCTGAGGAGCATCTTAAAGAGCCAGGTCTGTTTAGCCTGCAGAAGAGAAGGTTGAGGGAAGGAGACACGAGAGCCATGTATAAATAATAAATATCTGAGAAGCTGTCATAAGGAAAAGGGAGAAGGCTTGTTTTCTACTGCCCTGGAGACTAGGACTCAGTTGGGCAATGAGTTTTAATAATAATAATAATAATAAATATTATTTAATAATAATAAATAATATCAGCATTATTCACCAATACATCACACAGTCCTAGACACTTGGGAATTGTCCGACGTGTGAGCCAATACAACAGCCAGAAGGGTGTCTGCTGTGGACTCATCTTGTTGTGTTTCTAATAATAATAATAATAATAATAATAATAAGCACCTAACCCATTAGCACTATGGAGAAACAAACCAAAAGGAATTCTATACTGGCTTGGTCGATGCCCAGGATAAAAAGGACCGCGGTGGATGCTGCTGCATCTGGATATCCATCAACAAGTGGGCTACAGAATCAAAATACAAATGAGCAATTACAGAAGCGGCAGAAATATACAATGCCAGAAAACCGTACAGTTATGAATGCAAAGGCTCTGGCATAAACCAGTACAGGTAGTCCCATCGGGTGCTGTGCCAAAAGACCTCAGTCGGCATTTGGAAACAATGAACATTGACAAAATCATGATCTGTCAACTGCAAAAGGCCACCTGACTTGGATCTGCACGCATCATTCAAAAATACATCACACGGTCCTAGATGCTTGGGAAGTGTTCAACTTGGGATTTTGTGATATGAAATCCAGCATATAGATCTTGTTTGCTGTGACATACTGTGTCTTTGTATCAATAATAATAATAATTAATATTAATATTTCCAGCTGAACATTAGGAAGTACTTCATGACTAAGGAGAGCTGTTCAATAATGGAACTCTCTGCCCTGGAGTCCGGTGGAAGCTCCTTTCTTTGGAGGCTTTTAAACAGAGGCTGGATGGGCATCTGTTGGGGGTGTTTTGATTGTGCTTTTCCTGCATGACACAGGGTTGGATTGGATACCCCTAAGGCCCCTGCCAACTCTATGCTTCAATAGCCCTCAGCCTAAAGCAGGGGCCCTCAAACTAAGGCCGGCGGGCCGGATATGGCCCTCCAAGGTCATTTGCACGGCCCTCGCTCAGGGTTAACCTAAGTCTGAAACTACTTGAAAGCACACAACAACAACAACAACCCTATCTCATCTGCTAAAAGCAGGTCCACACTTCCCATTGAAATACTAATAAGTTTATATTTGTTAAAATTGTTCTTCATTTTAATTATTGTATTGTTTTAAGTGGTTTTTTTTCATTACAAATAAGATATGTGCAGTGTGCATAGGAATTCATTCATATTTTTTTCCAAACTGTGACCTGGCCCTCTGTTTAAAAAGTTTGAGCACCCCTGGCCTAAAGAGACAAGAACCGCACCTATTTCAGATGTAAGGAGGTGCCAGGACTCACCGGAAAGGAGCTTGTTATGCTTGGTTTCTGGAGGGACAAAAGGTCTTCTACACCAGTCAGAATTAGAGGAGGACGCAATGCTAAAGGAAAGAGGAGGAAACTCACCTGTCTCTCAGTTTCAATGTGGCGCGCTGGCTGCGTGTCAGCTGCCTTAAGATCACTACTGACCAAAAAGTCATGAGTTTGAAGCCAGCCCAGGTCGGAGTGAGCTTCCAGCCAATTTTGTGTAGCTTGTTGTCGGCCTTTGCAACCCAAAAGACAATTGCATCTTTCAAGTAGGAAATTAGGTACCACCTATATGTGGGGAGGCTAACTTAATAAATTTACGAGGCCATAAAAATATCCAGCAAAAAGCATGCGGGTAATGCGGAAAGTACTTAATCAGTGTCGCAGATGGATGGTGAAGCGTCAGCTCCCCTGGTAGCCAGAAAAAAGTTAATTAGCCTCTGACTGTCTGTATATATGTGTTGTGTGTCTATGCCATTGAATGTTTGCCATGTATGTGTACATTGTAATCTGCCCTGAGTCCCTTGCGGGGTGAGAAGGGTGGAATATAAATCCTGTAAATAAATAAATAAAACAGCTGGGAAAAGACATGCCTGTAACAGCCTATACTGAAATAGCTAGCCAGGAGGATTAGTTATGAGGTGGAGAAACAAATAAAGAAGGCAGGAGCATACAGCTTGGTTTTAGCAGCCAACTGGTCAGATTGGATGACCCCATGCCTAGTAGGCCTTCCTGTGACCCCGTACAAAGAGCAAGCACCAAGCAAATCCAGAGATAACAGGATTGGAAAAACCACAGGGGAGGAGTAGAACTATGGGGCCACAACTTCTACAACCCCAAGGGTGCATCTATATTGAAGGAATGAGTTTGACACCACCTCAACTGCCATGGCTATGACTCTTGGGAGTTGTAATTTGGTGAAGCACCAAACAGTCTTTCAGCAGAGAAAGCTTGGGACTTTGGAAAACTGCAACTCCTAGGTCCTGATGGCATTTAAGTGAGGTCAAGCTGCATTAATTTTCCAGCACATATGCATCCTAAATTGCACATTATCCGATAGAAGGGCGGTGAATTGCAACGACCACTCAACTACGCAAGGGTAGATTTGCATTCTGCAAGCATGAAGTAGGCTTTCGAGCAACCTTTCTCCCTAAGGGCAGGGCTGAAAGGCCTTCCCAAAGAGCATCAGAACCCCATGGGGACCTCTTCCTTATGGGCTCTGCTGTATCTCTGAACCACATCTTCCGCCTGGACTAGAGCATGGAGCGGCGGTCCTCTCCATTAACCCTAATGAGCCATTACAGAAACATCTTCCAAACATTTATGTCCACTGAGGAAGCATGGGCTGATCATCAGGGCCATCAGGGACAAAGAGATGGTCACTTAGCAGCACTTGAGCTGAAAGAGCTGTTTTATGTGCATGAAGCATGAGAGTGAGCCATCATCTCTATCACGAAAGGATACCTGAAGTCATGCCCTCAATTACACCAATTACACCAATAGAGGGCCATGGGATATCCTATAGAATTACAGAGTTGGAAGGAACTCTAAAGGTCATGCAGCCCAACCCCATTCTGCCATGCAGGAAGACCGGGCTGTGGCGCAGCTAGTTAGTAGTGATATTGGAGGTGACCCCCCCCCCCCTGCTTCCCAGGGTTCTGTAAAAGATGGTTCAAAATCAAGAGATTCATAGTTTTCCCAAGAACACCAGGCTGGAAGTGATACCATAATCCCCTATCTCCCCCCCACATGGGAACCTAAGGCTCTTCCCATGGCCCCATGGCCCCACATGGCAGTGCCCCTCTAACCCACACTTTATGAACTTTTGGACACTTTTCTCTCTTTCAAACCCCATGGACCTTTTCTCCTGCTCTATGCACTCCTATGAACTCGGGGGGGGATGGGATGGCATGGAATATAGTTCTTATTTCCCTATTACCTAAATGTATTCCCTATATGTTTTTCCCTTGTCTATGTTCCCCCATATAAAATATAAAATGAGATGCCACCCTTTCGTGACGCCAGCACTCAAAATGGCCCTGGAAGCCTCCTGGGCTGGTATTTCCTGATACTGGGTACAAACAAAGACATTCTTGTATGGACAATAAGCAGCAGATATCTTCCCCTGGGCCTCAGAGTCTGCCCCCCCCCCTTTCCGGGGATGAATGTCTCTGTTGGCACAAGCGATCAGATCTCGGAGTTCGGCCATCTGATAAGCTTTGCCCCCTGGTGATTCTTCCATTATTCACAAAGGTGACATTTTAGCCTTCGGAAAGCTGGGATGTCGCACTCTGCCTTACCTATTTTGTTTACAACCCCCTTTCGGCTGAAACTCAACACAAGATCATCAATGAACTCATATCCAGGGAAAAGCGGATTATTGGGGTTTGGCATCCTCGCCAGACCAAGATGTTTATTCCTTCACTCAGGACAATGCCAGGCCAGCTTGAAGGCCCCTCCAGGGAATTGCTGGCCCCTTGGACAAATATTTGAACCATTAAATCCATTCACCTTTCCTTCCTAGTTCATTCTTACTTGCTCGGACTGCCTCCTTCCCTCTCATTGGACGAGAGCTCCAGACTTGATTGGCTGAGGCATGGCCAAGCCAGCAGTGCCTCCCTCCCAGCTGATGACTCCATCCAATCAGCTGGACGCTAGCAGAGGGGCAGGGGGGGGGGTCGGGAAATTTGAACTTTGCCAGTTCTGTTTGTCTATAAAATGTACTGTATTGCATGCGTGCTTTATGTCAGCTTTCTTTGGCAAACAATTGTGGCTAGGAACGAAAATAAACAACTCGGTGGCATTTCTTCAACTTGGTGAAATCTCTATTGGGGCAATTCAGGGAAATTGGGATTGCCTGCTTCCTTTCTCGCCAGGGCTATCTTGGATCCTCTTTGATGGGTCTAGCTGGTCTGCCTTCATGGCAAGACCCCCAAATTCTGCTCGATGACAGCAGCCAGCTGCATTAAATCACTGCTGACCAAGAGGTCATGAGTTTGAAGCCAGCCCGGGTTGGAGTAAGCTCCTGACCATTAATACAGTCCAAAAGGCAGTTGCATCTGTCAAGTAGGAAATGTAGGTACTGCTTTATGCGGGAAGGCTAATTTAACTAATTGGCCACACCACAACGGGCAGAAAAATGAGGAAGTACTCCATCAAAGGACTGGATGTCACAAGTGGACAGTGAAGCAGCAGCTCCCCCTATGGCCAGAATCGAGCATGCTCTCATGAAGCTGGAATGTTAAATGCCTCTGTGTCTGTCTATATATGTTGTATGTCTAAATGACATTGAATGTTTGCCATGTATATGTGCATTGTAATCCACTCTGAGTCCCCTGCGGGGTGAGAAGGTCAGAATATAAATAAATACTGTAAGTAATAAAATAAATAAGACACAATCTAACCCCCCCCTTGTAGAAGGCCATGAAGTTTCTCTTTAAAGGAGAGAGAGAAAGATCTTGTCTCTAATGCTGCAGGACATTGGCCAGCAAAGTGTAACTTAAGGAATATGTGTAATCATCACAAATGTTTTTAAGACCCTTGCCCCTTCAAACTTGACGCATTGGCCTTTTTTTCCCATGAAAAGGGGTATCCCAATTCTGCTCGCATTGTTGAGGTGGGCATCTAATACCTCACAGTTAACCTGAGTTAATTTGAACTATATAGTAGCTGCAACAGTGATACCAGTACAGTGTCATTGTTTTGTGTGTTGGCCTAAGGGTGCATCTACACTGTGTAATTAATGCAGTCCAACATGACATGAACTGCCATAGCTTACAGGCGTGGGCAATTGCCGGCCCTCCAGGTGTTTTGGACTTCAAATCCCAGAAATCCTAACAGCTGGTAAACTGGCTAGGATTTCTGGGAGTTGAAGTCCAAAACCCCTGGAGGGCCGGCAATTGCCCACGCCTGGTTAGTATATGGACTCCTGGGAGTTGTACTTTTACAAGGTCTTTAGCCTTGTCTGCTGGTGCCTAAGCAGACTACGAATCCCAGGATTCCATAGCATTGTGGCATGGGAGTTAAAGTGGTATCAAACCGCTTTCATTCTACAGTGTAGATGCAGTCAAGGACTCTGAGAGACCCAAGTTCAAATCCCCATTCAGGCTTGAAAATCAAGACTGTAGACAAGGAGGAAGCGGATATTAACTTAGAGCAGTCATTCTCAACCTTCTTAATGCTGCAACCCCTTAACACAGTTCCTCGTGTTGTGGTGACCCCCAACCATAATTATTTTCGTTGCTACTTCATAACTGTAATTTTGCTGCTGTTATGAATCGTAATGTAAATATCTGATATGCAGGATGTACTTTCATTCACTGCACCAAATCTGGCATAAATACCCAATACACCCAAATTTGAATCCTGGTGGGGTTGGGGGGATTGATTTTGTCATTTGGGAGTTGTAATTGTTGGGATTTGTAGTTCACCTAAAATCAAAGAGCATTCTGAACTCCACCAATGATGGAATTGAACCAAACTTGTCACACAGAACTCCCATGACCAACAGAAAATACTGGAAGGGTTTGGTGGGCATTGACCTTGAGTTTGGGAGTTGTAGTTCACCTCCATCCAGAGAGCACTGTGGACTCAAACAGTGATGGATCTGGACCAAACTTGGCACGAATACTCAATATGCCCAAAAGTGAAGTTTGGGGAAAATAGACCTTGACATTTGGGAGTTGTAGTATCTGCGATTTATAGTTCACCTACAATCAAAGAGCATTCTGAACCCCACCAACGATAGAATTGAGCAAAACAAACATCGATCTTTGGCTAAAAAAGATAGACAAATTTGGGGAGATCTCAGGCTTTAAGCTCAACAAAAAGAAATCCAAAATTATAACAAAAAACATCAAAGGAGAAGAACAAATAGGGATAGAGAATAAATCAGGCATGGAGATTGTAAAAAAATTTAAATACCTAGGGATCACCTTAAAGAACAATAACTGCCAACTAGTCAAAAATAACCACGAGAGTCTTTGGAAAGAAGTTAAAAATGACCTTACAAGATGGAAATCCTTCAATTTATCTTTACTGGGCAGGATCGCCACCATTAAAATGAAAATTTTCCCAAGAATTAATTTTTTATTTCAGATGCTTCCCATATTAAAAAATCCCCAAATTCTGAAGAACTGGCAATCAGACCTGGCAAAGTTCATATGGCTGGGTAAGAAACCCAGGATCAAACAAAAAGATCTTATGGAAAGGACAGACCACGGGGGCTTCGGTTTACCTAATCTGATCAAGTATTACGAAGCTAATTGCTTAGAGGGGATGAGAATGTGGGCACTATTAAAAAACAGAGAAATGCTTAATTTGGAAGGCCCCAAGAATAGGCATGGATGGCATGGCTACCTGGTTTATAATAAATCGCTGATAGATTCGAATTTTAAAAACCACATAATCAGATCTGCTGCACTTAGCACCTGGAATAAGTTTAAAAGGATTGTATACCCCAAGATTCCTCTTTGGGTATCCCCATTTGAGGCCCTTCAAATCAAGAGGACAGAGGATGGGAAAATGGCCGACATATGCGGAACTACTCAAAATTGAGGGAACTACCGTCTCTTTAAAAAAAACAGGAAGAATTAACACACCTAAACCTGAATTGGTTCCAGTATAACCAAATTGTAAAAAGATACAATGAGGACAAAAAGATAGGCTGGATGACACATTCAACCAAGGGAGAAAAAGTGTGGCTAAAAACAGAGAGAAAAATTGTTAGTAAAATTTATAATTTCCTCTTAGAAAATGAATATGAAAGTAAGCCAAACAAAGATTATATGGTAAAATGGGCGGCAAATTTGGGTTTTGATATCTCTAGAGATGATTGGGAGAATCTGTGGAAGGTAAAGCAAAGGTATAATTATGCATATTGTCTAAAAGAAAATACATACAAAATGATATATAGGTGGTATATCACACCCCACCAACTTGCGAAGATAAATAAGAATAATCAGGATCTATGCTGGAAATGCCAAAAAGACAAGGGGACGTTCTTTCACCAGTGGTGGACATGTAGAATTGCATGCTCCTTCTGGAATATGATACATAAGAACATTTTAAAAATCTTCAAATGCAACTGGACTAAAAACCTGAACTGTACTTACTGAATATTACGGGACAAGGGCAGAACAAAGCAAATGACAAATTGCTAACTTACCTTATTATTGCAGCTCAGATTACCTACGCAAGGCTGTGGAAATCTACGGAATCCCCTAAAGAAAAGGACTGGATCTCAAAGACATTTGAAATAGCTGAAATGGACAAACTTACCTGTTGGTTAAGATACAAATCCAGCACTGCATTCGAGGAAACCTGAAAACCCTTTGTGAACTTTAGTAAAGGAAATTATAATTTGGATTTAAAGGGCCTAAACCTCTAAATGAGGCATTCCTCTCAAAGCAAAACACAATAATGACTTAGTTGGAAAATTATGGAGATGTGAAAGTCAACAACTCTTTTCTCTTGTTGTACTTTGTATTGTAACTTTTTATGGAACCTGGACAATCCGGATGGAGAGACCAGGTGTCCTTTCTTTTCTTTCCTTCCCCTGCCCCCTTCCCTTTCCACATCCCCATCTTTCCTTTTTAATATGTTTTCTTTTTGTTGTCAATCAATGTTGTATTTGTGTAACTTTCAATAAAAACTCTTTTAAAAAAAAGAATTGAGCAAAACTTCCCACACAGAAACCCCATGACCAAGAGAAATATACTGTGTTTTCTGATGGTCTTTGGTGACCCCTCTGACACCCTCTAGCTACCCCCCCCCCCGGGGTCTTGACCCCCAGGTTGAGAAACACTGACTTTGAGCCTTTATCTGTACTATTCAAATAAAAGACTATGGCACTTAAAGAAAAGATATGATGTGATAAATGATAACAAAACACGAATAGCTGGAAAATATTTCACTGTATGCAACACACTCAAATGTATGTTTATTTTAATTAATTAATATTTGAAATAATTCACTAAACAAAAAAAGAAAACCAGGTGATAAATTCATTTTAGGGTCACCATCAGTCCAAAATGCCATAAAGGCATGCAGCAACAAGATTTATGGAGCCATTTTTCTACATTGATACCATTTCCATGTAAAGACATAAAAAAATTATTTCTGTTCCAGAAATAAAGGGTGTCTGACTCATGAGTAAATGCAAAATTACTCTGTGTAACGCAATTTGAATTTTTTTCTTTTTCTGGTTTGAAAGTGTCATTTCCTATTGAATTGTGTGAAAGTAGTTGTTCTACTTAAGAAACTTTGTTTTTGTGCTGTAAACTATGTTGAATTGTTTGAGACTAGATGAGATATTCATTGAAAAACTATAGCAAAATGTGCTAGAGGATGTCCAAACAAAGTTTGTACAGTTTAATAAACTTTTCCCATGTTTCTATGATAGAACCAATTAGGAAATGACATTTGTAACCCAGAAGCAAAATTGTGTTATATAGTGTTACATTTGGTATGGAATATCCTCATTCAGTTAAAGGTTGTGGAGAGAAGAATGGTGCATGCAGTACCCTTCTGCAGATGGATATGCATTGTATTGTCAAAGGCTTTCATGGCTGGAATCACTAGGTTGTTGTGGGTTTTTCGGGCTGTCTGGCCATGTTCTAGAAGCATTCTCTCCTGACGTTTCGCCTGCATCTTCGACAGCCATCCTCAGAGGTTGTGAGGTCTGTTGGAAACTAGGAAAATTGGGTTTATCTATCTGTGGAATGTCCATGGTGTGAGAAATAACTCTTGTCTGCTGGAGGTAGGCATGGATGTTTCAATTGGCCATCTTGATTAGCATTTGATGGCCTGACTTTAGGTGTGGCTTGTTAGTGCCTAAGGGAATCCTTTGTTGAGAGGTGATTAGCTGCCCCCAAATGTTTCTTGTCTGGAGTCCCCCTGTGTTTAAGTGTTGTTTTACTGCTATAGTTTTAGAGTTTTTTAAATACTGGTAGCCAAATTTTGTTTATTTTCATGGTTTCTTCCTTTCTGTTGAAATTGTCCACATGCTTGTGGATTTCAATGGCTTCTCTGTGTCATCTGACATGGTAGTCTTTCTCCTACCCTGGACCTTCCACAGATATATAAACCCATTTTTTCTAGTTTCCAACAGACTTCACAACCTCTGATGATGCCTGCCATAGATGCAGGCGAAATGTCAGGAGGGAATGCTTTAGGAACGTGGCCATATAGCCTGAAAAACCTACAGCAACCCAGATATTATTTAACATCTACGCCCTTTATTATTTAACATCTACGTCCGACCACTTGCTCAGTTGGCATGCAGCTTCGGGCTGGAGTGTCACCAATACGCGGATGACACCCAGCTCATTCTGGGGATGGAAGGCCAGCCCCACTCCGTACCCGATAATTTCCATCGTTGCCTTGAAGCCGTCACTGGATGGCTGCGAGCCAGTAGGTTGAAGGTGAATCCGGTGAAGACGGAGATCCTGTGGCTGGGTCGTCCGGGTACAGGAGGAATCCGACTCCCAACCCTGGACAGGGCGACACTTCGCCTGTCTCCAACTGTAAAAAGTCTGGGAGTCACCCTTGACTCCCAGCTGTCGATGGAGAACCATATCTCCATCGTCAGTGGAGTGGCTTTCCATCACCTCCGGCAAGTGAGGAAGCTGGCTCCCTACCTGTCCCGTCACGACCTAGCCACAGTGGTCCAAGCCACGGTCATCTCAAGATTGGACTACTGTAATGCCCTCTACATCGGCCTTCCCTTGTCATTGATCCAGAAGCTTAAGCTGGTGCAGAACGCTGCAGCCAGGCTGGTGGCAGGCCTTCCATCTCGCTGCCTCATCACGCCTGTCTTGCTCGGACTGCACTGGCTACCAATTGAGCACCAGATCACCTTCAAGGTGCTGGTTTTGACCTTCAAGGCCTTGAATGGTCTGGGGCCAGTGTACCTAAGGGACCGCCTCTCCCAATATAACCCCCCACGACCACTGCGATCTGAGCTTCAGAACCTCTTGGTGGTACCAAGCCGTCAATCTATCCATCTGTCCACAACCCGGAGGAGGGCTTTCAGTGCTGCTGCGCCGGTCTTGTGGAACGCCCTTCCATCTTCAATTCATACACAGACCAACCTGCTAGCTTTTTGCAGTGCCTGTAAACCCCTCTTGTTTGTTCAAGCCTTCGGCTCCTAGATACCTCTAGGCCAGGGACTATAATGCAGGCCTAAGAGTGTTTTAAAGTGATTTTAATGTATTTCTGCTGTTTTTAACTTGTATTTTATAGTGTTTTTTGGTTTTATGTGTGTGAGTCGCCCCGAGCCTCTTGGAAGGGCCGACAAATAAATTGAAACAATAAATAACTAAATAAATAAATATGCATTGTGTTGCATTGAGTATGCACTTGGTTGCATTTTCTCTCTCTTTCAAATAGAGTTACAGAGTGATGATATTGAACACAAGTGTTGCAGCGCATAATCAATGCACAATTCCGAAGACTCTGTGATTTCAATGTAGGACCTCAGTCTTTATCGGCCCATTCTTCATTTCAAGGAAGGGTCATACTGCCACCCAGTGCCTGTGTTCTCATCCCTTAACTTTGCACATAAACATTCATTCCTTCATTCATACATTACCATCTCTTCTTTCTTCTCCTGGAAAAGAGACCCCAAAGTAAGTCAAATTGCAGTCCCAGCAACTCCGCCATTCTACAAATACACCAACTCTCTCCATCTCTTGGAGGAGATGGAGGGTGAACCAAACTCCGTTCTCTGCCACAATTTTGGAATAGTAAAGTGTTGCTTATAAAGCAATATTTCTCCTGATGTTGTTCTGAAAGTTATTAGCTGGAAAGGTTTTTTCCAGCTAAAACATCGTGACTTCACCAGTCCTGAACAGATGTGAGCTTTTCTTCTTTAACTGATGTTGGTTTTCCTTCTTAAGGAGCATTGTGTTTGTTTCCTTTAAAAGCATCCTTGTCTCTGGCAATGTATACATGTTGTTTTCTGCCAAGAATTCATCATTGCCGCTGGTCATCAATGTCAGCCGTTCTGCAACTTTTAATTACAGTTCATGAATTCCCCTTTTGTAGTTTTTCAGGCTTCCATCTTAGGATGGCATCTCCAGGCCTCAAGCATACACCTTTCATACAATCTCATTCAATCCACACATCATATCTTATTCCTCACCTTGGAAGTGCTTTAGTTGTGCATTCCTGCATGGCAGGAGGGGGTCAGGCTAGATGACGGCTGGGGTTCCCTTCAAACCCTAGAATTCTGTGATCTCAAGTGATTATTTCATGTCACATTTTGAGGTTGATTATTTTTCTTTTCTTGAACTAGCCATCTTGCTATTCTTTGGTGAAATTCCCCACTATTGTCCTATTTCAATGTGTCTTTTCAGACCATTAAATGGCACTGCCTGTGGCATTAATATGAGCGTTTCTCCTGTGATTTCTTGGACCCTAAACTCCACCCTGGATCAGACCATACCACACCAACCTTGAGACGGCAGCCATTTGCTCTCCAGGTGTTTGTATACCATGTCTGATGGGGGTCCTCTGAAACCCGATCATTCCATAAAAGCCACCTGGCTAGCTTCCTGAGTCTCAGAGGACCATGAAACACTCTGGCTTCCACATTCAGGAATCCGCTGCCATGTCTGCTAACCTGTTGATAACTGTTTGGTGTTTATTTAAACACTTGCCTTGGCTTGTAATTCAAGATGCCTACTACGCCTAGCTTGACAATCCAACGGAGACTGCCTCTGTTCTAAGTTTTGTGCAAATCTGATTCTGTCGGAAACGGCTCCTGTTTACTCTCTCCGGCTTACACACCATCTGCGCCTCCTTACGTCGCCGTATTTAGATTTTTCCCTACTGTGCTCCTGCCAAGACTAGGCTGTTTGGGGGGAAACACATTCTCAAATAACTCCTTGCAAAATTCGCAGTCACGGGTGCATTTAGCATTTGGGGGCTTTGGAACATGGGTTGGTAATGGGCACCCTCTGTGCCCAATCTGCCTCTCCAAAATAAGAAGAAGACAAATAAATGCAGCTCTGCAATTTCCAACTTTAGTTGCAAAAGAAGAATGAAAGGGAAAATAACCAAAACCTCCACCCAGTAAAGTCAGTGGTGGGGCAATTTTGGAAAATGCAGTCCTGCAAGTTAACTGTGCAAGCTGTCATGAGGTTTTGTCTTATTGCTATTGAAAAATTGACTCTCCCCCCCCAAAAAAAACCCCAAACCCCTACATTATGAATGAATTTATATTAAATATAGTTTCCAGACAATTTTGCAATTGTATGGGTCTTCTAGCTAACAGGGATTTTAAATAGCTGCCAAAGTGAATAAATATGCTTTGTATTTTCCAATGCTTTGTGCACTACTTCTTCTGATACTCTCTTTTGTCTTTGAGAATTAAAGACTTCTGCATTTGCCTTGGCATCAGTTCACCATGTTCCAGCAGCATTCTCTCCTGATGTTTCACCTGCATCTGTGGCTAATGGTATCTTCAGAGGTGCTGTTGGCAGTGAAGCAAGTGGTGTGTGTGTGTATGAAATGTCCAGGGTGGGAGAAAGAACCCTTGTCTGTTTGAAGCAAGTGTGGATGTTGCAGTTAGCAAGCTTGATTAGCATTGGGTAGGCTTTCAGCTGCAAAGTCAATCAGTGAGGGTATTTGCATATATTTATTTATTTATTTATTTATTTATTAAATTCGATTTGCTATACCGCTCTCTCTGGCGCCCAGAGCGGTTTACAGAAAGAGCAAGCACATAAAATACATTAAAATACAGTTAAATACATTAAAAACACATTAAAACAATTAAAAACCCCCAGTGAGAGGGTGCGGCAGGCCAGCTGAGATATAGTGGCGTGCCGAGGCAGGACCATGAATACAGTATGGCGGCTAATTGGCTAAGGGCCAAATGCCATTCTAAAAAGCCATGTTTTCAGTGCTCTACGTCTACGGAATGGCAGAAGGGCCCGGATGGCCCGGATCTCCTTGGGGAGGCCGTTCCACAGAATTGGAGCGGCTGCGTAGAATGCCCTCCGCCGCGTAGTGGCCAGTCTGCAGGCTCCGATGCTGGGCACTTCCAATAAGTTGAGCCCCTCAGAACGCAGTGATCTCCCGGGCACATAAGGGGTAAGTCGCTCCCTCAGGTACACTGGCCCCAAACCATACAAGGCCTTAAAAGTTAGAGCTAGCACCTTGAAGATGACCCGGAACGCAAGAGTGGAGTCACGTGGTCAGATCTCAAGGCTCCTGAGAGCAGGCAGGCTGCAACGTTCTGCACCAGCTTAAGTTTCCGGATCACCGACAAGGGAAGGCCAATGTAAAGCGCATTACAGTAGTCAAGCCTCGAGACTACTGTGTGATACAGAATGCTGGACTAGATGGGCTGAGGTCTGATTCAGCATGGCTCTTCTTATGTTCTTATGTTCTTAGATGACCGTGGCTTGGATCACCGTGGCTAGGTCACGGCGGGAGAGGTAAGGAGCCAGACGTTTTGCCAGACGCAGATGAAAGTAAGCTGTCCTGCAGGTGCAGCCAATCTGCTCCTCCATGGACAGCTGGGCATCCAGCCGGACCCCCAAACCTTTAACATATGGTTGTGGGCAAAGGGCCGCACCATCGAACGTCGGCAACTGGGTCTCTACCCCCTCCAGGCGGCCCAGCCACAGGATCTCCGTCTTTGCCAGGTTCACCTTCAACTTACTGGCTCGCAGCCATCCAGTAACGGCCTCAAGGCAGAGATGGAAATAATCGGGTACAGAGACCACCCCGGGGTCCATCCTCAGAATGAGCTGGGTATCATCGGCGTACTGATGACACTCCAGCCCAAAACTCCGCACCAGTTGGGCGAGTGGTCACATGTAGATGTTAAATAACAGCGGGGAGAGAATAGCCCCCTGAGGGACCCCACAAAGCAGAGGGGAACCCTCGGGGACCACCCCTCCCCACTTCACTCACTCGAATCAGTGTGGAGGGGCACGGGTCGAGGGAGCAGGTGGTCGGTCTAAGAGCTGCAACAATCTTGTCAACATCCTCTGCGTCCAGTGGTCGAAACCGGTCGAAGATGGATCCGGCGGAGGGCCACGGAGTCTCCAGCTCCCGGACTGTATCAATCGTGGTAGGGAGGTCCCGGCGGAGCACCGCAATCTTGTCTGCAAAGTGATTCTGGAAAGCCTCGGCAGAAAGGGCCAGATTGTCATTGTTTGGGATGGTAGGGACCATCGTCAATTGCCGAATTATCCTGAACAGTTGGGCCGGGCGTGAATCTGCAGACACTATCAAGGAGGCATAATGAACTTTTTTCGCCTCCTTGACAGCATGCTCATAAGCCTCCATAAAGAGCTTATAAGCTGATGTCGATGGCCCGTCACGGAGCTTCCTCCACATGCGCTCTAGCCGTCTCTTGGCTGTTGTGCCTGGAGGTATCCTTTGTTTAGGAGGTGTTAACTAGCACTTGGTTGTTTGCTGCCTGGAATTCCCCTGTTTCTGAGTGTTGTTTTTTATTTACTGTCTGGATTCTGGTGTTTTCAAATCCTGGTAACAAGATTTTGTTCATTTTCATAGTTTTTTCTTTCTGTTGATTTTATTGGCTTTTCCATGTAGTCTGATGTGATGGCTGTCAGAGTGGGCCAGCATTTTTGTGTTCTCCAATAATATGCTGTGTCCAGGTTGGTTCATTAAGTGCTCTGCTATGACTGACCTTTCTGGTTGAATTAACCTGCAGTGCCTTTCGTGTTTATTCATTTGTGTCTGGGCAATGCTGTGTTTGGTGGCCCCTATGTAGACTTATCCACAGCTGTATGGCATATGGTAGACTCCTGCAGAGGGCAGAGGATCCCTCTTATCCTTTGCTGAAGTAGCATTTATTGAATTTACGTTTTGGCATGTATGAATTGTGACAACTCAGACAATGGCCTGAAGCAGTCTACAATGTCTTTTTTGCCTTCTTTGCGAAAGCAGGCCTATGTCTCCTCAAACCGCAACTCCCAGCATTGAGTCTCTTCATAGCATTGAGTCATGACAGTTCAAGTAGTTTCAGATTGCATTTATTCTATGGTGTAGACCAGGCATGGGCCAACTTTGCCCCTCCAGGTGTTTTGAACTTCACGTCCCACAATTCCTGCCAGCTATTAGGAATTGTGGGAGTAGAAGTCCAAAACACCTGGAGGGCCAATATTTGCCCCTGCCTGGTGTAGACGCACCCTATGATGCTAGAGAGAGGAATCTGAATCTCCACTTGAAATCTGTTGGGTGATCTTGGGCAAGTCATACTGTCTCAGCCTCAGAGGAAGGCTAAAGCAAACAAGGACAAATCTTGCAAAGGAAGGAAGGAAGGGAACCCACCCCATGAAACCTATGAAGTCCTTGAACTTAGCAGCTGGCCCAAATGGGAGGAAGGAAAAGGATGGAAGTTCAGACAAATCTGCCTGCCAAAATCCTACCTCCAAGGAGCCCAGGTGTGCACAGCAGGTAATTCAGAGCAATTAAGTCTGAAGGAGGGGGTGCTTTATTTCTCCCGCTGGCACCGTTCCCCATGTAACTCCCGGCGTGTTAATAGTCAGAGCCAAAGGAAGCAATTCAGCCACAACAGCCACCAAGAACGATGGCTCAGAGCCTGCTTTTCAAAGATGCAGAGGAATTGGAATCACCATCTGCAGTTTGCAACAGGCTGGTCGATAATAAGTCAGCAATAAGTCTCCCGATTCAATGATGTTGCAATGGGAGAGTTGTGGATTGGCAAGGTCTTTAGCCTCTGGCCAAGAGTGCGCTCCTCACCAAACTACAAAACCCAGGATTCCCATAGTATTGAGTCATGGCAGTTAAAGGGGTATTCCTTCTATGGTGTAAAAGATGCATCCCTAATCCAACCCTCAAAACATTACATGTGTTCAGCGGTCAAGCAAATTGCTCAAAGGTCTAGAAGCCATGATTCTTTTCAAGGAGTGACTTCAGGAGCCAGAGGTGTTCAGCTTAAAGGAGAGATGACTAAGTGAAGGGGACATGAGAAGTGGGCATGGCCGACTTACCGGCCAACCCCTTTTGCGGGGTAGGGCTGTCCTCGTCGCCATCTTGGGGGAGGTCAGGGCTTCTCCTTCCCAGAGACCCCTGGGGCGGCACCCAGTTTCCCGCCGCCAGGGCCAGCTAGCCAATGAGGGGGGCTGGCCACGCCTCTCCCCTCCACATGGCTAGCTGGCCCTTCTCTTCGCCCAGGCAGCATATAAATAGGCTGCCTGGGACTGCCCCCAGCACTTGCCGGGGCCCACCGCAGTTTTGGAGGGAGCGACTCCAGCAGCAGCAGACCCAGGGGAACCATTTGGAGCTTCTAGCAGCAACCGGAACAGTAGGATCCCGCAGCCGGTCGGCAGGGGGTTTCCCTGGGTCTGCAGTTCGCTTCCTCCCTCCTCGTGGGGCTGGCGGTCTTCCCCTGGGCCCTGGGGAGTGGGGTGGGGGCCCGTGGGGTGGCCTGCGTCTGCGGACCCCTGCCCACCTTCACAGGCTCGTTCCCGGCCGGCCCATATCCTGCCCTGCCCTCCGCCCCAGCCTGTGCTCCCGTGTATGGGGGAGGGCCGTTGGCTCCGGGCCGGCGGGGGGCTCCGCTGCACGCCCGGCTGGGGGCTCCGCTGCACGCAGGGGAGAGCCGCGGCGCATCCCGCGCATGCGGCGGCAACTCTCCCCCGCCGGTCCCCCGGCTGGCCTCCCTGCCTCCTCCCGTGGGCCGTCGGGGGAGGCCGCACCATGCTGTTCCTCCGCCCCCTCTTCCTGCCGGCATCGGGCGGTGCCTCCTGCGCCGGGCGGGGGAGCACCCGGCACATCCCGAGCCCGCCGGGAATGCCCCCTCCTTGCCGCTGCCTCCATCCGGCCCCCAGGGCCAGCCACGTGGTTTGCGGCTGGCAGGGGGAGGGGCTCGTTCCCCCGGGGACGCCCTTCTTCTCTCCGCCGCCTCCCTAGGCAACCACGTGGTGCTGTGCCTGGGAGGGGTGGGGACTCGTCCTCCCCTTCCCCTCGCCACCGCCTCCAGGCATGGCGGGTTGCCTCTCCCAGCCTTCCCTTCTTCAGGCATACATGCCCAGCTCTCCAAGCCGCTCCTCATAGGGCGTGACCTTCCAACCCTGGATCATTTGAGTCACCCTCCGCTGCACACCTTCCAGCGCATTGATAGATAGGCTAGGACAGGTGGCCGCGGGGAACACACTCCCATTCGGGACATTGCATTCAGTGGGATCTGTAGGCAGCCTCATGGGGGGACCTCCACCCTCTACTTGCTTCCCAGGTGGCTCAATGGGCTCTCCAGGCTGCCTTTCTTCCAAGTTGGGAGGTGGGCAGGCTCCAGCCTCCTTCACCTTCCACACAGCTGCAACCCCCAGGGTTTCCCTGCCCCTGCTCTCACCAGTTGAGGGCCCCGGTGGTGCAGTGGGCATGAGTACTGTGCTGCTGAACTTGCGGACCCAGAGGCCGCAGGGTGACATCCTGGGGAGCTAGGCGAACTTTCACGGTCAGCGCCAGCTTCTGCTGACCTGGCAGTTCGGATATCCGCACATGCGAGTTGACCAACAGGTACCGCCCCAGTGGGTTGGTTATGGCGCGCCATGCAGTCATGCCAACCACGTCCAGGGAGGTGTCTAGGGACAACGCTGTCTCTTCCCCGTCACCCTCTCTTTGAGTGTTTATACTGTTCATGCCCCCCTCCTTAGGTGGGGCACCCCTTGGGGGTGCAGGCTACCATTGCTGCTAGATACAGCTCCTGAGAGTCTGTTCATCATGCTGTGTGTACGTGGCATTGTGTGTAGTTACTGCTCTTGCCACCCCCCTCGGTGTGGGCACCCCCTGCTGGCTCAGGCTGCCATTGCGCTGGCACTTAGCCTTTGAGTGTCCGTCCCCATGTTGTGTGCACTTGGCATTAGTTTGCACTGTTCATGCCACCCCTTCCCAGTGGGGGCACCCCCCCTGCTGGTGCAGGTCGCCATGGCTGCTATCAGTTAGCCCCTGTGTGTCCACTCTTACACGACGGGTGTCCATCACATGGAATGTCTCCCCTGCGCACCCCCCCCCTTCTCAGGGTGGAGCACCCCCCACTGGTGCAGGCTGGTTTTGCCTCCAGTGGTACCCCCATGTGAGAGACCTGGCCATCCCTTCGTCAGGCTGTCCATCCCATATCCTGCTGGTGGGTTTGCCCTCCAGGGCGCCCTCTTCGCTCGTGCGGTGGTGCTAACTGTATGGTCCAGTTGCAGTTCTGTGTTACAGGTTTCTTCGAGCTCGGCTCCATGCGAAAGCGCAACCAGAGGTCGGCCAGACAGGAAGCCAAGGAAACAACTACTGCCCGCAGGAGGGAGCTTCCAGGACACCCCAAGGCAGTGTGCGCCACTGCAAAATGGTATTTATGGTCAGGCAGCTCTCCTAACAGGGTTTCACCGGGAATGCGGCGCAGCTGGCTGGGTGGCAGCAGCATTGGATCGCTACTGACCAGGTAATTAGTTCGAGGCCTGCCTGGGTCGAGGTGGGCTCTCGACCATTGTGTAGCCTGTTGTTGACCTTTATTCACCATGTACTTTCAGCTCAGGAGGCAGTCGCCATTGAGCAGAGCCTGCCCCCATGGCGGATTACAGGGTCCTTGCCTGTTAGGTGTCCTGAGGACCCTGTTGGATGTTCCGAGGATGGTCATTCTGACCTCCCTGTAGCACTGAATCGGACACCTCAAATCTTCCCCCGATTCAGTCCCCCTGCATTCAACCAGGACAGTTTGCAAGGAAGTCAACAGGAGTGCCAGCCAGAGAGCTAATCAGCCTCACGGCCAGCACAGGCCATTTCTACATATGAGGTATTTCGTTTCCTACTGAGATCTCGGGCCTGGGTCTAAGACATAGGGAAGAGACTGCGGCATGCATAGATGCGTATGACCCCCCCCCCCCCTTGTGGGGGGGCATGGATCCCTCCAGCTGGGCCAGCTAATCATCAGTAGGGGAGGCTGGTGCAGTCAACATGAGCTCGTTGGTCCACGGCTTTGCCAGGACATCTGCAGCCACACCTCCTGATTTCCAATTTTCCGGCCCTATATCCGTCTACATAAGCAGTCGCCGCAAAAAATATCGGTATCCGCATGTGCTAGTAGCGGGCCGAATCTCTCCGTTTGGTACATTTCAGACACCCGTGTCTCCTGGACTCCTATTGGTCGTTTCCTGTATGCAAACAGCAAAGCAGGACCATGTCAAGCCATTGCTGTGGTTTGCTTCAACATTACGGATTTAGCCGGCTAGGGAGCAGGCAGGGCAGCGTTGGGTGCACACAGATGCTTTATACGCCAGGCCATGGCCAGTATTTTGTCGTCCATCTAGTGCAGGAGAAGACTTGGAACCCCCACTTCCATTGTCAGTGGAGAACTCAATGGCTTCCTCTACGGTGAGTGCCCCGGTACCGGCAGCCAGGTCAGCTGACCTACGGGCACACCTTGGGCCGTCTGTGGCCAGGAGGTAGGTCACTTTCAGGGAACGCCCTGTACTCCCTCCCATGTTTGCCTGCTAAGTTTTGCTGCAGATCTAAAGGCAGGCATTCAAGTTTGCCAGGGCCTCGGGGTTCACTAGGCGACTTGCCTTGGTATTGTGCGCAGACTAACATTTCCGTCTCAGGCAGGTGAAAACGTTCCAGGTGTAAACAATGAAATGGTAGGTGTATGGCCCTTCCTACAGGGAAGGCAGGTTCTCTGTCCTAGCTCCAGATGCAGACATCCTGCCCGAAAAGTGCCAGCCGGAACGTGGACCACGGGGAACGGGAGGCCTGGTTGGAACGGATGCAATCCATCGCGGCAGCTACCTTCAAAGCCTACTGGACAGCAAGGCGGGAGCCCGCGAGGATCATCACCAGTTGCATAGGAGCACAAAGTTTGTGAGGAGTTGGAAGAACCAGTCTCCCAGACAGCAGGATAGCACCGCCCCCCCTCCAGCAGCTTAAGGCAACTCTCCAAGAGGATATGCATATCCCATTACAAGGTAGAGTTTTCTCTCCGGCCTTCTCTAATATTTCATTGGGGCCCATACGTCCAGGGGAGGTTGTGGCCAACCCCAGACGGATTCCTCTGGTAGAGCCCGGCAGCTCAACTATGCGATCATCCATGGGAACTCCAGATCTTACAGGCTCCATAAGTCCAAGGTGGCATATGGGGGGTTGGTTGCCTCCCTGCCCATTCAGGGCCTTGAGCAAGTTCAACGGTGCCTAGTTGATACTGGCCGGGTTCCTCAGCACCGGGGACACCTCCCCAAGCTGCTCATTTGTGCATCTTGATGGAACCTCACCCCCGCACCAGATGCCAGTCAATGGCAGTTCCACAGAGCCCTCATTCATGTGCTGGGGCCCACTGCTAACACATATGGAGGGCACTCCTTTTGGATTGGGGCAGCGTCTTTGGCGGCTGCTGGCGGGGTTCCCGTAGGCGATTCTAGCCTCAGGCCATTTGAATCATCAGTGTTTACCTGCAAATCAGACCGGGCCTCCTCCTCGAGATGTGCAGGCTGCCGTTGGTTCTTTTTCTTTCTCTCGCAGGGCCATGGGCAGGACGTAAAGTGGTACCGGGACCCACGTGCTGGGAGTGGGCGTGGCTCAGCTGCAAGGAGGAGCTAGGCTGCCAGGACCTGAATGGAAGGCAGGACAAGCAGTCCATGGCGCCAGGAGGTTGGAGCCTCATGGGCGAGTTTCGGCCCGGCTTCATGCAACAGCGGCTCACTTGGGGAGCATCCAGGCTGTTGCTGTTGCCCCTGTGGACGGGGACCAGTGGCTGCTTGTCACATTGGCCCGGCTTCTGGTAGCAGTGGCTCACTGGAAGGAGCATCAGGCTGGCTCACTGGAACCAGTGGCTGCTTGTCACTTTGGTCCAGCTTCATGCAGCAGTTGCTCACCGGAGCGAGCATCCAGGCCGTTGCTCTTGCCCTCTGTGGACGGGGACCAGTGGCTGCTTGTCACTTTGGTCCAGCTTCATGCAGCAGTTGCTCACCGGAGGGAGCATCCAGGCCGTTGCTGTTGCCCTCTGTGGACGGGGACCAGTGGCTGCTTGTCATCCAGGCTCACCGGAGGGAGCATCAGGCTGCTGTTGCCCTCTGTGGACGGGGACCAGTGGCTGCTTGTCACTTTGGTCCAGCTTCATGCAGCAGTTGCTCACCGGAGGGAGCATCCAGGCCGTTGCCGTTGCCCCTGTGGATGGGACCAGGGGCTGCTTGTCACTTTGGCCCAGCTTCATGCAGCAGTTGCTCACCGGAGGGAGCATCCAGGCTGTTGCCGTGGCCCCTGTGGACGGGGACCAGTGGCCGCTTGTCACTTTGGCACAGCTTCATGTAGCAGTGGCTCACCGGAGGGAGCATCCAGGCTGTTGCCGTTGCCCCTGTGGATGGGACCAGGGGCTGCTTGTCACTTTGGCCCAGCTTCATGCAGCAGTTGCTCACCGGAGGGAGCATCCAGGCTGTTGCCGTTGCCCCTGGGATGGGACCAGGGGCTGCTTGTCACTTTGGCCCAGCTTCATGTAGCAGTGGCTCACCGGAGGAGCATCAGGCTGTTGCCGTTGCCCCTGTGGATGGGACCAGGGGCTGCTTGTCACTTTGGCCCAGCTTCATGCAGCAGTTGCTCACGGAGGGAGCATCAGGCTGTTGCCGTTGCCCCTGTGGACGGCGACCAGTGGCCGCTTGTCACTTTGGCCCAGCTTCATGTAGCAGTGGCTCACCGGAGGGAGCATCCAGGCTGTTGCCGTTGCCCCTGTGGATGGGACCAGGGGCTGCTTGTCACTTTGGCCCAGCTTCATGCAGCAGTTGCTCACCGGAGGGAGCATCCAGGCTGTTGCCGTTGCCCTGTGGACACCAGTGGCCGCTTGTCACTTTGGCCCAGCTTCATGTAGCAGTGGCTCACCGGAGGGGCATCAGGCTGTTGCCGTTGCCCCTGTGGATGGGACCAGGGGCTGCTTGTCACTTTGGCCCAGCTTCATGCAGCAGTTGCTCACCGGAGGGAGCATCCAGGCTGTTGCCGTTGCCCCTGTGGATGGGACCAGGGGCTGCTTGTCACTTTGGCCCAGCTTCATGCAGCAGTGGCTCACCGGAGGGAGCATCCAGGCTGTTGCCGCTGCCCCTGTGGACGGAGACCAGTGGCTGCTTGTCACTCTGGCCTGGCTTCATGCAACAATGGCTTGCTGGAGGAAGCATCCAGGCTGTTGCCGTGGCACCGGCGGGCCAGAATTGGTGGCTGCCTGTCACCAGCGCAAGCTGCTGCCATGGCCCCTGGGGACGGGGCGAAGTTGCCGGGTCTCACGCAACTGCAATTTGAGCTGTGGACTTGGCTACGCCTCCCACGGGGATGGCCGGCACGCATTGCAAGAACCCGGGAGGGAGACCGCTCGGGGCCATGGAGCAGCGGCTCAGTAGCGATGGACATCTCACAGAGATCTGCATGTGGCACCGGGGCGGCTACCAAGCAACAGTTTTGGTTATGGAGGACAGGAGTTTGGGTTGGCGAAAAAGGGGGTGTAAGGCTGCCTCCTTACTTCCCTCCCCCTTTTTGTGGCAGGTGGCAGGGCCCTGGATCAGGATGGCTTATCGCCCCTTGGTTGGTAGGGGGATAACGCCCTGGCCCCCCTGGGGTGCCGAGTTCCGTGGAGAGGCATTGGGCCGCTCGCACCCAGGCTTGCAAGTGCCTTTGGACATTCGCGGGGGCCTGTACTACCCTGATCCTGGACCCTTGCGTGGCCGCCAACCCTTTGCTCTGTTTAATAAACGAGTTGTGGCCATTTTCATCCAACCTTTGTGTCTGTGTTATCATTGGGCGCGAGGTGTATCACCCTTGCACACGCAATGGGCATGGCCGACTTACCGGCCAACCCCTTTTGCGGGGTAGGGCTGTCCTCGTCGCCATCTTGGGGAGGTCAGGGGGCTTCTCCTTCCCAGAGACCCCTGGGGATGTTCATATTGTACATTTACTCAGCTGTTTGTTACTTGGTTATGTATGTGTTACCATATTCTTTGTCGCAACTCCGTGTTGGCAGGTGGCAGGGCCCTGGATCAGGATGGCTTATCGCCCCTTGGTTGGTAGGGGGATAACGCCCTGGCCCCCCTGGGGTGCCGAGTTCCGTGGAGAGGCATTGGGCCGCTCGCACCCAGGCTTGCAAGTGCCTTTGGACATTCGCGGGGGCCTGTACTACCCTGATCCTGGACCCTTGCGTGGCCGCCAACCCTTTGCTCTGTTTAATAAACGAGTTGTGGCCATTTTCATCCAACCTTTGTGTCTGTGTTATCATTGGGCGCGAGGTGTATCACCCTTGCACACGCAACTAAAATGGCCACTTAGCACATTCAGTGCATAACTCCACGTGCAGAGACGAAAGGCTCTTCTTTGGAAACTCCGATGTTTCTCCATCTGAAATCCCGCATTATTCTGTTCCTTTCTCGTCCCAATTTGGCTTCTCCGGAGAGTTGCTCAGAAAAACTATGCCGATCACGGGTTTGATGTGAACATGGGGCAGAATTAATGCAGAGAGCTGACAGTTTGGGGAGCGGATTCCACAGCTTTGGTGCAGAAGGTGTGAGCCGGCACCAGATGGGCTTCGAAAGCAGATCCCCGCAGACAAGATGCTCTGCCTCCAAGGCAAAATGATCAGAGTTGTGACTGTACTCTGTGTGTATTTGATATGGCTTTTGGCTAATCAATAAATTGTGTTGTTGTTGTTGTTGATCAGAGAAGAGGAGAGATACAATACAGAGAGAACATACAACATAAGAACATAAGAAGAGCCATGCTGAATCGGACCTCAGCCCATCTAGTCCAGCATTCTGTATCACACAGTGGCCCACCAGTTGTACACGGGGATCTCGAGCAGAAGGGAGGGCAAAACCCTGACCTGCTCCCGACCCCCCACAACCAGTACCCAGGGAGATGAAGAGGTGCATTAAAGCCTATCCAGAACAGGAGAGCAGAAAATAAAACAGCTGAAGCTGGGAGCTGGGAGCTAGAGCTGGAGCACGCATGGATGCCAAGTCCTGTTAGATCTGGAAGATGTTCTTCAGCAGGGGCCAGGCTAGGCAGAAGGCAGTCTGTGGATTATTAGTATTATTATTTCTATCTTGCTTTTCTCTCTCTAAAAAGATACCAAAAATACATAACAATTCTAAACTCTACATGTGGCCCTACTTTTGGAAGCCCTACCAGTCCCAAACATTGTCCACTATTCCCATTTTCAAAACCAACCAAAAAGAAACCCTCTCAGCATGACTTTAGGAACTGTTGCACTCAAAACCAAACAGAAAGCCACCCAACGTAAACTATAGAGTCACATTGGAGCACTTAGAGACTTCATAGGATGATGCTTAAAGATTCTAGGGATTTTTAGGGCCCTTCAAGGCAGGCCTTATACGCCAGGATCCTCTCCCAGGTTTTCTGCTTTAAAGTGGATTATACTGTAAATCTGCACTGCCAGATAATCTGGGATAAACGGAAAACCTGAGATCAGATCCTTGGGTATAGGACCTGTCTGGAAGGGCCCAAAGGCCCCTTTTACACAGCTGTATAAAATCCCATACTATCTTCTTTGAACAGGATTATATGGCAGTGTGGACTCAGATAACCCAGTTCAAAGCAGATATTGTGGATTATCTGATTTGCTATTATGGGTTGTATGGCTGTGTGGAAAGGTCCCTAAAGAAGTAAAAAGGAATAGCAGGTTTTTTACTTGGAGCTTTTCACTTTTATGAAGACAGATGCCCCAGTCAAAGCTGCAGTCAAAGAAGGAATCTTTATAAACTCAGAGCCCGTAATCTGAGGTGCTCTTCCTAAAGAGAAAGTCCTACTGGACTTTACAGAACCTGCATATGGGGGCCTTTCCACACAGCCATATAACCCAGAATATCAAGGCAGATAATCCACAATATCTGTTTTGAACTAGGCTATCTGAGCCCACACTGCCATATAATCCAGTTCAATGTGGATTTTACACAGTAGTGTGGAAGGGCCCTGAGAAAGCATGTTTAATATTATGCTAAAGTGCTCCAGCCCAAAGCACATTGTCAAGAGAGGAAGATCTATTGAATGCTAGGACTAGCTTCAGAATGGACGTATGTAGCATGGGTTAGCATGCCTATTTTGCTCTATCTTGCATTGCATCATGGGTGACAGTTCCTTTACATTTCAGGGAAGCTTGCTTGAGACTCTGAGTAATACTGAGAATTTAATAATGGGAATCTATTGTATCCATTAAGGAGCCCCCAGTGGCACAGTGGGTTAAACCACTGAGCTGCTGAACTTGCTGACCGAAAGGTCGGCAGTTAGAATCCAGGGAGTGGGATGAGTTCCTGCTGTTAGCTCCAACTTCTGCCAACCTATTTATTTATTTATTTATTTTGGATATTTATATCCCATCCTATCTTGACCTCCGCAGAGGGACTCGGGGCAGCTAACAACAAAAGCATAAATATACAACTTGGTAAAACAGTATAAAAACATTATATAAACATCATAAAAACTGTAAACATTAGAACAATCACCAAAATTAAGTCGCCGTCCTACACACAGTCCATTCGGGTCTATCAGGGTTCATTAAACCATAATTCTACCATCACGTTGGTCTAGTCCGCAAAGGCCTGATCCCACAACCAGGATTTCACCTTTTTCTGGAAGTACAGGGGGGAAGGAACTGATCTGATTACACTTGGGAAGGAATTCCATAGCTGAGGGGCCACTACAGAGAAGGCTCTGTCTCTTGTCCCCACCAACTGCAATTGCGATGGTGGGGGGACAGTGAGCAGGGCCTCCCTGGATGATCTTAATGTCCTAGGTGATTCATAGTGGGAGACACGTTTGGACAGGTAAACTAGGCCAGAACTGTTAAGGGCTTTATAAGCCAACACCAGCACTTTGAATTGTGTTCGGAAGCTAATAGGCAGCCAGTTGAGCTACTGTAGCAAGGGCGATATCCCGCTCCTGTGAGCAACCTGGCTGCCGAGCATTGGACTAGCTGGAGTTTCTGAACAGTCTTCAGAGGCAACCCTACGTAGACTGCATTTCAGTAATCTATTCAGTATGTAACCAGAGCGTGGACTACCATAGCCAGGTCCGACCTCCCAAGGTACGGGCGCAGTTGGCGTACAAGTTTGAAAACATGCAAATGTGAGTAGATCAATACCACTCCGGCAGGAAGGTAACAGCACTCCATGCAGTCATGCTGGCCACATGACCTTGGAGGTGTCTACAGACAACGCCGGTTCTTCAGCTTTGAAATGGAGATGAGCACTACACCCCAGAGTCAGACACAACTACACTTAATGTCAAGGGAAACCTTTATCTTTACCTTTTTATTGTATCTGCAAGCTGTTTTATGTGGCTGTGACTATAACTCCACCAAACCCATGACATTTAGGCTGTATGAAACCCTTTGGTGCACAAAAGAATGCAATCGAAGGTCCTTCTTTCCAGGATGAACAAAGGAAGGTGGGGTTTACAGCGGGTTTCGACTGGCAAATTTATTTATTACTTCCATTTATATCCCGGCCTTCTCCCCACAAGGGGACTCGGAGATGTTTCAGCAGGAGTCTTTGAAACTTTCCTCCATTGGGATTTTTGCAGCAAAAGCATTCATCAGATGCTAAATTCCGATCTCTTTATTCAGAGAAGGCAATGTTTGCCCTGTCATCCCTGCCAAGGGGTGTGTGCTAGTGAAAGAAGTGCATGTGAGAGGGAAGATTTCCAAAATATATCCGCTGAGAAAGATATTGAGTCTTTGCCAGCCCCAACAGCAGGTGTTTCTCCTGGTTACTGGCTGTTTATTGCCAATTGCCTGAAAGCTGAAGTTAAACAGCATCAAAAACAAACAAACACCGTACGCACATATCCAATGTCTTATTCCTTGCCTTACATTAATTCTCCTAGAACCAAACCCCCAGTTCCATGCTCCGTCTCCTAAACAGCCCGCTAACAAACTGTAGTTGATTTTCTTTTGGGCGGTTTCTCAATGGTCCAAATAATTTTGCATGCATTGTGGGTCTCGAAGTATGAGGGCCCCATGGGGAAAGCAAGAGGCAGCAACTATGCCTAGTGCCAAAGTTGTATGATAAACACAAAGACGCAACTCACAGCATTAAAGTGGGAAAGAGGGTGATGGTGAAGCATGTCATTCATGCTAACAATGTGCTGACAGCATCCTGACATGCCACAGATGCTGAGAACATCTGCCTTTGGGACCATGAATAATAATCTGCCGCCCCATAGCAATGGAGAAGCCTTGCCTTGCTTTCATGCTCAGAGTCTGATAGTCATAAATAGAGAAAAATGCATGAACTTGTTCCAGGTTCCCGCCTTATGAGATGACTCTACATAAATGTCTCTTTGGCATCATCTTTCAACAGCACTTTTAAATTTGTGGGTTCTGTTGCTGTTCATAAGTTGATCTTGACCTTTGGCAACCCTACAAAAAGGCATGGGCAAGCTTGGCTCTCCAGGTGTTTTGGACTTCAACTCCCAGTAGGCTGTTAGGAATTGTGGGAGTTGAAGTCCAAAATACCTGGAGGCCCAAGTTTGCCCATGCTTGTCTTATAGTATCATAGAGTTGGAAGAGACCACAAAACCCATCCAATCTGACACCCTGCCATGCAGGGTCACACATCTAAGCCCTTCCAGCAGATGGCCACTTAGTCTCTGTTTAGTTAATCATAGAGTTTGAAGAGACTCCTAAGGACCATCTAGTCCAGGGGTGGGCAATTATTTTTTCCAAGGGGCCACACGGGAGCCAAAACATATTATGGAGGGCCACACCTAGAGGCGGAACTACATTCTAATCTACATTATTTATTTATTTATTTACTATATTTACTATATATTACACATAATCAATATTAACATATTAATATATCAAGAAATATTCATATATTATTAATATTAATATCATAATTATTATATTATAGTAGGTCGCCGAATGCTCCCGGTGCAGGCCCGGATCTCCTCCAGGGATGGCAGGCACTCCAAAGCCGCGGCTCCCCCAGCCTGTCTGCCGACACAGGCCCCACAGAGCCCGTAATGGGATGATGGCAGCGGCACCCCTTCCTCTTGGCCCCACCCCCAACGCCCTTCTACCCGGGCCGGACAGAATCGGCTGCCGGGCCACATCCGGCCCGCGGGCCGTAGGTTCCCCACCCCTGGTCTAGTCCAACCCCTTTCAGCCAGGCAGGAATACATAACCAAAGCCATTTCAACAGATGGTCATCCAGCCTCTGTTTAGAAACTTCCAGAGCAGGAGGCTCCACTGAACTCCTATGCAGGAACATATTCCACTGTCGAACAGCTCTAATGATCAGGCAATTCCTCCTAAAGTTTTCCTATTTTCCTGCATTTCTGTCCTCAACCTCATCACATCACAAGCATGGGCGACCGTCCTTTTAGTACAGTGTTTTTCAACCTTTTTTGAGCCGCGGCACATTTTTTACATTTACAAAATCCTGGGGCACACCACCAACCACAATGACACTCTAACACAGTAATACATATAGTTAATATGTTTTTAAATGTATTTATACACTCAGTGTGAAACCTGGGACTGTTTCGATGAACACAACAGCTGCTCAACAGCTGTTAGTCTCTCTCTGTGTTTCGTTTTTATCGCAGTCACCCGGTCCTCAGGGAAAACGTACCCGGCCCTCAGGGAAGCCAGCTGGAAAGAGAGCAGCCAGATGGAAGCACACTCTGAGGCAGAGAGTTCCACTGTTGAACAGCTCTCACAGTCAGGAAGTATTTCCTAATGTTCACCCTCCTACACAGACATGCTTCCCTGTGATGTTTGCTTTTCTGCCTGCGCTGTTGTGCTCTCTCTCTCTCTCTCTATATATATATATATATATAAATATATAAACGGCTGAAGGAGGCAGCGCCCCGGCCCTTTCTTCTTCTTTGCCGCTGCCTGGCCCTTCCTCCTCCTCTTCCCCGTGCAGCAGCAGGAGTTTGGCAGGAGGGGGAAGAAAGGGTATATTGGACGTTTTCCCACGGCACACCTGATGATCGCTCACGGCACACTGGTTGGGAAACACTGTTTTAGTGTAGAGAATCGCTCCTCATACATTGTCAGCAGCCCCATTTTGCATTCTGCCTCCCCATCGCACTCCCATGTGGAAACCTAAAAGCTAGCAATATATTCATCTTACATTCATCACATGATCAGTATTACTTTTTTGTTTTTAATCAGGAGAAACAACAATATCCGAAAGCCAAGCAATTCCTCACCCTGCCCAAAGCCCCTTACATTAAAGGAGACTGACACCAATTTAAAACCACTGCTTTCCGTGGGATTAAATTGTTCCGCACCAAAACCCATATAATACAAGGGACTGTGCTCCAGGTGAAAACCTTTTTTTCTTTCTAAGCGATCAAATTGTTGTGCACTAAACTCCATATTATACAAGAGATTGCTGACAGTTGGGTACCAAAACAGGATAGGAAACTTTGGTGGTTCCCATCCCCCCTGTTTTTCAGTTGTAAAGATGGGAGTAAAGTGCGATAAGAGGCAGGAGCTCTGAACAGGATGGTTGGATCGTCTTCAGAGTTCTCTCCTTTTAGAACATTTCTGCCTCTTTTCAACCCCGGAACATGTGATGAGCGCCGTGCCTCTCCATGCTTGGAAAGAAGCTGAAGTGTCATACGAGAGGGAAATTTCTCAATGTGATGAGATGGGTTGCTTGAGTACCCTCCTTTCAGGACACTTTTGCCTCTTTTCAACTAAGGAGGGCTTTGCATGACAGACGGAAGTAATCTAACTCAGGTGATGAGCTCCATGCCTCTCTAAGCTTGGAAGGAGGTGGAAGTGTCGTACGACTAGGAAATTTCTCAATGTGATAAAGTGGTAGTCTCCGGAGGAGCAGAAAGCAGGCCTACCCCCTCTTCAATGTTTAAACATGGGCTATCATGTCCAGTCTTAGCCTTCTCTTCTCCAAACTAAACATCCTCAGCTCTCTTAGCCATTCTTCAAACGGTTTGGCTTCCAGACCTTTATTGGTCCCCTCCTTTGGAAACATACCCTTCTCCATCACCACATAACTTCCAGTTATGATGTGAGATATAGTTTAGCAGGGAATTCTGGAGTCCTCAAAATGCCTTTGAAGCCATGTGAGATCTATGGCTTCACTTTCCCTCCTCTGATTTAATCCCTGGATGGAGCCTTTCCTCCCTGAAGGCCGCCAATGCCACACAGAGGGCCACTTAGGGTTAAACCCCATTGCACAACTTAGCAATGGCTCTTTTGGAAGCCCCCAAAGGCAGTTTCTCTGCCACCCACTTTTCTTTCCCCACTGCTCTGCCACCGCCACCCCCTTCGGCCTCAGTGCGCATGCGCCGACCCCTCGAGCCCCACCCAAGGAGAAGTCTGTTATGTTTAGATTAGAGGATAATGTGCTGGAAATAATTGCCTTAATCAAGAAAGGTTAATTAGGCTGTCTGTGTGTACAGCAGTGCAGGGTGTTATCATAGCGCCTGGGTTCATGTGCATAGCACTCACCGTCGTGATTAGCCATGCACTGGGAGCTGCCATAGCCACCCCTTGGAATCTCCCAGCAATGATTTTGCAGGGCTGGGTGTCAGTATACATGCCAACATATTCAGACTTGTATCTTTCTCCACAGCCTCCTTTCCCTGTGGTACAGAGAGGCATAGAGCATAAATCCATGTTCGAACTGCTTTTTGTTTCTGTTATGCACCTTCAATTTAGCTCTAACTTAAGGGTTTTCCGACAAAATCTTCCAGACCCTAGTGAGGCAGTCCTATTTAATCCTCTGCCACCACACTTACTCAACTGCTTTTAAAATGTCCTGGTTTTTTTTCTCCTTGTCTTGCTTTCCTCCTTTGTTCTCAGCTGATCTCCGTTGTTGCAAGCTGAGTTAAAAACATGAAAATACCATATTTTATCGCAAAATAGCCTCTTCCATTTTTTAGTCCCAAAATTGTTTTCCCCCTTTCCTCATGTATTGTCAATCAGCCACCAGATGCTGGTTATTTAAATGATGTTTTAGAGAGGATTGTGAGCTTTGCTGTGGTACCAAGTGATGGGCTCTCAAGCCCTGGAAAATCAAGTCTGGGAAATGATGGTTCACTCTGGGAGAAAACTGGCTCAGAAAGTGCAGGGCCTCGAGGGCATTCAGGGGAGTCAGAAGTCATAACAGTAGATAAGAAGTCCAGTGAAGAACTGAGTGATAAGGAGGGTTTCCAGGGGAACCCACCTGTAGCTACGGAGATCAACAAATGTCTTCATTTACAATTCAGAGCCGAAAATAGAATGAATCATTCAGAGAGATTACATGGGAAACTTGTGAAGGAAATTCATGGGAAAGGGCATGATTTCATGGGTGTCTATTAAGTTGTTTACTTTAAGGTCAGTTCAGGCAATGCTGCATTCGGGTGAGCAGCTAAGCTTGAGTTCTATTGTTCCTGGTTCAAATCAAGCTTTGGTTTTAGATTTAATATCTCCTGGAAGTTTTTCATCTTCCTGTTCATGAACTCCTGTCCAAGTTTTACTAGTTAAACCTTCTTGATTGTGGACTTATGCTGTATCTGTGATATCTGGCTGCTCCTGGATTTTGTCACCTGTGGAACTTTATGAAACATTTGGATTATTGTTTGGTTCACATCTCTTGCTAAACCTTTTTGAATTATATAGCTTTCTTTCTTATTCCTGATTTGTATATGTCTTTTATATGTTTTTACGATAAACTGTTTGTTTATATATCTGGGCTCTTGTGTGATGTGGTGGTCATTGGTGTTTCCAGGCCTGGAATGAAACACATGTAATCTTAGCTTAGTTATAAACAAAAGAAAACCCCCAACAAATGAATTCCAAACAAAACAAACAGAGTTCTCCCTCCTCCTTTCCTCCATCAAAGACAATTTGAAAGAACAGGGAGCTTTCTCCCCTTCCTCCTTGGCTTGGGGATAAGACACGTTTAAAAAACCCCTCAGAAATCGGTAAACATAAGGCACAAACTTTATTTTATCATGTAATAGTCACACCTTTTTGTCGACAAAAATGGGATTAAAAGTTAGACTATTATGCAATGAAATATGGCAGTTAGCCCTCAAGGGGGAGGTAGAGAAGAAGAGCAGTAGCATCCAGACCTTCACAGTCAGCTCAAGCAAAAGCAAACTGCAGCAACTTTCCTTCACTTTTGTGTTTTCACTCTTTAATAAGTTTTGCTGTTTTGACCACATGCTGATGTTGCTTGAGCACATGTACTGGTGGAGATGAAAGTCCAGTCTGACTTTTATTATTATTGATTGAAGGGGTGGTATTGGTGGTATAAGACATGCATATATATATATATATATATATATATATATATATATATAAAGCTTGGGAACCCGGCGGTGCCCGGGTGATTTGAGAAGTGCAGCAGGATGTAGAGTGGGTCATGGGGGCTCTGTGTGCCAAGTTTGGTCTTGATCCATCATTATTGGGAGTTGCAGTGGTATCATGAAATTACTGAAGGTAGTGCAAGTCCCATCATCTCTGGTCCACCCTCCCCCAAAGTGTAGTAGGATGTAGATTGGGTCATGGGGGCTCTGTGTGCTAAGTTTGGTCTGTATTGGTGAATGGATGAGGGTTGCATTGTTTTTAGAAAGTGAGTGAAGGTACTTCAAGTCCCATCATCCATGGTCCGTCTCACACAAAACTGCACCAGGATGTAGAGTGAGTCATGAGGGCTCAGGTTTGGTGTTGATCAGTCATTGGATTAGGTTTGTAACAGGCTTGGAAAGTGAGGGAAGGTACTGCAAGTCCCATCATGCATGTTCTGCCCCCCTCCAAACTTCAGTAGGCTGTAGAGTGGGTCACTGGGGCTCTGTGTGCCAAGTGTGGTCTTTCTCGGTGATTTCATGGCGCACCGTTATCTTCCCACAGAAGCAGTACCTATTAATCTACTCATATTTGCATGTTTTCAAGGGTTAGGTTGGCAGATGCTGGGGCTAACAGTGGGAGCTCCCCCCTCTGGATTCAAACCGCCAACCATTCAGTCAGAAAATTAGTGGTTAATATGCCCCGTGACTCCATTATTGCCACCACACTAATTTATCGTAAACAACATCTTTATTTTACCTTACCATCTCAATATTCTAGTCTTCAAAACCTGCAAGCATTTCTATATTTTCCTTTGTGTTCATAAATAATATAAATGGTTCTAATTGCGGGGAGGGGGTTTAAGCCAGTTGACTTCTCCTTTATCAAAGAAGACAACTGGTCCAAACATATGTCCTGGTTTGCAAACTTGGGAGGGTATGAAAGTTGACTTTTGGCTTCTTCCTTCCTCCATAAGAAGTCTCAAACCTTCCCATAGATCTTCACAGCTCTAGATTTTAAAGTGGTTTTTAGGGCTTTGGGTCTATTTCTGCTATAGAATCAGTCATAATTTTCTACACAATTGCAGTTTTTCCATTCCTTCCATTCTGCACAATGTGCAGGTCAGAACAGCAGGGATTTTGTGGCGCATATTCTCCCTGATCCTAAATGCACGATACCATCCACTCAATACACGTCCATAGGAACCCTATTCCTAAGCTGAGCTAAAAATCACTGGGTGCTAATTATAGATATTAAATCCTGGGTGAATATTTAGAACACATTTGAATATTCAGAGATCCTTTGATGAATATTCAGCGTTGGAGAAGAAAAGTGGGGTGTCACGTCAGTTCTTTTCTGCTCTGGTGATGGGTTTTTCTCTTTGCAAAAGGAAGCAAAGCATATGGGCTGCTGGGTTATAGGAGCTATCCAAGGTGCTGAGCCTATTTGGACAGCAAGGTTTTGGAGAGTGACTACATCTCCTTTACTCACTCCCCATAATGTCTGTCCCCACACTGTATTTCCCTCCTGTTTGTTCAAAGGCCTGTTTCCATTACCCCATTACTCCGTCTTTTATTGAGTTCCTCCATCACAATTACTTGTGTTTTATTTCTATCTCATCCTGAATTTTATCATTTTACATGTACTTCTGGCCTGCTCACTGTGATTGTGATTTATCTATTGTTGTATTTTGCCTTATTGTACTGTACTCTTATGTTTTATTTATTTTATCAGTCAGTCAGTAACCTTTATTTCGGTCAACAAACCATCGGCTAAGTCAGGTGAAAGTAGAACAATAGAATACAACATTTAAGAAATTAATAACAACACATTTGGGTTATGATTAATAAGAACAAGTGTCACCGTTCGCTATCGGTTGAATGACTGTCTTTATCATTTAAAACAGGAACTGATTGCCAATTAATAAGTGTTCTGAGTACTCTTTGTTACACTCTTAGTGTTTACAGGTTATTAATGAAGCACTTGCGGCTTTTGGCCGCTGCAAAGAGAAATTTGGCCACCTGTTCCGTTACCCTTTTGTCAAGATCAGACAGTAAATAAGTACAGTACCAATTTAGGGTTCTTCCTGGCCATTTGGTGAGTAGAGGGGATATTAACCTTCGTCTATCATCCCTGTAAATTGTGCAAATAAAAAGTACATGTATTACAGTTTCTATTTTAGCCTCCCATAAGGGCAAACTCTGTGTTCATAATCAGTCCCTTTGTATCTACCTTCTAGTATGGCTGATTTGAGGGCATTAAATCTGCCCCAACTGAAAGCAAGACGAAATTTGGGGATATTTAAATTTTCTAAGTATTTGGCACATCCCAAAGGATTAAATGTTAGGCCTAAATTTAGTGGAGAGCATGTGGAGCATGCCAGAGTCATTGAGGCCTGTTTGTCTATGTCACTGATTCGTTCTGCTAAGGTCTGCATTGTCTTTTTATGCTCAAGACTGCTCAGAATGTTCTCTGAGAGGCCCATCTGCCTAAGTTTCTGATTTAATGCTTTGATTCGGTGGGATTTAAAGAGGTCTTCTTGAATCAAATATGTATAGCCCTTCCGGCCCTTTTGTACATACTCTCCATCCAGTATCCTAGGGCCCTTCTCCAAGCTAGTGATTCGAGAGAGGCTGTTCCTGATTCCAATCTTAAGACCGCAGATGGAACGCAATTGGGGACAGCAAATAGTTTTCTGAGAAACTCTGATTGAACTTGTTCTACTTTAGATGTGAAGCCTGTGATCCATACTGGAATTGCATATAGTAATTGGGCTGTTATCTTTGCTTGGTAGACCTTTGTTGCAGCTGGGATATACTGGCCACCTTTGGTATAGAAAAAGCGAATTATTGCTTTACTACTGGATAGAGCGTTTTGTACAGCTATTTTTGGTGGCATCCCCAGGAAGCTGTGGCCTGAAAGGTAACCCCTAAATATTTAAAACTGGAGACTTGTTCTATTACGTTCTTTCCTATGTACCAGCTATGCCTGGCCCGCTTATTTGAGAAGATCATAATTTTGGTTTTACTATAGTTGATCTTTAGCAGGTTTTCTCACAGTATTGGTTGAATGCACTCAGCACTCGCTTGAGTCCTACCTTGGTGTAGGATATGAGGGCAGCATCATCTGCATAGAGCAAAAGGGGTATATTGGTGGATGAGATTTTAGGGGATGTCCATTTGGTAGTGAGACATGAGTGGCCAGGTCGTTCAGGTATAGATTAAACAGGATAGGGGCCAGGATGCACCCCTGGCGTACCCCTCTATTTACTGCTATTGGTTTTGAGAGATTGCCTTGTACACCACATCTTACTTGTGTTGAAGTGTTTGAATATAGGCTCTTAATCAGCCAGAGCAATCTTTTGTCAATTGTGGTCTTCTGCAATTTTTGCCATAGCAAATTCCTTGAAATTGAATCAAAGGCAGCTTTTAGATCGATAAAAGCGGTGAATAGTCCTTTGTATGGAGGAGTTTGGTATTTTTCTGCTAGGTGGCTTAACACGATACAGTGGTCTATAGTAGACCTTCCTTTTCTAAAACCTGCCTGTTCCTCACCTATTACTTTTTCTGAGTCTAACCAGTCTAGGAGCCTGCTATATAGATGGCGAGCATAGAGTTTGCCCACCACCGAGAGTAAGCTGATGGGATGGTAATTCTCTGGATCGTTTTTGTCCCCTTTTTTAAATATTGGAATTAGAGTAGATTTTGACCAAGAAGCAGGAATTAAGGCTGTGCGGTTGATGTGTGTGAAAAGAGGGGCCAGGAAAGCCGTCCACCATGAGATGTTATTTTTAGAAATTCGGGGCTATTTGATCTGGCCCTGGGGCTTTGCCATTTTTAAGTGATGAGATCAGACTTTTTATCTCCTACTGGTCACAGGGGCCATTGTGGTATGTCTATGATACCAATGGAGATGGTATTTTCTTCCCCCTCCCGTCTGATGGTTTCTTCATTTGATCCATATAGTAAAGTGAAGTATGTTTCCCACACCTGTGCTGGTATATGGCATTTGGGAGATATTTTCCTAGATCCCAGCATTCCCGTGACCAGGGCCCAGAATTGCTTAGAGTTGTTATTTAGGGAAGCATCAACCAGGGCATTCCATCTTCTGTTTATTTTCTCCCTCTTGTTTCTCACTTATTTATTTTATTGTGATGTTTATTTTGTGTTGGGGGGGGGTGTTGAAATGCATTTCTGGGCTTGGCCTCATGTGAGCCGCCCCAAGTCCCCATTGGGGAGATGGTGGCAGGGTATAAATAAAGATGATGATAATGATGATGATGATGATGATTATTATTATGGTTCAGCACTGATCACAAAAATCAATTCAAAAACCCCTTTAACGTTCAGACTGAAATCTGGAGCAGATTTGCTGCCTCCAAAGGCATGATACATGGACTATTATTGGCCGAGGGAGTTGTTACTGTCACTCCTTTGTCACACAAAAAGAATTGTGTTTCCTTTGTGCCTTTCAGGATATTCAAAGAAAAATTTAGCTGGGATGAAACAGCCTCCTTTCTTTCCCAAATCAGTCCATTTCCTATATCTGTTGAACCATTAGCCAATCCTTGGCCCATTTCTGAGACAGAGATAGTAATAATACTAATACTAATAATAATAATACTAATAATAATTTCTTACCCACCTCTCCTCATGGCTCGAGGCAGGTCACAGCACAGTCAAAATTCTACAAACACATAGCGATTGGTTGTTTCAGTGGTAGCACCCTGTAAGAATTATGTATTTATTTATTTTATCTTATTTAAATTTGATGTACCCTTTGGTCTATTATCATTTGATGTAATTGGTTATTGTTGGTTGTGTATTTTATTTATTTATTTCAGATCTTTATATCCCGTGCTATCTCGACCTCCGCAGAAGGACTCGAGGAGGCAAACAACAAAAGCATAAATATACAACTTGGTAAAAACGGTATAAAAACATTATAAAACATCATAAAAACAGTAAACATTAGAACAATCACCAAAATTAAATCATCGTCCTACACACAGTCCATTTGGGTCCATCAGGGTCCATTAAACCATAATTCTACCATCACGTCGGTCTAGTCCGCAAAGGCTTGATCCCACAGCCAGGATTTCACCTTTTTCAGAAGGACAGGGGGGAAGGAGTGGATCTGATTTCACTTGGGAGGGAATTCCATAGCTGAGGGGCCACCACAGAGAAGGCTCTATCTCTTCTCCCCACCAACCGCAATTGCGATGGTGGGGGGACAGCGAGCAGGGCCTCCCTGGACGATCTTAAGGTCTTAGGTAGTTCGTAGTGGGAGACACATTCAGACAGGTATCTATTTGTTTTATTATAGATTGTGTGATGTTATATTGTTGTGAGCCACTCCAAGTCCGTGCAGTGAAAGTGAGCGGGACATATTATTATTACTATTATTATGTTAAAATGCAGTTCTATAGAAGATACATATCAAGCATTTTTATTTCTCACCAGAGACTGAATCAAAAATCCTGTAACACATTAGCTAACATAAGAACCCAACTATAACAACAAAAGAACAACAGCAACAACACTAAGCAACACGATTTTTGTTCCTGGATCATAAATATCATTACCTAATTGGTTCTATCATAAAAACATGGGAAACATTTATTAAACTGCTAAAACTTTGTCTTTGCGGAAGGGACATCCTGCCAGAGCAGAGTTTGCTGCAGTTTTTCAATGAATATCTCATCGATTCTCAGGCAATTCAACCAATTTTGTGGCAGCGAAAAGCAAAGTTTCTGGAGTAGAACCTTCAAAATATGTGCCACACAATTAAACAGAAATAATGATTTTAAACCAAGAACAGATTTTTTTTTCAAATTTTGTTACATGGTGTAATAATAACAATGAATTTATTACCTTCCTCTCCCTGCGGCTCGAGATGGGATACATAATCATTAAAAACAAGAGATAAAACACTATTAAAAGACATAAAACAAATACACCGTTAAAATACAAATTAAAATCCACAAATAAAATCCAGCAACGAAAGTCTGCATATAGCAAAAGCAGCTGTATTCCCCATAGTAAACTATGGATGTGAGAGCTGGACCATAAGGAAGGCTGAGCAAAGGCAGATAGATGCTTTTGAACTGTGGTGTTGGACAAAAATTCTGAGAGTGCCTTGAACCGCGAGAAGATCCAACCAGCCCATCCTCCAGGAAATAAAGCCCGACTGCTCATTGGAGGAAAGATATAAAGACAAAGATGAAGTCCTTTGGCCACATAATGAGAAAATAGGAAAGCTTAGAGAAGACAATAATGCTGGGGGAAATGGAAGGAAAGGGGAAGAAAGACAGACCAAGGACAAGATGGATGGAGGTTATCCTAGAAGTGACTAGCTTGATCTTGAAGAAGCTGGAGGTGGTTAATGGCCGGCAGGGAGCTCTAGCCTGGGCTGGTCCAGGAGGTCACAAAGTTGGAAGCGACCGAATGAATAAACATCAACAATAAAATCCAGATTAAAATTCACAATTTAAAACTGACTGTCACATACAGAATTCTCTCCAATGAGTTTCTCTATTCCATTGATCTAGGAATGATTATGGTGATGTTGTTGATGTTGTTGTTGTTTCATTGTTGTTTCGTTGTTCTTATTTCATTCATATCCCGTCTGGAAATGTTTGGGAACTGCTAACCTAGAGAACTCCTTTCTAGAAATCACCAGGTCCTCCAGCACAATTTATAACCAAAGTCAACCATGGAATCACACTTGATAACCTAGAGATTCCAAAAAAAAATAATAATACATAATTTATTTGTGGTTCTCCACTTTTTGCAGGGCTCCTGCTCTCCTAAGGCCAGAGAATATGGAGAACCTGAATTAATATCTCCATGCAGATATTTCTTCTATGTCCAGGGGATATTGAGTTAATTTGAGTCTATTGATTTTTCCCACATTATTTTCTACTGGTTTTCATTTCATTCCTTGGGGCTGAGGAGGATCTCCACTGCAGAATTAATGCAGTTTGACACCACTTTCACAGCCAAGGTTCAATGCTATGGAATCCTAGAACTTGTAGTTTGGTGAGGCACCATCACTTTTGGGCAGAGAATGTCATGGGATGCTGGTTGTGAAGTGATGTATAGTTTCCAAATCATGACCTTCCTGAACTTCTGCAAGCTGGATAGCAAGTGTCCCAGAAGCAAGCAAAATACAGCAGTTCTTTCACAGCAAAAACATGCTTCAAACTCATCTATCAGCAGAGTCCAACTGCCAGCATCTGACCTTATCTACACACTGTCAATTTACAGATTCAAATTTTCATCCTAAATATATGAAGATACCCTCTTGGGAATTATTACTATTATTACTATTATTATATTTATATCTCACTTTATCTCCCTTGAAAGAGACTCAAAGCAGCTTAAGATAAAAGCATTAGCATACAATTTTAAATATATAAATATGCAAACATTAAAACAGATTTAAATACAAACAGTATTAAAAATTCACAAGTAAAACCCATTAAAACACATTGTATCATGACATTCGCAGTCATATGCAGGTACTATCAATATACCACATGTTCCTCAAACAGAATTTCATTCTGTGATTAGAAATGCTTTGCCATTTTTATCTAACAGAGGCTACAGACCTTTTAAAACTACAACTCCCGCAACTCCATAGCACTGAGCTATGGCAATTAAAGTGATGTCAAAGTGCATTAATTCTATAGTGTAGCTGGACTCAAGGAGAGCAGCAATACTTCCAGATCCTGCACGGATATTTCCATCAAACAGGAGGTCCATCAGGTAAAATCTTAGATGCGCATTTCCTCCACTGCTCCTCCTCATCACTCGTTAAAATCCAGGCGAACCGTGGTGGTAATTGCTTTAATTTATTTGCTTGCGGCTCTGGGCCATGTGGCACTCGGCGCCTTTACAGGGAGCATATGGAGGACATTTATCACCATTTGGAGCAACAGGGGAAAGGCGAGGCAGAGAAGGAAGGCGAAAGGAGATGGCGCTACACACTCTTTATTAACTCATCTGTAATTTCAAACTTTTCCAATCAAGCCCCTGCTGTGGCATTAATGTGGCCCCTGGGCCATAAAGCGGGCAGGAAGAAATCGGGGAATGGAGCCTTCAGCTGGAATTAGGACCAATGAACTGTCTTCCAGAGTCTCAGGTTCCGCTTGTCTTCACTGTGGATGGAAATCAAAATATATTGATTGACTTATCTTCTTGGGAATCATAGAATTCTAGGGTCTTGGAGCTGGAAGGTTCCCTTAAGGACATCTAGTCCAACCCTTTGCTTCTTGAGATCATAGAATCCTAGAATCTTAGAACTGGAAGGGCCTCTTAAGGTCATCTAATCCAACCCTTCGCTTATCTTCTTGAGGTTGTAGGGTCTTAGATCTGGAAGGGTCCCTTGAGGTCATCTAGTCCAACCCTTTGCTTATCTTTTTGAGATCGTAGAGTCCTGGGATCTTAGAGCTGGAAGGGTCCCTTAAGGTCACCTGCTCCAACTCTTTGCTTATCTTTATGGGAATCATAGAATCCTAGGATCTTAGAGGCAGAAGGGCCCTTCAAGGTCATCTAGTCCAACCTTTGCCACCAGGAAGCGACAACCAAAGCACTCCAGAAAGAGGCCCATCCAACCTCTGTTTAACGACTTCTAAAAAAGAAAAAACCCCACAATCTTCTATAGTCAAAACAGTTTCTACAGCCAGGAAGTTCTTCCTAATATTTATGCAAAGTTTCATGTAATTTAGACCCATTGTTTGCATTGTAGCCTCCAAAGCAACAGGAAACAAGTTAATGTGATCTGACATAGTGATGCCTTTGCTTTCTGATGGGTTCAATTGACACAAACTTTGTTTCAAACACAATATTGCTTTTTCAAAAAGTAGTATATAAAATTATATTCAATCTATGCATATAAGATGTATAGGAAGCATAACAAATTTTGTGTTTAGACTTGGGTCCCAATTCCAAGATGATGAAATCTCCAATGAGCCAACCAACCCTTTAGGTCTGTTCTCCTTTGAATCATTGAATTGGGGAAAAAATCCCTCTGAGGCCATCTAGTCCACCCTTGTTCCATCAGGGAGGAATACACAACCAAAGCACTCCCAAAAGATGCCTATTCAGCCTCTGTCCAAAGACCCACACTCAGATCTTTTCTCCTTTGGATCTTGTTATTGGAATGGACCTCCACAGGTCATCTAGTCTGACCCCATTACACCGTGCAGCAATACACTGAAAGTGAGCCTCAGGGGAGCCTTAATTGGTTTGACCTGAGGCAGGGAGTTCCAATGTTCCTGCATGCTCTATGTGGTCTGGCATCTTAATAAAGAACAAAAGGCTGGGACTTAGCATCAGAAGACCTCCAGCTATTTCTATTTCTCTGTTTCCCTGCCTCATTTAACCTGAGACATTGTAGCGCTATATTTATCAAGAACACTTCAAACCACAACTTTTTTCCTATCCGCATGGATACAAGGTATCCCACACGACTCTCCCTGCTCAAAATACATAAAATGAACCTTCCCGGGCTGCAGAACACTGCGAGTCCGGCATCCCAGGGAAGCTGGAGCTGCATTCGTAAAAACGTTTTCTCAATGAAGACCCCTCATCTCTCAGGGGGAGGAGCCTCGAAGTTTCGTTCCATCTTCCCAATGAAGGATAAATGGCATAAATATTTCTATATTTCATAAACAGCCACCTCTGCCAGCCTTGGAAACTGGTACATGGCTACAGTTTTCTCATTTGTTTACCATCCAAAGAACGGAAACTCTCTTGGAAAGATCTGTAGTGGCCTCTTGTCAACAGGAAGGGGCCATTAAGGGCAATTCCCATTTCCCACAGAAGAACCAAAGACTTTTCTCTGACCCAAAATGTCAGGGGCTTGGATTCATTAACATATGGACAAATCTAATCAAGGAAACTCCAGCTACTTTGTTTTGAATACATTCCTGCCCCTCGCTTCTCATTCGCCAGGGAAAAAGCGGTGCTGTTTCACCACTGGTTCCCGCTACAGCTAGTTCCAGCATTCTATCCAATCATTGTGAAGCCGGCCAATGCGGGGGGGGTTTAAATCTGACAGTTCTGTAAAATGTATAAAATGGCATATATTTTGAATGTAACTTTATGACTTCTTTGCAACAAGGAATCTGTGGTTGTCATCCTCTTCAGCTGATGAGAAATAAAGACCGCGATAGTTTTTCTTCAACTTGGTGAGACTTATTGGGAAATCTTGGGGTGGGTTTATATGTGTCCTGCCTTTGCTCACCAAGGGTTTCGATCCCTCTTTTTGGGCACTAGGGCTCTCGCCTATTATGGGCAGAGCCAACCCAAATTCTGTTCGTTAACAACACAACTGAAGCACTCCCAATAGATACTCATCCAACCTCTGTTTAAATGTCCAAAGACTGACCCTTTAGATATATTCTCATTTGAATCATAGAATTGAAAGGAACCTCCAAGGGCCATCTAGTCCAACCCCATTCTACCACGGAGGAGTACACAACCAAAGCAATCCCAAAATATACCCATCCAACTTTTGCTTTGAATCATAGGATTGGAAGGGACCTTAGAATTATAAAGTTAGAAGAGACCCCATGGGCCATCCAGTCCAATCCGCTTCTTCCATGCAGGAAAAGCACCATCAAAGCACCCCCGACAGATGGTCATCCAGCTTCTGTTTAAAGACTTCTGAAGAAGAAGCCAATAATGGGACTCTGAGGCAAAAAGTTCCACTGTTGGTTTGTTTTTCCCAAATAATTTTTATTAAACATTTACTAGGAAAGTGGGGGATGGAAGGAAGGGAAGGGAAGGAAAAGGAAGGAAAAGGAAAAAATGAGGATAATAGACTAATTATTGGTTAGTTGCAGCTTTACAAATGTCTAATATGTCACATGGAGAAAACAAAGATGGAGAGGGTTGTTGAGGCATGGGGAGTGCTTTTACAAAATCATCATTGTTACAACTAAGCTTTTGTCTCTATTTCTTTAACACATGTTGCATAAAACATTGAGGATTCTGACAATTTTAATTTTAAGTCCATTCGTTCTATCTTCTTATATCTCCTCGCATTGCCTCCTGGTCTTAAGATAGACTTTTCCCATTCTTCTTCAGTGGAAATTGATCATAATTTTCCATAACAGATTATTGAATATTAAATCTATTGTCGAAGGCTTCCATGGCTGGAATCGCTGGGTTGTTGTAGGTTTTTTGGGCTATATGGTCATGTTCTAGAAGCATTCCCTCCTGACGTTTCGCCTACATCTATGGCAGGCATACTCAGAGGTTGTGAGGTCCTCACAACCTCTTAGGGTGCCTGCGAAATCCAGGTGAAATGTCAGGACAGAATGCTTCTAGAACATGACCATATAGCCCAAAAAAACCTACAACAACCCAGAATATTAAATCTTTTCTTAAAGTATTTCTTACTTATATCTACAAGAAAGTTCTACAGTTTTCATTTACATTGACTCAGAGTGCGGTGGAGGCTCCTTCTTTAGAGAGTTTCAAGAAGAAGCTGGATGGCTGTGTGTCAGGGGTGCTTTGAATGCTTTGAATGTGATTTTCCTGCTTCTTGGCAGGGAATTGAAAGGGATGACCCACAACTCTATGATTCTATGATTACTAGTATTTATGCCATTTTATCATTACGATAGGGAGCCTCCAGTGGCACAGTGCATTAAACTGCTGAGCTGCTGAACTTGCTGACTGAAAGGACAGTGATTCAAATCTGGGGTGCGAGTTGAGCTCCCACTGTTAGCCCCAGCTTCTCCCGACCCAGCAGTTCAAAAACTTGCAAATGTGAGTAGATCAATAGGTACCGCTTCTGTGGGAAGGTAATGGTGCTCCATGCAGTCATGCCGGCCACATGACCTTGGAGGTGTCTATGGACAATGCTGGCTCTTCGGCTTAGAAATTGAGATGAGCACCACCTTCCCAGAGTCAGACTCGACTAGATTTAATGTCAAGAGGAAACTCGGGTATTCCATGTTTAAACGGAGAATCCATAGTCTTTCTAGTTAACCCGAAGGGGTTAAACTTAGGAATCAGTGTACAGTCCCTGATTACCTAATGTGTCTCACCTGAATTACCTTTATTTTAACCTCCTGGTTCTGATCCGCCTTACCTTTATGGTCACCTCTCCGCGCTCGGTGAGGTTAAGCCCTGACGCTTCCTAATAGTGGTATGTACACCATTATATTTAATATTTTCTTATGGGTTTTTACACTTGGTTTATGTTAGATGTATTGAAATTCTTTCTATAGATATAAGGACAACGTGACATCTATGAAGACCTTGAGAAAGCCCCGCCCAGGGGCGAAACGGGAGAGTGGCCCCAGAATTGTAGGCATCGCCAGCCCGTCGGAATAACTTCGGAATAACTTCTAGGAGCTTAATTGCAGCTTTCTTTGTCCTTGCCATCCTATTGTGCCTGGACTGTTCAACACTAGAGTTTTGATTTATGATTTTGGGACTACCGTATTGTATATTTGCAATCTTCTATTGATATGTTATTGCGACCTCAGATATAATCCGGTTTATATGTATGTTTCTCCACAATATCTATGGTATGTCTGTTATGAAATGATTTCACTCTGAGTTGTTGAATAATAATACCTAATGATACTTTTATACTGTATCAACCTGGTTTGTGTGCTTATTGGATGTAACTGGAACCCATACTCTGTGTTTCTGTGCAATTTTGTATCCAACCAATTGTGTCTGCATTATCGTTCTTGGTGCAAGGTGTGTCACGCTTGCACATGCAACTATAATTGTCATGCTATCTCTCTTTCTGTATTACATCAAATACATTTTCCATCTACAACTCTTGGGTTCAAAAACTCTTCTGGGTTCCACTATTGAGCAGCTCTCCTTACAGTCAGGAAGTTCTTCCTAATGTTCAGGTGGAGTGTCCTTTCCTGTCATTTGAAACCATGGCCATTGAGTCCTAGTCTCCAGAGCAGCAGAAAGGAAACTTGCTCACTCTTCCTTATTATATCCTTTCACATGTTTAAGCATGGCTCTCATGTCTCCTCTCAACCTTCAAGGCCGCCTAGTCCAACTCCATTTGACCAGGGAGGAATACACAACCAAAGCACTCCCGAAAGAGGCCCATCCAATCTCCAAAGAAGATAGCCTGCCAACATCCAAGGCAACTGAAGTTCTTTCTAACATCTAGCTGGATCTCTGTTCGGCTTCTTCCCGTCGGTGTCTCCTCCATCTTCCCAGCATCTGTGATAGGAGATTAATAAATCAAAGCTGGGCCTGTTGACATCTTGGCGGTTGCATCTCCCCCTCCTTGTCTCTGGAGCCAAGATGCAGGCTGGCATGGCCTCCCCCTCCTCGCTTCTCTCCCACCGACACCCCCTTCCTGGCCTCCCCCCTCCCTTTGCTAATTAACAGATTGCAACTTTTGAATGATTAAAAAGTCAGAGCTAATTCGGGGCTCGCAGGCTCATCACTTATGCAAGGGAATGCACCAGCCGGGGCTGAGAGACCCAGCCTGCGCTGGAGATAAATTAATTTACTCCAATTAGCGGAGACTGTCAAGCCGCATCATTGTCTCTCCGGCAAATCTGCTTCAACCCGGCACTTCCTTTTCCACAAAGGCCCCTCCACAAACCAAGAGGGGTGCCTCAATATGGTAGTATTAATACCGTTTGATAATACAGTCTTCACCATGGCTCAATTCTATGGAAACCTAGGTGTTGTTGTTGGGTGGGACCCCAGCATGCTTTGGCAAAGAAGGCTAAAGATCTGGTCAAACTTGTTATCGAACATGACCACTCCCTCCCCTAATAAAAAAAGAGACATAGTTTTCCCACTGAGGAAACCATAGTTTTCCAAGGATGGGGGGGGGGGGGCAGGAAGAACAAAGGGCCTCGGTGGCACAATGAGTTAAACCCTTGTGCTGCTGAACCGCTAACCTGAAGGTTGGCAATTCAAATCTGTGAGAAGGGTTAGTTAGTCAGCCCTAGTTTCTGACAACAGAAAACATGCAAATGTGAGTAGATAAATAGGTACTGCGTCAGCGGGGAAAGGCAAAGAGACGCTCCAAGCAATCTTGCCGGCCACGTGACCAGGAGGTGACAAAGCAGGCTCCTCGGTTTGAAAATGGAGAAAAGCACCTCCCAGAGCCAGAGATGAGCACTACCTCCAGAAGCCGGATATGAAAGGAGAAGCCTAGCCTTTGTTGTTTGTTTGTGTATCTCATGTGATTTGCTGTAATCCAGTCCGAGTCCCCTAGCAGAGAAGGGCAGAATATATATAAAGCGTATATTTCATTTCATTTCAATTTATTATTTGATGAGTCGATCTCCACCAGAGTGCTCTGAGCGACTTACATAGCAATAAAACGATAAATCACAATTAAAAGCTTTGAAGAAAAGCCAAGTTTTGACTCATCCCTCTAGTCCAGTGCTGTGGTTCTCAACCTGTGGGTCCTCAAGTGTTTTGGCCTCCCAGAAATCCCAGCCAGTTTACCAAGTGTTAGGATTTCTGGGAGTTGAAGGCCAAAACACAGGTTGAGAACCACTGCTCTAGTCTCCCTCGACCATCCCCAGAGCAGCAACTGACCTCCCCCCCGCCCCCCAGCAACTTCATGACGCCCAGCTTCCCACACATGCACACATCCCGGCTCAGCTGTTTGCTGCATCAGCGATCATCCAAACCTTGACTGGAGATTGCTCGATGGCCCCACTTGCCTCCACCACAACAAAGTTAAAACCCTAATGTACCATGTGCCTGTGTTACTGGACTCTCTTATTTATTTGTTTATTTATTTATTTCAGCATTTGTAGCCTGCCTTTCTCAGCCTTACGGTGACTCAAGGCAGCTTACAGAATTGGCAGAATTTGATCCCATACATTCTTTAAAATACAACCTAATACAACCTAATATTCAACCTAATATTATAAAAACCATATAAAACCATTAAATATATTAAACATATTAAAAACATATAATTAAAAACATATAATTACTATACAAAGTATCCTTTTCTACTTTTTTTCCTCTTTCCTTTTTCCCTTATGCAAATGTGAGCACAAGCGCAAAGAATTAAATCAAATAAAGCAAATAACCTTTCCTGCCCTGCTTGCAGCCAAGATAAGTACCTTCTCCCCTCTCACTTCTCCCTTATTTCCACCATTGAACGTATACTAACACATCACATGATCTTCATTTTTTTAAAAAAATAGGACTATATGTTATTGAACTATATGAAATAGAAGGCAGACCAGAAGGGACTCTAATAACCTTTGAGTCATTCCAGGAATTCTTTCCACACCCTGTGTGGATTACATGGAAAAGGCCAGAGTCTTTCCTGATGAACAGCAGGAGCCACCACCTTGGCACCTGAAACTTCCCTCTGGACAAAGACCCAAGCAAGGAAAAAGTGTCTATTGATAGCCTCCTTTTTTGGATCCTGTTTTGTTTGCCAGCATGGGAAGAAATCTGGGCCATACAACACCCATTGTTCCTGGATCACAGACTCGGTATCTGCATAAGCTTATCATTCAGTTTTCCGGACACACATTGTTCTTTGCATACCATTGCCACACACCCAGGGGCAGGCACAACCCCCAAGAGACCTCTCCACCCCGAGAACCATCTCTAAACTCCCATTGGAGGCCCCAGGGCTTCCCGGCCTGGCAAGAAGGGGATCCCCAGCCATGTCATCCCCACTTCCACCAATCAGCACATGCACGGGCTAAGACCCGCCTCCCAACCAATCAGAGACCTTGAAAATGCCGACCTGCTTTCTAGTGCTAGCCAATCAGGCGAATGGGGGGAATTCCAAACTGTAAGCAATGTTAATGCATGGAAACTCTTATGTATAAAGATGCCTGCCTTTTCCTTCTGCTTTATGCTTGTACTCTTTGAGTACCTGCTGCTGTACAAGTGTTCCCTCTGCAGACTGAATAAAAGTTCTTTCATTTGCCTTCTTCCTAGTGAGATCCTGACCCCTGACTCAGAACATTCACTGTTAGCGAAGCTTGCCGGGCTTCCCTCAGTATCCGCAGGTCCTTGGAAAACCTCAAATTTTCAGCATCAATAACAATACAGTTTCCCCTTTACATTTATGGTTATGATTTCTGCAGATTTGATTATTCATTAACTTAATCTGTAGTCCCATTCTTGCAGAAGTCCATAGAGTTGTCCTGGAAATCTAGAAATGTTTAGAGAGGTGTTATTTCATATTACAAAATGAGTTTTGTACAAAATGAGTTTAGTTGTGAGCTTTCACTTTCATGGGGGTCCTGTGCTCCTAACTGCAGTGAATTTGGAGGGCTGACAATAATAATAATGATGATGATGATGATGCCATCTCCATTATAATAAAGATAAACACTAGGCATGAGAAAAAAGTTATGAAAATCAAAAGAAATCGTAAGTGATTCGTATCTAATGGGACTTTCTAGTTTATACGCATCACGGCAGCTAACCAGGAAGTAGACTTTCTTTTACGGTCCTTGAGGCCAACAATTTGCGTTATGATCGTAATAAATTCTTAATTATTGTACTACGTACTCACTTCTCCCTGTCTTCTCCCCCTCATTTCCTTCCCGCCTTCATTCAGCTTCTTCTTTTTCCCGCATTTCTATGGGGAACTGGAAGTGACGCTGCTGCTAGGCAATGCATTCTGGAAAGTGTAGTCCTCCACGCTTCTCCCCCCCTTCTCTTCCCCGTTGCTCTGCCTTGCCCCATCGCAGGGGCCAACTTCACACACACACGCGCTTCTCCTCCTCTCTCTCCTGCACTCTCTCAGGTGCTTCTCTGCCCCCTCCTCTTTCCTGCTGGCTTCTCCCTCCCTGCTTCTCTTCCCTCAGGTGCTTCTCCCCATGCCCCCACACACACACACACACACGCTCCCTCTTTCCTGCGCTCTCTCAGATGCTTCTCTCCCCCTCCACTTTCCTGCACGCTTCTCCCCCTCCCTTCTCTTCCTTTGCTCCCTTGCCCCATCGCAGGCCAACTTCAGCCCTCCAGGTAGGTGTTTTGGACTTCAACTCCCACCATTCCTCACAGCCTCAGGCCTCTTCCTTTTCCTCTCAGCCTGGGCAAACTTGGGCCCTCGCTCCCTCAGGATCGGGGTGAGAGAGAGGCAGCGAGGAGCGAGGGGAGGTCCTCCTTTTTTTGAGAGTCCCATCTAGAATTCAGTGTGATTTATTCAAGTTTTGGCCTACAACTCCCAGAAATCCCAGCCAATTTACCAGCTGTTAGGATTTCTGGGAGTTGTAGGCCAAAACCATCTGAATGCGCATGCTCTGGCATACGAACTACTAACGAATTTCGTTAGTAATTAAGTTACATTTTAGAAATTTTTGAAAATTTTTTTGTAAGTCTTTCTTTTACTAATAAAAAAATCCCCCCCCCCCATTTGATTTTAGAATCGCCATTTCTGGGTTCGAAACCATGCCTAATAAACACTATGTTTATCAAGAGCTCAAACCAAACTTGATCAATATAATTGTTATCTTTATTATAAATGGAGATGGTATACTTACACTATGTGACAAAATTTGAAAAATGTTCTGTTCCAGATTTGAAAATGTTAGTTCCTGTTTAATTTTGTGGTTCTTACTTTGACAGTAGTTGTTCTACTCCAGAAACTTCATTTTTGTGGCTGGCACAAATGATGCTGAATTAGTTGAGACTCAATGAGATATTCATTGAAAAACTATAGCAAAATGTGCTGCAGGATGTCCCGTAAAAACAAAGTTTTTGCAGTTTTTCTATGTTTTTGTGATAGAACCAATTAGAAAATTACATCTATAACCCAGGAATGAAAATTGTCCTACATAGTATTATTACTATCATAATTAAGATATTGCTTATTCGTTATTTGTTTGTACATTCCGCCTTTCTTCCAGTTCAAATCCCAAGGCAGATTACAACAAACTGAAACAACATAGTGGTGATATCCTAGGGTACATCTATATTGTAGAATCAATGCAGTTTGATGCCACTTTCACTTCCACGGTACAATACTATGGAAATCCTGGGAGTTGTAGTTGTACAAGTTCTTCAGTCTTCTCTGCTAAGGAGCCTCATTAAATTATAACTGGCCTAATCCCTTGGTAGTTCAAGTGGGGCAAAACTGCATTTGTGTCCCAGTGTAGATGCACCCTCTTAGCTCTGCCCTAAACTACCAAGAACAGGAGTCCATAGGATGGAGCCATGCCAATCCAAATCGTATGGAAGTGCTATTGCCATGCAGTGCAGATATTGCCCCAGATTAGAAGCTGTCCACAGAGGAGATCTATTTGATCTTCTTGGTCAACAGACGGAAAGGGAAGACATTCTCATTTTCTCTGACTTTGGGAACAGAAGGCAGGGGAGGCCGAGGGGGTGGCTGGTGTCGGCAGTTTTTGCATTTCCGGGGCCAGGAACATGTGTGGCATGAAATTAACTAATTAGAAGGAGAGCATGAGGGTACCCCAGGGTCAGGAGCCAGCTTACGAGAGCAGGTGGCCAATTGGAAGGGAAAAGGCTCGCCATCCGCTGGGAGACTTCGGACACATTCCATCAACGAGAAAGAAAAGAGATGAGAGAGTGGGGTGGGCAGTGTTGGAGGGCAGCCAGAGGGTGGTTTGATCCAAGCTGTGCGTGTATCTTTGTGCGAGAGAGAAAGAATGATAGAATCATAGAGGTGAAAGGGACCCCCAAGGGCCATCCGGTCCACTCCGCTTCTGCCATGCAGGGACACACAACCAAAATATCTCTGACAGTCTCTACTTAAAAGCACCCAGAGGAGATGACACCAGACTCTCAAGCAGCAACACATTCCATTGCTAAACAGTTCTGACTGTCAGGAAGTTCTTCCTAAATTTTAGGCGGGATCTCTTTTCCTGCCATTTGAATCCATTGGCACATTGTGCCCTAGTCTCCCGAGCTTGCAATCCCACCATGAAATAGTGTCAGACACAAGAAAATGGATCTAAAGGGCCATTTTCTGACCTATTTATTGAAAGAACTTGTAATTACCTGTAGAGGGAAAATCTGTAAAATGCAAAATATAACTCATGGCTTAATGGCCACCTAGTGAGCCTAGTCCCTATGGCCAAGTGTCACTCCCTCTGACCACCTCCAAGGACATGTGTGCACCAAGGATCCTGAAGGCCAACCAAAATTTTTTGTCTGCACCTCTCGGCAGATCATAGTTGGAAGGCCATCCTGAGGGCGCTCCCTCCCAAACCTCCAAAACACCTGAAAGGAGGGCCAACATTTGCCCATACCTTGACTAGAGTGTCTCAGGCCTTGCTTTGCCTGAGGAGGAATGCCCACACCCATCCCTTTGGCCAAATGTTCCTGGGTTTGTTTTCTCACTTCCTGATCTTCTGCCCAATCTTAAATTGGCCCACTGGGAGCGAGGAATGGCCTCCACAGACTGAGTTGTGGTATCCCTCCTGGAGTTTCCTGCAACACGACAAAAGCCTGGAGGGCCCCAATTAGAGAGCATGTAACCTGATCTGCCATGTTGTGCTGGCAAGCCTAGCAGGGGACACATTAGGGCATTAGGTGGTTGCAGGAGTGCCTCATCTGCAAGCGGCAACGTTGTGTCACTGCTGTGGGCAGGGACAGTGTTGGGACAGAGAAATGTTTGCTTCAGTGCACAAAGCAACGCCACACTGCCATCTGTGAGCAGCCCCAAGGAAGAACATGTCCTCTTGGCCAGAAGAAAAGCTTGGCTCTAGTTATTTTTTCAGGCATTGTTTAGTGGGAAGGGATGCCTCTATTCCACTTTGGTCTCCCATCTCTGAACATATTACAGCTTGTCCACTGCCTTCTTGAATTGCTTTGCCCAGAATTGGACAGAGGGTTATTCCAGAACAAATTCCAGATTTGTCCCATGATTTCTCTCAATCTTGACACCATACTGCAATTGATGAAGCCTAGAATAAATGCTGCATAACATTGTTAACTCATGTTGAGCTAGTGGTCTACTAAAATTCCCAGATCCCTTTCATATATTGTCAAGTCATGTGTCACACATTAAAATTTGGTGCCACCTGCAAATTTGATAATTGTGCTTTCTATTGCATTGTTCAAGTTATGGATTAAGATGTTGAATAATCCTGAAAGGCTCCATTCAGGACAGAACTTCATTCTTTCTCTTCAGGATGAAGATGAGGAGCCATTAGTGAGCATCTTTTGAGTTCAGTTGCAGTTACAACCCCTAATAGGATCACTTTAGCTCAACGTTGGGGTCCCTAAACATTGCCAACAGTAGAAGTTTTCTGAATGCCACCTAGAGGCTGTTTTAGGTATTTACACAAATATGTTGTGCAGTGTTTAGAGTGGATTCTGCAGATGATACTTCAGCTCTACTTCATTAAAAGGAAAATCAGCCTGTTTAATTTTATACCTATTTTATATACGTATATACTTGGGGTCACATAAACATTTCTTGGGTCAAAAGGGGCCCTGAGTGGAAACCCTGGTCCAGCCCACATTTTACTAGCTTCATTGTAGTAGGGACCTTCTCAGTGACCTACCTGAAATCAAGGCATGTGCAAACTTCAGCCCTACAGATGTATTGGACTTCAACCCCCATAATTCCTAACATCCTATGGATTGAAGTCCAAAACACCCGGAGGGCAGAAGTTTGCCCATTCCTGTGCTACATCCACAGCATTTCCTTCATCTTCAGCCCCAAATTGGGCAGGCTTGGGACTGATTTCCCAGTTTCAGTTCAGAACCAGCACCCAGAACCAAAATATTTGGGGCGTTGTCTTGCAATCCACCCAAGAACCAGATACACCCATTTTCCTTAGTATTCCCAATCTCAAACAGAAAGGAAAACACAACAGGCAAAAATTCTTGACCGTTTTACTGAAGGTATTAGGTAGGGAGCCATCTCACCAGGTGACGCGGAAGATTTTGATGGAGATGGGTATCAGGAGGTGCTTTGTGAAGTAGTAGACCAGGATGGGCGGCAGGAGTGAGAGGACGAAAGCGAAGAGGGAGGGCAAGAGCCGGCCAAAGAAGGCATCCACGAGGGGCTTGGCTGCCTGGGCGAACGAATAGGCTGAGGGGATGACGTGGTCATAGATGATGAAGAAGGGCAGCATAATGAAGAAGAGGAGCATAAAGCAGAGGCGAAGGAGGAGGTCACAGAAGAAGATAGTGAAGATGATGGACAGGATCCTCCTTATGCAGCGGAAAGTACCTCGGAAGGTTATCTGGAGAGCCATGGTCTGAACAACGGGCTCTCCGGGACTGGCTCACCACTGCAGAAGACAAAGGAGAGAATAGAGGCATGTTAGGCTCCAGACCCATGGTCTTAGTAGATACTGAAATCACTCACAGGAGAAACACATGTGTTGAACTGCAATCCACTAGGTTGGTTAAGTAGATCCATGGGATCCAGTGGAATGGCATGCCAAAGTACAGGGTAGTCCCATAGGTTCCATGACTCAACACATCAATCAATTCAGAATTTAGGTTGGATTTAAACTGTAGGCTCAACTTTAACTACCATGGCTCAATACTAAGGAATCCTGGGAATTGCAGTTTTGCAAGGGCTTTAAAATTCTCTGCCAATGAGTGCTGGTGCCCAGTAGTCTATAGCAGTGTTTCTCAACTAGTGTGCCGTGAGCGATCATCAGGTGTGCCGTGGGAAATTGGAACCTCCAATACCCTTTCTTCCCCCTCCTGCTGAACATTTTTTCTTCTCCGCTCGGGGTCCCTTCTTCCCAGCCTCGCTCTGCTTGCTTTGCCTCGCTTTGTTCAGACTGCACAGACTTGCCCCACGTCTTCCTCCCTCCCCCTCCCCTCCTGAACACGCTCACGCTGCCCCCTCAGAACAAAATGGCGGCAAAAGCAGCAGTGTGAGCAAAGCAAGGCAAAGCGAGCAGAGCGAGGCTGGGAAGAAGGGAGCCCGAGTGGAGAAGAAAAAGTAAGTGTTCGGCAGGAGGGGGAAGAAAGGGCGCAAAGGGGAAGGGGGAGGAAGAGGTCGAAAGCTGGCATGGGAAACTTGGACCTTCCAGGTGTTTTGGACTCCAACTCCCACCATTCCTAGCAGTCTCAGGCCCTTTTACTCCCCCCCCCCTCAGCCACTTAAGCCGGAAAGGGCCTCAGGCTGTTAGGAATTATGGGAGTTGAAGTCCAAAGCACCCAGAGGGCCAAAGTTTTCCCATGCCTGTTTTAGGGACCTTAAAGTGGTGTGCCTCCTTCCAACATTGTGATTCTGGATAGAAAACAAACAACAATATAGCATAACATTGTTTGAGTCCACAGTGCTCTCTGGGTGTAGGTGAACTACAACTTCCAAACTCAAGGTCAATTCCCAAGCAAACCCTTTCAGTACTTTCTGTTGGTAATGAGAGTTCAATGTGCCAAGTTTGGTTCAATTCCATTGTTGCAAGAGTACAGGATGCTCTTTGATTGTGTGTTAACTATAAATTGAACTGAAACAAGATCGTAGTTTAAAGCTAAAAATTGCTGATCCTCCTTTGGACAGTTTTTGGTTATCTGTTGCCAGGGAGTTCCCCATTCTGGCCAACAAAGCTGTTTTGACATTGCTCCCGTTTTCAACCACATATCTGTGTGAGATGAGCTTCTCTAGCTTGACTGCAATAAAAACTAAAAATAGAGAGAGACTGACAGCTGTTAAGCAAGATCTTCGTGTGTGTCTTTCTGCCATTCCTACCAGGATATCTATGTTGTGTTCATCGAAACAGGCCCAGGTTTCACACTGAGTGTATAAATACATTTAAAAACATATTAACTATATGTATTACTGTGTTAGAGTGTCATTTTGGTTGGTGGTGTGCCCCAGGATTTTGTAAATGTAAAAAATGTGCCGCAGCTCAAAAAAGGTTGAAAAATACTGGTCTGTAGCATTTAACCATAACAGGTAAAGTAGTCACAAACTGCATTAATTCTATGGTGTAGATGCATCCCATGTCTTTAAACAGCAACCTGATAGTCAGAAATTTGGCTAGGAGTATTTTTATTAGCCTGGCAACATGAACTGGTCAACACGTCTTTAGGTCAAGCTACTGTTTACAGCAGAGCAGCAGGGTCAACAATTCCCTTGTTATTGTTGTATGCCTTCAATTTCATTTCCGATTTATGGTGACTCTAAGATAAAACTATCACAGGGCTTTCATGGTACCACTTGTTCAGAGGGAGGTTGCCTTTGCCTTTCTCTGAGGCTGAGAGCGTGTGACTTGCCCAAAGCCCCCAGTGCATTTGAGAGGTGGAGTCATACTCCACCTCTCAAACCACCAAATGCACTGGTGAATGTTGCCACGAAGGCCAACGCTTTGTTAGATGGGAACACCCAGAATCCTCCAAAAAGCATAACTGGGGAATTTTACGAACTGCCATCCTAAAAGAGGACTTTCCCAGGGTTTAGTTTATGTGACCCTCCATCGTAGGTTCTCTGCTAGACACAGAAAAGCCAACCTTGTCCTAAGGAAAGACCAGAAACTCACCTGCTATTTGCAGCATCTATTGCTCACTCGCAGGTCCATTGGGCCACCGGTGCCCTTCATTACTCCCACCTTCCGTCCTTCCTCCGGATGGGTGGAACAAACTCTCCTGCCATGGCTTTCCCAGCAGCCCCAGGGCAAGGCGGGCTGGGTGAGCACGGCACCACTGTCATGATGACACAGGAAAGGCCAGCTTCTTCCAATGATGTCACAAAGAGTCATGTTCCCATTTAGAAGATCTGGGCCAGGCTCTGTCTAGGTTGCCAACAGCCACCAGAGAAGTCAAAGGTATCATATATACTCGTGTATAGGTCTAGAGATGTTAGTACATCATCCCCAAAAACTTGGGGCAACTTATCCATAGGTCAATGTGAGTACTGCACCTTAACCCTTATAAAAAAGGAACTGTCCCCTTCTCTGACAGACCTATAGACTAGGACACAATAGAGTATGAGGTTGACTTATACGTCAGTATATATACAGTTATACAGCTATTGTCTACATTCTGTACTAGTCATGGCAGGGGTTGGACTAGATGCCCCATGCGGTCTCTTCCAACTCTATTATTCTATGGTTCTATGATTCATGTGGACTTCAGATAAGGATTGCAACATATACATTAGATATTGCCCATGAACACTTTGGCTTTTACTTTGTAGCTCTGAAGTCCTATAAAGTACTGATACTTGGAATAAACTGCATCTATCTGAGCCATTGCTGCAAGTACATTGGATGAAAAACAGTGCTTAGCTTGCTGGATCCTTTGGTCAAAGTGGTTATTTGTTGTTCGTTTGCCTTCCTGACCACTTTTGTGGCCCATCCAAGCTTTGTGTCCTCCCTGGGAGGATACTCTAGGGCTGATATTTCAGTTCAACCTTACACCAAGACCCTTTTACAGATTCATAACTGGTGTGCTGCCTTTTTCAGATGAATGCCAGTGTGTCTCAGCCATGGACTTTGATTAATTGCTGCACAATAAATGCCCAAAGAACTTAAGGCAATTCTCCACCCCAAATATGTGAAGTCTTTAAGTTTATATAAGTTTGTAAACAATAAAGTTCCCTTGCATGAGCAATCTCTGCAATTGGTTAACAGGTAAAATTCTTATGCAGTAGTGAAAGATGTGGATTGCTTATACAAAAGATGCTTTACTTATTTCGCTTGTTCATTGCTTTCCCTTCCGTGTCCTATTTCGCACTGTATTTCATTATTACTTAAAGTCAAGTTAATGCCAAGTTCTCTGAGTTTCTTCATATCTTAAGGGACATCTGAACTATAAAATAAATGCAGTTTGACATCATGTTGACTGCCATGATTCAATGTTATGGGATCCTGGGAGTTGTAGTTTTCCAAGGGTTTTGGTGTTCTCTGCCGAAGAGTATTGGTGAATCTCCAAGCTACAACTTCCACGATTCCATAGCATCAAGACAGGGCAGTGAAACTGGAGTCAAACTGCATCCACTCTGCAGTATATGCACCCTTAGACTGACCACTCATTAGAAGCGTTTCCAATTTCCTGCTTATCATGAACCTTTTCTGATTAAGAGTGCATCTATGCTGTTGAATGAAAAGAGTTTGACAGTATTTTAACTGCCATGAATCAATGCTATAGAATTGAAGGAATTAATAGTTTTGCAAGGGCTTTAGCTTTCTCTGGTGCTCCACCAAAGTACAGCTCCAAGGACTCCATAGCATTGAGCCATGCCAACTAAAGCACATTCAAATTGTGTTGACCCAACAGTGTAGATGCATTCTTGGCTTGGTCCCAACACAAGGAACTACAGGCAGTCCCCAAGTTACAAACATCCAACTTACAAATGACTCCTAGTTAAGAACAGGGGTGAAACAACAGGAAGTGAGAGAAATCAACCTCTCACTTCACTCCTGAAAGTAATCCTGGGGAAAGGGATCTCCACTGAAGCTTTCTCTCCAATCACTGTTTCCACAACAAACCACATTTTTCAAAATCCAATTTTCATGGGGACAGAAAGTACCATTTAGAAGGGCTTGTAAGACCGCCCTTTTTGGTCTGGCCTTTAATTAAGGCATAGAATGACTGTATCCCAAGAACCATGTTGTCACCCTGCACCTCGAAATGTGTCAAATTGTGTGTTTTTAATGTGTTTTATTATTTTTATTGAGTGTCTGCGACATGATGCCCATTTAAACCCGCCCGAGCCTGTGGGGAGGAGCGGTATACAAGATCGAAGAAATAAATAAATAAATAAATAAATAAATAAATAAATAAAGTGAAATCCCCTGAACTGGGACACAGGCAGCAAAACAAAATATGTCTGGAGTGACACTTTAAAATGTACCTGTTGCAACCGACATAGAAATTCAACTAAGAACAAACCTACACAGCCTATCTTGTTCATAACTTGGGGTCTGCCTGTATATGAAGGATGACAGAGTGGACAGACACCTCTCCTTGGAAGCATTCAACGCTGCAAAGAGGATAAAGAGAAGAGAAGGGCCACAACTCCAGTGCAATGCCAGGGTTCACTTTGTGTATTGAGAGGGAACCTGGGGGCCCATCGGTTGGCTGTCTTCTCACCACACAAGCTTCATGAGCTTGAAGTAACTTGGGAAGAGAAAGAACTGCAAGCAGCAGCCGGCGGCCAAGGGCAGGAGAAGGGCGCTCAGGAAGAGCAGGAGGGCCCCGACAACTTCGTGGTAGAAAACCACCCCGGCCGGGCCCAGAGCCTCCAGCAAGGCCAGGCTGGCGGGGATCAGGTGCTCCCGCAAGATGGAGAGTGGGATGGAGAAGGAGGCGACCACGTGGAAGACGATCTCTGCCAGGAAGATGCTGTAGATCAGGAGCCCCAGCAACAGCATCACCTGCTCCACGGCCCGAAGTAGTTTGCTGGCCACAAAGCGCAGGCTGGAGAGGCTCTTGGAGGCTGGAGAGATGAGAGGCTTCGAAGTGACCTTCTCCGGTTCGGGAGCCATGCTCTGCCTGCGGGGAAGGAAGCCACATAGGAACATGGGGAACTGACTCACATCGAGTCACGGTTTTGTCGTCTGATGCAGGGATGGACCATGGTGCAGTGTTAGGGCCCTGTATTGACTCCCTCCTAAAAACCTTGAAGGGTTGCATGCCTCACTGCAGCCCCACCACCCCATAGATGGTTTTTATCCATCTAGGATAGATTATGATGATGATGACAATGGCAATAACAACAACAGCCAGCAGAGTGACCTTGTTTGGTGTGTACCCATCTTGTTGTGTTAATAATAATAATTATTATTTCTTATCTGCTTCTCCTCAAGGCTCAAGGCAGGTTACAGAATAATTAAAACACATGCACATTGTGAAAATACCACAAATACATACATACATACATACATATGCTTTAGTGTAAGGTTATATTTCAGGATGGATGTGCTTTACCACAGGGTTTCTTGTGGGATGGATGCACTCTACTTCGTGTGTCTTCTAGAATTGATGTACTTTAATGCAGAGTTTCATCTAGGGTGAATGTGTTTTAATGCAAAGTTTCTTCTAAAATAGATGTGCTTTATTGCAAATTTTCTTCTAGAATGAATGTGCTTTTTGGGCAATGTTTCTTCTAAAATAGAAGTGATCTAGTGCAAAATAAAGAAATACTTCACTGAAGATTGCTGTCTGAATAGGCTCCAAGTCTCAAGCTGCGGCAATGAATCTGCTCTGGGTTTTAGTCCAGATTTTAAGGACTTGGCAAAACACTGAAGCTATTTTGAGGATAGTATTCAGCACCTTGGTCAACTCCTTTAAACTCCAGAACAAATCCCAAAGTAGGTTTTCCCAGGTTGGATCTACATTGCCATTTAATCCAGATTATCAAAGCAGATAATCCAGATTGTTTACTTTTAACTGTATTATATGAATCTACACTGCCATTTAATCCAGTTCAAAGCAGATAATATGGATTTTATATGACAGTATACATGGGCCTAGTTTGCTTAACTAGAAACCACCAGATACCATCACTGTCAGTTTAGGAGGTCAAGTTTGGCACCCTAAATATCTCCTTTAAAAGTTTAGACTAAAATCATATGTGGTTTCAATTCAATTGCAGGAAAGTGTGTTCCACCTGAACATGAGGAAGAACTTCCTGACAGTAAGGAGAAGAGGTGTTCATCAGTGGAACTCCTTGCCTCGGAGCGCAGTAGGGGCTCCTTCCTTGTAGGCTGTGAAACAGAGGCTGGGTGGCCACCTGTCAGGGAGGCTTTGATTGTCCCTTTCCTGCATGGCAGAAAGAACTCTAGGATTCTAGGACTCTAGGATTCATGATGTTGGCACAACAAAAGGTTTCAACTCACCTGATGTTTTCTGAAAGTGCCATTTCTACCTGTGGGTGTCCTCTTCCGGCTTCAGTTCCGTCTTCATTCCCTCACTGGGGTCAGTCCCCAACTGGCTCTGCCCCAGCTGTGTGATGAGGCCCTCTGCCAAGCCATTATCCTGCACAGACAGCCAGGTGATGACCATGTCGTCCAGTGATGATGTCACAAATTAGCTTGGGAAGCCAAGAGATTAAATAAAGTGCCTATATTGCATATGTCAAACTCAAGGCCTGCAGCCTAATTCTGGCCTTCTATGTCATTTTATGCAGCCCTGCAGATGCTGGACTACAACTCCTGTATCCCTCATCACTAGATGTCATGACTAGAGCTAATGGTTTCTTAATTGTTTATGTTATATTTTATTGACGGATTGTGTGTTATATATGTGTTTAATTGTTGTTGATTTTATGCTGTATTTAATATGTTGGAAGCCACTTTAGGTACTTTTCTTTGGCGAAAAGTGGGTTATGAATAAATAGTAATTATTGTTGTTATTATTGGAGTTGGGACAGAGGAACTTCTGGAAGGCTCCCGTTTGTTCTGTTTAGTCAGGATTCTATGGTTTGGATTTAGATGCAAGGCTTTTGGATATGATGCCTGGCTTTAAAATGCCCTTTAATCTTTCTCCAACATCAGAGCCAAAAGTGCAGTTGGTTTGCCATTCCCATTATCCCCAGACTCACAGCGGATCCTCAAATGTGATGAGAATTGCAGTTCAATTACATCTGGGGACCCAAACTGGGTAAAAACTAAAAAGCACATGTGAAGAAAATTATAGTTAGCCCTGTTTCCATTTATTATAGTTGGCCCTGTTTCCATGGATTCAATGGCTCTTTAACGACACCCCTAAGGCTGATGTGCCTCCCGATAGCTATATAAGATGGGAAAATCTCAGAGCATAGGCTCAAGGCTGTAGTCAAGAGATAGTTGGTGGGATCCATGTCAGGAGGGCAAAGAATCCAACCCCAGTTTCCTCTAGTTTGGAAGGAGCTCTCCAATGTGCTGAATATTCTTAGATTACAGGACCATAGAGATCTCCTTTAAAGCCTGCTTTAAAACCCTGTGGTGTATTCACTGCCCCACTAACAAGGTCCTCTCCACTGAACCTGGAGTAGCATTGTCCCTGGTCTCCCAATCATTGCCACTTACTTGCTGCCATCTTCTCCAGCCTTGATGGACAAGATGGCATCGTGAGCAGGAATTCTGCCACTGGACAGAGGACCTCTAGAATTCTTTGTAACATCATGAGCAGATGTGGAAGCTGCCCCAAGGTCTAATATAGATCCATGTATATTGAATATGCTGGGATACTTTTGCTTTGGCCTAGTTTCAAGGCTGCAAAGAGATCAGCAACAGATGACCAAATGTAGGTGTGAACATCATAGCTATTGGGAGAGAAGATGAGTCTTCTCAAATGTGATGGGAGTTGTCGTTCAATAATATCTGGGGATCTAAACTAGGTGAAAACTAAAGAACACTGACCACTATGTTAGAAAAATATCACTGGCCCTTTGTGGATTCAATGCCCTTTGAATGAAACCATATGGTTGATGTGGTTCTCCATAGAAATGAGTTTGACAGCCCTGGTTTAGAGAGTATCAGACTAAGTCAGGATGAAATAGAGGATAGAAGGAAAGGGGCCCTTCTCTTACCACACAGACAGGCAGTCCTTTAACCTGTGGTTTCCAACCTTTGGTTCTCCAAGTGTTTGGGACTTCAGCACCTGGAAGTCCTGACAGTTGGCCAAGTTGAAGTCCTAAACACCAAGAGGACCAAAGGTTGAGAAAATCTCATTTAGACCATTGATTCTATGGTCCACAGATGTTGCACTTGCAAGCATTGGTCACAGGGATGGCTGGTAGCTTCCATGAATCCAGGCCCTCAGAGGTGTCCACAATGCTGAATCCTAACCAATAAAATGAGTTCAGATGCTTGGACAGCAGCATGAAAGTTAATAAAAAGTTCACTGGAACCAAAAACCACCACTGATTGACCATGTTTATTTTTTTAATGTTATTAGACTATATAAGTAGTAGAATAAACCCTTTTACATTCACGTGACAGAAAAATAAAGGAAAAAGACAAAAAAATCCACATATTTTTATATACCATTCTGGTGTAGCCTGTATCCTTAGCCTTTACATTTCTATACCTTTCTACTACTTATATCTATCTGTTTTTCCCCTCCCTCTCCCTCTTCATCCCGCTCCCTCTAGGAACAGTTTTACTTCTCTTTAAAATATTGTTTTATTTGTTCGATCATGGAGATAGTTTTGTATTTTTTTTTATTTGCTCTGGGTATCAGCTCTTTCCACTTCGAGTCCCAGTTCCCTTTAGAAAGCTCATTTGTATATTTGATTATCTTTTCAGTAATATAAGCCTGTAACAAATAGTCTACTAAGTATTCCAATCATTTTTTTAATTTCCTATTTTCCATGTTCTTTCCAACCCCGGGCAACTGTTACTTGTGGAGTTTCTATCATATATTTTGCAATTTCGGCCCATTCTTTTTCCCCATCTATCTATTTTCTGGGTCCTCTCCGTTGGTGCCCCCTTGCCGTGGGGGGAGAGGCTTGCGTACCCTAATGAAGTTGTGAGCTATGCTGGCGGTGGCAAAATAGCCACCGGTAGGGCTTCCCATGCCAGACAGGTCACAACCGAAGGGTCTGACAAAGAGCGTCAAAGGTCAGGATGGGCTCTCTAGCCTTTTGGCAACCATCCTAGGAGAAGGAAAACTCTCATTTCAAACCCGGGCAGATGGTGCTCATCTAACCCTGTAAGGTCAACTATCTAAGAGAAGGAAACTCAAACCAAACCTACGACCTGAAGATCTCGCTGCCACCGTCCAAGCTTGCTAGGCCCCGGCAGACGAACCTCTGGTTTAAAGGGTGAGGCCAGTTCTGTGCATGTTGCACTCCACCAGAAAAATCCATTGCACAGGCTCGAATGACACATCCAACCTCCGAATCATCAATGCGCTTGTAGAAAGCATGGGATGAGTCCTTCCTGAATCTTCGTTCGCAAAGAAAAGCCAAGAAGATGATTTTCTGGGTAGAAACATTATTTTTGTTCAACTCTATTTCTATTCATTCATTCATTGCATTTCTATACCGCTTTTCTTATCCTTGGAAGGACTCAAAGTGGTTTGCAATATAATAAATGGCAAAAATTTAATGCCTAGCATATATAAAAGCAATACATCTATATATACAAAAATCTTTGGGTTGTTGTTAGTAGCTTAAAAACAACAAAACCACTGAATGCAGTCACACCAAATTTGGCAACTAAACAACTCACAAAGCGAGGTGTGACCAACAACAATAAAAAAGAAAAAACCTAAAAACAACTTACAAAACCTAAAAAAGGAGAACATGCCACAGCGCATGCATGGGAGTGCGCACGTGCGTCCAAGACAGCTCCTCCAACGTCTTGCGGCAGAACCTGAGGCCACCCAGTCCAACCCCCTTCTGCCAGAAAGGAGGCACCATCCAAGGCTTCCCGACAGATGGCCAGCTGGGCGATAAACATATGCCCCAGAGAGAGAGAGAGAGAGGCGAGGGCGCCATGGAGCCTGGGCGGTGGGCGCGTCACTGGCCAGGGGGTGGGGAGTACTGCATCACCGGCAGTGGGTGGGGCCTGCTGCTTCCCCAGCCCATGCGAGGAGCTTTTTGGAGGCTTCTGCATGGCTTCTGGCCCCCGGGAAGAGATACCGCCGGCGAGGTTGAAGAACCGCTACTACTTGGTGGAGGAGGCTAGGGAGGCGCAATCGTCTTCCAGGCCAAGGTAAGGAGGAGACGGAAACCCCCCCTTCTTTCCCCCTTTTCAGAGGCGATGGCGAGGGGTCCCCTGAACATGTGCAGAGTTCCAGCTCATGGGGAGGAATGGCCCCAGGAGCCGAGCGGGGCTAGATATGGCCAAGGACTCAGATGGAGTGCTTTGGCATTGTTGTCCCTATACAGCAGACCTAGGTCAAGTTGGGTGCTCCTTCCCTCCCTCCAAGTGTTTTGGACTACAACTCCCAAAATTCCTAACAGCCAGTAGGCTGTTAGGAATTGTGGGAGTTGTAGTCCAAAACACCTGGAGGGAAGGAGGGCCCAATTTGGCCCAGATCTGCTCTATAACATTATTATTAATAATAAAAAAATAATAATAACATCAGAAATACATATTAAACAAGTATTTTCCGTTTAAGCAGCTGAGGGGCCTGAGGCTGTTAGGAATTGTGGGAGTTGAAGTCCAAAACACCTGCAGGGCCTGCAATGGGAATTCCAGAAAGGAAAGAATAGGAGCCAACAAAAACTTCACAATACAGAATTTCCCCAGGCAGTAAGCAGCCAGACATTGAAGCTGCAAGGCTACAAAGAAAGAGGTACTGTACAAAGGAAGAAGAGAAAAAGGAAAAAGAAAAAGATGAGGAAAGGCAGGAAAGAGGTAAAGAAGGAAGGAAGGAGAAAAGGAAATTAAAAAGGAAGGAAGGAAACATGCAGGAAAGGAAGGAGAGAAGGGAAGGCAAGAAAGAAAGGACGGAAAGAGAGAAGGAAGGATGGAAGCAAAGAGCGAAGGAAGGAATGAAGAAAGGAAAGAGGAAGAGAAAGAAAAGGGGGGCAAGGAATAGGTAGGTAACCCCCCCCCCTTTTCATAACAGTCTAGATAGCTTCCTCTACTTCAAAAATTCTTACTAAAGACCACAACAACGCGTGGCAGGGCGTTTTAACTATGAATTAAAACCATTAAAAACTAAACAAACACATCCACATAAAATGTATTAGACATATTGTACATTGCACCAATCCCGTGGTTGTCATTTAGCTGCTTCAGTAGTGCTATCTTTCGCCAAACGCCTGCTTGCATAGTCAGGTTTTGAGTTGTTTTCTGAACATCAGGAGAGAAGGGGCTGATCTAATCTCGTTGGGAAGGGAGTTCCACCATTGGGGGGGCCATCACTGAGAAGGCCCTGTCCCTCATCCCCACCAAGTGCAATTGTGAAGGTAGCAGGACCGAGAACAGGACCTCCCTGGCCAATCATAACTCTCAAGCTGGTTTGTAAAGGGAGATACATTCAGAGAGGCAAGCTGGACCAGAGCCATTTAGGAATTTATAGGCCAAAGCCAGCACTTTGAATTGTGCTTGGTAGCAGACTGGCTGCCAGTGGAGCTGACGCAAGAGCTCCATCTCTCATATTTTATAATGTTTATGTATCTTATTACAGTCCCACCACATATGTATAAAGGTTCCTATTTCACCACTGTTGTGCCAACATAGTTTGGTGTGCCTTTTGTAATATGGGCTAGTTGATGTGGAGATCGATACCATTTTGTCAGAATTCTTCATCGTGTTTCCTTAGTCCTTAGGCATTTGATTTTTTTTTAGTTCTTTTTATCCAGTTTTCGAAGTCCGACCCATTATTTTTTAGTTCTTCTTTCCATACCTCATGATTGGCTATGCTGCCTGGGCTTGAAACCAAATACTATCTAAAGAATCCAATGGAGGAAATGCCACTTTTGTCCCATTGTACCACCCACCCGATGTGCCCCAGAGAGACGAAGCGCAGCCAGGCCCAGCTTTGGCACTGTATTGTGTGAGAGCTCAAAACATTGGGTCATGGCATCGGAACTGCTGGGCCAGGATCTCACTCATCCACTGCAGGCAGAAGAGGAGAAGCAGAGCCGAGAGCAGGAACTGGAAGATCAGGAGGGTGGAAGGGATGAGGGTGTTGAAGAGGACCTGGAGGGATGCGAACAAGAGGGCCACGGTGAGCAGGGCCACATAGGCGGTGAAGGCGCAGACCGCCAGGAAGAGGATGAGACTCAGGACCATCTTGACGCCGGAGAGGAAGCCGCCCAACATACCGCCCTCCTCCGTGGATGCCGCCTGCAGCGTTTTGCAGCAGGATGCTGAGAGGGGCGGCATCTGTCGAGCCATGGCGGTGCCCCTGGGGAGAAAAGCACAGGGATCTTGAGGGGGCATCGGGAGAGGCAAGGAGGGGAGACCAGTAAGCCAAGGTGGCTCGGCTGAGGCTATTGGAGTATGGACGTATCATGAGACTACATGGCATTTCTGCATAGCAGAAGAGGACCAGACTAGATGGCCCTTGAAGTGACCCCAAAGGCCATCCAGTCCAACCTACAGTAATACAGGACACACAGATTCAAAGCCCTCCAAACAGATGGCCACCCAGTCTCTGCTTGGAAACCTCCAGAGAAGGAGACTCCAGCACATTCCAAGGCAGCAGCATATTCCAATGTTGAACAGTTTACAGTCATGAAGTTTTTGTCAGTGTTAAGGTGGAATCTTTTCCCCCCTGCAATTTGAATCAATTGCTTTGTGCCCTAGGCCCTTCCACACAGCCAGATAACCCAGAATATCAAGGCAGACAATCCACAATATCTGTTTTGAACTGGATTATCTGAGTCCACATAGCCATATAATCCAGTTCAATGTGGATTTTATACAGCTGTGTGGAAGGGGCCCTCGTCTCCAGAGCAGCAGAAAGCAAGCTTGTTCCTTCCTCAACATGGCATCCTTTCCAATGTGTAAACATGGCTCTCGTGTCCCTTTCTCTCAGCCTTCTCTTCTCCGTGCTGAACATCCCCAGCTCTTTAAGCTGCTCATCATAGAGATTCCTGCTTTTCCAGTCATTTGATCATTCCAAACCATTCTCTGGACACGTTCTAGTTTGATCATACCCTCTTTGAATTGCTTTGCTCAGATTTGGACACAGAGTTATTTCAGGTGAGGCCTGACCAAAATAGAATAGACTTTCCTTGATCTAAACAAGTGTTTCTCAACCTGGGGGTCAGGACGTCTGGAGGGGTCACAAGGGGGTTTCAGAGGATTTGTCAAAGACTATCAGAAAACATTTATTTCTGATGAAGTTAGAAACCCCTTTGGCAGGGAAGGATGAAGATCTCTTAGCCTGTCCTTCTCTTCCTTTTTGGAAACAGACCGCGAATCCTCCCACCAAAAGCCCTCCTTTGCTGTGATTGGCAGGCCTCTCAGCTGGCCTCTCAGCTGGGTTGGGGGGGGGGGGAGTGGACTTTCTGAGACTCCAAGCAAGGTGGGGAGAGGGATACCATGTGAGGCTGGAGGGAGGCTGGTGCCAGTGAGTCCCTTCAAGACATGGGGGTTCTGCGTGGGAAGTTTGGACCAATTCTATAGTTGGTGGGCTTCAGAATGCTCTTTGATTGTAAGTGAACTATACATCCCAGCATCTACAACTCCCAAATGTCAAAATCAACCCCCCTAACTCCACCAGCATTCAAATTTGGGTGTATTGGGTATTTGTGCCAAATGTGGTGTTGACATGACCATTCATAATAATAGCAAAATTGCAGTTAGCACTGTATGGTTCGGGTCTCCACAACATGAGGAACTGTATGAAAGGGTTGCGGCATTAGGAAGGCAGAGAACCACTGATCTAGACATCCAAGTCCTCTTGATGAAGCCTAGAATTGCATTGGCCTTTTTGAGCTGCTGCATCACACTCCTGGCTCATGTTCAGCTTGTGGTCCACTAGACACCTAGCTCTCTTTCACACAGACTGTGTTCAAGCCAAAGTGTCACCCATCCTATATCTGTACATTTCACTTGCATTGCCAAAGTGCAGTTCCTTACATTTCTCCCTGTTTCAACTTTTTTTTAGTTTAGGCTCATTTCTCTCATCCTATCCTTTGGGGTATTAGCTCTCCATCCCAATTGGGCTTCACCTGCAGATTTAATCACCATGCCTTCTGCTCTATAATCCAAGTCATTGATAAAGACGTTGAACTTCCAATTCTAGGATTCTCTATGACTCAGTATGAAAAGGCAATAATGCGAGAGGGCGTAGGGAAAGAGGGAGGCCGCATTACACATGACTAACTCAATCAAGGAAGGCCAGGCTGCCCTGAGTTTGCAAGACCTGAACAGAGCAGTGGATGAATGGGGGGGGGGGGGTGGCAATCTCTCATTCATAGAGCAGTCATACTTCAAAGCCCATAGGACAGCAAATAATAGCAGCCACACTATGGCACCCAAGGGACAAATAAATCAAATGTGAAGTCTCTCTAGATCAGGCAAAAGCAAACGTTGGTTCTCTGGGTGTTTTGGTCTTCTATTCCCACAATTCCTAACAACCAGTAGGCTCTTAAGAATTGTGGGATTTGGAGTCCAAAACACCTGGAGGGTCCAAGTTTGCCCATGCCTGCTTTAAATTCTATGGTCAATATCCATGGGAAGTTGACCATAGAATCACTCTTGAGGACCTACAAATGCATAGAGAAGCATTCTATTTGCAAACTCTAGGTTTTTCTGTATGACTTGTATATAGAGATAACCATTGTACCTCCAGTTGTGCAGTCTTGAAAAAGGCTCTTCATCCATAGAAAGAAACCTCCTCAGTTCACTATCCCCACTGCACAAGGGGGCAAGAAGCAGGCAAATTAGCAGGTGCACAACTGGTTGCACAATGTCTGTCTTAAGCACAGCGACTAGTTAACTATGTACAGTAACTATGTGTGGATTTGCACTGCATAAGGCAGTTTCATGCTGAATGATAAATAAAGCAAGGCATCAAATGATTCCGCACCAGCAAGTTCAGACTAAAAACCAGAATTGATGTTTTCCTCCCTCTGAAAGAAGAGACGTTGGTCACTCACTGCACATACTTTCAAATTTAGAGCAGATGCAGATTTTTAAATATTTTTTATTGTAATTTGTTGTTTGTCTGGGCTTGGTCTCATGTGAGCTGCCACGAGTCCTCATTGGGGAGAGGAAGCGGGTTACAAATAAAGTTTTTATTATTTATTATTATTTATTTTTATTATTATCTCCCAGAGTTTGGCCCTGATCTTTCTTCAGGTGCTCCTCCTTTGATGATTTGCACCAGTTTTCCAGCTTTAGGAGGCTGCCTATGAGGAGGGATCCTGGTTTAGGTTTTGTTCTAGGGCTCCTTCATTCCCTAACGTGTCTTACCAAACATATTTTCCAATGTCTCCATTAGCAAATCATTACTTTCTCCATAAATGGGACACGTCCCATAAAGCAGCCCTTCTTCATTCTTGAGCAGATAACAACAATGCAGGTAGTCCCTAAGTTACGAGCAAGATAGGTTCTGTAGGTTTGTTTATAAGTTGAATTTGTATGTAAGTTGGAACAGGGACATTTTGTAGGTGTAACTCCAGCCAGATAGATAGATAGCAATCATAGGGAAGGGTTAACATCCCCGTGGTGCTTGTTTTGCTGTCTGTGCCCCTGTTCAGAAGATTTCACCTCACTTTCTGTCCCTATGGGAACTGGATTTTGAAAAATTTGGTTTGTTATAGAAATAAGGATTGGTGATCAAGCTTCAATAGAGACCCATTTCACCCAGGATAATAATCTTCCGGCAGTAGATTTCCCTTCCTTGGAGAAGATTTCTCTCACTTCCTGTTGTCTTACCCCCATTCTGAACTATGAGTTATTTACAAGCTGGATGTTTGTAACTCGGGGACATCCTGTATTTACACTGAGCCCATCTTCTGTCTCTTCGTAAAGGAAGCACCTCCCACATAGGATCCCCTCCTATTCCTTATGCTTGAGAAGATTCTACAAAACCTTGTCAACAAACATTTGGTAGGAACACATCACAAGCCCTTCTTGGTGGCTATTCACAAGCTCTGGAATTCCCCTTTCAAAGGAGACTAAAATGGATCCCACTTCATATATGATTAAAAAGATAGAGGGAAGAACCCCAGACATACCTCCTTCCTAGAATAAACTCAGCATTGGATGTTTCTCCGTGTCCGACCTTGTGTGTGGATCCTTGACTCGTTCATTGGGGAGGAGTGTTTCCCATGCTACCTCCCAAACCATGAGGGCTGCCTCCCTCAAGCATAACACTGTTGCTTGACCGCTGATGTCACAAACCACAAACCAGTGGGGAGGGACACAGCCCTTCAGTTCATGCCACCCCCTTGTAATCCAAACTATGAGTAGTCTCCAAAAAGCACACCATTGTTGAAAACTATCTGTAGAATGGATCTTATCCCATACACATTTTGGAAGACTTCCTCACTGCAGATAAACAACTACTGATATCATCATAACACTAGCACCGGGAATGTGCTAGTGTTCATCATCATCGTCGTCATTCATCATCATCATAGCACCGGGAATGTGGCGCAGCTGGCTGGGAGTCAGCTGTATAAGATCTCTACTGACCAGAAGGTCATGAGTTCGAGGCCTGCCCGGGTCGGGGTGAGCTCTCGACCAATTGTGTAGCTCGTTGTCTGTCTATATATGTTGTATGTTTATGGCATTGAATGTTTGCCTGTATATGTGCATTGTGATCCGCCCTGAGTCCCCTGCAGAGTGAGAAGGGCGGAATATAAATGATATCAATCAATCAAAGAAATTAGTTCTGGATTAAATGGAACAGTGGTAGAACTTTATTGTGGACTTGGCAGAGCATCTAGTTGGCCATTTCACACACTTGGCCTTTGGTCTTATATCTGTTCTACTCATGGTCTATGGAGGAGATCAAACATAACTCAACGATGTAACCCTCTCTTTTTTCCATAACCATGGGAAGGTCCATGGATTTTATGGTTACCTGTAAGTCTTCCATAAGGGCACTGCATTGTAAACATTCACTGGAGTTCTATAAGGGTCTACACAACCCACTGGACTCTTTTTGTCAGATATGGAACACCCACATTCAGTTCAAAATTGAAGAAGTGCAGTTGCACATTTGCTGCCATTGGATATATGTTGAACATGGATGAACATGTGCATTTCCCTGTTCAGTGGCACATCAGATGTTTAGGTTCCACTGTGCAGCAATGCCATTCAATGCAGTTGTTGTATATCAATGCTTAATTCCGCACATGGAGATTTAGAGCATGCAATCCCCAGCATGGGGTCTGATGTGAAGTTATCTATGGATGCATCTATGCTGTAGAATTAATTCAGTTGGGCCACTTTAAATTGCATGACTCAATGCTATGGACTCCTGGGGGTTGTAGTTTGGTGAGATACTGGCAACTTTTTTGAAGAGACCTTTTTAAACTACAGTTCCCAGGATTTCATAGCATGGAACTACTGTAGTTCGAGTGGTGTCAAACTGCATTCATTCAGTGTAGATGCAACTGAAATATATTAGTCTAATGCCACATTAACTGCCACAGATGCCCCCTAAGGAATGCTGGGATTTATAGTTTGAGATGTACAAATGATATCCATCAAAGATTAGGAATAAAAGCGATCAGCAAGAAAATGCAGGAAGCAAGACTGCGGTGGATTGGACATGTCATGAGAAGAGAACCAACATCAGGAGACCACGTGGACAAAGGCCAAAGAAAAGATGGATGGACACACCATCAACGAAGACATGCGTGCTGCCAACCTGAGACCTGAGGATGCCTAAAACAAATCCCTGTGGAAATGTAAATCACAACGTTAACCCCTCTATTGGGAAAATAGCTTAGAAAGAAGAAGGTGTATGTTTCATTCTCTGCCTGAGATCTTGCATCTGCTCTCTTGAACTACAATTCACAAGGTAACCTGATTTAATTGCCATAATCTTCTCAAGGTAGCCCTGGGGACTGTAGCTCAAGAAAGTGTATTAGAGCTCTCTGTGGCAAAGAATTTCAAAACCCTTTCCCAACTACAAATCCCAGGATTCCATAGAATAGAACCACAACAGCTAAAGCGTTATCAGATTGGTTGTCCAACTAGACGAGAACCCCAAAACATCATATCATGTAATTGTCCACACAAGAGTTTATTGCAGTGCTTGAGGGAGGTCAGAAGTGTCCAGAGGTCCTTCCGTGCCACAAGATTGTTGCCATCTGGTTTTGTGTCAGAATCACAACCTAAGAAACCCCAACTCACAAGACAGCTGAAGCCACCAGGAAGCAACAGTCAGCACAAGGATCACCAGACCCAGGATGAAGAAGTAGTAGATCCTGTTCACCAGGTTGGAGCACAAGCGAACAGCATCCGAGAGGGGGAAGGCTGCGGCTTCGAAATAGTGGACACAGGCCAGCAGCCAGCCATAGAACCTCGCGTTCTGGATCAGGAAGTAGATGGCCGGGATGAAGATGTAGAGGATGCTGAAGGACTCAAAGAACATCTTTCACAGCGAGGCGCTCCTGTTCCCAACATGGTCTGCAGCAATGAGGCCCCTTCCCTGGAGGGAGAACAAAGGATAAATACTGGTCAATTGGACCCTCTGCCAGCTCCAAAGAGTCTTCTTGTCCAGAAATTAACTTGTCTGTGTGAAGGCTGATGAATTAGTAGGATTGATTTGGATATTCAGGCCTCCAAAACAACATGCTGGTTTGTAATGGTGGCCTTGGCAGCCCAATACATTTGGAGGAAAACGTGTTCATGGGGCAGGAAAATGTTACCAAGCACCGCTACACCCACCCCTATTAAAAAGGAATTTTTATTTAGGAATTTATAGTTTTCCAAAGGCAAACTATAGGACGATCTGCTGCGTCCTCTTTTGTATAAAGCCTCCTAGGCCTCGCCACCTTTACACCCTTGCCTCTCTCCTCTCACCTCCTAACCATAAACTATATTTACTTTATTCCTATAAACTGTATTTACTTTATTCCTATATTCCACTTTATTCCTGTAAATCCATTAAAATGTTCTCTTTTGTTTCTGAGACAGGAAGCATTGGCCTCTACCTGCCTTTGCTTAATATAAAACTGGATTAAGCTGTATTTCCAGGCTGTGCCCTCCCATAGGGGCGGCTCTGCAGCCTCCACTCTAGCTCAACCCTGGTGTGGATCCTTAGCTCCGTTTCAAACAGTTATACAGTATACTGTACATGTTCTTTTATGCTTGTAATTTTGGGACAGAATCCCACAGGAATCTCCTTTTGGCCAAGAATCCAGTAAAATGCCTCTGTCCATCTTCGCCTCCTGGAACTTTGGTTATTAATTATGGCTAGCCAATAGCCACTCTTGCTGGGAAGTTCCCTCTCAATATGAGGACATTACTCCCAGAAAATAAGAATTCAGAGTAAATACAAGATGAGTGATATCTGGCTTGGAAATAGTCCATGTGAAGTAGATTAAAGAGGTGTAGTAGACCGCAAGCTCAACTTGAGCCATCAGTGTAATGTGACAACTAAAAGGTAAAGGCAAGTACAGGAGGCATCAATAGCAGTATAGTGTCCTGATGAAAGTAAGTCATAGCCCCATTCTTTTCTGATGTGGTCAGGTCTCCCAGGTGTATCCTAAATATGGAGAAGCCTGGAAGCCAGGCATGTAGCCAGGGGGGGGCTAAGGGGGCTTCAGCCCCCCCCCCCGAAATTCTCAGGGTGGTCCGCGAGAAGGCCTTACTGGTACATTATTTAAACTGTTATGTTTATTCATATCATGATCTGATCACCATGCTCAATATATCCCACATTAATGGGGTTATTGGGATAACAATACAAAAGGTTTGGTAGGGACGACCCTCTTCCACCCAGTCTCAGCCCCCCCCTAACAAACTCAGCCCCGAACCAAAATACTGGCTACGGCCCTGCTGGAAGCTATGAATGAAGAGAGACCTAGGCCCTTTTTGCATCCAGATTATCAAAGCAGATGATCTACATCAGGGGTGCTCAGAACGGTGATCGTGATCACCAGGGTGATCTTCGGGCCTCATCCTGGTGATCTTCAGGCCCCTGACCAGGTTTTTTGCTGTTGGTCCTCTTCACGCGCCCCTGGATGCTGCAAAGAAGTCCTCCATCATTGCTCCTCCCTGCTCCCTGCTCGCGCGCCGCCTCCAAATGCTCCATCCAGAGTCCAAGAGGCAGAATGGGCCCCCTCTTTTGGATTCCTCCTCCTCCGTCCTTTTCCAGCCACTCAGAGTCGTAGGAGACCAAAAGAGGCAGGCCTGGATGACGCGATGCATGGCTAACCCCGCGCGCATGCGCAGAAGCGCCCATTCTGCCTCTCGGACTTCTTGTGAGCTCTTGGAGGCGGCATGCATGCTGGCGGCATGGAAATAGGAGCAACGATGGAGGAGGAGGAGAAGGACGCTTTGGGGTCATTTCCTTACAGCATCTCAAAGGTCGTTCTTTTTATTTTAGGGTGGGTGCTTGATTGTTCTGTGGTATGTCTCTTTGTTTATTTTTAATGTTTAAAAATGGCCTTTTAGCTCCAAAGCCTCTCTGCTTGCTTTGTTCCTTGAGAAATATATGTTGGGGAATATGGAAATGTGGGAGAAATGGGGTGGTTGGATGTATTTTTGCATGCCCCTTGTTTACTTTCTGGCTGATAATATGTGTGGTAATTAAATGGCCTTGCAGTTCAACAGCCTCTCTTCTTACTTTCTGGCTGATAATATGTGTGGTAATATGGCAGTGTGGGAGAAATGGGGTGGTTGGATGTATTTTTATGCTCTGTTTTATATTGAAATGTTGATGTTTTATAACTTCATTTTATGTAAACTGCCCCGAGCCTGCTGGAAGGAGCGGTACATAAAAATGAATAATAAATATAAATAAATAAATAAGAAAATAGTTATACGTTTTACATTTCTGGGTAGGTGATCTTTGGGACTTGGTTTTTTAATCAGTAGCTCCCATGCTGAAAAAGTGTGAGCACCCCTGATCTACATTATCTGCTTTGAACTGGATTATATTATATTATATTATATTATTTATTTATTAAATTCGAGTTACTATACCACTCTCTCTGGTGCCCAGAGCGGTTTACAGGAAGAGAGTAAGCAAAACACATAAAATACATTAAAAATACAATTAAAATACATTAAAACAATTTAAAACCCCCAATAAAACATATAGCAGGCCGAACTGAAACACAGTGGCATGCTAAGAACAGGACCATAGATACAATATAGCGGCTAATTGGCTAGGGGCCAAATGCCTTTCTAAAGAGCCATATTTTTAGCGCTCTACGGAACGGCAGATGGCCCGGATCTCCTCAGGGAGGCCGTTCCACAGAATTGGAGCGGCTGCAGAAAATGCCCTCCGACGTGTGATGACCAGTCTGCAGACCCCGATGCTGGGCACCTCCAATAGGTTGAGCCCCTCTGAGCGCAGTGATCTCCCGGGCACATAAGGGGTAAGTCGCTCCCTCAGGTACACTGGCCCCAAACCATACAAGGCCTTAAAAGTTAGAACTAACACCTTGAAGATGACCCGGAATCCAATTAGGAGCCAGTGCAGCTCGCGCAAGAGTGGAGTCACGTGATCAGATCTTAAGGCTCCTGAGAGCAGGCGTGCTGCAGCGTTCTGCACCAGCTTAAGTTTCCGGATCATCGACAAGGGTAGGCCAATGTAAAGCGCATTACAGTAATCGAGCCTCGAGATGACCGTGGCTTGGATCAACATGGCTAGGTCGCAGCGGGAGAGGTATATGAGTTTACACTGCCAGATAATCCAGTTCAAAGCAGATAAAATGGATTTTATATGGCAGTGTTGAAGGGGCCTTAGGGAGCTGGATATGTTTACACAGGAAAAAGAAGACTGAGAAAATGGGACATGAGAGCCATGTTTAAATACTGGAAAGGATGTCACATTGAGGGTTGTTTTCAACTACCATTGAGACTAGGACCCCTTTTACATTGCCATATAAAATCCAGATTATCTACTTTGAACTGGATTATCTGGCAATGTATAATTCAGCTCAAAGCAGATAATATAGATTATCTGCATTGATAATCTGGATTATATGGCAGTGTATAAGGGGCATAAGTGACCAATGTAAAGATCAATAATTTAAATAAATAAATAAAAATTATTTATTTATTTATTTATTTCATGCATTTCTATCCCTCCCTTCTCCCCCTGAAGGAGGACTCAGGGTGGCCTCACAAGCATATAAACAATAAACAATTACATTTAAAACAGTAGCAATCATTAAAACCACATTATACAATTTCAGTTAAACAATAAAATTAAAGGTACCAATTAAAACAAAACCAAGTCAGGGTAAATCCAATGTCGCATATATCCTAAATTTTCTTTCCAATTGCCGTTGGCCACTAATCGAACACCTGGTCCCAAAACCAAGTCTTCAGTTGTCTTCTAAAGGACAGGAGAGAGGTGGCCAACCGGATGTCCTTAGGTGGGGGGGGGGTCACTGCCGAGAAGGCCCTGTCTCTCGTCCCCACCAATCGTGTTTGCAAAAGTGGTGGGATTGAGAGTAGGGCCTCTCCTGACTATCTTACACTTCGTGATGGTTCATAACAGAAGATACGTTCGGACAGGTAATCTGGGCCAGAACTGTTTGGGGCGTTAAAGGTTAAAACCCTTTGAATTGTGCTCGGAAGCAGATCAGCAGCCAATGTAGCTGGCGTAACAGAGGAGTTGTATGCTCCCTGTACACCACTCCGGTGAGCAACCTGGCTGCCAACCATTGGACTAGTTGAAGCTTCTGAGAGGTCTTCAAAGGCAGCCCCACATAGAAAGCATTGCAGTAATCTATTCAGGATGTAACAAGAGTGTGGACCACCATGGCCAAGTCAGACTTCATGTAAATGTTAAATAACATGGGGGACAGTAGAGATCCCTGTGGAACCCCACAAGTCAATGGTTGTGAGGACAAACAGATGTCCCTCAGCAACACCTTCTGGGAACGACCCTCAAGGAAGGACTGGAGCCACTGCAAAAAAATACCACCGAGTCCCATATCCCTGAGGCGTCCCAGAAGGATAACGTGGTTGACAGTATCAAAGGCCGCTGAGAGGTCCAGAAGAACCAACAGGGACACACTCCCCCTGTCTACTTCCGGGCGTAGATCATCTACTAAGGCGACCAAGGCTGTTTCGGTGCCATGTCCCGGCCTAAAGCCAGGCTGTGCCGGATTTGGATAATCAGTGTCTATCAAGAATCCCTGGAGTTGCGAGGCCACCACACATTCCAGGACTTGGCCAAAAAGGGGAGATTGGAAACTGGCTGAAAGTTGTTCAGTTGGGTGGGGGTCTAGTGATGGGTTCTTCAACAGCAGTTTTATAGCAGCCTCTTTTAGGCTCACTGGAAACTTGCCCTCCCATAGGAAGGCGTTGACCACCACCTTCACCCACCCTGCCAAACCCCCTCTGGCTTCCTTTATCAGCCAAGATGGGCAGGGGTCTAGGATGCATGTGGTCACCCTCGCCTCTCCAAGAATCTTGTCCACATGCTCGATCTGCACAGATTGAAATGAACCCATCAAAATCGGACAAGCAGATGCTCGTGTTACATCCTCAGAGACTGCCGTTAATATGAGGTCAAAGCCAGAGCAGATCAAAGCAACTTTGTCTGCAAAGAACCGAGCAAATGCTTCACAACAGGCTGCTTGAGAGACGGGATTTAACAAACCTCTGACTACTCGAAACAGCTCCACCAGACAGTTCTTTGCAGATGCAATATTGGCTGCAAATAAAGTTTTCTTTGCAGCGCCTATTGCCACAGCATATGTCTTTAAATAAGCCTTCAGCCGTGCTCGGTTTGACTCGCTAGGCTTTTTCCGCCACACACCCTCTAGCCTCCTCCTATATTCTTTCTCCTAACCCTTTAAAAATCCAAGGCAAAAAATATGATTTGCACCTTTTGGAATCTCCTTGCAAGTTGTGCATCCTTTAACTGGAAATCCAAACTACACCAAAGTATTCCACAGGAGAAGTTGCGACAGTGGGACCTTTGCTTTCTGACAGTTCAAAGAACACAAACTTTGTATTGTCAAAGGCTTTCATGGCCGGAATCACTGTGTTGTTGTAGGTTTTTTGGGCTGTATGGCCATGGTCTGGAGGCATTCTCTCCTGACGTTTCGCCTCCATCTATGGCAAGCATCCTCAGAGGTGAGGTCCTCACCTCTGAGGATGCTTGCCATAGATGCAGGCAAAATGTCAGGAGAGAATGCCTCCAGAACATGGCCATATAGCCCGAAAAAACCTACAGCAAACACAAACTTTGCTTCATGCACAAAGGTATTTAAAATCTTATGCCTAACTCTACCTTCAGGCTATGTGTATGTGAAAAAATAAATGAATTTTGTGTCGTCTCCAAGAAATCTCATGAAAAATATTCCAGAATCTGGAAAAAATATTTTCCAAAGGGATGCTCAGCCTACATTCTGTCCTTGAACTATTTTTTTTCTCAGAAAAGATGAAACATGGCATCTTTTTTGTAGTATTGTTGGTGGGCGATTTCTTTAAAAACTATATCCTCCTTTTCTGGACCTTTACATTCTACAACTGTATTATCCTTTATACCTGAGGCCTTAATACCACTTGGTAATGCACCTGAAGAAATTGGTTTATACTCACAAAAACTCATGCTAAAATAAAAATGAGTTAAAGGTGCAGTTACATTTTTCTCCTCCTTGCTTCTTCATTTTTTTGTGGTATGGGAGAAGTAATATATTACTTTTATCAAATAACTTTCTGAACATTTTATCCACAATTTTCTAGGAATGGTCATCCTTGGCCAATTGGTTGCTTAGCATCAAATGACCCAACTGAGTCCTCCCCCTTTTTCTTTAAGTTTCATTAAGAGAAGGAAGTAAAATTATTATTACTATTATCATTTCCCCATACCTCTCAAAGAAGTCAGGCCAGGTAAGTTCTACCTGTGGACCCCAAAGAGTACCATTCTTCTGACCGGTGTCTCCATCTCTCCTCCATTACAGCTCCATTTCTGGATGGAAACCTCTGGACTGTAGCTCCCATTGTGAAGCGGAGAGCAAAGCCGGAACCCACCGCTGAGGTCATCCCACTAAGCAACCAGAAGCTTCCATGACCCGGAACTGTGTACACTATAGCACATCTCTGCAAACACTGCCCAGGCGAGGTGGACACAGGCCACCAAGATGGAAAGGGCAGAGCTCAGGAGTTCAAGTGCTTGGATCCCTCAACCAACTTGGCCATGGCTGCATAGATTCATGCATTTTTAAGGAAGTAGAGAACTAATTAGGTTACCTATGAAAAATTGGAAACAACCACTACAACAGCAGCAGCAGCAGCATGGTAAAAACAACAATAGCAGAGTTGTTGTTGTTTGTACTCACTTTTCTTCCAAGACAAAAACTCAAAGTGGCCAATAACCTTTAAAACTATACAGCTTTTTTTTAATTAAAAAAACTACAACATATAAACTTCCAGCCTTCCTTGCCTCCCTCTTGGCATCTTTTCACATTCTTTTGATGTAGAAGAGAAGCACTCCCTGGGCGGCATGGAATTAATAATGCACCTGGATCTTATTCAAGTCCTCAGCACTGTATTTCAACAGCATCTTTATCAAACTCTTCAATCACTCTGAAACCCCTGGCCTACTTTATTGTGGGTTGAATTTGGCACAGTAATCGCTTTGCTGAGCAAAAAAGAGATGGGGCAGTGCAAGGGTTGGTGAAGATGAGACTCAGGTCTCCACGGTTAGCAGGTCCGCATTCTTCCATCTCCGACAGGCTAGGTGACTGGCTCCCTACCTATCCAGGAATGACCTAACTATGGTGATCCAAGCGACCGTCATCTCGAGGCTAGACTACTGTAACGCCCTCTACATCGGCCTTCCCTTGACGACAACCCGGAAGCTAAAGCTGGTGCAAAATGCTGCTGCTCGATTGCTGGTGGGAGCATCAACTAGAGACCACATTACACCAATTTTACAGCAATTGCACTGGCTACCAGTAGAGTACCGGATTGTCTTCAAGGTGCTAGTTTTGACCTTTAAAGCCTTGTATGGTCTAGGGCCAGTGTACCTGAGGGACCGCCTCACCCCATACATTCCCCCAAGATCGTTGTGTTCAGAAGAACAAAATCTCCTGGTGGTTCCATCAATCCGTTCCTGCCACCTTTCAACAACAAGACAAAGAGCCTTTTCTGTGGTGGCGCCAACTCTATGGAATGAGTTACCAGATAGAACTCACACTATCACAGAGTTGACCCCCTTCCGGAGGGCCTGCAAGATGTTCCTCTTTGGGCAGGCTTTTAATCTAGGCGCCTCCTGATATTCCTGTCCGTACCCTTGTGTTTTTATATATCCAAACTGTTTTATGTGTACTTTATTGTTTTATGTAAACTGCCCGAGCCTGCAGGGAGGAGCGGTATATAAAAGTGAATAATAAATAAATAAATAAAATAAAGATGTCCCTGGTAGGCATCAATAGGAGGAGTGATCAGATCGTGGTCCTCAACCATTTCTGGAAATCAAACCTTGTTTCTGTCCTTGTTCCCTGGTCCAAGACCCATGGTGCTTCCCTTGCCTCGTGGTAAACCTAAAATCATAGAATCCTAGAGTTCTCTTGTTCCCCCTCAGCCTTCTTTTCTTTAAGCTAAATATCCCGTTCCCTTAGAAACTCAGAGGAACTAATAGTTTCCAGACCTTTGATCACTTTCATCGCCCTCCTTGAATACTTTCCCTCTTGTCCATCTCCTTGTTGAGTTGTGGTGTCCAGAAATGGACAGATATTATTCCAGGTAAGGTCTGAAAAATTCTACGTTGCATTTTCAGTGAAAATCCACATTCATGTGGACTCTTTTTGAATCTGTTGCACATTGATAACATTGTGCTAATAATAATAATAATAATGTATCTTCAATGTGTCTGCTGATTTGTGACATGAACAGATGTGCATCTCCAGTGAACTATGGCTAGCAATTAACCGTTATTACATGAATCTCGGCAAATGGGGCCCATGGCCTGCATAAGGTCACTTAAACTCCTGAATGGTCCTTCAAAGCCTCCTGCAAAACTTATTGGACACCACATGACTGTGTGTTGAGTCCCTTGCTTTACACTTTGTACACATATTTTGTACCCCCACCACCATAGCAATATCATTACCAAATTTGCAGATGATACAACCATAGTGGCATTTCTTATCTCTGAAGGGAATGAGTCTGTCTATTGGGATGAGGTGGATTGGCTGCTCTTGCTGTGCAGGGACAACAATCAATAGGACCAAGGAGCTCTGAGTAGACTATAGGAAGAACAGACCAGAAATCCAGCCATTGGTCATAAATGAAGACCAAGTGAAGCGGGTGGCCGGTTTCAAGTTCCTGGCTGTCACTGTTAAGGAGGATCTGACCCGGGCAGCATTCATACGACAGTGTTGGTAAGAGGGCCCAGCAGATAGTGTACTGTCTGAGACTTCTAAGGAACCAACAACTGAATGAAAAACTGCTGGTGACTTTCTACCACTGTGCTCCAGAGAGTGCCCTAACCAACTGCATCTGCACATGGTTTGGTAACTGCACAGTGGCAGATAGAAAGGTGCTCCAAATGGTTGCACTTCTGCACAGAGAATCATGGGTTTCCTCTTTCTTCTCTCTTTATAAGAATTGTGTATGTCCTACAGCCTTAAGAAAACTCAGATCATTCTTGGGGGTCCATCTCACCCGGCATTTTTATTTTTATTTTTTTGAATTATTGCCTCCTGGCGGACGGTACAGGGCGACAAAGGATGGAAAGATAGCTTTTTCCTAGAGCGGTAACTATATTGAACTCCATGGTATCACATTGATGTAGCATTGAGGGCTGTGCGGTGGGGTTGGCGTGTGGAGAGATGAGTGTGTTGTTTTATGGTGTGTGCTGGGGAAGGCGTTTAATTTCAATGTACAATGACGATAAAGTTATTATATCCTTTTCTATTTTATTTTTTCAACAGGCTTCTGGAGCATTTTTCATCCAAATCCGTTGGGGAGAATTCCCAAGACATCCAAATACAGCTTAGGCCCCAAACAGAAAGCCTGATCAGAAGCTCCAAATGCCTCTATTGTACCTCCATCAGGGCCCTTCTCAAAATGGTGGCCAGAAGGAATGTGATGGCACCCCTAAGTGCCATTTGGAGAAGGGCTCAAATGTATTTGGGAGCACTGTCAGGTGGGGGGTCCATGATGATGGTCGAAAAGAGGGAATTGGACCCTGGTCGCTATGTAGTTACCCAAGATTTCAAATGCAGCATGTTTATAAATTCCAGGTGTCATGAATACTGCTTGAACCTAAAATATATTCTTGAATCTGTTTTCAGTGGGACAGATTGCATTAGGCACTTTCAGAGAAAGAAGGAGATTCACAGACTCAGTACTGGTTTTAGCTATATTGACTACACAGACATTTACTCAGCATTCACTCCACATAAATAATACAATCACATGCATACTCACTACCTTTTTCACTCAGGCCATCTTGGGTGGACAGACGGGTGGACAGACTCTGCCTTCCCTACAGATCTGCCACACTTTCCCAAAACGAAGGTGTCTCTTTATGTAGCAAGTTTTCCTGTTGTTGTTGTTCTCTTGATTGACAACTTGTTATTCAGCTAAAACTTACTGACACTCCATCAGTTCTGGACAGGTATTGTGTTGTAGTTGAGCCTGAGGCTGAGAGAGAGGAGTCTGTAGTTAGAAACGCAAAACGGTCTACTCATGAGCAAGAGTCAGATGAGGAGCACGAAAGGAAGAGATTAAGGCAACTACTTAGCGATTCTTCTGGGGATGAAATGTTTCTGGGTTTTTCGGAGGATGATGGGAGTGGGGATGAGGGGTCGCAGAGAACTGAAGGTGACTCTAGTGGACTGATTGTTTGACTGGCTGTGGACGTGGAATTCTGGACATTGGTATTGTATTTCGTGGGTTTCCGCATCTTTGTTTCCCGTCTTTGGCTGCTCCACCTTAAATCTCTTCTGTGCTAGATTCTTCTGCTCCTTCGTGTTGGATTCTGAATTGACCTGACTTCGCTGCTTCATTTGCATTCCTCCTGGCTGGACTAAAGGGCCGTTTCGACTCTTCTACTCCATCTGCATTTCCCCTGGCTTGACTATAGGACTGTTTGACGCTACTTCGTTTGCATTCTGCCTGGCTGGTTGTGAACCTGGGCTGGCTGTGCACTCTCTCTCAGCCTTACTTCTGTTGTGAATAAGTCAGAACTGGGCGTTTATTTTCTGTTGGATTTTCTTACCAGTTTGCTGTGCCTCTAGGCTCATTTGAGTAACAGTGAGGAAGTTTAGGACTCTTTCAAATAAACTCTAACTGCTAACTCTACTGTGCCTGGCTTCTTAAGGTGGTCTGGATCACAACATGTTGTTTTTCTTCTTGAATATAAGGAGCCGTTTTTTTTACTTTCTTACTTAAAGAGTTTTGTCTCTGACCATGCAAACATGTCTTATTTACCCCAGAAGTTTCCAGTTCAGTTATGTCAGTTCATCAATTAAAATGTTTTCCTTCATCAGCACTTTTCTTTGCCTCCTTTATTTCTCCATAATGCAGTTTTCCAGTTTCCAATTTTTTTAGGATAGTGCCTCCAGCCTTGGCAAGCCTGAATCAGCCTTTAGCCAAACCTCAGTCATACTATTTCATTCAATCTACTTAAGACACAGACACAGTGAACCAAATTTTTCAAAACTAGCATCCTCCAGATGTGTTAGATTACAGCTCCCAACATCCCTGAGCCAACATGGCCAATTAGCTCTGTGTGATGGGAGTTGTAGTGTGGGACATCCATAGGTTCACTGGTGATCAAACACAGCAGAGGGGCTTTTAATCTTGGGGTGCTCAGGGGACATTGGAAGCTGAATTTGGACCCAGTTGTGCTGCACATCTGGAAAGAGGTTGGTGCATAGTGTATATAACCCTGTGCAGTTTTCTGAACATATGCCAAAAAAGGAGTCCACCTGTAGCCAGACTCTTTGTCCAGACTCCACCCTTTATTCATGGTTGCTCCTTGGTTTCTGCATGTCATGTGCTGTTGGCTTCGTTGAAGAAGAAGACCAAGGGAAGGATGAAGATGAGGTTGCAGAAGACCAGGCCGGCTCGGACCAGGAAATATGCGGCTGCCATGGAGACTACCAGATCTTCGATCCCATGGATGTTGGGGATCAACGCCGTCTGAGGAGCTCTCACCATGGCTGCCCCTTGGCCAACATGAGGGCCCGTCTGCAAATTCTCAGATGATGTGGCAGCCATGATGGTGTTGGCTCTAGGGAGAGATGGGATGGGAGAGACAGGGGTTGCGATACATAGAAAGAAAAATGGGAGCAATTAACTCTGGGGTGCAGGTGTATTTGGAAGGTCCTATGAATTGGTGTGCAAAAAGGGAGGACCTCCTCCCAAAAAGGCTGTCGTTGAGGTCCTGCATTATGCTTACATTATGTAGTTGCATGGTAAACACAACTCTTTTGCTGAATGCAGACATACATCCATTAACAAAAAAATTTTTAACTTAGGGTGCATCTATATTGTAAAATAAATGCAGTTTGATTCCATTTTGTTTGCCCTGGCTGAGTGCAGTAGAATCCTGGGCATTGTAGTTTTACAAGTCTTTAGCCTTCTCTGTCAAAGCAGGCTGGCACCTTACCAAACTACAACTTTCATGATACCCTAGTATTGAGCCATGATACCTAAAGTAGTGTCAAGCTGCAGTCATTCAACATGTAGAATTATTGTGATTTGAGACGGCTTCAACTGCCATCGTTCAATACTATGGAATCCTGGGAATTGTAGTTTTACAAGGTCTTTAGCCTTCTCTACCAAACTGGTACTGGTAGCTCACCAAACTAAAGCTCCCAGATTTCCCAAGCATTGAGCCATGGCAGTTAAAGTGGCATCAGACTGCATTCATTCTACTGTGTAGACATATCTTAAGATATGATGAAACTCAAGGCACCAGACCCATCTGGCAGAGAAGACTATAGACTTCATAAAACTACAACTCCCAGGATATCATAGTATTGAGCCAAAACAGTTAAAGTAGTGTCAAACTACATTCATTCTAAGTCTTTGGATCAATATAAAACAAGCTTGCCCCTCCTCAATGTGACCTCCTTCCAAACATTCAAACACGAGCCCCTTCAACCCTTCCATATAAAATCCAGATTATTTGCCTTGAACCCAATTAGATGACAGTATCAACTTGTATAAACCGGTTCAAGGCAGATAATATGGATTATCTGCTTTGATAATCAGGATTATGTGGCAGTGTAGAAAGAGCCTTGGTCCTCACGTCTCTTCTTAACCTTCTCTTCTCATAGCTAAACATTGTCAGCTTCTGAAGATGCTCATCAAAGGGATTCATAGTTTTCTGGTCTTTGACTATTTTGGTAACTCTTCTCTGGAGCTTATTAATATCCTTCTTGAATTGATTTTATTATACTAGGATTTTAAAATACGATGATTTTCCTTAATCTAGACACTGTACCCTATCGATGCAGCCAAGAATCACATGGACCTTTTTAGAAGCTGCACCACACCTGCACACTTGGGTTATATCCTCCTCTTCCTCCCTGCTTGTCTGCTTCCATCTTACCCAGAGATGACATTGGAGATGACAAAACCCATGGGCAGGATGAGGAAGAGGCAGGAGAAATAGATTGCAGTCTGGATAAGGAAGTGGAGCACCGCCAGGAGCAAGAGGACGTTCAAGAGCTGCTCCAGTCGCTCAAACCGGGGTGCGAACCCAGGCTGGAGGACAGCATCGCCTGCTCCCTCAGCATGAGGAGGCTTTGGGGACGGCTGGAGAAGCATCCTGGAGACACCTGGGAGACACAAACACAAGGGGAGTCAATGGAGACAAGTCAGGGACCTCCAGGATGTGTTTGGCTGCAACCATTTCACCCTGCACTTTGCAAGGTTCTGGGTTACACAACATCCAAATTCCAGTCTTTCAAGTGTTTTTGGACTTCAGTTCCCAGAAGTCTGCTTTGGTTAAAGATCAGGGATTCTGGGAGGTGAAATCACAGCAAAGGAGATTCCACCTGAACTTTGGGAAGAACTTCCTGACTGTAAGAAGAGCAATTCAGCAGTGGAACTCTTTGCCTTTGAATGTGTTGGAAGCTCTTTCTTTGGAGGCTTTTAAACAGAAGGCCATCTGTTAGGGATCATTTGATTGTGCTTTCCCTACAAGGCAGAATGGGGTCCGACTGGAAGGCCTCTTGAGGTCTCTTCCAACTCCAGGATTCTATTATTCGGAGTCCCCCATTGCCTGGAAGAATACTTTAGGACTTCTTTGGGATAGTGTGTAAAAGACATGCATTTCCAAATATTTGTAAAGGGCATTTCAAAGGCAGAGGTCCTAATCCTCGATTGCATGATGTGTAATTTTGCTAGTCTAGCTATGCCAGGGTGACTGACTCATCCCAGTGTGTAAATTCATGTGCCATGCATAATAGGAGTCTCTAAAACCAGACTTCTTCTTGTTCCGTATCAGCTAATCTGACTCTACATCCAATGCTGAAGATCATATTTATTTACAGAATCTGGCATCCTGGGCAGTTGTGCAAGAAAGTCAGTGGATGCAATCAAGCGATACTCTGGAGTCAAGGGTTCAAATCCCTGCCTCTTGGCAAGTCATACTCTCTCAGCCTCTAAAGAAGACAATGCCAAACTCCTTCTGAATAAACCTTAGCAAGGAAACCTTGTTACATCTTCACCATATGGTTTCTATAAGTTGGGAATGACCTGAAGACACAGAACAACAACAAAACCACATGTTGAACAATCCTGGAAAGGGACCTGGTTTCCTAAACTTTGGATAAAGTGTAGCCAGTTGTGTGATGTTTACTAATTGAAGAAGGTAAAATTTTTGCACTACAGCTTCCAATCTGCATGGTCTACCGATTGAGGATTCTGGGGTTGGTAGTCCAAAATGTAACGCTCCCTAAATTCTGATCTTCTCCAACCTGCCCATTTACTCTGACTGCTCTCTATTAGTAAGAGTGTACCTTCAAGTTACCTTTCAGCTGAGGATGACTCTAGGAATCTTCAAGTTAACTTTCAGCTGAAATTCAGCAGCCTCGTGAATATCAAGGTTTTTCTTAGGCAAATGATACTTTTAAGCAGTCTTGTCAGGTCTTTCCTCAAAAATAAAGCCATCAGCACCTGAGATTCATTGGTGGCCTCCCATCCAAATATTAGCCAGGCCTGACCCTAACTTTCAAGATTGGATGCCTTTAGGATATTTAGGCCTACCCTAAATAAAGTCTTCAAAGATGGCTTGCTCTTGCCTTTCTCTGAAATTTAGCCTATAGCATTGGTATTAATTGGCGATCTCCCATCCAAATACTAACCAAGGCTGACCCTGCTTAACTTCCAAGATCAGGCAGGATCTCATGCCTTTAAGATATTTAGGCCTACCCTAAATAAAGTTTTCTTCAGTAGGGAATATTCAAAGATGACTTGCCATTGCCTTCCTCTGAAATGTAACCTATATAACACTAGCATTCATTGGTGGTCACCCATCCAAGTACTAAGCAGGGCTGACCCTGCTTAGCTTTCAGGATTGGGTGTCTTTAGGATATATAGGCCTACTTTAAACATAGTTTTCTTAGGTCAAGAATATTCTGAAAGGCCTTGCCATTGCCTTTCTCTGAAATTTAGCCTATACAGCACTGGTATTCATGGGTGGTCTCCCATTTAAATACTAACCAAGGCTGACCCTGCTTAGCATTCAAGATCATCTGCCTTTAGGATGTTTAGGCCTGTCTTAAATATAGTGTTCTTAGGTAGGGGATATTCAGAGAGGGCTCGTGGTTGCCTTCCTATGAAATATAGCCTATCTTGGACTGGAGTTCATTCATCCAGGCCTGAACCTGTTTCGCTCCCAAGATCAGGTAGGACCTTGACTCCTCTTTCCCCAAAATGCACAGGTGGCTTCTCCCACTTCTTTGCACCTTCCTTTACCGCATGTTGTTTATCCAGACTTCAGAACAGACTTGCAGGTAACTCTTCGAGCACACCTGAATTTGGTGCGTAGGTTTCTTGGACAGAAAGGTGCCCATTGCTATCTCACCTTGATGTTGTCAACATCTCTAAAACTTCAGAGAAGTGGCCTTTCTCAGACCTCCATGCAGATCGGAAGAACTGGACCTCAGATGGTTTACTTTGCAAAAGCTGGTGCAACTTTGCAACTTGTTTAAAGATTAATTGCTACTCACTGGGAAAATTTTCCCCACTTTATCCTATTTTGGTCCCAAAGGGGGAAAATCCTGAGAGTTTGGAAAGGCAAACGGCTGCACAATTGGGCCTGGGAGACCTAAATGTTCACTCCTTTGGCTTGTCTAATGGAGAAGAGGCTCTTCTTGGGTGCTGCTTTGAAGGAACCCATGTTCCTTTTACACGTGGGATTTTCTTAATGGGAAGAAGCAAAGTACTTTCCTATCCAGGCTGAACTCAAGTAAACATAGATTTAAATGTGAGCTGCCATTGTCCAAGAAACTCACCTCCCAATCCAGGAGAGCTTCATCCATGCGTCCCTAGGTTCACAACATGCTCCTACGTGATCAAAAAGGGGGTTGTCTCCACTTGCATCAGATCCTTTTGCCTCTCCTTCTTCCCTAAAGAAACATCTTTCCTGCCAATGGGAAGCTCTTTAGGTTGCCCTCCTTGGCAATCCAGCCCTGCTGAGATGTCCCATGATGTCATAAACAGAGTCATCTGCATAAAAGTCAACTAGGAATAACTGCTTTTTTCTCTTTACTAACAGGGTGAGAATCTACACCACATTTGCACAATGAAGATCTGACACCACTTGGACTGCCATCAGTCAGTGCTATGGAATTATGGGAGTTGTAGTTCTACAAGGCCTGTAACTGGTGCCTTGCCAAACCACACTCCCGGGATTCCATAGCATTGGGCCTTGGTAGTCAAAGTGGGGTCAAACTGTATTACATTTCACAGTGTGTAGACGCACACCTTTAGACAGAAACTTCACCTGTGACTCTAGCATTGTCCCCATCTACACTGCCATATAATGCAGTGCATTATTTACAGATTCATATAATGCAGTTAGACAGTGTATATGCAGTCTTTGACTCCTGCATGGCTGTTATCCTCTTTACCTGATGGAGAAAACTGTGAAGCTTTAACTGCTTACATGATGTATAGTATTTTCTGCTTTAAGTATCTCTGTGAGTTTTTGTTATCTTTGACCTGGGTGGGCAGTGTATATGCTGTCTATATGGGGAGCATGCAGCTCTGCTGCCATCTTGTGCCCATTGGAAGAAATGCAGGAATATACAGACATATATTAATGCCCAAATCAAGCATAGGCAAAGATCCTGTTAGTTAAATTCTCAACAAGGGTAAACCTACTGCACCATTCATGATGGTTCAAAGTACCCAAACTTTTGTGCACAACATAATTTTAAAATACTGTGTAAATATAAGTGCATAAGTGCAGTTTATGTTCGGTTTTGGGTTCCATCTCCAAGAGGATTTCATTTTGCACATCGATGCTTTTAATGATGTTTTTATTGTGTATTTTTATTCTGTATTTTATATTGCATTTTAAAGTGTCTTTGCTCATTGTATGTTATTCTGCTTTCTGGCTGTAAGCCGCCCCGAGCCTATTTGGGAGTGGCGGCATAGAAATAAATAAATAAATAAATAAATAAATAAATAAATAAATAAATAAATAAATAAATAAATAAATAAATAAATAAATAAATAAAATATAGCTATTCGAAAAATCCAAAATGCTTTTGGTATCCATAGTTCCACTTACCCACATTCAACAAAATATGTTCTCTTTAGGAATTTTCTAAGTCCCCCAGGCAAAATAATAATAATAATGTTTTAATGCTTTTTAACTGGGATTTTTAAAATACTGTTTATGTTTAATCCTATAATCCTGTTTTAATGTTTGCACATTTCTATATTTCAAATTGTTTGCAGATACTTTTATGTTAAGCTGCTTTGAGCCTCTTTTGGGAGAGATAAAGGAGGGTAAAGAAATATAATTATGCTGATGCTGATGGTGGTAATGATAATAATTTGTGGTATGCTTCCACCAGAAGTTAACATACAATCACATTGGAGGACCTAGCAAATTACTAGGGTACTTCTCTAGGAAATTTCTATGACTATACGATAACTTCTAGCAGACATTGTCCATTTGAGTAGGGTTCACATAATACTGTATGTTTGTGTGTGTGTGTGTGTGTGTGTGTATGTATATATATATATATATATATATATATATATATATATATATATATATACACAGTATTATGTGAACCCTACTCAAATGGACAATGTCTGCTAGAAGTTATCGTATAGTCATAGAAATTTCCTAGAGAAGTACCCTAGTAATATGTGAACCCTACTCAAATGGACTATATATATATATATATATATATATATATACACACACACACACACACACACACACACACACAGTATATATACACACACACTCTACTTGAGCAAGGCCAAACACAGTCAAATTCAACCCTTTATTCGGTTGGTCAATTCACTTCGAGTGCCTCTCCTTCGTCAAAGATGAAGGCCAAGGGCAGGAGGAGGAGGAGGAAGAAGAGGAAGATGGAGGTGTAGGCCAGGAAGTAGAGAGCGCCCAGGAACACGACAATATCCAGGATCTGCTCAAATCTCTCAAAGGCATCCATCGCAGGAGAAGGCGAAGGATGGGATCCAGGAGAAGGAGATATAGGTCCGGGAAGCGAGTACGAGAGATGCCAATTAGCACTGCAAGAGAAGAAGAATATGGCAGCAGGATAGTGAGGCACAAGGTCAGAGTAGTAACAGCATGGGATAAGCAATCCTCCCGCCATCCCAGTATTGTTGGCCTGCAGTTCCTAGCATCCCTGGCCAGCATAGCCAATGCTAAGGGATGCTGAGGCTCAATGTCCATTAATCAAAAGGGTTGCATAATCCCCACCGACTGAGGCCCCTTCCATACTGCTATATTCTCCTTCCATGAACCTGCCCAAGCTCTTTGATCTTCGGGAGAGGCTCTCCTTTCGCCCCTGCTGCTATCACAGGCCTGCCTTGTGGGAACAAGGGAGAGAGCCGCCTCCTCTGTGCCCCCCCCCCCGACTCTGGAACTCATTGCCCGGTGAGATGGGGCAAGCCACCTCCTTAGAAACCTCCAAGAAAGATCTCAAAACCTGGCTTTTCCATTGCGCTTTTGGAGAGTAACCATACAACCACACACTGTTGCCCCCCCTCAACGTTTATCCCTATAGTACACTTCCCCCCTCCTGTATGAAGGCCTGTTTCTATAACCCCATTTTTATGAGCTCCTCCCTCACAAACAATCTGCTCCATTCCTATCTCACCCTGAGTTTTTTGTATTTTATCCTGTGCATGTGGCCCGCACATTGTCATTGTGATTGCGAATGATTCTTTATTGTATGTGCAGAGTGCTTTTTTGGCTCTCCACTTGAACAACTAGCTTCTCTTTTGGAAACCAGGGCATCTCTTCTTTTCAATTGCGACCCTTCTGGTCTGTTGCTGCCTTCTTACCTCTGACATTGTCACTTCTTTCATCCCATTCAATTTCCCTTAGGCTTTGCCGTGTTCATTCTGAATTGGAGAAGCTGCAGGAGAAATTCCATCACGATCGAGTCTGGATCAATGTCAGCAGAGGAGAACTCAGTGGATGTGGTCCTCCATGGCCTCCTTCTATATCTGTCAAAACCAAACTTGGTTCACAGTGGCTACATTTACCACATATATAGTCAGACATCCCTAATTGCAGAGGTTAAGGGTGCAGGACCACAATAAAAGTGGAAGAACCACTATATATATTATATATTGTACGGTGTGTGTGTGTGTGTGTGATAGATATACTGAGAGCGGGTTGAGCTCCCGCTGATAGCCCCAGCTTCTGCCAACCTAGCAATTCGAAAACATGCAAATGTGAGTAGATCAATAGGTACCACTCCGGCGGGAAGGTAACGGCGCTCCATGCAGCCATGCTGGCCACATGACCTTTGGAGGTGTCTACGGACAATGCTGGCTCTTCGGCTAAGAAATGAAGATGGGCACCAACCCCCAGAGTCAGACACGCCTAGACTTTATGTCCGGGGAAACCTTTGCCTTTACCTTTAGATGTTTTTTGGACAACTGAAAGAACACTTCTGAAACACTTCTGAAAACCTTAACACACACACCCAAGATAATACTTTCCTAAGAATCTCTAGATCCTCTGGTGCTATTCTGTGATGAACAATTGCTGGAAGTTTGCCATAGGAATACCTACAAAAGCCTAAAAAGGTATTCTCTCCAGGGCCCCTTCCACACTGCCATAAAATCCAGTGCAAAGCAGATAATCTGGATTTTATATGGCAACGTAGAAGGGGCCCAGGTCCTCGCATTTGTTTGCCATAGAACCTATGGAGACATGACTCACACTCTATAGGGAATGATGATAACATGCCGTGTGCATCTATTATAGTGACTACATATTTTATATGGATGTGGCTTGGTGTACTAACTGATGGGCCTTGATAAAGACTCAATTGGAGTCGAAACGAGTGATGGATCCGGTATGAATTAGTCCTCATCAGCAGCACCATCTCTCCGATGTTTAAACATTTTGGATTATACTCATGAGAGTCAAGGATTTACTTTCACATCGGAGCGCATTTAATGGAGAATTGAGGCAGCCACCCATTGAAATTATCAACGTACACGAGCGATTGTGATTGGAACTTTACATATCATCGATCCACAGACTATCAGCAAGTGTTTTTGATATAGGGATTTGGGACCCTTTATATTATCATTTATTTATGGACTTACAGCCTTTGTCTGATATTCTATGAACTGTAAATACTTGAACTGGATATTTAATGCATTATATATATTTGATTTCTGAAGTGAAGACTATATTTGTTTAGTGTACTTTATTACTAACAGTGTTCTACTACTAGTAGCTGTGGTCTTGAAAGCATATCACTTACTCAATATAATTTTAAGTGCTATATTGGTACTAGTGTTGTTTCCTTTGGTTTTGGTTGTCAGCAACTAGCCCTGTGTTTGTAGTTTAGTATATTGATTGAGCCCATGAATAATAATCAAACACACAAAAGGAAAAACCTGTGAAATGCGGAGGGCCTACTGGAAGCCTGGTGGCAACTTGCAGCTCTCCTGTTAATGGGAGCAGCAAATCTACTCTGGGTTTCAGTCTGGATTTTAAAATCCAAAAACCTGCCCCTTAGCTGGGTTTCAGCACCTCTGGAGACTCTTTAAATAGCCAGGCGAAAATGTAGTGTGGATGCAATGATATGAGGCCAGCCACCTTTGGAGAAGGACGACCCAAATCACAGACGTCCAATTCAAGGCCTGCAGACTGAATCTGGTCCCCCGTATCTTTTTATGTAGCCCTTCTCCAGACGTTGGACCCCAACTCCTGTCTTCCTCCTCATTGGACATCATGACCAGAACTGATGGGAGTTGTGATACAGTAAAACCCAGAAGGCTGCAGTTTGTTCTGTTTAGTCAACACACGAAACTTTGAATGTAAAACATCCTTTAGCCTTCCCCCAAAATCAGAGCCACAATGGCTGTTGGATTGCAATTCCCATTATCCCCAGTTTGCATGGTGGGGAGAATCAAAATTGAGGGAAGTTGTTGTTTAGTAACATCTGAGGACACACATTGGGGAAAAAGAGCACGAACCACTATGTAAAACAAATTATCCTTGGCCCTCTGCATCCACAGATTCTCCACCCATGGACTCAATGGCCCTTTGAAGGCAACCATAAGGCGGATGTGACCTTCAGTGACAATACGTTTGACACTTTTCCCCTTAATGAAGACCAGCCTCCATAGCCCACACAAAAAGGTGATGGACACCTTCCAGGTTACCTTCCAGAGCCAACTGGGTCTTGAATGCGGTGCCGCAGTCATTCGATTCCCTCTTTCCAACCCCGGACACATGCCTTTGATGCTGAGCTGCCATTCTTCTGATGTCATAAACCCGAGTGAGTTGCATCACATGAAAGACCCAAGGAAAAAAGCTTCAGATATCTGAGAATGGATCTCCCAGCATCCTGTTCTTTCACTAAAAACTCCTGGGTGTTTTACACTCAAAGAACTTCCCTTGGGTGTAGTTTAGTGGTTTGGGTGTTGAACTACCACTCTGGAGGCCAGGGGTGAAATCCATGGAAATCTAATGGGAGACCCTGGGCAGGTCACATTCTCTCAGCCCCAGAAATCAGGCCACTTATGGTCACCATAATTGGAAACAACTTGAAGGTACCATAACCAGGTTGTGGCGCAGCTAGTTGGGAGTCAGCTGCATTAAAATCACTACTGACCGAAAGGTCATGAATTTGAGGCCAGTCCAGGTCAACCTTTGCAGCCCAAAAGACAGTTGCATCTGTCAAGTAGGAAATTTAGGTACCACTTTATTGGGGAGGCTAATTTAACTAATTTACAATGCCATAAAAATCTCCAACAGCGTGCAAAAGAATTAGGAAGTACTCCATCAGCGTCACAAGTGGATGGTGAAGCGACAGCTCCTCCAGTGGCCGGAATTCAAACACACCTGCATGAAGCTGGAATGTTAAATAGCCTTTGTGTGTCTGTCTATATATGTTGTGTTTCTATGGCATTGAATGTTTGCCATGTTTATGTGCATTGTGATCCGCCCTGAGTCCCCTGCAGGGTGAGAAGGGCGGAATATAAATACTGTAAATAAATAATAATAAATAATAAATGATTGATAGATCCATAGATTCAGAGTAGTGCATACTTTGCAGGATGGGTGCCCTGCTTATGTTGTCTCATTGTGCAGACATTTAAAGAGATATCTCTTGTAGGTTTTTTTCAACTATTTGTAAAAAAAAAATTAAAAATCCTAAAAATCAGTAGATGACTGAAATGGTCTGAAACTTGGCAGGCTTAACAGTGTAAGTTTTGTCTACAAGTATGCCAAGTTTCATCCTGATAGTCATAAAAATTATCGGGATATGAGCCCCTACGTTTTCCTTCTTGCCGCTAAAGGAACAAATCTTAGAGCAATTTTTAAGCTTTGGAGATTCGCATTACTTATTGGAACAGGACCCCCTCTGAATCTTTACGAATTGAAGCAGGGCCACCCAAATCTCTGGAACAAATTGCTAATCGGATTTCGGCTGTTTTTCACACCTCTAGTGCATGTACAGTATTATTTCACATGCAGCACAATTCCAATGGAAGTATGTATGTGCAAATTAAATTCAGGGAGAAAGATGTGACATTCCACCCTTTGGCCACTAGGTGGCGCCATTATTTTGATGTTCTGTTGATGAACTTTTCCCAAGAGAGTTCAACTCACAGGATTCTTGCTCAAAGTTTCTTGTTCCCAAGGTTCCGCAGTCAAGTAGAATCTGCTCTTTAGATTTAGATAGATAGATAGATATATGTTCCACCTAGACTCTTCCATGGCTTGATGGATCTGGACCAAATCTGGCACACATGCCTTCATTATCCAACATAAAATGCAGCTGAGATTTCAACTACAAAAACTACTCCTTTAAGAGCTAGGGCCCCCAAACAAATAAATACCTATGTATGCAGTACTCAGATGCAACCACAAGAGGGCAGTATATAGAAGGAAATCTGCTCCCTTGTTCTCCTCCCTGATAACACTATGTAACAAAATTTGGGGGGGAATCTGTTCCTGATTTGAAAGTGTTATTTCCTGTTTAAGTGTGCAGTCCTTACTTTGAAAATAGTTGTTTGACTCCAGAAACTTCATTTTTGTGGCTGCCACACACTATGTTGAATTCGTTGAGACTCAGTGAGATATTCATTGAAAAACTATAGCAAAATGTACTATAGCAGGATGTCCCGTGAAGACAAAGTTTTTGTAGTTTAATAAACTTTTCCCATGTTTTATGATAGAACCAATTAGGAAATGCCATTTATAACCCAGGAACAATACTGTAATTGAGTGCAAACTACTTTTGCATTTTGAGCTCAGTTTGTGGTAACTGAGGGCCCTTCCAGATAGGCCCTATGTCCCAGGATCTGATCCCAGGTTTTCTGCTTTAAATTGAATTATATGGGTCCACACTATCAGATAATCTGTGATAAACAGAAAACCTGGGATTACATCCTGGAATATAGTGCCTGTCTGGAAGGGCCTCCCTGAGGCTGGATCTACACTGCCCTATATCCCAGGATCTCAGATTATCTTCATATCCCAGATTATCTGGCAGTGTAGACTCATATAATTCAGTTCAAAACTAGCATAAAGCAAACTAAGGACAAAGAGGAAAGCAGGAAGAAGAAAGAATTCAGGTCATTTTCAAAGCAGCCAAGAAAGCGGGGTGGCAGGCCCCTTGTACACTACTGCTTTGAATAAGATTATATGGCAATGTAGGCACGTATAATCCTGTTCAAGGCCTTTCACTCTGCAGTGTTTCTGGGGTTCTTTAAATCTGCCACACCAAGAGCCACTGTTCTTCGGAGGGACTTTCTATGGAACCATCCACTTAGCTGCTTCTTTGGTCAGACTGCTGGGCCTGCCTCCAACACATTTGCCTTGGAGAGGATCCTAAAGGCTTGGACACCAGCAGGACACACTTACAGTGCCGCAGCAGTTGTCAGCTGGGCCTTCTATGAGCACAATTAACAGCTTGAGACCTTCTTGAGGTCAGTAGTGAGGGACTGTGGTCAAACGTCCACATTTAAAAAGTGCCGATTGGAAATGCACAGAATCCTAGCATTCGAAGGGACCCTCGAATGCCATCTAGTCTAACATCATTCCACCAGACAGGAAGACAAGAGCCAAACCTTCCAAACAGATGGCAATACAGCTATAAAACCTCAAGAGAAAAAGATTCCACCAGACTCCAAGGCAGCAGCGAACTCCATGGTCCGACACCTCTGTCCACCAAGAAGTTCTTCCTAATGTTTAAATGGAATCTCATTTCCTGCCGTTTGAAGCCATTGCTCCATTGTGTCCCAGTCTCAAGTCCCATGCCTGCTTCCTCCTCAATGTTGTCATCAAATTTAGAGTCAGGACCACAGATAACAGGATCCATGCCTGGCAAGCATTCAAGCTAAACCAAAAAAGACCAGGACAGAGAAGTCGCTCACCAGGGCAAAGACAAGCCACAGAGGTTTACTTGACCTAGCCAGAAAGGATGCATGTAGGTAGTACAGCATCACATGAATATAGAGACACAAGGTTTGTCTTGGAAAAACAAAGGTGAGGGATCCCAAGGAATAAATGGATGATCTCTCAAATAAAGCATTGGATTTGGAATAATAGAATCAGTAAATGTACAGATACTGCCAGTGGCACAGTGGGTTAAAGCACTGAGCTGCTGAACTTGCTGACCGAAAGGTTCATGGTTCGAATCTGGAGAGCAGCATGAGCTCCTGCCGTCAATCCCTGCTTCTGCCAACCTAGCAGTTTAGAAACATGCAAATGTGAGTAGATCACTAGGTACCGCTCCAGTGGGAAGGTAATAGCACTCCATGTAGCCATGCTGGCCACATGAGTTGGAGGTGTCTATGGACAACACTGGTTCTTTGGCTTAGAAATGAAGATGAGCACCAACCCCCAGAGTTGGACATGACTGGACTTCATGTCAGGGAAAAATCTTTGCCTTTACCTACATATTTTAAGCTTCTGTTTCCGCAGTCAGCAATGTCCCAACCCAAGTGGGATATTTGTCTGGACAAACATCAGTTGAATTTATCAGGTCAGGCACTGAAACTGTCTATCACAGGAACGGGCAAACTTTCAGCTCTCCAGGTGTTTAGGAGGGTGTTAGGAATTGTGGGAGTTGTGGTCCAACACACCTGGAGGGCCATGTACACAAAAAGAATCCTGATTATCACCTTGCCAGGAGCCCCCAGTAGCACAATGGGTTAAACCAGGGGTCGAGAACCTATGGCTCAGGAGCCAGGTGTGGCTTTTTTGATTATTGTGTCTGGCTCTTCCCAGCGGCAGCCCCTTGGCCTCCACTCCGCGCTCATCAAATAAGACAGGAGCGGAAAAGTACCATTAAAGTATTAGTGGTAATATATTTTAGTACCGGACTCTCTATTCCCTGTATAGCAATAGCAACAATACATCAAAATCAAACAAATACAGTCGCATCAATACATTACATTGGTAAGTACCATACATACAAATCTTTGCATTTAGGCAGTTACGGGCAGCTGGCTCACACGCAAGTGAGCGGAGACGCCGGGTGTGGGTGGAGGAAAGTTCCTACGTCATCAAAGAAGGACACAGTCCTGGACGCCGTCCCAAATTATGAAAATGTTCAAAATAATCAAAATATTGTGGTCTATATGACCCAATAATCAATTTTATATTAATTTCGGGAGGCCACCCAGTGGTCAATGAATCGATAATGTGCTGAGCGCCTTCGTTTCTCCCCGAACGGCTTCCTCAGGACCGAGGCATGGCCTGTATGGCAGATCTCGCGAGCATCTCGGAGCAGGAACAACACATCACATGAAGCAATAGGAGCACCGCAAAAGCTGACGATATCTGTCGATACCAGGCTAAGAAAAGGGATTTCCTCTCCCGTCACGCCTCACGCAAGGTATTCTGGCCAGTCTGAAGGGCGGAAGCATGATGGGTATCGCTGGGAAATGTAGTTTAAGGCTCTTTCAGGGCCTTCCTGAGGCAGATGGAGCCTCAGGAGCGGGTGAAGGGCAGTCGTGGGGCTCCTCGGAGGCGGGATGCTCTCTTTGGGGCTGCTGTGGAGAGCGTTGGCAGGCAGAGGCCATGAGGAGAAGGGGAAGGAGGACAAGGAGAAGCCTTCCCGTGGAGCCTGGGAGTGTCTTAAAATATATTATATATATTATATGGCTCTCACAGAAATAAATTTCCAAATATTTTGCTTGCATGGCTCTCTGAGTCAAAAAGGTCCCCGACCCCTGGGGTGCCGGCTGGACTGAAGACTGACAGGTCGGAGGTTCGAATCCGGGAATAGCGCAGATGAGCTCCCTCTGTCAGCTCCAGCTCCTCATGCAGGGACATGAGACAAGCCTCCCACCAGGATGGTAAAGCATTGAAAAGATCCAAGCCACCCCTACGCAACACCCTTGCAGACATTCAATTCTCTCACACCAGAAGCAACTTGCAGTTTCTCAAGTTGCTCCTGACACGAAAAAGAAATCACCTTACCAGGGGATAGCTTCTCCTGTCCCGGAAATGTTTCTATAGCAGTGTTTCTCAACCTGGGGGTCGTGAGTTCTGTGTGCCACGTTTGGTTCAATTCCATCATTGGTGGAGTTCAGAATGCTCTTTGATTGTAGATGAACTATAAATCCCAGCAACTACAACTCCCAAATGACAAAATCAATCTCCCCCAACCCCACCAGGATTCAAATTTGGGTGTATCAGGTATTTGTGCTAAATTTAGTCAAGTGACTGAAAATATGACCTGCATATCAGATATTTACATTACAATTCAAAACAATACCAACAAAAATAATTTTATGGTTGGGGTCACCACAACATGAGGGACTGTATTAAGGGGCCACGGCATTAGGAAGGTTGAGAAACACTGTTCTATAGGGTGGCTGAAAGGTGAACCCCTCTGAGGTTGGTCTTGACATAAATCATCATATTATATACACATATAGAGATAGAAATATCATTAAAGGTTACAACGTAGGCAGAAAGTTGAGAGAAAGATGCATCTTATTAAGAGTTTGGAAACAATAATAGTCTTTATAGTTGCTGTTAGTTCGCTGCTGGGATCCTCCTTCTCCGCAATTGCAGAAGTCCAGGGAAGAATTTTAAAAAGAAATAAAAATTTGTTTTTATTCTAGTGCTCTTGGGAAACTATAAATCATTGCAGGGGGATCGTGCTCAACAACGTGACTTTTCAAATAGTTAAACATCGCTATCATGTCTCCTTTCAGCCTTCTCTTCTCCAAGGCAGCATAGAAAAGTCATTCCTCAAAGGGACTCATGGTTTCCAGACTCTTGACCCTTTTGGTGGCCCCACTTTCTGGCCAATTGATATCCTAGAACTGGACCCAACCTTCCAGGTGTTTTCTGACCAAAGTATGAATTCTTCTTCTTCTACAACCATGTTCTTGGGAGAAACTTTGGCATTTGGGGAGGAAAACGCTGTGTGCAGAGTTAGTTAACCAGATGCAGCTGGCTTTGCTGGAGACTGAAATCTGCTGACATCAGAACTTGTGGACAGTCATCTCTAGAGCAAGAACGTGACCTCAGGAGCAGGAAACCTGATAATCCTTATGGGAAATCGCATCTGGTTCTTGTTATTGAGGATATCGAACCCAGCGCAACAGCTGAGTCCAAGTCATTGCTGGAACAGATCCATCAGAAAACACATTCAGGCAATGGCCCGACCGATCCATTTGGGAGCTTTCACTCCCAAAGCAAGCTTAACTTTCCTACTCCTTTTGCAGAAACTCTCTTCTTAAACCCCTCTATCAAGACTTAGGGTGCATCTCCACTCAGGGGCGGTCTAAGGTAATTTAATATGGTAAGCGAACATTATTTTGCCCCCCCAACATTATTTTGGTGCCCCCATGTAAAACAAATGTACAATTATAATATCACAATTGGTAGTATTATATTGTATCAATGTATATACAATATATTATAGTACATACTCATACTATATTATATCATAATTATATTATACTACATTACAATATAATTATATTATAATATATTGACATTGTAATATAATATAACATTCTATTATATTATTATTATAAAATAATAAATAAAATTATTTATTTAAATAAAATTATCCTCTACTAAATATTTTCATTACTCCCATAAAACTCAAATAACCCAAAATAAAGTAAAATAAAATGTATTATATATTACTATTTGCCTGCGCAGTTGCGCCTGTCTCTCCTTGATGCTCCCGGCCGGCGCGCATGGGGGGAGGTGGGCGGGTGTGGTAGGGTTCACACGTGATTGGGCCTGGCGAGGGAGTTCGCCTCAGCGCGCAGCGGCTACTTCCGGTGGCGGCTGTCAGGAGGCAATATGTCGCCAATACCCCTTTGGCTCCACTCCCCTCCCCCTTTGTCTCCGCCCCCTGCCTGCCCAATTGGGTCACCATATTCGGCGGCAGGGCGGATACAAAGGGAGAGGGGAAGCACTCCCTGCCTGCCCGATAGGGAGTGCTTTGCTTACAGGCTTCTGTGCACAGGAGCTACTGGGCATGCGTGGAGGTTTTCGCGCATGCGCAGTTACTCCTGCGCTCAACTTCAGCTCTGGAGGAACTGTGCCTGCGCGAAAACCTCTGCGCATGCCCAAAAGCGGCGTCGGAGCGCACAAGGCCGGGGCCCAAAAGCAGGCAGCTGCAGCACTGCCTAAAAAACATCCCAGATGGTGCCCCTTCCCAGATGGTGCCCCATGCGGCTGCTTCCTTGGCCTACCTGTAGGACCGCCCCTGTCTACACTCTAGAATTAATGCCGTTTGAACTCACTTCGAACCACCACAGTTCAATACTGTGAAATGGAGTTCCCAGTGGTGCAGTGAGTTAAACCCCTGTGCCGGCAGGACTGAAGACTGACAAGTCACAGGTTCGAATCCGGGGAGAGAACAGATGAGCTCCCTCTATCAGCTCCAGCTCCTCATGCAGGGACATGAGATAAGCCTTCCAAAAGGATGGTAAAATACCAAAACATCCAGGCGTCCCCTGGGCAACATCCTTGCAGACGGTCAATTCTTTAACACCAGAAGCAACTTGCAATTCCTCAAGTTGCTCCTGACACGACAAAAAAAGCAACTATGAAATACAGTGGTTGTCATTTGTTGAGGCAACAAACCTCTTTGGAAGAGTAGACCTTATAAAACTACAGCTTCCAGGATTCTATAGCATTGAGCCATGACAGCTAAAGTAGTGTCTAACTGTATTAAATCTACAGTGTAGATATGGTCTTATAGCAAAGTTGGGTGAATCTCTTCACCTGCTGAGCAACCTGTGCTTTGCAATGCAATAAGGTGTTTTACTGTTAACTCCAATGCATTTTGAATTACTGGAGAATTGAAGCATTGAGGCCAAGATATGAAGTCAAGATTGTGTTTCTCATCATTCTTTGCATATTAATTGTACAGTACGACCCAGACTTTGTGAGCATATAATAGGGAACCCTACTGAATAATAATAATAATAATTCTTTATTTATTACCTGCCTCTCTTTATGGCTCAAGGAGGCACAATATAGTTAAAATATGTGTTAAATCATACACATATTATAATACTTGAAACAAAGGTTTAAACATAATAAACATAGAACATGGTTTTTAAATTCTTAGTTAAAACTTAGTTAAAAATTCTTAGTTAGGCCTGTCAGGAGAGTTAGGTCTTCCGTTGTGTCAAGTGATGTTGAACTGCAGTAATTCTACAGTGTAGGTGAGCTCCAAGACAGTGAATGTGCAACAAAACTAAAGACACATATATAACCATGTGCAATGTGCTTACATGTGTGTCAGTGGCAAATCAGCAGCAAATACACAGTTCTGCTTCTGCTAACTTGAATCAAATGTAGCTGTTACATACTGGAAAATAAAGTCCAAAGATTTTCACAGGGGACCTGAATTGCATCTGTAAATAGCAGAATTAATGCAATTTGACACCACTTTCTCTAAATCAGTGGTTCCCAACCTTTTTTGCACCAGGAACCTCTCTCCAACATTACTACCAAAAGAGTGATGAATCGGTTTTTGGTCAACTTTAGATTTGGTTTGGTTATTGGGGTGCTGATTCAAAAAACTGCATTGGATATACTACATCAGGTCTAGTTTCTGAGCTGATGTACTGTATATCCATCCAGCCATCCAGTCATTGCCATCTGCTCAGCCATAGAAAACCATATTTAATAAGCCTCGTCACTATAAGAAGGTTTTGCGAGACCACTCGCTCTCATTACACTGGTGTAATAACGGTGAGGCCGTGACCATATTTTAGTTCTTGCGGACCACTAGTGATCCACGGACCACAGGTTGGGAACCACTGTTCTAAACGGGCAGTATGAAAGTCAATCCTCATTCAGCAGTCAAGGAAGCATTTCTTTGGCTCCCTCCTCTTTTTTCCAGGGAAATTTCTTCTTGGGCCTTCGGGGAATTTTTTTAAAAAAAAAAATCATACTGTACATGGAAAACCTTGTTTAAAACACTCTATAAAAAGTAAAGGCCAAGCAGCCTGGCAGTGTATGTAGCACTTGGAAAATGAGGTCATTTCAGGTCTGTTTTGGCTCCAGGAACAGTTCTGGGTCATTGGGCTGACTCTGTCTGACTAAGAGCTTGCCTTTCTCGCCCTGGTTTGAAAGCAACAGATCGCTTTCTGGAAAATCAATGATTGACTTATTAGAAAGGAAAATTCTAGACTGATAGGAAGGAGAGGAGAGGGGTCAAGAGGAAGCTGAAAATATTCTGAGTTGCATAAGAGAAGGATAATGTTTTGCATTGCAAAGGGAGGGCGAGGAAACAGGAAAGCTGAGCAGCAAATGAATTCCAGATGCCCTCCTTCCCTCCCATGTTTTCCCAATGACAGTCCTTTGCCTTTGTTGTATTTGCCATCAAGTTGGTTTTAACCCATGAATAGGAGAGCTACGTGAATTCTACCCAGCAACAGCTCTGCTCAGGTCTAATCTGTACGTAAACTGAAAGTGGTTTGACACCACTTGATCTGCCATAGCTCAATGCTATGAAAACCTGAGAGCTGTAGTTTTACAAGGCACCAAGCCTTTTCTGCTGAAGTGAACTCGTGCCTCACCAACTACCAGGATCCCATAGCATTGCCACCACCTTAATTGCCACTTTAATTGCCTTATTATGTCTAACTACCCTGAGAGTTATTTGCATGCTTGTCTTCCCTTCAAGTCAACATTTCAAAGAGACTACATTCAGGATTTTTCTATCTAGTGAATGAAGATGGTATTGCAGCCATCTAGTGAATGAAGGTGGTGCTGCAGCCATCTAATGAACAGAAGTGGTATTGCAGCCATCTAGTGAATGAAGGTGGTGCTGCAGCCATCTAATTAACAAAAGTGGTATTGCAGCCATCTAGTGAATGAAGGTGGTGCTGCAGCCATCTAATGAACAAAAGTGGTATTGCAGCCATCTAGTGAATGAATGAATCCGGGACGCAGCATGAGCTTCCGCTGTCAGCCCGAGCTTCTGCCAACCTAGCAGTTCGAAAACATGCAAACGTGAGTAGATCAAAACGTACCACTCCGGTGGGAAGGTAATGTCGTTCCATGCAGTCATGCTAGTCACATGACCTTGGAGGTGTCGACGGACAATGCCATCTCGTCAGCTTAGAAATGGAGATGAGCACCAACCTCCAGAGTCGGACACGACCAGACTTAATGTCAGGGGAAAACCTTTACCTTACTAGTGAATTGAACATAGTTATTCAGCCCTCTAGTGAATGAAGGTGACAATGCAGCCATCTAGTGAATGAAAGTGGTATTGCAGCCATCTAGTGAATTAAAATAGTTTTGCAATCATCTAGTGAATGAAGGTAGTGTCAGATTATTGCATTTTGAATAGCAATTCATGAGTCAGCACAAGATATATTTTCGCAGTTTGAGATGACCTGCAGTGTGACATGTTTGACACCAGATGGCGCTGTCTCAAGACTGCTAAATGGAACCTTGAGGAATGTCAGTTACAAAGTGACCGTTGGGATTTAATATCTGTGAGGAAAGGATGTTTAGAAAGGTAGCTGTGATAGCTGTTGTTTTTCGATGTTTTGCCAGTTATTGTTAAATACAATTCAATACAAAGTTATATATTTACCTTGTGAATTGAATGAGAGTTTCATTATTCACTCGAACAGAGACTGGAGTTTGGGCCGATGGGGAATTAAACTTCTATATTTCTGTTGCCTACCCGCTGTGACATAAATACTCATCGCCGAAGAGGTAGTATTATTGCCATCTAGTGAATGAAGGTGGTATTACAGACATCTAGTGAAAGAAGATTGTTTAGCAGCTATCTAGTGAATGAAGATAATATTGCAGCCATCTAGTGCATGAAGGCGGTACTGCAGCCTTCCAACATACAGGCACATTTGAATTTATTACCTGTAGTTTGTGCACATTAAAAATCAGTGCACATTAAAAATCGAATCCTACCTAGTTGCACACCCCTGGGGTCCCTTTGGCTCATACTTTAAGCCATTGTTGCTTATGTTTCATGGTCTACTAGGGTGATGGCGTAGGCAGACATAATCTTGAATATTAAAGGTGAGGGCCTGTGTCTTTGCCTTCTGTCACTAAAACTTTATGAGAGGAATCAAGATATTTTGGAAATTACTTTGCCAATGGATCTCACAGCCATTTTATTGGAATACACTTTGTTATTCAGAAAGAAGGGAAAATAAACAATATCTTGGCAGTTGCAGCCAAGTTAACAGCTGCAAGTTACCATAAATCTTGTAGCACACCCACAATTAAGATGTTGAGAAGTTTAAAAGTTTTATTGTAGGCAACAGTTTCTTAACTCTAAACAAGCAGACAAAGAAGAAGATATGAGTTGTGGGATGCAATTATGGCCAATCCAGCCAATGGACCAAATGGAATATTAGCAATGTAATTTGACTCATGTTAATTCATTGTTGCTGTTGTGTGAACTTTAATGTCATTGTCAACCTTTGGTGAACCAAAGGCAAATCTATCATGGGGTTTTCTTGGAAATATTTGATTTGAAAGGTTGCCATTGCCTTCCCCTGTGGCTGAGAGAGTGGCATTCGCCCTAAGATCATCCAATGGGTTTCATGGTTGAACAAGGATTTGAATCCGGAGATCAAACCACTATACTATACTGGCTAAGTTCATTCCTAAACATTTCTGAACTTATTCCTGAATGGTTTCAGCTGTATGGGCATCATGTGGCACACTAGATGTTGCTGGAGTGCAATGCCCAACATCCATAATAACAATACTACTACTACTAATAATAATAATAATCAGATGATTCACTGGAACCTGTGCCACAAATTCCATCTTCCTTGACAAAGAACTGGTGGGTTCACAAGCCTGAAAAAGTTACAGAAAATGAACACATCAAACTACTCTGGGACTTCTAGACTGACAGAGTTTTGGAGCACAACACTCCTGACCTCACAATTGCGTTAACATACAAAGTGTGGATTGTCAATGTTGCAATCCCAGGTGGCAGCAGGATTGAAGAGAAACAACTGGAAAACTGACACGATATGAGGATTTAAAGATCGAACAGCAAAGACTCTGGCACAAGCCAGTCAAGGGGATCCCAGTGGTGATTGGCACACTTGGTGCAGTGCCCAAGACCTTGGCCTGAACTTAAACACAATCGGCACTGACAAAATTACCATCTATCAGCTGCAAAAGACCACCCTACTGGGATCTGCATGCATTATTCACCGATACATCACGTAGTCCTAGATACTTGGGAAGTGGCCGACATGTGATCCAATACAACAACCAGCATAGTGATCTTGTTTGCTGTGTACTAATCTTGTTGTGTTTCAAATAATAATAATAATAATAATAAGTATTATTATTTATTACCTGCCACTCTTTGCAGCTAAAGGCACAACTGGGTTAAAACAAAGAGATAAAACACAACACTATTAAAATGCATATAATAAAATATACACCAAATAACATGTCATAAAATCATAGCATAATAGAGTTGGAAGAGACCACATGGGCCATCTAGTCCAACCCCCGCTGTGCAGGAAAAGCACAAAGTCACCAGCATTCTCAATAGCGAGGAATCCTGGAAGCTGCAGTCTGTAACAACATCTGGATATTTGATATGATAATTTCCTTCCTGCTTTGTCAGATGGTGGTATGAATACATGGATTGAGTTTAAAATAGTATTTTACAAAATCTAAACGAAAACAGCTGTGGCAGAAAAAGAGTAAATTGCAATAGAAAGGAGCAGACCTCCTTGCTTGCAACATGAGCCCTTCCAAGGAAATCCGGACCCAGCAGGGAAAGAGGGAGAAGGAATGCCACTTTCAGGACAAACAGAAATGATTGGCCCAAGCCTAGGAGAAAGTGCAAATGAGCCAAACTTTTTTCCCTGGGTCACAGCTATTCCTGATAATGTGGTACATGTATGGAAATGGCATGGAATGCAAGAAGGGAGGGATAAAGGGGCTGAAAAACCCAAGTGCAAGGAAAGGAGGCGAGAGAAGGAAGGCAGAGGCACATTGAGAGAGAGAGAAACTTGTGCTCCTCCAACCTCTTCTGTCCAAAATGCAAGCCCTCTGGATGGCTGTCTTTGTCCTCCTCTGCCAAGCAGCCTGGTCCCCTCTGGTCGATGGAGCCCCCCAAACAGCTAGCCCCAAAATCCGGCATAAGAAGCCCAGCAGCACCTTTGCCCCTTCCAGCAAAGGGACAGCTCAGCCCAAAGTGGCCTCCACCATCACAGCATCCACTTCCAGGATCAAGCAGGTGAAGGGCACCACCAGCCCCAGGACCAGCTCCCCAGCCAATTTCAGGACCACAACTGTGGCATCCTATGGCCGAAAAGGCTTGGAAGAACTCCTGACCACCAGCAGCACCAAGAGGATGCAGCTCTCTACTGCAAAGCCAACTGACAACAAAGGTACCCCTTTGACATATGAGCATCAGCTCCTACATATGTGCAACTGATTTGGGTTTTCCTAGCAATATGCACGGCATGTGTTGTGGGTTTTTATTATTATTGTGAATGTTGCAGAAATGTTCATTTAGAGAATATAATTATATGTACCAAATGACCCCAATATCCATTGGACTTACCCACTTATAATCTATTGTACCCATGGGCCAGACATCCATCAATAGAGTTCTGTACAGTAGACTCTCGGGCCCCTTCTACACTGCCATATAATCCAGATTATCAAAGCAGAAAATCTACATTATCTGCTTTGAACTGGATTACATGAGTCTAGATATTCCAGTTCAAAGCACATAATCTCGATCTTACACAGCCGTGTAGAAGGGACTTCAATTACCCGAAACTTGTGGGGATTGCTAGATGCCAGATAAATGTAGTTCCTGGTTGCTTGAGGAGTCACTATTAAAATTAGGCTTCCAGACAAGAGAGAGGCAGGGTGGAGCGTGAGGTGGGGCCTCCGGAGGCGCTGCCTCATGCTCCCTCATTCCCGCAATGCCCCACGGAAGGCACTCCCTTCGTTCCCGCAATGCCCCGCGGAAGGAGCGCCGCGCAGGGCAGAAGCGCCCCACCTGGCTGCGATCGACCTCCTTTGGACTTGCAATCGACTGGTCGATCGCGATCAACTTCGTGGGCAGCTGCGATATCCTACCATGACTTGATATAAATATTTAAATACAGGAATAGAAAGACAATGGAGACAAATAAAGACAAACTTATCTTAATGACACCCCACTTTACTGCACTGTACATGTGTTTTAATTTTTATTTACATTATTATTTCTTCTTTTGCCAAGAGTTCTGATTGTTTGGGTTGCAGTTAATTCTACTGTCCACAGTCTACTGTATTATCTGCTGTTTCACATGTCCCTAGAAATATTTCCTCCACAGATACAGGATCATTTGGGGAAATGGAAAAGGAAAAAATGTGTGTGATGGGTAATGCATGCACAATGTGTATAATAGACCAGGAGTGCAATGCATGGCACACAATGACAGCATATGCACAATGCGCTATGCACACACAACTCCGCTGTCAATATAGTGAACTGAATAGGGCTATGTCCAACTTCTTCTATAGGAGAACTTTCACTAGCAATGGTTTTGTGGAATGCCTCGATTGCAGCAACAATGTATTCAAAGATAGGCACTCTATTTCCAAATAAACTTCGCAAACTTTATTAAACCTCCTTCCTCTTTTTTGGCCAAATCTTCTGCTTCATCTTTACGCAAGGAGCCCTTTGTTGCATCCTTGGAAATACCCTTGAAATACATTTGTTTTGGTGGCTTGGTCTCTACATTTCTTTTTTCCATTGGGAAAAAATGATGCAGTTTGCAGAGCTCTCTTTTCCAAGAAGCAAAAAGAAAATCTGAGCTACAATCCCAAACCCCATCCAGATCACAATAGCACTACGCAGCCCCCATGCAGTATGGCAACACAACTCAAAGGCTGGACGATGTTGTGCAACATGACTCCACAACCCACAACACACACTGCATGACTCAGTTTCAGCTGCAGTCAGCAAAATATCACTCTTGCACTGTGTCTAATGTGTGACACATCTTATGCACTAACAAAAGGCCATTCCTGGTGTGACTCACCACACTCAAGTCTTTTTAACAGAAAGATACATGGAAGGCAGTCACATCTGAAAGTAGAGCCAAAATTTAAAAAATAAGAAAACAAATTTTGCAAGGAAAGTCTGCTGATCAGCAAATTGAGCCAGTTTTAGGCTTTTAGACTTCTTTGCTGAGAAGTTAGGAAACCAGTGCTGTCTTTATTTTTCCCAAAGGTGCAGGGAAACCTTTATTTATGGTAGAAGAACATTTTCCTTTCTCTAAAAAGGAAAGAGAATTCAGGAGAAACCCATGAGAGATGTAGCATCAAGTTCCCTTCTACACTTCCATATAATGCAGATTATCAAAGCAGATATTCCATGCTATCCGCTTTCAACTGGATTATATGAGTCTACACTGCCATATAATCCAATTCAAAGAAGATAAACTGGATTTTATGTGGCAATGTAGAAGGGGCCGTAGAGTGCATCTACACTGTAGAATTTAGGCAGTTTGATACCATTTTAATTGTTCTGACTCAATGCTATGGAATCCTAGGAGTTGTAGCTGTATAGTTGTATAGTTGTAGTTTTTTCCCCTTTTGCTGTTCTATGTCCAACTGTGTTTATTGTTTTTTGGGCTTGGCCTCATGTTAGCTGCCCTGAGTCCCCTTTGGGGAGATGGAGGCGGGTTATAAATTAAGGTTGTTGTTGTATAAGGTCTTCAGCCTTCTCTCCCAAAGAGTACTGGTGCCCTCACCAAAGTGTAACTCCAGAAGTGTAGAACTGTGTGAGTAGAGCCACACTTTAACTCTTCTGTTCTGCATTCAGCATCCCTTGTCTTCTGCAAGCCTCTTGCTGGCTCCCATGCTGCGCCTGGAGATCCAGATTCACACTGCTTTGCTTTGCTTTGCGGCTCCCTGCTCAATCCAGCGGTGGAGGGAAGCCGGCTGGTGTGGATGGAGCTGAGCCAAAGCAACACAAAGCAGCCACTGTTCCACGGATGGGGGCTCCCACATCCTGCCCCACAGCAGGTTGCCGGCCTGCTGTGAGCCAGTTTGAGAGAGAGTGCAAATTCTGCCCAGGAAATTCCTCTGCCAGCATCCTGAGAGAAGACGCTAATAAAGACATAGAATCATAGAAAATAGAGTTGGAAGAGACCACATGGGCCATCTAGCCCAACCCCTTCTGCCATACAGGAAAAGCACAATCAAAGCACCCCCAACAGATGGCCATCCAGCTTCTGTTTCAAAGCATCTAAGGAAGGAGCTTCCACCATATCCCAAAGCAGAGAGTTCCACTGCTGAACAGCTTTTACAGTCAGGAAGTTCTTCCTAATGTTTAGGAAGGACAGCAGAAAACAATCCTGCTCTCTCTTCCTTTTGACATCTTTTCACATATGTACACATGATTCTAATATGTCATCTCAAACTTCTCCTCTGCAGACTAAGGAGATTCAGTTTTTTAAGACGCTCCTCGGAGGGATTCATGGTCTTGAGACCTTTGATCATTTTAGTCGCTCTCCTCTGGACACTTTCCAGCTTAGAGTCAACCTCTCTTTTGAACTGTGCTGCCCAGAATTGGGCACAATGTGATTCCAGGTAAAGAGGCTTGACAATGCCAAATAGAAAAACACCAAGACTTCCCTCAATCTGGACACTAGACTCCTTGGAGTGCAACCCAAAATCCCATTGGCTTTTTAGCTGCTGCATCACACTCTGGGCTCATGTTCAACTTGTTCTCCACAAAGACTCCAAGATCTTTCTCACATGGACTGTTGTTGAGCCAGGCATCACCCATTCTATATCTTTGCATTTCGTTTTTTCTGCCCTGCCCTTGTTGAAATTCATTTTCTTAGTTTTAGCCAATCAGCTCTCCAAATTGTTGATGTCATTTGAATTCTGCTCCTGTCCTCTCCTTCCTAATTTAGTCCCATCTGCAAACTTGATCAACATGCCATCTAACCTTCATCCGAGTCATTAATAAAGATGTTGAACAGAACTAGGCCCAGGACCGAATCCTCAAATATTCACTTTCCTGACTAAACAGAAAGCAACTGCAGCCTTCCAGATATTACAGGATCTCAACTCCCATCAGCTCTAGTCCTGATGTCTAATGGTGAAGAATACAGGATTTGTAGCCCAGCATCTAGAAGGCCACAAAAAATAACATTACAGGCTATACTTGGTCTACAGGCCATGAGTTTGACACATGTGATCTGTACTGTGGAATCAATGCAGATTGATACCACTTTGATTGCCATGGCTCCATCCTTTGGAAGTCTGACGAGCCACCAGTCCTCTTTGGCAAAGAACGTAAAAGACCATGCAAAACTACAGCTCCCATGAGTCCATAGCATTAAGTCATGATAGTTCGAGTAGTCTCAAAGGGCATTGATTCTAAGTGTGGATGCACCCAAAGATGCATTGTCCCATGTTTACAAAACCTCCCACAAAGAATTCAAATTCAAAACTAAATGATCCTCTAGGGCAGCAAAGTCCAGTCAGGTCCCTTAAGTATTATGCAATCACAAATCAACATTGCCTTGAATATTGTAACAAGTTATTGCTTTATTAGGATAGAGAATTCATAAAGTTTGGTACCACTTCGACGGCTAGAACTCAATATTAGGGAATCATTAGAGTTGTAAGTTTTTCAAGGTTTTTCGTCTTCTCTGCCAAAGAATGTTGGTGCATCTCCAAACTACAGTTTCCACAATTCCATAGCATTGAGCCATGGCAGTTAAAGTGCATCCATTATATAGTATAGATGATGATTATTATTTATTTATTTCCCACCTCTCCTTGCAGCTATGAAATCCTGGGAGCTGTAGTTTTACAAGGCTCTTAGCCTTCTCTGCAAGAATGCTGGTGCCTCGTCAAACTACAACTCACAGGATTCCATAGCATTGAGCTATAGATGTAACCTTAGAGCAGAAACTCGTTAGATCCTTTTCTAATTTCCTTCTGAACAAGTATGCATCCACACACTGTCGAATGAAAGCAGTTTGGCAGCCCTTTAACTGCCTCCTCTCGTTGGCTTGTTAGTGCTGGGTGCCATGCCAAGATGTCCAAAGAGTTAAAGTGCTGTCAACTTGCAAATGTGCAGAGTGGAAGCATGCATTGCAGATGGAGATGGTGTTCAGTAACTGGGCATCCAAGCATGGCATCCAAAGCTAACAAGTCCGTTGCTGAACCGCATCTCCATCTGCAATACATGCTTCCCCTCCACATATGTATATACACACACTTTTTGTGGGTGCTTTGTGGTCCAGCTCCCTCTCCAATGTTTGCTCTTGCTCCACCTGCTACAAATGCCCTGATACTTTTGTGGTTTTTGTCTCCTTTCAGCTCTGAAAAAATCCGTCCGGGTTAAAGTAATCAAGAAAAAAGTCCTAAAGAAGAAAACCAAGCCTTCCCTCCAGGAAAGACTGGCCAAAGAGGCATCAAGTATGTACTGAGCCCCCAAACCCCCCATTCAGGAATCAGGTCAGCTGCAAAGTCATCAACAGCATCATTTCCCATATAGGTGCCATCCATTTCTTTTTGTACTAGATCATCCCATAACATTTCATTTCAGAGGTGGGAATGCAGCATGGAGGGAGATTTTCGCCATGCACAAAGCCAATGTCATGTAATGACTTGCAAGTAACTGGATTAATAATTCCCTCTGGAGTTTAGTCTGAACTTGAAAGCAGCTGTTCAAGGTGTTCAGAAAATAGTTATTTCTAAATATGCCATTGAAGTTGCTACAATGGTGACAAATAAAGGATTGAAGGACATTTCTCTTGGGTGGAAAATTTTTGGGGAAACTACATTCTCTTCTTGCTCCCCAGCCCTTAGCTGCACCCTTCATTATTAGGGTAGCAGAACATACACAAAGTGCACCATGCATTGTGCAAGCAGGTAGAATTACACCTAGGATGTGTCCACACTGTAGAATGAATGCAGTTTGACCTCACTTTAACCGCCATGGTTCAATGTTATGAAATCCTGGGAGTTGTAGATTTGCAAGGTTTGCAACCTTCTCTGGCCAAGAATGCTGCTTCCTCACCAAACTCCAACTCCCATGATTCCATAGCATTGAGCCATGGCCATTCAAAACACATTCATGCCAGTGTAATATTATGATGCCAGCTTGGAGAGCTTCATGAAGGCATTGGAAAAAATGGAGACCTGGGGACCCTTCATGCCTCACAATTATAGCTCTGTGATGCCACTCAGTTCTCGTTGACTGCATCTACACTGTAGGATTAATGCAGTTTGACCCCATGATTCAATGCTATGGGATAGTGGGAGCTGTAGTTTGGAGAGGCACCAGCACTCTTTTGCAGAGAAGGCTAAAGACCTTGTAAAACTTCCATAATGGCATAGAATGGAGCCATGGCAATAACCGTGGTGCCGAATTGCATTAAATTGACAGTGTAGATCAGGCATGAGCCTGATCTTCAGGTGTTTCAGGTGTTTTGGACTTCAACTCCAACAATTCCTACCTGCGGAAGTCCAAAACACCCGGAGGGCCGAAGTTTGCCCATGCCTGGTGTAGATTAACCCCCATGTCCTTTGGTCCCCAAAGGATTATGGATTTGAAGTATATACTGGGCGCCAATTCAAGGGGCTCTTAATGCGGTGAATTTCCACCTGGACCTCTTTCTTTCTTACACTGCTGCATTTGGCTTGTGTGAATGGTGCCTTTCTCTGTCCACCCTTCACCCGCATTTCCAACCGGTCAGCAGGAGACCTTTTGGCCTGACAGAGGGCGCAAGGAGGAGTTGTCCTGCCAACTTCAGGTCTGGCAACAGTGCCAGGAGCACAAACAAACACAACCCTGCGAGTGCCCCGTTAAACCTTAAAAGCCCAGGGAGAAATAACAAGCAACCGCTTTCCAAGAATAACCCGAGGAAATTCAAAGAAAGCCTTCCAGGAGCTTGGAAATGTAAAGCTCCCTTTATGTTTTTGAAAAAAAGAGAGGACAAGGAGAGCATCGTGATGTTAGCCTGTCTTAATGCAAAGTCTGTTTCTGCACAGAGGGGCACAGAAGGGGTGCAGGAGGGCAAAGGAGGCCAATTGAGCTTGAGACCTCGAAAAAGTCCATTTGGGTTGGATTGTAACTTCCATGGTTCACCATCTAGCAAGCCAAACAATGGACTTTTTCCAAAATTGTGGTGCAGTATAAACCCCATATTTGCAATCTTTTAAAAGCTGTGTGTGTGTGTGTATTGAAGTTGAAAACAAAGAGGTTGTTCAAGTTAGTAGTGTATTCTCTGTCCACTCAAATTGATCACATTGCCATTTATTTACTCACTGACTCTCTCTTCCCTCCCTCTTTCATGTTTTCTTTCTATCTATCTATCTTTCATTCCTTCTTCCCTTGCTTTTCCTCATATACCTTCCTTTTTCTTTCTTCCCTTTTCCTTCCTTTCTCTTCCCTTCTTGTTCTCTCTTCCCTCCCTCCCTTTGTCCCTCCTTTCTCTTTCTCTTTCCTTCCTTCCCCTCACACCATTTCCCCTTTCCTTTCCCTTCCCTCCTTCCTTCCTTTTTGTTCTTCTCGCACTTCCTTCTTAATTTATTTCCCTTATTTTGCTCCTTCCTTCCTTTCATACAAGTGCTACCAGGCCCAGATTATCCATAAGGCCACACTAGGCCATGGCCTAGGGGCGCAAGCCAAGGGGGGCGCAGTTCACATGGACAAAAAAAAATTTAAACCCACAACGCGCGGCATGGAGATGACTCTCTCTCTCTTGGGGGAGGGCGGGGGTAGAGCACTGAAAGGGGGTGGGGGAGGAGGGAATGGTGCCCCCCCCTCGCCATTGCCCCTGCAAGGCCTAGTGAGGAGGGCCAAGGCCTGGCCTGGAGGCCCCTCAGCTCAGCTCAGCAGCGGACTCCCTCCCCGGCCTCCCTTCTCCGCCTTTCCCATGTGGGGGCAAGGCCTTGGGGTCCAGGGCGGCCCTCCCTCACCATCCGGCCCTCATGGCGGCAGTGCCATGCTCCTCCTCAGTCCCCTCCTCCGTGCTGCCACGAGGGCCCGCTACTCGAGCCGGCTCAGCCGCTCCCCAAAGCCCTTTCCTGCACATGTGCCGCGATGCCCGGCACGCACGCATGCACACCCGTGACGCAGCCGGAGGACGAGCGCCTCCCCATGCCAGCCACGCCCTCTCTAGGCCAAAGAGACCCCAGCGAGAGCCTAACACAGACACTTCCAGCTCCATTCGCACCTTATGATTCCCTCTAACCTCATGATGTTGAAACTGTTCTTTTTCAGATGCTTGAAGCAGCTCTATTGGTAAGCCATCTGGTCTTGGTGATTTATATCTCCAAACACAACTTCAATTTCTGAAATTATATTGTAGTCTTCAAATGGTTATTTTTTGAATCAAATACAAGAAAGCAATTCAGGTGTATGAATCATGCAATAATCAGTTGGTATCAAAAATAATATATTCGCAAGTACACAAATAGAAAATTGACAGTCCACAATGGGAACAAATAGTGCAGTGTCTTAAGTACAGAGCGATAACATAATAGCAAAGTACATCACTGTGAGAACTAACATACAAGTTAGGTACAGTTCGGCAAAGCACATGCAGTTAATGAATCACATTAATCCAATACAGAAATCTGTGGCCGAGAAAATAACAATGACACTTTCCCGGTTCCTGGGTCGCTATTGTACACATATATACTGGTAATACCTATTAAGTGTTTGTAAGGAGTCTCTCTCTCGGCATTACTTCGCGAACGAAGATTCAGGAAGGACTCATCCCACGCTTTTTACAAGGAGTTTTTTGTAAGGAGTAGGGAGCCAGGAATGAAGTCCGTGTCTAGCGGAGAAAAGTAAAGTTCACGGGGACCGCTCGATAATGCCCAGGTGAGAGTCTCAGCGGGCAGTGTTTACCCTAGACTGCACTGTCAGTTTGATAATTTTTCAAAACGCTTCCCGGGCTTGGAGAAAACTACAAGAACCAAACTCCTTTGCGGCACGCCATTGAGCGACTCAGCGCTTGCGCATTACCCTTACCAGCCCCAGTAAGCGTCCCACACGGACTACAACGACCAGCCTGCCCTGCGGTCTGCCATTTTATTTATTTATTTATTATTTATTAAGCGTGCTTCTATGCCGCCACTCCTAGGAGGGCTCGGGGCGGCTCACAGGAGCCAAACAAGGCACAATAAAAACAATGGCAATAATTAAAACAACAGCAAATTAGCTAAAAACAGTACACTCCATAAAATCATTAAAAACTGTGATGCAACACGCTACCACAGATAACACTTAAAAACACGAGGCTGCACAGAGTAAAACCTACAGGTCGAACGCCTGGCGGAAGAGATGAGTCTTGCAGGCCCGTCTGAATGCAAGCAAGTCCTGGATCGCATATTTTCATTTATTTTATATAGTTCTTCAGTCTGTTGTTTCCATTAACTTTTTTCCCTACTTGGTTATGAACTGCATTTCCATTCTGGAAGTAGAGCATCCCTACTCTGGATTAAAACTTCCCCTTCATTGCTTGGATCTTATTTATTTATTTATTTATTAGACTTGTACACCGCCACTCCCAGAGGCTCGGGGCAGTTTACAGCATAAAAGATAAAACACAATGCATAAAAGACAATAAAAGAATAACATCCAATGAAACACAATAGGGCATAGTGGACTTTTCACAGGCAGTCGAAAGCCTGTCTATATAGGAATGTCTTACATGCCCTGCGAAATGCATTCAGATCACGGAGAGCATGAGTCTCCAGGGCAGTGTATTCCACAAGGTTGGAGCAATGATGGTAAAAGCTCGCTGCCTAGTTGAGGTGAGGCGGAAAGACTTGACAGAGGGAATAGTTAGTAGGTTCAAGTCTTCTGAACGTAGTGATCTCGGGGGGTTGTATGGAACCAGGCGATCCCGTAAATACACTGGCCCCAGACCATATAAGGCCTTGAAAGTAAGAACTAACACCTTGAAAGTGATCCGGCGTTCAATCGGTAGCCAGTGCAGATCATGCAGGATTGGAGTTATACGGCACGTCGTGGGCTCCCCCGCGAGTAGCTGGGCTGCTACATGCTGCACAAGCTTAAGTTTCCGGATCATAGACAAAGGTAGGCCAATGTAAAGAGTGTTACAGTAGTCCAATCTAGAGATGGCCGTGGCTTGGATTACTGTGGGTAGATCATTCCGGGACAGATAGGGGGCCAGACGCTTCACCTGTCGCAGATGGAAGAACGCGATTCTGCTGACAGTGGAGATTTGAGTCTCCATTGACAGCAGAGGGTCCAACTGGACGCCTAGGCTTTTTACAGATGATGACGGGCATAAGTCCTCGCCATCTAGGGTCAGCAGTTGGATGTCCCTATCGCCCGGACGACCCAGCCAGAGGATCTCCGTATTCGCCGGATTCCCCTTCAACCTGCTGGCTCGCAGCCTCAAGGCACAGATGGAAATTATTGGGTACAGAGTCCGGCCGGCCTTCCATCCTCAGAATGAGCTGAGTGTCATCAGCGTACTGATGGCACTCAAGCCCAAAGCTACGTACCAGTTGAGCGAGTGGTCGCATGTAGATATTAAATAACAAGGGGGAGAGGATGGCTCCCTGAGGGACCCCACAAAGTAGGGGAGATCCCCCGGAAACCATCCCTCCCCTCAGCACTCGTTGCTTCTGATTGTGGAGAAAGGAGGACAGCCAATTCAGAGCTGTCCCCCTCACTCCAACCACGGCAAGGCGGTGCGTCAAAAGATCATAATCGACTGTATCAAACACTGCTGTGAGGTCCAATAGCACAAGCAGTGCCGATCCGCCTTGATCAAGCTGGCAACGTAGCTTGTGGAAGAGATTTCTTGTTCTTCCTTTCTTGTGGTCATCCCTATTTCTATGCATTATAGTTGTTCTCTTTGTCCCTGAAGTCAAGTTGTGTTTAGGACTCTGACCCTATTTCTCTTTTTAATTAATTTATTTCAAGATTGAAAAGGGATCCGCAGTTGGGATCCAATCAGGAGAGTGATTCTTCCTGATCTAAACCACAGCCAAATAATTTCTTTTGTTTAAAAGGGATTGCTCAGTAAGGAAGGCCAAGTATCTTGTCATGGTCAGAGTTTGCAAATCTTTATCTAGGCTAGGGGAATGTGGGATTGTGTGGGTTTTTATTCCCAAAAGGAACTTTTCCAAGCTCAGGGCTGGTATTATGAGAGAGAAAACAGCTGTAAGCCTGAAGATATCTTTATATGTTTTTGCATTGAATGTTGGTGCCATCATATATATGCCATATGCCAAGCCTTAAGGAGAGAATACATTCTCTGAATAGAGCCTGTTGTGTCATGTATTTGGTTTTAAAGCATCAGGGCTGCCAGCCTTTTAATTGCCAAGGGCTTCTGTGCCTTTAAAAGCAGCCTGACACACTATAATTTTCCTGGCATGGGAGAGATGAGAAGCCAAAAGCCTCCTTGGATAAATTATTGTATCTATTGAGCTTTTAAACATCCAGGAGGACCGGAGCCATTGGAAGCTTTGCTCTCAACCACAGAAATTCAATCCAGCCAATTTTTGTGCACTTTTCAGCAGACTAATATTCTTTTCATTGTAGAACAGCTTTCTATGTACAGTTGGCAAAATCGGACTATGGAGGGCCTGCTTTGCAGGATCATTGTGTGAACAAATGAGTGCAGAAGGAAAAAGAAAAGGAACTTGAGCAGCTGGGTATAAAATACTGGATTTCTTTCAGAGCACTAGAGCTTGAGAAAACAACCATGTAAGATTGCAGGCCCCTGGGAGTTATAGCCCAAAAGCATTGCTATACTCACCCCTCCATGTCTGTGGGTTGATCTTTTGCAGATTTGATTGTTTGTGTGTTTGTTTAATATGATCTCCTCTAGGAATTTCTAGGTACTCTGACACAACACTGTGCTTCGAAGAGACCCTAAGGGCCATGCAGAAACACACAATTAAAGCACCCCTGACAGATGGTCATCCAGCCTCTGCTTCAATATGGATGTAAAGTTATCAGTGAGGAATCTCCACTGTAGAATGAATGCAGCTTGGTTCCAGTTGAACTATGGTGGCTCAATGCTATCTGAGTTGTAGTTCCACAAGATCTTTAGCCTTCTTTGTCAGAGTGCTGGTACCTCACCAAACTGCAACTCCCATGTTTCCATAGCATCAAGCCATGGCGGTTAAAGTAGACTGCGTTCATTCTGCAGGTAGCTCAAGGAAGAATTGAGAGATTTTGATTGTTCTGTTGGGTTCATTTTGCTGTCTATCTCACTTACTCATCGTCTTCCTTGATCCAGAATGTCCTCCACTTGGACTGGAGTCTCTGAGGGTTCGGGACTCACAGCTACGTGCCTCCAGCTTCAAGAGAGAAGGAGTTGGTCCCCACCGCGGACGCCTCAACATTCAGGTGAAGCTGGTTGCTGTGGTGGCATTGCATTCCAGGGGTGCATCTACAGTGTAGAATTAGTGCTGTTTGACCCCCTACTTTAATTGCCATGGCTCAATGCTATGGGATCATGGGAGTTGTTGTTTTGCAAGGTTCATAGCCTTCTGCTGGTGCCTCACCAAACTACAACTCCTGGGTTTCCATAGATTTGGGCCATGGTAGCCAAAGCTCAATTGCACTGATTCCCTCCTCCTGCTGGCTTGTTTTTCTCCAGTCTGGCATCCATGATGACGATTTGTACGATGGAGGCTGGTGCGCCGGACACAAGGACAAGAAGCAATGGCTGGAGATTGATGCCCGGCGACTGACACGCTTCACCGGCATCATCACACAAGGGCTGAACTCCATCTGGACGTAAGCGCCAGGGAGCAATGACACCCAATGAGGAACTCACTCTGAGTTTTAGTCATAACTTTAAAGGGGGTATTTTGTCTCTTGGGTTAACTGTCTTGTTCAAATCCCCTCTGAATCAATTGTTGAATGATTTCACCTAACCGGGAAACGTGGGTTAAGTGCCCGGCACACTTCACTCTTCCCAAAATAATAATAATAATAGTCATAGCTTTAATTCCCCCCCCCCCCTGAAGGGACTCTGGGTGGCTTACATGGGAACAAGCCCGATGAACATAATTAAAATATAACACATTAAAATTCATAAAATAGCATCAAAAGAACCAATTGGGTTTGAAGTTTTCTTCTTTCCAGCCAGAAAGGATGTCAGTATAGAGTATGTAGTCAAATGAGCTGATATTCAGAGAAATGTCGAGCATTTTATCCACTTTGACAGCCATTCAAAATATCCATGCCTTCTCTCGATTGGTGGAAAAGCTGGCTTGGTTTGGATCCAGGTTCCTATTGGCTGGGGTTTTCTCTTGACATCACTGGTTGAAGAAGTTCCCTCGTAGCTGGAGAAAGGAATAGCTGTGATTGTTGAAGCCTAAATCCCTCTAAAAGTGTCCCCCACTCCACACACACACACCCCCTCGAGGTGTATGAGTCCAGGAATGTGTTGATATCAAATTTATTTACAGCATTTCTACCCCACCTTTCTCTACCCCGGAAGGAACTCAATGCGGCTTAAATGCAAATAGTCCCATGACTACCATAATGTCCAGTCCAGGTAAACACAAGGAGGTAGCCCGAAAAACAAAGAGTGATTGGGATCACTTGATAGAATAATGGGGTGGTCTCACCCACAGTATGTCCACTGATCCATATGAGCCCATAGTCCCAATCTCATCAATGCAAACCAGGCAGTTTCCCAGCACTCGTATCAGGATTTATCAATGAGAAGGATTACTGGTTTACAGAAATACAACAGATATCTCATCAATGAGACTCAGGTGGCTCCAGGCTTGCATACATTAGCCAACTTCAGCCCATTTCCTGCCCCAAGGCATGAGATTAAGCAATGCAGTTATACAGGTGTTTCGTTTTAGTGACACTCTAAAGATTAATTTCATTTGATAGTATAGTTTATACAATTTCATAAAGGTTGACTAAATAAACAAGAGGAGATATAGCTGGCCAGACCTTTCCAGAATTGAAGAGAAGCGGAATTTCAACATTGCAAAATTGGTGAAAAGGAAAAAATAAAATCATGTTTAATACATTTCTGTCCATTTGTATTTAATTATGAGGGGAGTCACTTCTCGATAACAAAATCTTGCCAATGAAACCCCACAATAGGATCACCAGAAGCTGGAAATGAAGGCACACAGTGTCAACATTCCCAATTGTTCAAGCTTTCTTTCTTCCACCAGGTACAGCTGGGTAACCTCATACAAGGTACAGTTCAGCAACGACACCCATCGCTGGCTGCCTTGCAAGAACGGGAGCAAAGAGGCGGTGAGTCCATTGGGCACTTCAGGCATAAACATTACGATTCCCTTGCAGCCATATGCTAGATCAGGTGTGGGCAAACTTGAGCCCTCCGGGGGTTTTGGGCTTCAACTTCCACAATTCTTAACAGCCGGTAGGAGATTTTTTTTAATTTTTTGTAGTTTTCCCACTTTTACTGAATGTGGAGGGTTAATTGTATAGTACAGTGTTTTTCAACCTTTTTTGAGCTGCGGCACATTTTTTACATTTACAAAGTCCTGGGGCACACCACCAACCAAAATGACACTCTAACACAGTAATACATATAGTTAATATGTTTTTAAATGTATTTATACACTCAGTGTGAAACCTGGGCCTGTTTCGATGAACACAACATATATATGATTTCCTCTCACATGTCTTCTCTCAGCCTTCTCTTCTTCAGGCTAAACATGCCCAGCTCTTCAAGCTGCTCCTCATAGGGCTTGTTCTCCAGACCCTTGTGAAATTTCACCCTGAGTGAAACTTGCTTCCAGTTAACTATGGATGTCATGAAGCTGTTATAAATAGTTCCGGGGGGGGACTCTCTAAAAAATCCAGTAAAATAGTAAAACAAAACAAAAAAAAAACATTTCCAAGCGGAGAGGTTCAATTTGCTTCTTGGAAACCTGTGAATGCTTCAGCCTCCCGATGCTCCCAGGTTCGCTCACTGCCCAATTCACCAACGTGGAGCTTCCGGCTTTGGCTGTTCTCGCGAGAAATCCAAGCCAACGCGAAAATGCTGACTCAATCACTTCCGCCCAATGCTCTGCTTTTGTGGAGGGAGGCAGCAAAAGAGGCCACACGGATCTATGAAACATATAGAGTATGGAGCCATGCTGAGTCGAGGCTCCTGAAGGCTTCCTCAAGGCGGACCTGGCCCTGGCATTCGGCAGAGCCCTTCCTTTGCCTCGGGGAGGATCTTTGGGGAGGGAAAGAGGGAGAAAGAGCTGCTAGGAGAGAGAAGAGTGCCAATTTCCCACGGCACACCTGCTGATCGCTCACGACACACTAGTGTGCCCCGGCACACTGGTTGGGAAACACTGGTATAGTATAGTATTGCTGTTAAAGATCACCTTTCTTTCCAACTAAAATATTCTATGGCATTACTTCAATAGGATTCTGAGAGTCCAGGGCCGAATCCCCACACAGCAACAGAAACCCTTGGTCACCTCCTCTCAGCTTAGAGAAAAAGCAACTCTTGTTCCCAAAACATTCTCAAAAAGGGTCACTACATATTGGAAATGACTTCCAAGCATACAACAACAGCAATTTTGACATTTCTTTGGAAGCTGTGGGTATTGAAACTTGTTCAAAATGTGTTTGCAATTAAAGTTGACATTCTCACAATCCCGGATTCTAGTGCATACGATATAACTGGCCAATCTTATATAAGCTAAAAACTATTATGTTGGGAGCCAGAAGGAAAAAAACATAGCATCCTTCCATTCCTCTTTCCCACTCAACCTGGCTGCTATTCCTCCCTTAATAGTAATAATATTTAAAAAATCACAAGAACATTGCAATTAAGGTGGATCTTGGCACCTCCAGGATAGGATCAGCGACCCAAGGTGCCGTAGTGCTGTGCCAAGCCAACCAAAGAGAAATCAACAACTACCGTACTATGCCATTCCTGCCAAGGGAAATTCATTGCCTTCTGCCACTCAAAAGATCTGCTTTCCTTTCCCTGTATTACCCTTAATAGCCCTGGGGGAAAAGATGGGTTCTTGCCATGCCCATCCTGGCAAACAATCCTTTTGCCTCCTAACCTGATGTTGGAGAGCTAATTTTGACCCATTGCAAAGGGCCCTGTGAATCATAATAATTATTATAATCATCATAAATTTATTACCCGCCTCTCCCCACGGCTCGAGGCAGGATACAACTTAATTAAAACAAGAGATAAAACACTATTAAAAGGCATACAACAAGATACACGGAGTTAAAATACAAGTTAAACCCCACTGAAAAATGCAGATTGAAACTTACAACTTTAAATGACAACCCACCTGAGTGACAACCCACCTAAAAAAAAAGAGATGAAAGAGAAGAACAAATTGGTGTTAAGAATCCTGGAAAAGGCCATTGAAATCCACAGCATGTGGACAATTTCAACAGAAAGTTAGAAACAGTGAAAATGAACAAAATTTGGCTACCAGTATTTTTTTTAAAAAACTCTAAAATTATAACAGTAAATAAAGAACAACACTCAAACACAGGGGAACTCCATGCAGGAAACAATCAGGGACAGCTAATCACCTCTCAACAAAGGATTATCCCAAGCACTAACAAGCCACATCTAAAAACTGTCAGGTCATCAAATACTAATCAAAGTGACCAATTGAAACATTCCCAGCTACCACCAACAGACAAGAGTTATTTCTCCCACCCTGGACTTTCCACAGATATATAAACCTGATTCTCCTCGTTTCCAACAGACCTCACAACCTCTGAGGGTGCCTGCCATAGATGCAGGTGAAACGTCAGGAGAGAATGCTTCTAGAACATGGCCATATAGCCCCAAAGACCCACAACAACCCTGTGTCCAGTTCTGAGCGCCACAATTCAATAAGGAGATGAACAATCTGGAAGGTGTCCAGAGAAGAGCAACAAAATGGTCAAAGCTCTGGAAACCAAGAATCCTTTGGCTGAAGGAGCTGAGTGTGTTGTTTAGCTTTGAGAAGAGAAGTTGGGAAAGGACATGACAGCCAGGTTTCTATATTTGAAGGGAGATCATATTGAGGAGGGGGCATTGCTAGAGATTAGGTCAGAGCAATGGATTCAAACTATAGAAAAAGAGATTCAATCACAATGGAAATGCTTGCTGGTTGTAATAAGAGCCGTTGGGACAGTAGAAGCTGGCTGGCAAACCGCTGGAATGTTTGCAAAAGGACAAAGGAAGGCTAGGAAACAGTACAGAAATGCTTAGTAAATAAATGCTTCGAGCTGCATGCAACAATGCCCTAAAAGACACGCCTCACTTCCACCCTACTTTAGTCCCATAATAATACTGCAAGCTAGGTCAGTGTGTTGAAAACTGGAACTGGAATCTCCTAGCCCAAAATCATAACCATTACGTCGCAGAATTGGACTCGGTTTTTTATATATTCCTTGGTTTGCTTTGGTCTGATTTCCTCTCTTCTCTTGCTGCAGGTATTCCTTGGAAATAAGGACCCAGAGACTCCAGTCCTCAGCCCATTCCCTGTCCCGGTGGTGGCTCGATACCTTCGCATCAACCCTCAAACCTGGTTTGAGAATGGGACCATCTGCCTAAGGATGGAGGTCCTGGGCTGCACCATGCCAGGTGAGGCCTTGGAGCAGAGCCTTGGTTCAAACTGAGCAGGTCCTATACATACAGGCTGTCCCCGAGTTACAAACATCTGACTTACAAACAACTCCTAGTTAAGGGTTGAGACAACAGGAAGAGAAATCTACTCGTAAGGGAAATCCACTCCTGAAAGAGTTATTATTTTGGGGGAAAGAGATCTCCACTGAAGCTTTATCACAAATCCTTGTTTTCACAACAAGCCAAATTTTGCAAAATTCAATTATCACAGGGACAGAAAGTGGGGTGAAATCTTCTGAACAAGGGTACAGGCAGCAAAGGAAACATCACAATGCTGTTAACCCTTCCCTATACGATTCAAAGCTAAAACAATTTATATATTTGGCTGAAGTCACACTTAGAAATGTACCTGTTCTGACTTACAAATTCAAACCTACAGAACCTATCTTGTTTGTAACTTGAGGACTGCCTGTATACATTAAAGCCTCCAACATTTTGCACGGGTAAAAATTGGGACATTTGCAGCCAAGCAACATCAGAGGGTGCTGCAGCAGTTTGCTTTTGTTGGGAACCTGGAAACGTCATCACATACATTTCATGGATGCTTTTGCTCCCTTCACATTGTCCTTGGTTGCAAAATGGCAAAAGATGGCAAAGTGGAGCAAGGACAGCATCCTAAATTGTCACGTTCTTCACTCTTCTTTCCAGACCCAAACAACATCTATTTGTGGGATGACTTGCCGGTGACCAATGATAAACTGGATTTTAGACATCACAACTACAAAGACATGAGACAGGTGTGTGACTTTTGGCAGGTTTCAAAAAAGGGTAAGGAAGTCCTCAAATTCCACCAAATTTTCCTTGACTGTGTCTACATTGTGGAAGCAATGAAGTTTGACCCCACTATAACTGCCAGTGTTCAATGGTATAGAATCAGGGGAATTGTAGTTTCACAAGACCTTTAGCCTTCTTTGTCAAAGTATTTGTGTCACACCAAACTACAACTCCCAGGATTCAATAGCACACGCTATGACAGTTAAAGGAGCATCCAACTGCATTAATTTGACAGTGTAGTCTCTCTCTTCTTCTGGGATGCAACAACAGAAGTTTATTTCTAATATTAGGCTGGCATCCAAACTTTAGGATTCCCAGACATCAGTGCCTTCTTGTCCTGAGTCTTGGATTTTCTTCTTCAATCCTCAAAGCAAGAGGAAGAACCTCAGGGCAAGAGTTCTACCTTGAAAAGTATACAAGTTCCTGTGTGTCTATTTTCTTGGGTTTGTTATTCTTCTGTTTAAATTGCATGCCCTCTGCTACTGTGGTTGACACATAATGTATCATCATGCTTAATATAACATCAGCGGGATGGTTACCAAGGGTCTTCCCAAAGTCCCAGGTTTAGATACTGAAATGTCCCACCTTGCAGAGATTGTGGCTTTGGTGACAGACACTGAGGCCCCATCTACACTCCCATATGATCCAGTTTCTGACTCCAGATTATCTGCTTGGAACTGGATGATATGGCAGTGTAGATCCAGCCTGAATGACATTTCCTCTCCTGCAGCTGATGAAGAAAGTGAACGACGCATGCCCCAACATCACACGGGTGTACAGCATCGGGAAGAGCTACCAGGGCCTGAAAATGTATGCCATGGAGATTTCAGATAACCCTGGGCACCACGACGTCGGTGAGTGACATCAGGTCAGGTCCAAAGGAATAATGGCATTTTGTTGGAAGATGACACCTATGGTGCATCTACTGTAGAATGAATGGGGTTTGAGGTCACTTTAACTGCCATGTCTCAATGCTATGGAATCATGGGATGCGTAGTTTTACAAGGTTTCCCACCTTTCATGCCCAAGAGTGCTGTTGCCTCACCAAACTACAACTCCCAGGATTCCATAGTCTTGAGCTAATGACAGTTGAAGTGGTATCAAACTGGATCCATTCTACAGTGTAGAGAAGGCTTGGTGTTTTGGACTTCAACTCCCACAATTCCTAACAGCCAGTTTGAAAATATTATTTCCTGTTTAATTGTGTGGCCCTTGCTTTGAAAGTAGTTGTTATACTCCAGAAACTTGGTTTTTGTGGCTGCCACAAACTATGTTGATTTGGTTCAAACTCGATAAGATATTCATTGAAATACTATAACAAAGTTTTGGCAGCTTATTAACCTTTTTCCTTTTTTTGATAGAACCAATTAGGGAATGACATAACAAAAATCATGTTACATAATATAATAATAATAATAAGCCTGAAAAAGTTACAGAAAATGAACACGTCAAAGTACTCTGGGACTTCTGAATTAAGACAGACAGAGTTTTGGAGAACAAGACTCCTGACCTCACGATTGTGTTTTTTTTTTTAAAGTATGGATTGTCAATTGAAGAGAAACAACTGGAAAAAATGACACAATATGAGGGTTTAAATATCAAACTGCAAAGACTCTGGCACAAGCCAGTCAAGGTGGTCCCAGTGGTGATCGGCACACTGGGTGCAGTGCCTCAAGACCTTGGCCTGCACTTAAACACAATCGGCACTGACAGCTGCAGAAGGCCAACTTACTGGGATCTGCATGTATTATTTGCCAATACATCACACAGACCTAGACACTTGGGAAGTGTCTGACATGTGATCCAATGCAACAGCCAGCAGAGTGATCTTTTCTGCTGTGGACTCATCTTGTTGTGTTTCAAATAATAACAACAATGCCAAAGATATGCCTTAGATATGACATGCTATTAGTTATAAAGTTTGCCAATTTGGGGGCTCTATTGGTTGTAGTCCCTAAAATAAGCTTTTCCCAGCTCTGGGAACCTCAGTACTGCAAGGACCATCGTGAGCTTTGTTATTTACTGTATATTTTTGAAAAATTAAAGAAGGGGCAAATGGGACTTTCTGGAAGGGCCAGGTTGAGGGTCTTGCTTTCTTGCAGGAGAGCCGGAGTTTCGCTACGTGGCCGGCATGCATGGGAATGAGGTCCTGGGCCGGGAGCTTGTGCTCAACCTCATGGAGTATCTCTGCCACGAATTCAAGCAAGGCAACCCTCGCATCCGGAGGCTGGTCACTGAGACCCGGATCCATCTGCTGCCTTCTATGAATCCAGATGGATATGAAACCGCCTACAAGCTGGTAGGTGGAATGAGGTCATGGGGAAGGGTTATGGGGCAAAGTTTTTTTTCTCTGGATCCTGTGGGTTCTTATTATCTGTCCCAATAAAAGTAGGCTCAACATATGAATGATGAATAATTTCTTTGGCTGTGAGTTGAATTCTACATATTGAGTGTCCCTTATCCGAAATAGTTGGGACCAGGGATGCATTTACACCAGGCATGGGCAAACTTTGGCCCTTCAGGTGTTTTGGACTGTAACTCCGACAATTCCTCACAGCCTATTGGCTGTGAGGAATTGTGGGTGTTGCAGTCCAAAACACCTGGAGGGCCAAAGTTTGCCCATGCCTGCTATAGCATATTCTGGCCCCACATACGACTGGATTTATTGTAACCAAAGGTGGTTTTGCCATTTCCTTCCTTTGCAAGAAGCTGATGAGGAGTAGAGGAGACCAAGGAATGGGGTTGGCCATCAACTTTGCACTTTACCCACTCTCCAGCCCTATGTAACTTCATTCCACTAGCTTTGACCCAGCCCTCTCATAGTGTCTAGGCCCACTCTGAAATTCTAGCCACTGGTAGTCCAAATTCTGTCCGATTGAAGAGTATTGGAACTGGCTTTTAAATGTATATGACTGTTTGTAATAGTATTATGTTTATATTTTGTAATGGTCATTCTGTATATTTTGTTGGCAATTCTATGTTTTGCCTGTTGGAAACCACTCTGAGTTCCCTCGAGGATATAGAGCAGTATACAAATAAATTATTATTATTATTATATTGCAGTGACCTGTTCATTTGTGTCCTTTCCCCGCCCCCCTTCCACGGACAGGGCTCTGAGCTCTCTGGCTGGGCCATGGGCCGGTGGACATATGAAGGCTTTGACCTCAACCACAACTTTGCAGACCTCAACACTGTCTTGTGGGATGGGGAGGACAACGACATGGTGCCCCACGAGGTCCCCAACCACTACATCCCCATCCCAGAATACTACACGTTTCCGAACGCAACGGTGAGCCCAGCATTCCCTAGTATTGAGACATGGTGTCAAACTGCATTAATTCTACAGTGTGGGTTTTTGTTTGTTTTTCTGATGACAACTGGCTTGAAAACAGTTCATGTGAAAGGGATGTACACTGCCATATAAAATCCAGAGTATCTGCTTTGGACTGGATTATATGGCAGTGTAGACTCAGATAATCCGGTTCAAAGCAGACAATCTGTATTATCTGATTTGAAGGGACGAAGGTTGCACATGCCTGCCTTATTGCTTTCCCATTCAACCAGGTCGCCCCAGAGACTCGGGCGGTCATAAACTGGATGCAGCGCTACCCGTTCATGCTGAGTGCCAACCTGCATGGTGGAGAGCTGGTGGTGTCGTACCCCTTTGACATGACGCGCACCTACTGGAAGGCCCAGGAGCTCACGCCCACAGCCGATGATGCCGTCTTTCGCTGGCTGGCCACTGTTTATGCCACCTCCAACCTGGTCATGGTGGAAGATGACCGACGGCTCTGCCACCATGAGGACTTCATGAGGGAAGGCAACATCATCAATGGGGCCAACTGGCACACCGTTCCTGGAAGTAAGCAAAGTTAATTATTTCTAGGTTCAAGTCTGAACTATCTAAGGTGCTGAACCCTTACAAATATTTGGGTGTCTTGGATGGGGTCTTTTAAAAGTTTGAACTGAAAGCCAGAGCAGATTTAGAAACTCACATTGACACCCAACCTGCTTTTGCATGACCTCAGGTCCCAGCAACATTAAGTCTGAGCTTTAATCTGCCTTTCTAAAGTTCGGTTTACCAACATTCATTCTTTCTAGGTTCAATCCTGAGCTATCCAAGGTACTGAACCTTTAAAAAGAATTGGGTGCCTTGGATGTGTCAGGTAGATAATGCTGTGTTAGATAGAAATGCATTGTCTGTAACTCCAGTTTGTCAAAAATACAGTTCTAATAGACATGTGTCCACAGCACATTCCACCGAAGGGTTAAGCAAGTGGAGATGTGGATCTAGAGGGGCAGCTGAGTCATGACCATGTGGCAGGCATGATGAGAATTGTGTCGTTTCCTGTGATCCCTGTGGGTATAAAAGGAAGTGGCAGACATTTGTGGATCTTCTTGCCATGTGGATCTCTCACCATGATTTGTTATGTATGTGTCTTGCTATAGTCATTGCTTCCTGTTTATTTATTTATTTATTTATTGTTATTGCTTCTTGTTGTGTGGTTGTGAGTATATCTCTGTATATACTGATAGCAGACCTGATGTAAATAGTATTACATATAGCAATTAGTGAAGAATAAAGTCTCCAAAAGAAGTTTGGATGAAAGCCAGAACTCAATTGCCTTATTAAAGCAGTGAGTGGCAAAGAAGGTCAGAGGCTGTGCTATAAATCTCTACTTACTAAAGATAAAGACTCTGCTGTGTTTTGGTTTGAGTTAACTGCTTGCCTTGAGACAATTAGTCCCATGTGCAACTCAGGGAGGACATAAAATAAGAGAATAATTCACATATCTATCTAGCAGGTGTTTTGTTTGTTTATTTACCCAGTGATAGGATGGAGTCTTTTAAAGTTCCAACTGAAAGCTGGAGCAGATTTACCAACTCTTATTGACATCCAACCTGCCTTGGCATGGCTTTAAATCTCAGCATCATTAAATCAGAGCTATCTAAGGCGCTGAACCTCACCATAAAAAGAATTGAATATCTTGAATTGTCTGTTTTAAAGTTCAGATGGAAAGCCAGAGCAGATACAGTATATCTGTTGGAATTCAACCCTACACTGCCCAAGTCCGCAGTCCTCTCTCTCTCTATTCTGTGTGTTTGAAGAGATGTCGCGCTTGGAGGTTTTTCCTCTTGTTTGGGAACTGATAAGTTACAGAGTTAGAGAGAAGCTTAGCCCCAATTCTTTTCTAGGAATGTAGTTCTTATTTGTAAATAGACCTTTTGGTAAAGATTGAACTCTGCATTTTTGCCTGCTAAGCTCAAAATTATTTTGCAGCAACAAAACACTTCACCTTTCTGCTTGTTGTGAGCTGACTGCTCAATTAAGTATCCTTTTTAAAATTTTGGATGCCCTGCTGTTTTGAGATTTCCCTAACAATATCAACCCACATTGATATCCAATCTTCCAGCTACCAACACTCAGGCATGAGCTTTGATTCCAGCATCATTAAGTCTGAGCTATCCAAGGTGCTGGACTGTCACCTTAAAAAAGTATTGAGCTTCTTGAATCAGCTCTTCAAGCTCCAGTTTATATGTATTGTATTGATATATTCAGCCCCCACATTTGCAGGGTTGACATTTGCAAATTTGATTATTCATAGATTTGATTGAAATGTTCTCCATAAGAGTCGCTAGGTCCTCCAACACAATTCTATGGTCAGCTTCCTACAGTTATTGACCACAGAGTCATGCTGGGGAACCTAGAAATTGTTAGAGAGATGTTCCGTTCAGATTTTTTAAATAGCAATTAAATAGTAATTTCATTATTTGCAGTTTTTCACTTTCATGTGACTCCTGTGCTTCTGAGTAAATATGCAGAGCTGATCACACATATAGGGCTAAAACTCTGTGCTAATGTGCATGTCCTCTGGTCAGTGCTGTCCTTATCACCCAGTGATAATGAGGCCTCAAGTCACATCAATTCATCCGCATTACAAGCATGCACTGTTGCTTTTGCTACTGGTTTTTTTTATAGTTGCTCATTTTTACTCAATATTTTGGTATTTTAGCACTTGGTTGGCCTGGTATGGGAGAATGTCCGTGGGGCTATTATTGTGTGTAACTGTGTGGATATCTCTTTGTGCATTAATTCCATAGCACCCCCAGTGATTACCAGTAAGGTTGTAACTCACTACTGAATGTCTCTGTTGTGGTTAAATGGCCCCTTGCTCTGAGTGTTTCTTTGCTCTCCTGTCACAGGTATGAACGACTTCAGCTACCTTCACACAAACTGCTTTGAGATCACAATCGAGTTATCTTGCGACAAGTTCCCCCACGAGTCAGAGTTGCCCCAGGAATGGGAAAACAACAAGGAATCCTTACTGCTGTACATGGAGCAGGTAGGAAGAAGTGGCGTGGATGCCAGCCACTTTGGCACAGTTTGCTAAAATCTAGGGGTGTCATTGGTTAACCATGCTTGTCCAAAATGTCTAGCCTTGTGACTACTCAGTTATTTGTTGTGAGCCCGATCTATGGCGGCCTAAAGGCAAAGCCATCACAGTTTTTTCTTGGCAAGAGTTGTTCAGCTTTTGCCTTTTGTTCCTCTGAAGCTGAGAGAGTAGAGATGTATCTACTCCATAGAATTAATGCAATTTGTCAGCACCTAAACTACTGTAGCTCAATGTTATGGGATCCTGGAAGTTGTAGTTTGGTGAGGCACCAGTGCTCTTTGGCATAGAAGGCTTTGTAAAACTACAACTCCCATGAATCTATAGCATGGTGCCACAGCCAAACTGCATTAATTTTACGATGTAGATGAATCCAATGACTTGACCAAGTGGGTCAAAGCAGAGCAGAGATTTGAACCCTGTTTCTCCAGAGTCATAGTCCTATGTTTACACCACTGTCTGACTCCAAACCAACCAGTAGACCAACTTTTTCTAGCAACAATAAATGATGCCTTCTAATACATGCATCCTGGAATATCAAACCATCTTTCATATAGGCACTCTTTAATATGGATTTTATTTGGCTTTTTGCAAAGTCTCTGGGGCCTAAAGGCATCCTAAATTCTTGCTCAGGTTTTTTTTCCATTGTGAGTGTTCATGCCTTATATTTCCATTACCAGTCCTTTCCAATGGATGCACTAACCTACCATGTCCTTACAGACTCGTAGGGGCATTAAGGGGATAGTTCGGGACAAAGACACCGAAGAAGGCATTGCGGACGCCATCATTTCGGTCGATGGTATCAACCATGACATAAGGACAGGTAATGTTTACAAGATCCAACTCTGCCTTTTGAGTTGCATTAAACCTTGGCAGGAAAAAAATGAAATCTACAGATATAATATGGGATTTGGAGCCCCGGGTGGCACAGTGGGTTAAACCACTGAGCTGCTAAACTTCTTGACCGAAAGGTCACAGGTTCGAATTCGGGGAGCAGTGTGAGCTTCTGCTGTCAGTCCCAACTTCTGCCAACCTAGCAGTTCAAAAACATGCAAATGGGAGTAGATCATCCAGGGAGGCCCTGCTCTCGCTTCTGCCAGCAACTCAAATGCGGCTGGTGGGGACGAGACACAGGGCCTTCTCGGCTATGGCCCCTCGCCTGTGGAATGTGTTGCCAAGTGAGATATGATCGATCCCATCCCTCCTAGCATTCAGGAGAAAGGTGAAATCTTGGTTGTGGGACCAGGCCTTTGCACAATGACATAGCAGCACTTTAAATGGAATGGACTGGCTTGATGACAGAGATGAGGACACGGTTTTAATGCTCCAGCAACTGGATGTGTGCATTTAACATTGTTTTAATGTTATTTAATTGATGGTTAGATAATTTTGTTTTAATTAATTGCTACTTTTCAATTTTGTATGATTTATGTTTATTTTGTGTATTATTTAGGCATCGAATTGCTGCCTTTGTGAGCCGCTCTGAGTCCCGTCCCCCCCCCCCGGGGGGGTTGAGAAGGGCGGGGTAGAAATATTGTAAATAAATAAATAAATACCGCTCCAGCTGGAAGGTAACGGCTCTCCATGCAGTCATGCTGGCCACATGGCATTGGAGGTGTCTATGGACAACGCCGTCTCTTCAGCTTAGAAATGGAGATGAGCACCAACCCGCAGAGTCGGACATGACTGGACTTAATGTCAGGGGAAAACTTTTATCTCTAATATGGGATTTAAAACACCACAAGCTGAACAGGAGGCAACAGTGTGGAATTCCTTCTTTGAAAACAAAAGTGTTTGAACACCAAAGCAGCTTCCCCTTTTGCTTGAACTCAGCACTAAGATTACAGTATTACGCGAATCTAATGCACGCCCTAATTTTGGGCAGGTAATTTAGCCCAAAAAAAGATAAGGATTAAATTGAAGTAAATACGGTATATTTCAGCACAGTTCCACTTGGTGTCTTAGGGCAACTCTTTGGCCTTTCCTCTTCCCAAACCCATGGACACTGAATTACCCCATAGTCTCAAAGCAATGTTCCAACACAGCTTTTCTTCCCTTCACAGCTATTGACGGTGACTACTGGCGCCTGCTGAATCCCGGGGAGTATGAGGTGACGGCCGCTGCTGAGGGTTACCACTCAGTGACCCGCAGTTGCCGCGTCTCTTATGAGGACCACGCTACTGTCTGCGACTTCCGTCTGACCAAGACGCCCAAGCAGCGGCTCCGGGAGATTATCTCCAAAGGCGGGAAGCCCCCGAAGGACTTGGTCTTGCGCCTCCGTCAGCTGAGGCTGCGCAAGCTGCGCTCCCAGAAACGGGACCAGTGAGGAGGGGGGCCTGCCTCCGAATCCAGAACTGACCCTTTCCAGAATCATTCCAGGACCAGAAACACAAAAGTGCCATTTGATGCCACCATCTCTTTTCACAGCAGCAGCTTCTTTCCTCAACCTGAGCAGACGTGATCAACAAATAATCACGTGCTATTTCTGCATTTGGGGAAAACTGACCCTTGGCAATTGTCTATGGAGTGATTTATGTTCTCTCCACCTCTGCCCCCTTTCCCAGGCAATTGTCAAGTTCTGGTAGAAGCTGGTGGGTACTGGAGGATATTGTTTCATAGAAAGGAAATGCAGCTGGCCTGGGCTCCAAGGGGCAGCAAACCATTGGTAACCAAACCCTCATTTATTTTTCACTCAAAGATAATTAGATGGTATGAAGTGGTGACACAGAACTGTGCAAGTAGAATGTTAGTTTGCACAGCACAAGTAGAATCACAGTGCAAGTAGAATTTTAGCTTGCACAGCACAAATAGAATGTTCACTTGCACAGCACAAGTAGCATGTTCGCTTGCACAGTGCAAGTAGCATGTTCGCTTGCACAGCACAAGTAGCATGTTCACTTGCACAGCACAAGTAGAAGATTGACTTGCACTGTGTAATTGGAATGTTCACTTGCTGAATGTTAAACATTGTTCCTTGTCCCTTTAATAGGTGCCTACGTAAGTGCCTTTCAAGTGTGGCTTTCTTCTCTGTTAGGAAAGCTCACATCCACCCATGGAACTCCTAAAGGGGCAGGAATTATCTTGAGTACTAACAGCCCAAGCAAAGACAGAAACCCCATAAAACCCTCACTTATGGAAATTCTTATTTCAGAGTCTAGTGTATCTGTGGTGAACAGTCAGAAGGGAGGCCCAAAGGTCTACCAGTCCAACCTCATTCTGCCAGAGAGGAATACAGCATCTAAGTCAATGGTTCTCAACCTGTGGGTCCCAGATGTTTTGGCCTTCAACTCCCAGAAATCCTAACAGCTGGTAAATTGGCTGGGATGTCTGGCCAAAACACTTGGAGACCCACAGGTTGAGAGCCACTGGTCTAAGCATTCCCGATCAACCATAAATGGCATAATTGCACATTCTTAATTCAAAAAATCCAATGTCTATAACAATGTGAGTCTCCCTTTGAAAAATGCATCTTCCCCCTAATCAAATGCCATCTGGATTACATTAGACTGCAGTTCTCAACATCCCTGAGCAAGTTGTGTTTTCCATTATTGGAAAACTCTTTGGAGACAGTTTTAAATCAGATCCCACTATCCTCATCTACACTGGCATATAAAATTGAGATTATCTGCTTTGAATTGCATTATATGGCAGTGTAGACTCATATAATCCAGTTCAAAGCAGATAATCTGGATTTTATATGGCAGTGTAGATGGAGCCTAAGTCTTAAGAAGAGATTACGGGCCCTTCGTGAACTGTATGCTAGTGCACTTCTCTGCTGAAACCAAGATGGTGGTATCTCATTCCAAAAGGGATGTCTACACTGTAGAAATAATGCGGTTTGACACAACTTTTAAGTGCCATAGCTCAATGCTACGGAATTCTGGGAGTTGTACTTTTACAAGATCAAAGATGGCTGCTGCCTCCACAAATTACAGCTCCTAAAATCCCATATCATTGAGCCATGGCAATTGAAGAGGTATCGAACTGCATGAATTCTACAGTGTGGATGCAGCCAAAATGTTGGAATCTTGTGGTTGAGTATAAACCATGTTTTCCACATATTCTCCCCAGTACATTGTATACATCTTCTGCATCATATCTTTCAATATAAGCAGGAACGGTGGTTCTGACGGTGATGAGAATCAGAGTTTGGACAGGTTGCTTTTCCAACGCTGGATCATGGGTGTGAATGGAAACCAATGGTATCTCCCCTCCTGCTGGGCAGGCCCTGATCGGAAGGTGCTGTGGATTAAAATTTTAGGAGAAGAGGAAGATGCAACTGTTTTTGTAAATAAATTTAAATGCTGGCATTGCAACGCCCTTGCTAGCCAAGTGGCATTTAGACTGAGTCTTTCCGAATAAATATTGTTTGATGTTTAACCTTCCAAAATGTCCCTTGTGTAGATTTGGCTTATTTCCCACTCAACTTTTTCCTGGAATTGGCTCATTCCAAATTGGACAGTTTGAGGTTGACTTTAAACCGCGGTTAAAGAGGGCCCATGCCTGGTGAGCGTTTATACTAAAGGCCGAAGAACCCAATTGAAGAATACACTCACCAGGAGTGAAAGCATCTACATGAAACTGCTGGCTGAGGTCATCCGGAGTTTTGGAGTACGGTGCCATCTCCACGCAGATGACACCCAACTCCACTACTCTTTTCCACCAGATTCCAGGGAAGCCTCTCGGATACTGGACCAGTGCCTGGCCGCTGTGACAATCTGGATAAGGAAGAACAAGCTGAAGATCAATCCTGGCAAGACAGAGGTCCTCCAGGTCTGTCGTTCGTCTGACCGGGATATTGGGTGATAACCTGTGCTGGACGGGATTACACTCCCCCTGAAGTCTCAGGTCCGCAGTTTGGGGGTCCTCCTGGATTCAGCGCTGACACTTGATGATCAGGTGTCGGCGGTGGCCAGGAGGGCCTTCGCATAGTTAAAACTTGTGTGCCAATTGCGACCATACCTCATGAAGTCTGACTTGACCATGGTGGTCCATGCCTTGGTTACCTCTAGACTGGATTACTGCAATGCACTCTACGTGGGGCTACCCTTGAAGACGGCCTGGAAACTTCAGCTTGTCCAGCGATCAGCAGCCAGATTAATAACTGGGGCAAGCTACAGGGAGCGGTCAACCCCCCTGTTTAAAGAGCTGCACTGGCTGCCATTTATTTTCCGGTCCCAAATCAAGGTGCAGGTGATCAACTATAAAGTCCTAAATGGTTCGGGACCCGCCTACCTTCGTGACCAGATCTTCCTCCATGAACCAGCTCGAACCCTCCGCTCCTCGGGGGAGGCCCTTCTGTCGCCCCTGCCAGTCTCACAGACTTGTCTGGTGGGCACAAGGGAAAGGGCCTTTTCCGCTGTGGCCTGACTCTGGAATTCCTTGCCTGGAGAGATTAGGAAAGCCCCCACCTTGGAGACCTTTAAAAAACACCTGAAAACCTGGCTTTTCCGCTGTGCCTTTGGAGAGTAACTATCTAATCATTCTCTACCATTTCTCTCTTCAATGCCCGTTCTTGGAGTCTATCCCCTTCCCCCATGTAAAGGATACTATTCCACTTATCTCACCCTGAGTTTTTAACACTTTATATTTGTGCCTGTGGCCCACCCTGTCCTTGTGATTTTAGAAAGCTAGTTATATACTGTTTTTTATTTATATGTATGTATTTTTATTGTGTTTATTGTTGATGTTCTTGATTTTATTTTGTTGTAATTTGTTGGTGCTGTTTGAGCTTGGCCTCATGTGAGTCGCCCTGAGTCCCCATTGGGGAGATGGGTGCGGGGTACAAATACAGTTTATTATTATTATTATTATTATTATTATTATTATTAAAGCAGCCACAGAGGATTATTCGCAGCCCAGGCAGAAAGGACGCAAGTACGTGGTGTTGATGGCTTTCATGGCCGGAATCACTGGGTTTCTGTACGTTTTTGGAGCTGTATGGCCATGTATTGCTGAAGGCTTAACAACGAGACGCTGAGAATTGAGTTTAATTGTATTTTATGATTTTAACTGCTAATTGTGTATTGTTTTTATGTGGTTGTTGTATTAATTGTTCTGATTGTGTTTCTATCTTGTGGGCATTCATTGCCATGTGTGAACCGCCTCGAGTCGCCTTCGGGCTGAGAGAGAGAGCAGTATAGAAATATAGTAAATAAATAATAAATAAGGCTTTCATGGCCGGAATCACTGCGCTGTTGTAGGTTTTTCCGGGCTATCTGGCCATGTTCTAGAGTCATTCTCTCCTGACGTTTCGCCTGTATCTATGGCAAACATCCTCAGAGGTTGTGACATCAGGAGAGAATGCCTCTAGAGCAGGCCTGGGCAAACTTTGGCCCTCCAGGTGTTTTGGACTCCAACTCCCACAATTCCTAACAGCCGGTAGGCTGTTAGGAATTGTGGGAGATGGAGTCCAAAACACCTGGAGGGCCAAAGTTTGCCCAGGCCTGCTCTAGAACATGGCCATATAGCCCCGAAAAACCTACAATGTATAGCCATTTATTTATTTACTTACTTACTGTATTTCTAACCCGCCCTTCTCAACCTCCAAGGGGGGACTCAGGGTGGCTTACAAGGCTTATTGTAAGCACCGGGAATGTGGCGCATGCATAAGATCTCTCTGACCAGTAGGTCATGACTTCGAGGCCTGCCCGGGTCGAGGTGGGTGCTCGACCTTTAAGTGTAGCCTTCTGTCAACCTTTGCTGCCCGAAAGACAGTTGCATCTGTCAAGTAGGAGATAAAGGTACCACATTAAGCGGGGAGGAAAATTTTGATTGAATAATGAACCCATTAAAGAACTCCAGGAACGGTGAGGAATGCGGAAGGAACAACGATGGGAATGCTGAAAGATGAGGAGTGCATCAGCTCCCCCTGGTGGCCAGAGTTTGCCTCTGTTCGTCTATATGTTGTGTATGTGGAAACGGCAGGGATTGTCTGCTAAGTAGGTGTACCTGTAATCCACTCTGAGTCCCCTTCGGGGTGAGAAGAGTGGAATATAAATAAAGTAAATAAAATAAATAAATTATTGCTGGCACAATACACAATACAAAAACTCTAATACAGTAGGATTAAAACATTAGCATTAAAACATTAGCTAACCAATTAATTTAAAATTCTATCAATACAATCCACATTCAATCAATCAATCAACGGCCGAAGCCGTATTTCATAACCGTCATTAAAACAGTCCGTTCCAAATAAAGTGCTGCAGTTACTGTGCAAAGGCCTGGTCCCACAACCATGATTTTACTTTCTTCCTGAAAGCTAGGAGGGATGGGGTCGATCGTATTTCGCTTGGAAGCGCATTCCACAGGCGGGGGGCCACAGCCGAGAAGGCCCTGTCTCTTGTCCCCGCCAGCCGCAGTTGAGTTGCTGGCGGAAGCGAGAGCAGGGCCTCCCCAGATGATCTTAAGTTATGAAGTGGGACGTAGCGGCAGATGCGTTCGGACAAGTAAGCTGGGCCAGAACCGTATAGAGTTTTAAAGGTCAAAACCAGCACTTTGAATTGAGCTTGGAAGTGGATAGGCAGCCAGTGGAGCTGACGCAACAGGGGGGTGGTATGCTCCCTATATGTCGCTCCTGTTAGTAGCCTGGCTGCCGCCTATTGGACTAGTTGAAGTTTCCGAACTGTCTTCAAAGGCAGCCCCACGTAGAGTGCGTTGCAGTAATCTATTCAGGATGTGACAAGAGCGTGGACCACCGTCGTCAGATCAGACTTCCCAAGGTATGGGCACAGCTGTAACCCTATGCCCTGTTCGGCCGTTCGACTGACTAGGAGGACCTCTGTCTTGTCTGGATTAAGGTTCAATTTCCATGTTCCAGCAGCATTTTCTCCTGACATTTCGCCTGAATCTGTGGCTAACAGCATCTTCAGAGGTCCTGTTGGCAGTAAGGGAAGGGAAGTGTATCTACCTGTGGAATGTCCAGGGTGTCGGAAAGAACCCTTCTCTTTTGAAAGCAACTCATCTCCTATGTTTTAACTCAATTTTCGGTTCTTTAGACCTTTTGGACTTCATTTCCCAGAATCCCTATCTGTTGGCTTTACTGGCTAAGGCTTCTGGGAATTGGAGTCCAAAATAGGAGGCGCCCGCAGAGAGCTTTCTGCGCATGCGCCTTTGGAGCAGCCGCCGACTGGAAGTTTGAAGCTCCTCCCCCTGGTCACGTGGCACGGGAATGGGTCGCGCGGGCGGCTAAAGTGCCGGAAGTGACGCCGCTGGGAGGCTGTGGCGAGTGGCTCATTCGGCTCCGGCGGGAGGAAGAGGCGGCGGCAAGGTGAGTCGTCTGAGGCGTTATAACGGCGGGGACAGCCTTCTGATGGGAAGGGAGGCCGGGCTGCCCCGTTAGAGAAGGAGTAGGCCCAGCAATATGGAAAGGGAGGCATTGGAAGCCATGCCGACCCAAAATATTCGGCTGCCTGAGGCGGAGCAGCAAAATGGCCTCTTTTCGGGCGGGATATTTGTGAGGCAATTATGGCAGCCTCCTCCCCCTTTCCCTTGGACTATATCCCATATATCTTTACACTATATTACAATATTAATATATTACATCTCTTTACATTATGTTGCTAAATTATCTCTCTCTACATACATTATATTTTTATGTTATATTCCTATATTATATTGTAAGGGTTCCCTGGTGGCGCAGCAGATTAAACTGCTGAACTTGCTGACCGAAAGTTTGTTCGAATCCGGGGAACAGGGTGAGCTCCCACTGCCAGCCCCAGCTTCTGCCAACCTGGCAGTTCGAAAACATGCAAATGTGAGTAATTCAATAGGTACCGCTCCAGCAGGAAGGTAACAACACTCCATGCAGTCATGCCAGCTACATGACCTAGGAGGTGTCTACGGACAACACCGGCTCTTTGACTCAGAAATTGAGATGAACACCAACCCCCAGAATAGGACACGACTGGACTTAATTTCAAGGGAAACCTTCACCTTATACACTACCGTTCAAAAGTTTGGGGTTACCCAAACAATTTTGTGTTTTCCATGGAAAGTCACACTAATTCACCACCATGCGTTGTGAAATGAATAGAAAATAGAGCCAAGACATTGACAAGGTTAGAAATAATGATTTTTATTTGAAATAACATTGTTTTTACATCAAGCTTTGCTTTCGTCAAAGAATCCTCCTTTTGCAGCAATTACAGCATTGCACACCTTTGGCATTCTAGCTGTTAATTTGTTGAGGTAAGCTTGAGAAATTGCACCCCCCGCTTCTAGAAGCATCTCCCACAAGTGGGATGGGTCGGATGGGCACTTCTGGCGTACCATACGGTCAAGCTGCTCCCACAACAGCTCAATGGGGTTCAGATCGGGTGACTGCGCTGGCCACTCCATTACCGATAGAAGACCAGCTGCCTGCTTCTTCTGTAAATAGTCCATGCACAATTTGGAGGTGTGTTTAGGGCAGTCTTTCTCAATCAGTGTGCCGTGGCACACTAGTGTGCCGTGGCGGACCTCCTGCTGTGCCGCGAAAAAAGCTCTCTGCCCCCCTTCCTCCCCCCCCCCCTCCTGCCGAACTCCTGCTGTTTGAAGGAGGAGGAAGAGCCGGGCAGTGGCGAAGAAAAAGAAGAGGGGACCGGGGCGCCGCCTCCTTCGGCCGTTTCCCCAGCCAGCCTCCAATCCGCCATGACTCTCGCCCCTCGCTCGCTGAAGCCGCGTGCAGGAGGACCCCGCCCACTGAAGCCCATCCACCACTCACGCTCCTCCTCTGTAGGAGAGCTGAAGCTGGGGGGAGGGGGCGGGGCATGGCGCGGCCTGTAGCAGAGCTGAAGCTGGGGGGGGCAGGGGCATGGCGCTCCAGCTCTGCCCCCTCCCCCGGCTTCGGCACTCCCAGCAGCTGCTCCAGCCTTGAGGGGACAGTGCCAAGCCAGCATTGTGCTGGCTCTGGCACTGCCCCCTCAAGGCTGGAGCAGCTGCTGGGAGAGGTGAAGCCGGGGGTAGGGGCGGGCATGGTGCAGCCTGGCTCCGCCCCCCCCAGCTTCAGCACTCCCAGCAGGCCTCCAACCCCAGCCGTTCTTTACTGTATTAGAGTGTCATTTTGTGTCATTTTGGTTGGTGGTGTGCCCCCGGATTTTTTTAATGTTAAAAGTGTGCTGCGGCTCAAAAAAGGTTGGGAAACACTGGTTTAAGGTATGGCATGGCGTTGCAAAATGGAGTGATAGCCTTCCTTATTCAGAATCCCTTTAACCCTGTACAAATCTCCCACCTTACCAGCACCAAAGCAACCCCAGACCATCACATTACCTCCACCATGCTTCACAGATGGCGTCAGGCATTCTTCCAGCATCTTTTCATTTGTTCTGCGTCTCACAAACGTTCTTCTTTGTGATCCAAACACCTCAAACTTGGATTCATCCGTCCACAACACTTTTTTCCAGTCTTCCTCTGCCCAATGTCTGTGTTCTTTTGCCCATCTTAATCTTTTTCTTTTATTGGCCAGTCTCAGATATGGCTTTTTTTTGGCCACTCTGCCCTGAAGGCCAACATCCCACAGCCGCCTCTTCACTGTAGATGTTGACACTGGTGTTTGGCGGGTACTATTTAATGAAGATGCCAGTTGGGTACCTGTGAGGCGTCTGTTTCTCAAACTAGAGACTCTAATGTGCTTATCTTCTTGCTTAGTTGTGCAACGCGGCCTCCCACTTCTTTTTCTACTCTGGTTAGAGCCTGTTTGTGCTGTCCTCTGAAGGGAGTAGTACACACCATTGTAGGAAATCTTCAATTTCTTAGCAATTTCTCGCATGGAATAGCCTTCATTTCTAAGTACAAGAATAGACTGTCGAGTTTCAGATGAAAGTTCTCTTTTTCTGGCCATTTTGAGCGTTCTATTGACCCCACAAATGTGATGCTCCAGAAACTCAATCTGCTCACAGGAAGGTCAGTTTTGTAGCTTCTGTAACGAGCTAGACTGTTTTCAGATGTGTGAACATGATTGCACAAGGGTTTTCTAATCATCAATTAGCCTTCTGAGCCAATGAGCAAACACATTGTACCATTAGAACACTGCAGTGATAGTTGCTGGACATGGGCCTCTATACACCTATGTAGATCTTGCACCAAAAACCAGACATTTGCAGCTAGAATAGTCATTTACCACATTAGCAATGTATAGAGTGTATTTGTTTAAAGTTAGGACTAGTTTAAAGTGATCTTCATTGAAAAGTACAGTGCTTTTCCATCAAAAATAAGGACATTTCAATGTGACCCCAAACTTTTAAACGGTAGTGTATATCTTTACACTGTATTACTATATTGTATTACATCTCTTTACATTATGTTGCTAAATTATCTCTCTCTATACATACATTATATTTTTATGTTATATTCCTATATTATATTGTAAGGGTTCCCTGGTGGCGCAGCAGGTTAAACTGCTGAACTTGCTGACCGAAAGTTTGTCTGTTCGAATCCGGGGAACGGGGTGAGCTCCCACTGCCAGCCCCAGCTTCTGCCAACTTGGCAGTTCGAAAACATGCAAATGTGAGTAATTCAATAGGTACCGCTCCAGCAGGAAGGTAACAACGCTCCATGCAGTCATGCCAGCTACATGACCTAGGAGGTGTCCATGGATAGCGCCGGCTCTTCGACTCAGAAATGGAGATGAGCACCGACCCCCAGAATCTGACACGACTGGACTTAATGTCAAGGGAAACCTTCACCTTATACGTTATATTGCTATATTATATTCCTACATTATATTGTAAGGGTCCCCTGGTGGCGCAGCAGGTTAAACTGCTGGACTCATAGAATCCTAGAGTTGGAAGAGACTTCATGGCCATCCAGTCCAATCCCATTCAAAGCACCCCTGACAGATGGCCATCCAGCCTCTGTTTAAATGCCTCCAAAGAAGGAGCCTCCACCAATTGCTGACCAAACGGTTTCGCGGTTCGAATTATGTATTTATTTATTTATTTATTTCCAACATTTCTACCCCGCTCTTCTCAACCCCCGAGGGGGGACTCAGAGCGGCCTAACAAAGGCAACAATTCGATGCCGAAACACAGTATAAATACAATATAAAACCAAAAACATTGAGCATTAAAATACATTAAAATACAATTAACATTAATACATCATATACATTCACTTAAGTTAAAAACAGTGTTCCGTCCATAATAGGAGCATTGAGCCATATCCATCAACTTGCCATTGCAATCAATCCAAAGTGCTGCATTGTGCTAATGTGCAAACGCCTGGTCACATAGCCAAGATTTCACTTTTTTCCTGAATGCCAGGAGGGATGGGCTTGATCGTATGTCACTTGGAAGTGCGTTCCACAGACGGGGAGCCACCACCGAGAAGGCCCTGTCCCTCATCCCCACCAACCGCGTTTAAGAAGTCGGCGGGAGCGAGAGCAGGGTCTCCCCGGATGATCTTAAATTATGAGGTGGGACGTAGAGGCTGATGCGTTCGGACAAGTAAGCTGAGCCAGAGCCGTATAGAGCTTTAAAGGTCAAAACCAGCACTTTGACTTGAGCTCGGAAGTGGACAGGCAGCCAGTGGAGCTGACACAACAGGGGGGTTGTATGCTCCCTGTATGTAGCTCCATTTAGTAATCTGGCTGCCGCCCATTGGACTATTTGCAATTTCCGAACTGTCTTCAAACGCAGTCCCACGTAGAGTGTGTTGCAGAATCCAAGGAGTGGAGTGAGTTCCCACTGTTAGGCCCAGCTTCAAGCAGTTCGAAAACATACAAGTGTGTGTATATCAATATGTATCACTTCGGCAGGAAGGTAATGGCATTCCATGCAGTCATACTGGCTACATGACCTAGGAGGCGTCTACGGACAATGCCGACTCTTCAGCTTAGGAATGAAGATTAGCACCACCACCCAGAATCGGACATGACTAGACTTAATGTCAAGGGAAACCTTTACCTTTACTTTTTAATTTGTTTAAGTAGACTTTTAGGACACTCTCTATAATTAAAATCACATATAACCATTAAAGCTATTTATACTATTAAAATACTTATTTATTTATTTATTTATTTATTTCTTCGATTTTATATTCCGCTCCTCCCTGCAGGCTCGGGGCGGGTAACAGTGGAGTATACATGGGCGACATGTGGAGTATACATGGGCGACATGAGTATACATTGGCGACATGAAACACTAGACCTTGAAAAGTTTCTTCCTTAAACCCCTGCCTGAATAAAAAGGTTTACATTAAAGCTTTTTTTCCTTTTAATATAGATTGGATAGGATATTTTTAAACTTATTTATTAAAGTATGAGGACCTCATAATGCAATATATGAATGTCAATAACATGTCAGTGAGTTAATTGAAAATAATGCTTTCATTTTGTTTTTAGCAGGAACTTGATCATATCGCCTTCCTGATTGAAAACACTTAATGGTGTGAATTTTATTGCAATTTGGAAACTGGGAAACACATTTGGTAAGTGGCAAGGATGGGGTCTCCTCAGCAAAGATTTTGTATTTCTGTTATTTGTTCCTCTCTCCTTTCTTCAAACACTGGCACAGAAGTGGCTCACCACAAGATATATATGCATATGGATGTGTTTAAAAAGTAGACAAATGCACTTTTAAAAATATGAAGGTACTAGTCTGTTTCAGTCTAAAAAACTGAAGAGGACCGGAGTCTTATGTGAGAAATTTATTTTCCTTAGTCTCAAAGATGTTATGGAATGTCTTCGGGTATTTTTTTCATTCTTAAAACAGTGTGTTTATAATATTAAATTATATTATAATATAAAAAGCAGCTAAACGTTCTATTTATAAAATTAAGAATAATCTAAACCAGACATGGGCAAACTTCAGCTATCTACCGTGTTTAGGACTTCTACTCTCACAATTCCTAACAGCCTGTAGGCTGTTAGGAATTGTGGGAGTTGGAGTCCAAAACACCTGAGGGGCCAAACTTTGCCCATGCCTGACCTAAACAGTTGATGTTATAATCATCATATATTTATTTATATCCCACTTTATTATTTTAACGAGACTCAAAAGTAGCTCACAATATTAAAATTCTGCAAATTTCAATTCAACACATATGTCATATAAACACTAAATAGAATTCAGTATAAAATTATTAAAACAATGACCTAAGCCATTAAAAACTGTAAAAATGATGCAAACATTGCACAGAACCCCCAGCACATTCTAAAAAAACTGTCTGAAAAGAAATAGATGGTACTATTTAATTCAGGGGTACTCACACTTTTTCAGCATGTGAGCTACTTTATAAAACAACAAAGTCAAAATGATCTACCTACTCACTACAAAAATGTGAAACATATAACACAATATCTCTTTGAACTGGGTTTTTTGAGTCCACACTGCCATATAATCTGATTCAAAGCAGATAACATGGGATTTTATTCAACTGTGTGGAAAGGACCTCAGATAACCCAGGGCCTTTCCACACATCCTAGTTGACACACATTGTCCTCCCACCCTGCCTGCCGATCTACCAGGACACCCTACGCAATCTACCAAATGAGCACCCCTGATTTAATTGATGCACAGTACCACCGGCACATTATCAAAAACCTGTCTGAAAACAAATAGATGGTACTATTTAAGTGATGCTACCATAAAACCAATGAGCAGGCACTGCTTCCTGCTGCTGAGAATTCATCACCGAAGACTCCTTCAGTTGAAGCAGGCACGGTACCTGCGCTGACCCCAGAGCAGCCTTTTAAAGCTGCTGCATGGGGAAGGAAGCTGGCCCCCTCACTCATCCGGCCAGGCGGCTGGAAAACTTTCCCACCCAGGGGATTCTAGAAGGATGAAGCCCCCTGCAGACTTCATGGCCGGCGGGAGGGCACCCACCGCCGGAATGGGCTTTGCCTCACCTCCCTCCTCTTCAGCCTTTCCTTTCTTTCCTTCAGAGGAGGGAGAAGAGGAGATGCAAGGCCCATTGCAGCAGGCAATTTTTCCCTCCTCGGTTCTCCCTCCCTCCAGCCTTGAAGGGCTTTTCCTTTTCAGTCTCCTCCAACGGAAAGAAAGGAAAGGTCCTAAAAGGCTGGAAAGAAGAAGCACACTCCTTGAAAGGCTTTTCTTTCCTTTCGGAGGCTGAAGAGGACAAGCCTTTCAAGGCTGGAGGGAGGGAAGACTGATGAGGGAAAACTTTCCTGCCATGGAGTCTGAAGGGGCTTCTTTTTTCCAACCTTGAAGGGCCTTTCCTTTCCTTCCTTCGGAGGAGACTGAAGAGGAAAAGCCCTTCAAGGCTGGAGGGGGGGAGGACTGAGGAGGGGAAAACCACGACATTATCAGGTGGAGGGTCTTCACTGCCGCAATGGGCCTTTCCTTTTCTCTTCAGCCTCCTCCGAAGGAAAGAGAGGAAATGCTGAAGAGGAGAGACAAGGCCCATTGCGGTGGTGGGCGCGTTCCTGCCAGCCATGGAGTCTGCAGGGGAGTACTTCTTACCAGAAGCCCCCTGCGTGGTGGGAAAGTTTTCCTGCCGCTTGGCCGGATGAGTGGGGGAGGCAGCTTCCTTCCCGATGCGGCATCTTTAAACGGCTGCTCTGGAGTCAGCGCAGGCATCATGCCTGCCTCAACTGAAGGAGTCTTCAGCGGCGGCGAATTCTCGGCAACAGGAAGCAGCACGGCAGCGAGCAGCGGCAGCAACAGGGCTTGCTTCAGGCCTTTGGCCTGTTTTTCCATTGGGGCTTTCTTTTTTTGCGGTGGTCCAGCAAGGGCACTTTCCTCTCCTCTTCTCCCTCCTCCAAAGGGAAAGAAAGGAAAGGCCCTTCAAGTCTGGAGGGAGGGAGGACTGAGGAGGGAAAACTTCCCTGGGAAGAAGAAGCCCCCTGCAGACTCCATTGTTGGAGAGAGGGGAAAACCCACGAAATAGCAAGTCCGTGGTAAGTGAACCACGAGGGAACACTGTATCTGGAATGTCCAAGGTGGGAGAAAGGACTCTTGTCTGTTGGAGGTAGGTGTGAATGTTTCAATTCGCCACCTTGATTAGCATTTAATGGCCTAGCAGTTTCAAAGTGTGACTTCTTACTGCCTGAGGGAATCCTTTGTTGAGAGGTGATAACTGGTTAACTTTCCTCTGGTAACAATAACCTTTGTGTCTTTGTTCACTGCTTCTAGTATTCTTCCACCGGCATTCATTCTCTCAGAGGTGGTGTCCAGCTGGCAACTGTTTTGGGGGTGACCCTGTTCCATGCACTATGGCCACCCACCATATCCGTGAATACCACCCCGAGGACTATGAGACCGTGCGGGACTTGTTTGCGACAGGGATGAGCGAGTACGTGCCGACCCTGTGCGTCCACATGCTGAAGCAGCCCTGGGTGATCCTGGTCCTGGCTTGCACCTTCTGCCTGCTGCTCACAAGCTCCAGGTCACTGCTCCTGCCCATCCTTGCTGTCACCCTTTTGTTGGCCATAGGCCGCCAGATTCTGGGCTACATCTGGTCCATGTACATCGACCACTGCCTGCAGGAGGACCTGTTGGACATCCAAGCCACTTATGCGACTGGCAAAGGGGCTGGCTTCTGGGTAGCCGAGGCTGACGACCGTGTGGTGGCCATAGTGGGTGCCAGGCCTTCCGAGGAGCACCAGGACGAGCTCATGCTGAAGCGCATGTCAGTTCGGAAGGACTACCGAGGCCATGGCATCGCTAAGGCTCTGTGCAGGACAGTGCTCTCCTTTGCCCGAGAACATGGCTACCGATCGGTCGTGCTGAACACCCTCATGGTGCAACATGAGGCCCGTGCCATGTATGAGGGAGTGGGATTCCAGGTGTATCGCCACTACGTTTTGCCCACCATCTACGGCCACTTGGCCAACTGCACCATCTCCAAGTATCGATATGATATTCCCTCTGTGGACTGAGGAGGGAAACTGGACGATGGTCCGGATTGGATGTTTCATTGCTTTCTGCCTTTTGGGCATTAGGTATAACAATCTCCGTGGAATGAAGAGGAAGGGAAGTGGTGGTGTGGGGTGTTGGGTCAAGGTGGCTCATGCCTTCATTCTTTTGGGTTGTTGCAGTGGGTACTCACAGGCTCTAGAGGGTCTTTGCAAGGAAGGAAGCCAGAAGGATATCTTCTTTTTTCACCCCTTTTTCTCTGTTCCTGAATTAATGGGAATTCAGATTTTGAACCTGATGTGTATGTTTCCTTTGCTGAAGAAATGGGTTTCTCAGCTAGTCCTAAACCACCTCACACAATTATATTTTCTTTGCTGAAGAAAGGGGGTTCTCAGCGAGTTGTGAATCTTCAATCTTCTGTTCTTTTCTCATCTTGACCGTTGTAAACAGTTCCACAATCTGCTCTTGCCTTGTTTCGTGAGAGAACCTTTTTCTGAGGTACATGGCAAGTTATGGCCTCATAAACCAGAGTGTCACGGCTCTTGCTTCAGTTGCCAGTGGGCTGATTTTGAGTGCTTCAATTTATTTCACCAACTGAGACGGACTCAGTATTTCCAGATGCCTTTTTATCACATCATGGTGCGACGTAATCTTCTGTGTATTTCCTCAGGGCATGCAGCAGGCTGCACTTGGTGTCCTTGAACTCACAGGTTAAAGCATCCCCTCCATCAGTGTCCCAATACAGAATGGAAGTTCTCCTGTCATTGAATGAGTTGTGGGGGCTTTTAGCAAAAGAAAAAAGTTCCAAGAAGAATGAAGTTAGGGTTGGCTTTCTCCCAGTTCTCAGATTAGGATCTGGAGGCACTTTATAATCTTTCAATAACTTCACACCTGGTAGAAGAGGAGTTGTAGTTGGACTAAGTCATCTCAGAAATAGAAATAGTTGTATATAAATCAATAGTAGGCAAAGTATTGTTCTCTGGACATTGTTGAATTACAACTCCCAATACGCCCTACCGATGGATCTTCTAACTGGAACGTATTGGACTTTTAGTCTAGCCATACTTTGGAGGGACACATTTTGTGTATCCCAAAATAAAATCATGGAATATGTAATATAAAATGTCCTTATAAGTTTCCACCCCCCCCCCCAAACAAAGTTATGTTTATTTTTATCAATGAGAGGATGTTTCAGCTCCTTGGCCATTTTGTTTGCACCTTTTTTCAGCCTTTGTGTCTGAAGAGTGCCCCTGACATTTGCCCATGAGTAAATGCAGTGATATATGAGACTTTCTACTTTTTAAAAAGAGCAAATAAAGGGAACCTTAACTTGATGTGTATGTATGGTGTCTACCATTTATTATTTAATCCTGGGAGCATCTGCTGTACCGAAATGGTAGGAGATTGGTGACTGACCAAAGGAAGATGTTCTTCAAGCAGTGCAAGATTTTTGATGAGTAATTTGTTAAGACAGGTTGTGATGGCCTGTGGCGTAAATGATTTTAAAAGAGGACCAGTCAGACTTGGGGACAGCCCAGCTATGAGTGACTGCTACTCATGACCAGCCTGTTGCCTCCATGATTGAAGCAAGAAGCTTTTGACTAGCACCTGCTGGGAAGGAAATGTGGGACATTTGGGGGGTAAATCCTGCTGTTGATGTACAGACTTTCCTGAGGAATTGTGCTCACTTATCAGGTCTCTTTCAGTGTTTTGTGTGTACCCTCATTGGGCATATTATTGTTTGTGTCATGGGCCTACGGCTGCTATGTTTACCTGTGAATCATCATTGCTGTGAAACTTGGGGAAATAAAGAAGTGAATCACCTTTCTTTGCCCATGTTTGGACTGTAGCCACCATCATTTCCAGAAGAGAAAATGAACCTCTTTGCATCCAGTTGCACCCATGGTAATTGAGTATTAGATTATTTTTTTAATTATTTTTTCCCATTTATATGCTGCTGTTATAGTTTGCTGCCATCCTTCCACATTCATTGGGGTTAGGGACACAAGACTCCCACAAAAGTGGAAAAAATGCAAATAAAAAGTATTTTTCACCCAAGAGAACACCTGTTTAGGAATATCTATATTCTCCATCACAACTGCGTCAGAAGTTGACTTTGAGAACCAAGGCATTCCTATAATCAAATCAGTAAATAATGGCATCCATGAATGAGAACAGCTGACTGTATTTGCATATCACAATCAATAAACCTGATTCTTGACAATTGAAACAAAAAAGCAAGAGTTCAGCAAAAGTCATATGTATGGACAAATAAGCATGCGTACACCGTACACTCAGGAAAAGGAGTCATAGAAATATGCAACTATGCAATACAGATGTAAAACAAATTATCCAAGTAATCATACAATGTAGAATACAAAAAATGCAGTATAATGTACTCAGCCCTCCAACTGCACTACACTTTGAAAAAAAGTATATGTTCTCTAAGATATAGGGCTGCAGGAATTGAAATTTCTCCCTGGGATGCGATACAAAATATTTAGGGTCTTCTGTGACTGATGGTGAAACAGATGGGTCTATGTGGAAAACCAATAGCTCTTGAATGTGTATCTTCAGAGCAGAGGTGACAAAAAGTAAGATTGCATTTTGAGGTGGAAATTGGGATATTGAGGGGTTATTTATTTATGGTATTTGTACCCTGTAGCTTCTCACCCCCGCAGGGGGACTCGGTACAGCTTACATTTGCAGCACTACAGGCCGCAACAGCACAATACAATTTTAAAATACACCATATAATCAACATTAAAAAGCATTGAAAACATTAAAAAAACATTACATTAAAAACCACTACATACAACAATAAATTAAAGCCATCAAGCGGAACACATTGTCAGTCCAGTCAAATCCAAAGGTACAATTTACATCTGCTGCCCAAAGGCCTGGTCCCAGAACCACGACTTTAGCTTTTTCCTAAAAGCGAGGAGAGATGGAGTCGATCTTATTTCATTTGGGAGTGATAATAAAAGGCAGTTGCTTACTGGTGGAGATGTGTTCACTAGTTTGGGGGATTTCTGTTTGATTTGGAGCAAAAGTCTGAAAATTGCCTTAAAAAACAGTTTTAATACAAGTTGAGCATCCTTTACACAGGATCCCCAAATTCCCCACAACTGTCAACACTGACACATGAACACATTTGCTCCTTGATGGTTCCGTGTAGACACTGAATTTATTGCATGCACAAATTTTTTTACAAATACCTTATGAAATTACCTTCAGGCAATGAAACATGACTAAATCTTGTGTTCACGTCCCCATCTCCCAAGATATCTCATATATATGCCAATATTCCAAAATCCAGAACACTTCCAAGCATTTCAACCTGTACAATGTTGCTAAAAGCACAATTGATACACAGTACTTTATTTACTAGCTTGGGGACCTGGCCCTGCCCGGGTTAATTAAGAAAGGCATTGTGTGTCAAGGTTGGTCCTTATCAGTTGTTTATTTGGCTCGCAGTGGTCTCAAGAAGTGAGTGAAGGTAATTCCAAGTCCCATCATCTGTTGTCCAATGTATTCCAAACTGAAACAGGATGTGGTGTGGGTCATGGGGGCTCTGTGTGCCAAGTTTGGTCTTGATCAGTCAATGGATGAGGGTTGCAGCGGTCTCGGGAAGTGATTGGAGATACTTGAAGTCCCATCATCCATGGTCTGCCCTCCTCCAAACTGCAATAGGATGTAGAGTGGGTCTTGGGAGCTCTGTGTGGTAAGTTTGATCTTTATCAGTCTTGTTGGGGGCCACAGAGGTCACAAATCTCATAATCCGTTGTCTGTCCTCCCCAAAACCTCACCAGGACAGAAGGGGGGTCATAGCGGTTATGTGTGCCAAGTTTAGTCTGGATCAGTCATTGAATGAGGGTTGGAGTGGTCTAGGGAAGTGAGTGGAGGTACTTCAAGGCCCATCATCCATGGTTCATCCTATTCGAAACAGCACCAGGATGTAGAATGAGTCATGTGGGCTGTGTGTGTCTAGTTTGTTCTTTTTTGGTAATTGGATGAAGCACAGTGGTCTCAGAAAGTGAGCAAAGGTACCTCAAGTCCCATCATCCGTGGTCCGTCCCACTCAAAACTGCAGCAGGATGTAATCATGGGTACTCTATGTGCCAAGTTTGGGCCTGGTCTGTGATTTGTAGGGGCTTCAATGTTCTGTGGGAAATGAATGGGGTGAAGGTACTGCAAATCCCATCATTTGTGGCCCATCCTGCCCTAAACCGCACCAGGTTGTAAAGTGGGCCAGTGGGCATCTGTGTGCCAAGTGTGGTCCTGATCCTTCTATGGTGTGGGCCACAGTGCTCTAAGCAAGTGAGTTAAAGTACTGCAAGTCCCGTCATCCATGGTCAATCCTCCCTCAAACTGCACCAGGATGTAGAGTGGGTCTTGAGGGTTGTGTGCCAAGTTTGGTCTTGTTCTCTCATTGTTTGGGGTCGCAAAGTGTTTTGGCCTTAAACTCCCACCATGCCTGACTGCCTCAGGCCTTTTCCTTATCCCCTCTGCCACTTTAGAGTGTCGGAATGTTCGTGTTGGCGACTGCCTCAGGCCTTTGCCTTATCCCCCTCTGCCAGCTTAGAGTGTCGGAATGTTCGTGTTGGCTGGCCAATTAGAGGCGTTATGCAAATACTCCCTCACTGGCAACCAATCACGTCAGAATGTAGAGGCCGGGAGCCAATCAGAACGCTGCCACATACAAACATACTGTACATACAAACAAACATTCCGCTTTATTATATATAGAGATCGAGATTTATTTGCTATATTTCTATAATGCCCCTCTCAGCCCGAAGGCGACTCGGAGCGGTTAACATATGGTAGAAGATGCCAACAAGGTAAAAATACAATCAAAACAATACAATAGTTATATAAAAACAATCAACAATTAAAACCATAAAATACAGTTCTCAGCGTCTCGTTATTAAAAACATTTTCCATCGTGTCATATTCTATAGTCATAATTAAACTGTTATACTGCATCTGCGAAAGCCTGCTCAAACAGCCAGGTCTTTCTTTCGAAATGTTAGGAGGGAGGAGGCCGACCTAATGTCCCTAGGGAAGGTGTTCCATAGCCAAGGGGCCACCACTGAGAAGGCCCTGTCTCCCCGCCAACCGGATCTGCGAAGAAGGTGGGACCGAGAGCAGGGCCTCTCCAGATGAACTTAAACATCTAGATGGTTCATAGGGAGAAATGCGTTCGGACAGATAAGCTGGGCCAGAACCAGAGAAATGTTTGTGACTCCCTTTCCCCGTCTTTCCTTTTCTCCTGTTTTTTCTTTCCTTCATCGCTTGCCTTCTCCCCATTCTTCTCTCCCTTTCCTTTCTCCTCCTCCTTTCTCTGTCCCTTCTCTTTTCTGCCCCTTCTATCTTTCCTTTATTCCCTTCTCCCCTCTCTTCCTTCTCTCCTCCTTTTCTTTCCTTATCTTTCCTCCCTTCCTACAGCCCTCTAAGGAAAAGTACCGACAGAAAAGCTACTTAGAAGGGTGAAGCATTATACAGGTATAGCCAGTTTCCTTTCGGATTTGTTGCTTTCTTTGTGATTGGCTGTTGTAAGAGGAGGAGGGATCTGCTGGGATCTACCTGGCCTAAGAAGCCAGTGGCAAGAAGTAAGAAAACATCTTTAAGGAGGACCCCATGAAGATGCCTCCAGCTGCAGGTAAATGGAGCAGTGTGTATATATGTGTGTGCTGTGTAATTGTGAAAATCAGAGCATAGCACTGCAGCCCATGAGATTATGTCATATGCAGGAGGATTTAGAGATAGAAAGTAATTGACTACATCTGGCAGAGGTCTCAGTAACTCCTTTTGCAAAATGAATGCCTTTTTAAAATACTCCGAGAAGCAGGGAGATGTCACTCAGAGGCTTCAGTGCTAGCTTTCTTCCTGGACAATGCGTGTGTGTTTTTCCCCGCTCCACAAGTAGTGGCCGAGTCTCTAAATAAAAGACCCCTTCTTCCTTCCCAAACTTTAAGAGCAAGGCTTTGGCCTTATGATACAGAAAAAGAGGAAGGCATCTGTGGAATCCAAATACGAATCCCAGCAACCCCAAAGAGCCAAGGAGGAAGGGAATAATTGGTACGGCACCTGCTCTGCATGCATAGGGTTTTTTTTTTCTAGATTGGAGCTTAGGAAGTGTGGCAAGCAATATTTCAGGAGAAAGACACTAATCGGTCATCCCAGAAAGCTATTCGCATTAGTGGATCCAGTTGTTCATAATGCTCAAAGCAGCAGGAAAGGCAATGAAATCATAATGTGTTCATGTGTCTTCTTGTCTGTTGATTAATGGACACCTCACAAATTACATACGGTTTTCTTAGGTATGATGATTTTGCTAGTTCCTTCCTCTGAAATTTAGCCTACAGCACCCGGTATTTGTTGGCAGGCTCCCATCCAGGTACTAACCAAGGCTGGCCTTGCTTAGCTTGCAAGATCAGATGGGATCTGGTGCTTTTAAAAATACCTTGTAGACCATAAGGCAACCGTGACATTTCAAATTATTTTGCTGAAGTGGTCTGAACCTTTTTCTGTCAGCAAGAGGATTTGTGCATCTTCTACAAACAGGCTTCAACCCACACTCCAGGCTTTGCCAGCAAAACCAGTTTAGCGTTTAGTTAACGAATTCCTAGGGGTCATGAATGGCCCCTGTTCACTGATAAGAGACTTTTATGATGGCAGTCCATGAACACATCAAATGAAAAAGATCTGTAATCTGCAAAATTGAATGTTACCATGACTATAATGGGTTGTAAATGGCTTTTTATTGTACTGGGCATGACCTTAGGGGCTAATGGGTTGTCAAATGGTCTTTTTTAGGCCTTACTGGTACATTATTTAAACTGTTATGTTTGTTCATATCATGATCTGATCACCATGCTCATTATATCCCACATTCATGGGGTTATTAGGATAACAATACAAAAGGTTTGGTAGGGTAGTCCCTCTCTTACTCAGACTCCGCCCCTCCCGAATCAAACTCAGCCCTCCCCGAATCAAAATCCTGGCTACGGCCCTGGGGATTGGGTTTGTGATGCAAACTCGCTTGCAAAAACTGCATGGTAGAAATGTGGATTTGTATGAATCATTGGATGAAAAATTTATACTTCTGTTTCAAAATTATCAGTGTTTGTAAATTTTATCTCTTAGCCTTGCCAAAACCTTTGGCTCATTCTTCTTGGTTACTCCCAACTAGGTGCATGGGTAGATCCAACTGATTCAATAGCTTTAGTCAAGATTAACAGTTGAACTCAATACCTTCCAGCAGTTTGAATCCGGGGAGTGGGGTGAGTTCCCACTGTTAGCACCAGCTTTTGCCAACCTGGCAGTTCGAATACATGTAAATGAGAGTAGATCAATAGGTACCACTTCATGCAGTCATGCTGGCCACATGACCTTGGAGGTGTTTACGAACGACACCGGCTCTTCAGCTTAGAAATGGAGATGAGCACCACCCCCAGAGTTGGAAACAACTAGACTTAATGTCAAGGGAAACCTTTACATTTACCTTTATTAAAATATTTAAAACCATTTTTTTAAAAAACCTATTAATATACACAAAACACTACAAAACTGGATTGGACTTAAAAGCACACTACTTTAAAAGTCTGCCTGAATGAGACTTGTGTCACATCACTTCTGGGATGGCCTTTGCTGAGATATTTATTGAGGGAGCACATACAAAGGTTTGCCTATTGTGAGCATATCTTTATTGTGAGCATATCTTTATTACCTGAGAAATCCTTCTATTTTCCAGGAGAACAGGAATGCAACTCCGCCTCTATGGGAGAGTACACTATTCGCAGCTATGAGGACAGAGACTATGAAGCTGCGCGAGCCATATTCTCTGAAGGCATTACTGAGCATGCTCCAGCCAGCTTCTGGCACGTTCTGCACAGGCCGCAGATGCATGGGCTCCTCCTGGGCTTATCCCTGGTATCGTATGGGATCTCCAGCTCCTTCCTCTTCTCCTTTGCAGTTGTGTCTGCCCTCTTGGCTGTTGGCTGGAACCGCATGAAGGCCCTATGGAGAGACTATGCAGAGGAGGCCTTGGAGAATGACATGCTGGACATCCGGAGGACCTACCTGGACGACACAGACTGCCACTTCTGGGTGTTGGTGCACAGCAAGGAAGTAGTGGGGACGGTGGCAGTTGTGCATCCGGCAAACCCCACATTGAAAGGCCGGACGCTGGCGCTGAAGCGCATGTCAGTGAAAAAGGGGCACCGGGGCCAGGGGCTCTCCAAGGCCCTCACAAAGGCCATCCTGCACTTTGCCCAGGAGCGTGGCTACAAGGAGGTAGTAGTGGGCACCACCACGGTGCAGTATGCAGCACACCGGCTGTACGAGGGCATGGGCTTCCAAAGAGTCAAGGAGTTCAGCCCCTTCCTGTCAGCTAAGCTGGTGCAGTTCTATGTCTACATTTATCGATATGAGATCCCAGGACCTCACTGAACAGTGCACACCAACCAAAAAGCAGGAAGGGGGCCCAGGGAAAAGGTCATGGTCAGTCTTGGAGGAGCAGCCTAAAGGGACCTGTGTAGCCATATTCTAGCAGCATTTTATCCTGGCGTTTCACCTGCATCTGTGGCTAAATGTCAGGAAAAAATGTTGCTAGAAGACGGCCATACAGCCTGGAAACCACACAACACCCTAGTGAAAGCCTTCAACAATACATGGATCTTACACAGCTGGAGAGGTTATCCAAACCCCACTCTGTATTTTAGAAGTTCCCGATAACAGCCATTGTCCTTCCATCTGGCAACCTTCTTGATTGTAGTTGGGCTTCACTGTTCTGCCCATTCCCGCCTCTCTTTGTTCTTCTCTCTCCATGCTTTCCTCCCACCAAGTTTCTTTTTCCTAGCTTTGTCTTCGCTTGCAGTTCCAGTGGCACCCGGGTCCCACTGGATCCCTACTGGTGGCTATGGACTTCCAAAAAGACCCCATGCAGCAGGAGATATTAGGCCATTCCCACTCCTGGTTTGAAAAGCTTCCCTTGCTATCCACTGTTCTGTCACTTTTCAACCACCTTTTCAAATCTGTATTGGTGAATAGTATTACATATTTGAGGGTAAAATTATGCGCAGGTTTACATGATACTGTTTTAGGTGAAGATTTTCAAATAGATCCATCTTCAATGAATAATTAACTATATGTAGCAACACTGGCTATTATGAAGGCAGTTATCTTCTTTATTTTAGAACAGTAGGTCATAATCCTCAGCTGCATGTTGCGTAGCCTAACTCAAAACTAGCACAAAGCTCAATATATGAAAATATACTATATATTATATAACGTGCATATCAACATGTGGAGTACAGTACCAGACATACGGAGACCTTGGCATTCCAAAGTGAGTCATATAATCCGAAGTATGATTCAGTTCTATATGAATATCAAATGGATGTTGAAATAATAGTTCATAAAGATCCACAGCGATCAATTTAAAGTCCAAAACCTGGAATGTCCAGTCGTTCGAAAAGGATCAGATGCAAAGCAACGTCCAGTTTGTAATCCAAATAAATCTGAATCGGTTAGGGAGGTTCCAAGGAGGGAAGGTAAAGTGTAGTACTCCAAAAGGGTAGATAGACTATACAAAGTCCATGAAGTAAGCCAGATGAGGCGCAGGCATAAATTCAATATATGGGTAGAAATCCCAAAGGCAACCACAAGCTGACGAACAACGTGAGTTTAACACGGTTCCCATTGGCCAATATAATCTGTTTCGCCAGACAATCAAATGATGGCCTGAGAAAGTCAAGCCGGCAAACTGTTCATGGGAAAGGGTTGCGTCAAAGTCAACATATCCAAGATAAAAGCTCTGGGGGGCCTATTTAAGTTGGGACCCAGGGATGCTCCGCATCTCTCGCCAACGTTCAGCTACCTTGCGAAGCTTCACGGAACTTAAGTCTGGGCCATTGGGCCTTCCAGTCCATGCATTCAAGAATTTGCCAAGTCTTTGCGGCCAAGAACTTTCCCTGGATTTAGCCCATTGGGGCATTAAGACTCTATTTTTATTGGTCTTTTACTTTATGGACTATTGCACTGCAATACCCTGGTGCTTGGGAGCATCAATGGACTATATTCCTATCTCTTTTACTTCTCTCACTTATTCTAAATAAAGCATTTAACCACGGCTGGTCTCAAGTGGTTTACTGAGGGATCCTTCAGGTCTAGAGTGCAACATCCACACACACTACAACCCACCATCCAAGAAATGCTTTCATTCAGGGACAATTTTATCCTAGATTTTAGGTGTTTCCTCCAACACAGGATTCCTTTCTCTCTCCATTACTGTGGAATTTGCATCACCCCACCCACTGCCTCTCCCTTAACCCTTTCCCACCCTTTCCTACAGCACACAGCAGAGAGGAATTGATCAGCAACTGAACACACTGGATGGGTTTGGGGCAGTGTTTCCCAACCAGTGTGCCATGGCACACTAGTGTGCCGTGAGCGATCATCAGGTGTGCCGTGGGAAATTGGAACCTCCAATACCCTTTCTTCCCTCTCCTGCCGAACACTTTTTCTTCTCCACTCGATGGCTCCCTTCTTCCCAGCCTCGCTCTGCTTGCTTTGCTTCGCTTTGCTCACGCTGCCGCTTCTGCAGGAGGGGGGAGGCAGGAAGACGTGACCCGTGCGGGCACTACTGCGCAGACTCGCCCCACGTCTCCCCCCCCCTCCACAGTGCTCTCTGGATATAGGTGAACTACAACTCCAAAACTCAAGGTCAATGCCCACCAAACTCTTATAGTATTTTCTCTTGGTTATGGGAGTTCTGTGTGGGGAGTTTGATTCCATTCCATCATTGGTGGAGTTCAGAATGCTCTTTGATTGCAGGTGAACTATAACTCCCAGCTGTTGAGCAAGACCTTCATGTGTGTCTTTCTGCCATTCCTGTCAGGATATCTATGTTGTGTTCATCGAAACAGGCCCAGTTTTCACACTGAGTGTATAAATACATTTTAAAACATATTAACTCTGTGTATTACTGTGTTAGAGTGTCATTTTGTGTCATTTTGGTTGGTGGTGTGCCCCAGGATTTTGCAAATGTAAAAAGTGTGCCGCGGCTCAAAAAAGGTTGAAAAACACTGGTTTGGGGGACTGATTCAACACTGTGGGGTTGTACTTCACCTTGCATCAAGGCAGACCCCCTTCAATAATAGATCTACCTCACATTTGGCATGTAGAGCGAGCCCCAATGACCAGGTTTAGGGGGAATTGACATTGATTTATAGGAGTTGTAGTTCACGTGCATCCAAAGAGCACTGAACCCAGCCAATGTTGGATCTGGACCAAACTTGGCACACAGACTCAACATGACCAACTATAGGGTTCGGGGGTGACTGCCCTTGGCATATGGGAGTTGTAGTTCACTCTTATACAGAGAGTACTAACACCAGCTGACATCAGATCTGGACCAAACTTGACACACAGACTCAACATGGCCAGCTGTATATACAGGCCTGGTCTAGGGAGGATTGACCCACGGTTCTGGGAATTGAGGTTCATCCACATTGTTATGTATTTTCTAATGGGAGCACTGATAAAAACTAAATCAAAGACTGGCTTTTTTCTAATTAATAATGTTACTAATTAACTACATATTATCTAACACCCCCCCCCCCCCATGACCCACTCTACATCCTGGTGCAGTTGAGAGGAGAACAGACCACAGGTGATGGGACTTGCAGTTCCTTCAGTACTTTCATGACACCACTGCAAATCCCAATAATGATGGATCAAGGCCAAACTTGCCACACAGAGCTCCCATGACCCACTCTACATCCTGGTGCAGTTGAGAGGAGGACAGACCACAGGCGATGGGACTTGCAGTACCTTCAGTACTTTCATGACACCACTGCAACTCCCAATAATGATGGATCAAGGCCAAATTTGGCAGACAGAGCCTCCATGACCCACTCTACATCCTGGTGCTGTTTGGAGGAGGGTGGACCACGGACGATGGGACTCGCAATACCTTCACTAACTTTCTGACACAACTGCGAGCCACAGAAATCACTGCTAAACACCAACTAATACGTTTCTCAAATAACCCGGGCAACGCCGGGTCCCCAAGCTGGTGAATAATAAAGAGTAGGAGCAAAGCGACATACACACACTATACAATAAATTCAATACATATATGGCATCACATACCTTATTATCAAATAACTGTAGCATAACCTCACGTCAATGTGCACGAGGTGACCCAAAGGTAAATGTTCATACAAACCGAATCCACATATATAGCAAGCAACAGGTGGGGATCTCAACCCGTGAAACTGAATGGCCGAGAGGGTTAAATGAAGTAATAGGATTAAGTGCCTTATTAATTTAACCCCACCTGTTGCTTGCTGTATATGTGGATTCTGTTTGTATGAACACTTACCTTTGGGTCTAAGATTAGATGCCAATCTCAGGAGTCTGCACTACATAATCATTTTTACAATATCATCATTCCCCTGACAGTTTTACTATCTGGTCTACAAAGAGTTAACTCCACACCACACGGTGATCTTTCAAACCAGCTGCTTAAAGCTGAGAGAAAATGGGTCCTTTTGTTAACGAGTGAAACGCCCTGTGGGTTGAATGACTCTCTTTCAATACAACAATTACTACTGTAATTAGCTCCATCTGTTGTGTCTGCTTTAAATGGGGTCCAGCCCCTTTGCCTCTTGCTGTATCCAGCCATATGGATAATCCTTTGTGATGCAGATAGATTCTTTCGCCTTGGTATGTATCCTGTTTGTATATTATATGCTTACTTTCTGAACCTTATCATGCCAGCGCTACCATGTAGCTTGTAATTGTATTTATTTAGATGACTCTTATCAGCGACGTGCCCTGAAGAAGTGTCCTAGTGACACGAAAATGGCCACAAACCTTTGGAGCCCAGGATTATTTCAGCCGTTCGGCACTGTCCCGGCTTCCTTCTCTACCTACCCTCAGGCTTCAACCAGAAGCCCCTACAAGGTCTACAGTCACTGCCGTCATTCAATTTCCTTTGTGGCTTTTCCGGAATATTCCGGCAGGCTTGCCTCCTCCCAGAACGCGGCAAGAGCCTCTTCGCCCCGTTCCTGCGCCGCGTCTTGAGTTTTCCTCGCCGTTTAGCGCCTTGTGGATTACAAACAGACTACGTGTCTCCCCACAACTGCTTGTGGAAGTATCTCCTCTACTTTGAATCTTTTGGAATCATTCTTTTGAAACATTCTTTTGGGATACACATTGTTTGTACAGACCCTATATTTCCACAACGATTTAACTCATCCAGGACAAGGTTTGCTTTGGAATTTTCTCCTTGTATTTGTGATATAGAGACGCTTGTGTCTGAATAATGGATACTCATTTGTCTTATGGTGTTTGATACGCGATGTGATCTGCATTTCTATAATTACAACATTTATACACCACAACGTTTTATTGCTTTTCATGTGTATTACATACTTGTAATCCCAATTAATCTATCTGTGCGAACCTGTATATTGAAGTGGTTCTCTCTTGTGTTGTACTGTTGCTGTAAGCTACCCCCTCCCTTTCGTTGTTTCTAGGAAACGATCAGCACCAGCTACCACCTACTAACAAAAGATTACCCCAGGCAGGAAGCAGCCAGGCTTTGCAGCTGCAAGGCTACCCAATGCTAAATGCTACAGAAAGATGAGACTATTTCTTTAAAAGGGTTTTTCTTTAATAATTACTTTCCAGGTGAAAGTCTCCTGCCAAAGTTCTTCAAGTAAAACTGCTAAAGATAAAAAGGAAAATAGCTTTAAAAAAAGTAATAAGGCAATTCTCCCCTCCAAAAAAATAAAGCTTCAGTTGTATAAAATTATTCCCAAAATGACAACAACTAAGAATTTCAGGGTGAGAACTGTATAGCAATTGCATAGCAGGTGGAAATGCATAAGGGTGTGGCGTGATAAGCCCTACCTGTAGGAACCCCCTCTTCTCTGCATCCCAGAAACCCAGGTTTCAATCTGCAACCACTTTCCAAAAGCATATTTTCTTACTTAGATGGATGTTCTGATAAAACTCACCCACTTTTGATTATTGAAAATCATCAATGCAAAATATATCCATATTGAAAGACTTCTGAATCTTGCATCCACCGATAGATACCAAAACATTCAAAAGGGGCCGAGTATGCAGTTCAAACTGGCCTCAACCACATCTCCGTCCCACTGTGCAACAAGGCATCTTTGCGCCCAGGAAGGAAAATACAAACAGGTAACAAAAAAGCAACGAAATATCGTATTATCTGGGCCATGCAAGAAAGCAGGCAGGCATGATGCAGGGATCAAACCAGGTGGCTGCAAAACCAGAATCCTGGCACAAATGCAACTCCAAAGAGGAAACCCCAAAATGGAAAGTATTGCTACAATCATTCGGACTAGCAAAACCACGTGCTTCCAAAATCCAAAGGTCACTTCTATATGAAACCTGAGTCACATACCAAAGTTTTCATCCAAACTACAAAACATCAGCCAATCATAAACTGAACCTCCCAGCCATGCAAACTTGCAACAAAGCCTATGGTGCACACATGCCCATGCTTTGTCGCACATTGAGACAAAGGACCAAATCAACCTTGGTGTGGATGACAGGGAATGAATCTTTTCCCTCTCCCAGGAGCAGCCCAGTCTGGCTCCAATAGTGCTCATAGGTGGCTCTGTGGCCCTCATATAAGGGCTATAGTCCTGGGCATAGAAGGACTGCGGGCACATGACAAGGTGTGGTGGTGCTGCGGGCCCTGGGGAGCCCCCTTGTGCCGGCAGCCAGGCCTCGGGGGGACGTTTCTGGCATCGTAGGAGAAGAAGCTGGGGTCCACCCTCTCGAAATGGCAGAAGCGGTCCACGGCGAAAGCTTCATAGTGTTAGGACAAGGAAAGTATAAACTGAATTTCCTAAAGTTAGAACGAAGAGAGAATGTAAAGAGAGAAGGGAGCAGAGAGGGAAAAGGAGCAAGAGGGGTCAAAGGAACATGGATAGATAAGATGTCACTAAAGCAGGCATGGGCAAACTTGGGCCCTCCAGGCGTTTTGGACTTCAACTCTCACAATTCCTAACAGTTTACAGGCTGAATTGTGGGAGTTGGAGTGCAAAACACCTGAGGGGCTGAACTTTGCCCATGCCTGACCTAAACAGTTGATGTTATAATCATCATTTAGTTATATACCACTTTATTGTTTTAATAGGACTCAAAAGTAGCTCACAGTATTAAAATTCTGCAAATTTCAATTCAACACACATGCCATATAAACACTAAAAATGAATTCAGTATAAAATTATTAAAACAATGACCCAAGCCATTAAAAACTGTAAAAATGATGCAAACATTGCACAGTACCCCCGGCACATTCTAAAAAACCTGTCTGAAAAGAAATAGATTGTACTATTTAATTGATGCATGCTACCATAAAACCAATGAGCAGGCGCTGCTTCCTGCTGCTGAGAATTCGCCACCGAAGACTCCTTCAGTTGAAGCAGGCACAGTGCCTGTGCTGACCCCAGAGCAGCCTTTTAAAGCTGCCGCATGGGGAAGGAAGCTGGCCCCCCAACTCATCCGGCCAGGTGGCAGGAAAACTTTCCCACCCAGGGGGGTCTGAAAGGATGAAGCCCCCTGCAGACTTCATGGCCGGAGGGAGGGCACCCACCGCCGGAATGGGCGTTGCCTCACCTCCCTCCTCTTCAGCCTTTCCTTCAGAGGAGGCTGAAGAGGAGGCAGAAGAGGAGAGGCAAGGACCATTGCAGCAGGCAATTTTTCCCTCCTCAGTTCTCCCTCCAGCCTTGAAAGGCTTTTCCTTTCCCTTCGGAGGAGGCTGAAGAGGAAAAGCCTTTCAAGGCTGGAGGGAGGGAAGACTGAGGAGGGAAAACTTTCCTGCCGTGGAGCCTGAAGGGGCTTCTTTTTTCCAGCCCGAAAGACAGTTGCATCTCTCAAGTAGGAGATAAAGGTACCACATTAAGCGGGGAGGCAAATTTTGACTGAATTATGAGGCCATTAAAGAACTCCAGGAACACTGAGGAATGCGGAAGGAACAAGAAGGGATGCTGGGAAGGCTGAGAGATGAGTGCGTCAGCTCTCCTTGGTGGCCAGAGTTTGCCTCTGTTCGTCTATATGTGTGTATGTGGAAACGGCAGGGATTGTCTGCTAAGTATGTGTACCTGTAATCTGCTCTGAGTCCCCTTCGGGGTGAGAAGGGCGGAATATAAATAAAGTGTATTATTATTATTTCCAGCCTTGAAGGGCCTTGCCTTTCTTTCCTTCGGGGAGACTGAAGAGGAAAAGCCCTTCAAGGCTGGAGGGAGGGAGGACCGAGGAGGGGAAAACCGCGAGATTATCAGGTGGAGGGCCCCCACTGCCGCAATGGGCCTCTCCTTTTCTCTTCAGCCTCCTCCGAAGGAAAGAGAGGAAAGGTTGAAGAGGAAGGGGAAGAGGAGAGACAAGGCCCATTGCGGCGGTGGGCGCTTTCCTTGCCAGCCATGGAGTCTGCAGGGGGCTTCTTCTTATTAGTTTTCCTGCCTCTTGGCTGGATGAGTGGGGGGGGGGGCAGCATACTTCCCGATGCAGCAGCTTTAAACAGCTACTCTGGGGTCAGCGCAGGCATCATGCCTTCTTCAACTGAAGGAGTCTTCAGCGGCGGCGAATTCCCGGCGGCAGGAAGCAGCACGGCAGCGAGCGGCGGCAACAGGGTTTGCGTCATGCCTTTGGCCTGTTTTTCCATTGGGGCTTTCTTTCCTTTTTTGCGGAGGTCCAGCCAGGGCACTTTCCTCTTCTCCCTCCTCTTCCCCTTCCTCCGAAGGAAAGAAAGGAAAGGCCCTTCAAGTCTGGAGGGAGGGAAGACTGAGGAGGGAAAACTTTCCCACCACACAGGGGGCTTCTGGGAAGAAGAAGCCCCCTGCAGACTCCATTGTCGGAGGGAGGGAAAAGCCCGCGAAATAGCGAGTCCGTGGTAAGTGAACCACGAGGGAACACTGTATCTGGAATGTCCAAGGTGGGAGAAAGGACTCTTTGTCTGTTGGAGGTAGGTGTGAATGTTTCAATTCGCAATCTTGATTAGCATTTAATGGCCTAGCAGTTTCAAGGTGTGGCTTCTTACTGCCTGGGGGAATCCTTTGTTGAGAGGTGATTACTGGTTAACTTTCCTCTGGTAACAACCTTCTTTGTGTCTTTGTTCACTGCTTCTAGTATTCTTCCACCGGCATTCATTCTCTCAGAGGTGGTGCCCAGCTGGCAACTGTGACCCTGTTCCATGCACTATGGCCACCCACCATATCCGTGAATACCACCCCGAGGACTATGAGACTGTGCGGGACTTGTTTGCGACAGGGAGGAGCGAGTACGTGCCGAATGCTGAAGCAGCCCTGGGTGATCCTGGTTCTGGCTTTCTCCTTTAAAAAAAGAGCAAATAAAGGGAACCTTAACTTGGTGTGTATGTATGGTGTCTACCATCTACCGTATTATTAAATCGTGGGGGCATCTGCTGGACCGAAATGGTAGGAGATTGGAGACTGACCAAAGGAAGATGTTCTTCAAGCAGTGCGAGATTTTTCATGAGTAATTTGTTAAGACAGGTTGTGATGGCCAGTGGCGTGAATAATTTTAAAAGAGGACCAGTCAGACTTAGGGACAGCCCAGCTATGAGTGAGTGCTACTCATGACCAGCCTGTTGCCTCCATGATTGAAGCAAGAAGCTTTTGACTAGGACCTGCTGGGAAGGAAATGTGGGACATTTGGGGGGCAAATCCTGCCGTTGATGTACAGACTTTCCTAAGGAATTGTGCTCACTTATCAGGTCTCTCAGTGTTTTGCATGTACCCTCATTGGGCATATTATTGTTTGTGTCATGGGCCTGCAGCTGCTATGTTTACCTGTGAATCATCAGTGCTGTGAAACTTGGGGAAATAAAGAAGTGAATCACCTGTCTTTGCCCATGTTTCGACTGTAGCCACCATCATTTCCAGAGAAGATGAACCTCTTTGCAACTAGTTGCACCCATGGCAATTATCAGATTCCCCCAAATTTATATGCTGCTGTTATTGTTTGCTGCCACCTTTCCACATTAATTTGGGTTAGGGACACAAGTCTCCCACAAAAGTGGAAAAAATGCAAATAAAAAGTATTATTTTTCACCCAAGAGAACACCTATTTAGGAATATCTACATTCTCCATCACAACTGCGTCAGAAGTTGACTTTGAGAACCAAGGCATTCCTATAATAAAATCAGTAAATAAATGGCATCCATGAATGAGAACAGTTGACTGTATTTGCATGTCACAATCAATAAACCTGATTCTTTACAATTGAAACAGAAAAGCAAGAGTTCTGTGAAAGGCCTGAAGTCATATGTATGGATAAATAAGCATGCGTACACCGTACACTCAGGAAAAGGAGTCATAGAAATATGCAACTATGCAATACAGATGCAAAACAAATTATTCAAGTAATCATACAATGTAGAATACAAAAAATGCAGTATAATGTACTCAACCCTCCTACTGCACTACACTTTGAAAAAAAAATGTTTTTATTATGTGCAGGAATTGAAATTTCTCCCTGGGATGCGATACAAAATATTTAGGGTGTTCTGTGACTGATGGTGAAACAGATGGGTCTATGTGGAAAACCAATAGCTCTTGAGGTATATCTTCAGAGCAGAGGTGACAAAAAGTAAGATTGCATTTTGAGGTGGAAATTGGGATAATGAGGGATATAAAAGGCAGTCGCTTACTGGTGGAGATGTATTCACTAGTTTGGGGGATTTCTGTTTGATTTGGAGCAAAAGTGTGAAAAATGCCTTAAAAAAACAGTTTTCTTAATACAAGTTGAGCATCCTTTACACGGGATCCCCAAATTCCCCACAACTGTCAACACTGACACTGAGTCTGGAATCGAAGCAGTCAAAAAGGTAAGATATTTGGGGGTAAACATCACATCAAACAATACACAATTAATTAAAAACAATTATGAAGATCTTTGGGGGGAAATCAAAAAAGATTTGGAGAGATGGAAATATTTGAATATATCCCTTTTAGGAAGGATAGCGACGTTAAAAATGAATATCTTGCCGAGATTGCTGTTTCTTTTCCAGTCTCTGCCAATAATAAGGACTGACCACCTCTTTAAGAAGTGGAATACAGACATCAGGAAGTTCATCTGGCGAGACAAGAAGCCAAGAATTAAAATAAAACTGCTAACTGACGAAACAAATAGGGGAGGCATGGGACTACCGGACTTCAAACTGTATTGCGAAGCCGCGAAATTAGAAGCGCTAAAAGAATGGGCAACACTCTCAAATCAAAATCTACTACAAATGGAAGGCCATGACCTAAGATACGGGTGGCACGGGTACCTTTGGTACAATAAGAGACAGGTTGATAAGAACTTTAACCACCATATAATAAGATCAGCCCTCATAAAAACCTGGGAGAAATATAAACAGAGAATGACAGGAAAGACCCCACTGTGGATTTCGCCCCCGGAAGCGTTCCACAAAAAAGAGCTAGCGACTGAATTCTGGCTAACGTATAAACAAATACTAAAAAGGTCTACTAATATGGAATGGGAAATTAGAACAATGGAAGACCTAAAGAAAATAAACAATAAAATAAGTTGGTTCCAGTATTATCAAATAAGAGAGACATATAAAAAGGACCGAGTTTTAGGTTTCTCGGATGGGAATGAGCAATGGGACCAGGTCATGAAAACCCGGACAAAAACTATAAGTGTGGTATATAAACAATTGCTGGAGTGGGAAACAGAAGAGGAGCTAATAAAGGAATGTCATATTAAATGGGCAGGGGACCTAAAGCATACTATACATCTCCACCAATGGGAAGAAATATGGAAAAAAGAAATTAAAGTACACGGCAGGGACAGACATAAGGGAAAACTGGCTAAAAGTACAATATAGGTGGCACCTATGCCCAGCTAGACTAGCAAAGTTCAACAAGGGATTATCAAATAAATGCTGGAAGTGTAATAAAGAGTTCGGAACATTTTTTTCATCAATGGTGGGACTGCAATAGGGTTAAAAAATATTGGGCAGCAGTTCACACAGAGACTCAAAAATTTTTAAAAGCTAAATATAACATGGACCCCCAATTCTATCTCCTAGGCTTCTCGGTACCAAACCTGAGCAAAAATCAGGATAAAATGCTATTTCTATTAAGCACCTGCGCTAGGTTAACGTTGGGAAAAAGATGGAAAGACAGCGAACCCCCGACGATGGAGGACTGGACCAGCAAGATTATGGATGTCATACAAATGGACATATTGTCGCAAAAGCTATATGAGAAAAAAGAAAAAACGGACTGGTCCGGCTTTACAGACTACATGAGAAATAAAGGACTACAACTCCTAATAAACATAAATAATATATAACAGTGGATGGGGGGGACTACCTGCCTTAGACACAACAATACAGAAAACAGAATGTTTTGTATATACTGTTAAAGACTGAACAAATTTAAGATTACCCTGAGAAACTGTTGGGAAGACTTCTGATATACCCCCTTCCCCCCCCCTCCCCCTTCCCCTGCCCCCACCCCCCCCCCTCGACACTTTCCTAATCCCATGACGGAATGTAACTCTAACACCTACTGTCAAAGCACAAAAACCAATAAAAACAATTTAAAAAAAACTGTCAACACTGACACATGAACACCTTTGCTCCTTGATGGTTCCGTGTAGACACTGAATTTATTGATGCACAAAATTTATTACAAATACCTTATGAAATTACCTTCAGGCAATGAAACATGACTGAATCTTGTGTTCACGTCCCCATCTCTCAAGATATCTCATATATATGCAAATATTCCAAAATCCAGAACACTTCTAGTTCCAAGCATTTCAACCTGTACAATGTTGCTAAAAGGGGTGCTCATTAGGTAGCTCGGGAGCTACTAGTAGATCTTCGCCCCTCTTCCAGGTGATCTTCGGGCCTCACCAGCCGGATGGGGGGCTCCTGCCATGCGTGCGCACACCCTGCGCGCATGCACGCTCCTGCTGCTGGCTTCCGCTCTCGCGGTGCTTCTTTCACCTGCGGGGCATTGCAGGAAGAAGGAAGCACGAGGCAGGGCCTCTGGAGGGAGCACCCTGCCTCTCTCTGGTCCAGAAGCAACTGTGCAGCCTCCGTTGCCGGCGAGACAGGCAGGGCGGAGCGCTCCCTCTGGATGCCCCGCCTCATGCTTTCTCCTTCCTGCAATGCCCCGCAGGCAGAGGAAGTGCTGCGCGGGCGGAAAACAGCAGCAGGAGCACGCGTGGTGGCGGGAGCGCGCAGCAGTGGGGGCAGGTAGATCTTTTGGATTTGGTTGCTTTAAGAGTAGCTCGCATGCTGAAAAAGTGTGAGCACCCCTGGGATACACAGTACTTTATTTACTATATTTCTATACCGCCCCTCTCAGCCCGAAGGCGACTCGGGGCGGTTAGCATATAGCAGAAGATGCCAACAAGATAAAAATACAATCAAAACTATTAATACAATAGTTATATAAAAACAATATATTAAAACCATAAAATACATCTCGTTATTAAAAACATTTTCCATCGTGTCGTCATACTCCATAGTCATAAACCCTTATACTACATCTGCGAAAGCCTGCTCGAACAGCCAGGTCTTTACTTTCTTTCAAAATGTTAGGAGGGAAGAGGCTGATCTAATGTCCCTAGCGAGGGCATTCCATAGCTGAGGGGCCACCACTGAGAAGGCCCTGTCTCTTGTCCCTGCTAACCGGATCTGCGAAGAAGGCGGGACCAAGAGCAGGGCCTCTCCAGACGGTCTTAAACATCTAGACCAGGGGTGCTCATTAGGTAGATCACGATCTGCTGGTAGATCACAGGCAGGGTGAGAGGAAGGCTCAGTCCCGCCCCGCAGGCTCCCGACACCCCCCAGGTGCAGAAGGAGGTTGGACTGGATGGCCCTTGGAGGTCTCATCCTATTCCAGGAACCCACTGTTATTATTATTATCAGAGGCTGAATGGCCCTCTGTGAGGAATGCTTTGATTGTGTTTTTCCCTTATGGCAGGAGGTTGGACTGGATGGCCCTTGGAGGTCTCCTTCTACTCTAGGAACCTGTTGTTGTTACTAGTAGTAGTAGTAGTAGTAGTAGTAGCAGAGGCTGAATGAATATTATCATCATCATTATTATTATGAATAAATTCAGGGGCTTATTATACTCACATTTAGTTGAATTCAGTCTTAAAATATATTATATGGCTCTCACTGAAATACATTTCCAAATACTTTGCTTTTATGGCTCTCTGAGTAGTGGGGAGGGAGATCATTTGGACTTGGTTGTTTTATAAGTAGCTCGCATGCTGAAAAAGTGTGAGCACCCCTGATCTAGATGGTTCATTGGGAGAGATGCGGTCGGAGAGATAAGCTGGGCCAGAACCAGAGAAATGTTTGTGACTCCCTTCCCCCGTCTTTTTCTCTCTCTCTCTCTCTCCTGTTTTTTCTTTCTTTCCTCGCTTGCCTTCTCCCCATTCTTCCCTCCCTTTCTCCTCCTTTCTCCTTCTCTTTTCTCCTTCTCTTTTCTGCTCCTTCCATCTTTCCTTTATTCCCTTTCTTCCCTTCTCCCCTCCCTTCCTTCTCTCCTCCTTTTCCTTCCTTATCTTTCCCCCCCCTTCCTACAGCCCTCTAAGGAAAAGTACAGACAGAAAAGCTACTTAAAAGGGTGATATAGCAGTGTAGGACCAGCCAGTTTCCTTTCGCCTTTGAACTTGACTGTGTTGTTTTCTTTGTGATTGGCTGTTGTGAGAGGAGGAGGGATCCGCTGGGATCTACCCGGCCTAAGAAGCCAGTGGCAAGAAGCACTCCTGAAGTAAGAAGACGTCTTTAAGGAGGACCCCATGAAGATGCCTCCAGCTGCAGGTAAATGGAGCAGTGTGTATATATGTGTGTGCTGTGTAACTGTGAAAACCAGAGCATAGCTAGCACTGCAGCCCATGAGATTATGTCATACGTGTGGGCATTTATAAATAGAAAGTAATTGACTACATCTGGCAGAGGTCTCAGTAACTCATTTTGCAAAATGAATGTCTTTAAAAATACTCAGAGAAGCAGGAGATCTCACTCAGAGGCTTCAGTGCTAGCGTTCTTCCTGGGCAATCTATGTGTTTCCCCGCTCCACAAGTAGTGACCGAGCCTCTAAATAAAAGACCCCTTCTTCCTTCCCAAACTTTAAGAGCAAGGCTTTGGCCATGTGATGCAGAAAGAAAGGAAGGCATCTGTGGAATCCAAATACGAATCCTAGCAACCCCAAAGAGCCAAGGAGGAAGGGAATAATTGGTACGGCACCTGTTTCGCATGCATAGTTTTTCTAGTTTGAAGCTTAGGAAGTGTGGCGAGCAATATTTCAGGAGAAAGACACTAATCTGTCATCTCAGAAAGCTATTTAGCATTAGTGGATCCAGTTGTTCATAATGCTCAAAGCAGCAGGAAAGGCAATGAAATCATAATGTGTTCCTGTGTCTTCTTGACTGTTGATTAATGGCAACCCCACAAATTACATACGGCTTTCTTAGGTAAAATTATTTTTCTAGTTCCTTCCTCTGAAATATAGCCTACAGCAGTGTTTTTCAACCTTTTTTGAGCCGCGGTACATTTTTTACATTTACAAAATCCTGGGGCACACCACCAAACAAAATGACACAAAATGACACTCTAACATAGTAATACATATAGTTAATATGTTTTTAAATGTATTTATACACTCAGTGTGAAACCTGGACCTGTTTCGATGAAAACAACATAGATATCCTGGCAGGAACGGCAGAAAGACACAAACTTCCCACACAGAACTCCCATAACCAGAACTCCCATAACCAAAAGAAAATACTATCAGAGTTTGGTGGGCATTGCCCTTGGGTTTTGGAGTTGTAGTTCACCTATATCCAGAGAGCACTGTGGACTGAAACAATGTTGGATCAGGACCAAACTTGGCATAAATACTCAATATGCCCAAATGTGAACACAGAATTTGGGGAAAATAGACCTTGACATTTGGGAGTTACAGTTTCTGGAATTTATCGTTAACACACAATCAAAGAGCATCCTGAACTCTTGCAACAATGGAATTGAACCAAACTTGGCATATTGAACTCTCATTACCAACAGACAGTTCTGAAAGGGTTTGCTTGGGAATTGACCTTGAGTTTGGAAGTTGTAGTTCACCTACACCCAGAGAGCACTGTGGACTCAAACAATGTTATGTTATGTTGTTGTTTGTTTTCTATCCAGAATCACCACTTCAAGGTCCCTAAAACAGGCATGGAAAAACTTCAGCCCTCTGGGTGTTTTGGACTTCAACTCCCACCATTCCTAACAGCCTGAGGCCCTTTCCTGCTTAAGTGGCTGAGGGGGGAAAAGGAAAAGGTAATGAAAACACTTCCCAGTATTATGCAAAATATATCTGTATAATATTCAAACAGGAGAACGAAACAATTGTGAAATTATCAAAAGTACAATATATATATTCCTGGTAGAGGCGGTAAAGCAACCCCAAAGTACTTGCCCAATGGCGATTATCGGTGCTTGAGCTCGTGTCCGCTCCTGGAAAGTGTTAGGCAATAAAGAGGAGCCAGTGCGTGCACGGCGTTTGCCGGCACGAAATTCCGGGCGCCAGGTGATGACGTATCAGGGCGCCGAAAGTGAGCGTCGTCTTGAAGCGACAATGCGGAGATGACGAAAGCACACGGGCGGGGTAAGCAGGGGATCCGTGGAGGAAATTCGAAGAATAGGTTGGGAAATTCCCAAGATGGGCCCTCCAGGGGGAATTCCGGCGGAGGTGCGAGAGCTGGCAAGTCTCGCACCTCTGTTTGTGGAGGTGCGAGACGGAGGTGCGAGACTTGCCAGCTCTCGCGAGAGGACGCCGGGATTCCCCCTGGAGGGCCCATCTTGGGAATCCCCCAACTTATTCTTTGAATTTCCCACGCCTGGCGCCTTTGCCTAACACTTTCCAGGAGCGGACACGAGCTCAAGATACGATCACCTGGCCATTGGGCAAGTACTTTTTTTGCTTTACACTTTCCAGGAGCGGACTACCAGAAATATATGTATTGTACTTTTGATAATGTCATGTATTGTACTTTTGATAATGTGTTTCGTTCTCCTGTTTGAATATTATACAGATATATTTTGCATAATACTGGGAAGTGTTTTCATTGCCAACACTTAGCCTATACCAGTCCGATAACCATTGGGTGCATTCACACTGTTGTTTAGTTGTTGTGTATCACCAGCCTGCTCGTTTTTTCTAGACTGAAAAAGGAAAAGGGCCTGAGACTGCTAGCAATGGTGGGCGTTGGGAGTCCAAAACACCTGGAAGGTCCAAGTTTGCCCATGCCAGCTTTCAACAGAGACCTCTTCCTCCCCCTTCGCGCCCTTTCTTCCCTCTCCTGCCGAACACTTTTTCTTCTACACTGCTGCTTCTGCCGCCACTTTGTTCCGAGGGGGCAGCGTGAGCGTATTCGGGTGGGGGGGAGGAAGACATGACCAGTGCGGGCGCTAGTGCGCAGACTCGCCCCAGAGCAAAGTGAGGCAAAGCGAGCAGAGCGAGGCTGGGAAGAAGGAGCCCGAGTGGAGAAGAAAAGGTGTTCGGCAGGAGGGGGAAGAAAGGGTATTGGAGGTTCCAATTTCCCACGGCACACCTGATGATCGCTCACGGCACACTGGTTGGGAAACACTGGCCTACAGCACCTGGTATTCATTGGCAGGCTCCCATCCAGGTACTAACCAAGGCTGGCCCTGCTTAGCTTGCAAGAGCAGATGGGATCTGGTGCTTTTAAAAAAAAAACCTTGTAGTAGACCATAAGGCAACCTTGACATTACAAATGATTTTGCAAAAGTGGCCTGAACCTTTTTCTGTCAGCAAGAGGATCTGTGCATCTTCTACAAACAGGCCTCACCCCACACTTCAGACTTTGACTGCAAAACCAGTTTAGTTAATGAATTCCTAGGGTTCATTAATGGTCCTTGTTCACTGATAAGAGACTTTTATGATGGCAGTCCACGAACACATCAAATGAAAAAGGTCTGTAATCTGCAAAATTGAATGTTACCATGACTCCACTCTTTAATGGGTTGTAAATGGCTTTTCATTGTACTGGGGATTGGGTTTGTGACGCAAACTCGCTTGCAAAAACTGCATGGTAGAAAATGTGATCTAGCTGTCACAATACAATAGTGACCCGGGTTGGATTTGTATGAATCATTGGATGAAAAAATTATACTTCTGTTTCAAAATTATCAGTGTTTTTCAATTTTATCTCTTAGCCTTGCCAAAACCTTTGGCTCATTCTTCTTGGTTAGTCCCAACTAGATGCATGGGTAGATACAACTGATTCAATAGCTCTAGTCAAGATTAACAGTTGAACTCAATACCTTCCAGCGGTTTGAATCCGGGGAGTGGGGTGAGTTCCCACTGTTAGCACCAGCTTTTGCCAACCTAGCAGTTCGAAAACATGTAAATGTGAGTAGATCAGTAGGTACCACTTCATGCAGTCATGCTGGCCACATGACCTTGGAGGTGTTTACGAACAACACCGGCTCTTCAGCCTAGAAATGGAGATGAGCACCACCCCCAGAGTTGGAAACAACTAGACTTAATGTCAAGGGAAACCTTTACATTTACCTTTATTAAAATAGTTAAAACCATTAAAAACCTTATTAATATACATAAAACACTACAAAACTGGATTGGTCTTAAAAACACACTGCTTTAAAAGCCTGCCTGAATGTCTCACATCCCTTCTGGGATAGCCTTTGCTGAGGTATTTATTGAGGGAGCACATACAAAGGTTTGCCTTTTCAGGCCCGGATTACCCATAAGGCCACCCTAGGTCATGGCCTAGGGCGGCACCTTTGGGGGGGCAGCAGGTCCGGACCCCCCCAAAAAGTAAAAACATTTTTTAAAAAAAATTTAAAAAGCTATTTTCTAAAAAAATCCAAAAAAGGCGGATGCGCGCAGCGGCGTAAGCGCCATCCATGCCCCCCCCCCATTTGCTCTGCTCCCCTCAGCTCTACCTCCGCCCTCAGCTCCGCCCCGTCCCCGGCTCCGCCTCCCTCGCCGTGAGGAGGAGGAAGGAAAGCCCCACCCCCAGAGCCGATGCAGGGCCTCCCCACAGCTCCTCCCTCCTTCCCTCCTAAAGCCGCGATTTCGGCTGCTTCTCAGGCCGGCATGGTGGCTTTAGGAGGAAGGGAGGGAGGAGCCGTGGGGAGGCCCCGCATTGGCTCTGGGGGTAGGGCTTTCCTTCCTCCTCCTCCTCCTCACGCTGGTGAGGAGGCGGGGACAGGGCGGAGCCGGGGGCGGGGGCAGAGCCTTTGGCCTAGGGCGCCAAAAGGGCCTGATCCGGGCCTGTGCCTATTGTGAGCATCTCTTTATTGTGAGCATATCTTTGTTTATTAACTGAGAAATCCTTCTATTTTCCAGGAGAACAGGAATGCAACTCCGCCTCTATGGGCGAGTACACTATCCGCAGCTATGAGGATGGAGACTATGAAGCTGTGCGATCCATATTTTCTGAAGGCATTACTGAGCATGCTCCAGCCGGCTTCTGGCACGTTCTGCGCAGCCCGAAGACTCATGGGCTCCTCCTGGGCTTATTCCTGGCATCTTATGGGATCTCCAGCTCCTTCCTCTTCTCCTTTGCAGTTGTGTCTGCCCTCTTGGCTGTCGGCTGGAACCGCATGAAGGCCCTATGGAGGGACTACGTAGAGGAGAACTTGGAGAATGACATGCTGGACATCAGGAGGACCTACCTGGACGACACAGACTGCCACTTCTGGGTGGTGGTGCACGGCAGGGAAGTGGTGGGAACGGTGGCAGTTGTGCACCCGGAGGATCCCACATTGCAAGGCCGGGCGCTGGAGCTGAAGCGCATGTCGGTGAAAAAGGGGCACCGGGGCCGGGGGCTCTCCAAGGCCCTCACAAAGACCGTCCTGCACTTTGCCCAGGAGCATGGCTACAAGGAGGTAGTGCTGGTCACCTCCATGGTACAGTATGCAGCACAACGGCTGTACGAGGGCATGGGCTTCCAAAGAGTCAAGGAGTTCTGCCCCTTCCTGTCGGCTAAGCTGCTGCAGTTCTATGTCTACCTCTATCGATATGAGATCCCAGGACCTCACTGAACAGTGTGCACCAACCAAAAGGCAGGAAGGGGGCCCAGGGAAAAGGTCGTGGTCAGTCTTGGAGGAGCAGCCTAAAGGGACCTGTGTAGCCATATTCTAGCAGCATTTTATCCTGGCGTTTCACCTGCATCTGTGGCTAAATGTCAGGAAAAAATGTTGCTAGAACACGGCCATACAGCCTGGAAACCACACAACACCCTAGTGAAAGCCTTCGACAATACATGGATCTTACACAGCTGGAGATGTTATGCAAACCCCACTCTGTATTTTAGAAGTTCCCGATAACAGCCATTGTCCTTCCATCTGGCAACCTTCTTGATTGTAGTTGGGCTTCACTGTTCTGCCCATTCCCGCCTCTCTTTGTTCTTCTCTCTCAATGCTTTCCTCCCACCAAGTTTCTTTTTCCTAGCTTGCAGTTCCAGTGGTACCCGGGTCCCACTGGATCCCTACTGGTGGCTATGGACTCCCAAAAAGACCCCATGCTGCAGGAGATATTAGGCCATTCCCACTCCTGGTTTCAAAAGCTTCCCTTGCTATCCATTGTTCTGCCACTTTTTAACCACCATGATACTGGATGGGCCACATGGGGTTCCCTATTCACTTCTATCGTTCTCATTTCTCCCACCCAACATCTCTTTTTTTCCTGGCTATGTATTCGCCAGTTTTCCACTCCCATCAGCACGCATTGGTTCCATATTCATGGCACATAAAAAACACTGTTTCTTGGCTTTGTATTCGCTTGCAGTCCCAATGGCACCCGGGCCACCACTGGAGCCATATTCGTGGTGCATAAAAATTGGTCACTATGGACTCCCCAAAGGACCTCATGCAGCTGGAGAGGTTAGGCCATTCCCACTCCTGGTTTTAAATGCTGCCCTTGCTATCCACTGTTCTGCCACTTCTCAACCACCTTTTCAAATCTGTATTGGTGAATAGTATTACATATTTGAGGGTAAAATTATGCACAGGTTTCCAGGATACTGTTTTAGGTTAAGGTTTTCAAATAGATCCATCTTAAATGAATAATTAACTTCAATTATATGCAGCAACACTGGCTATTGTGAAGGCAGTTATCTTCTTTATTTTTAGAACAGTAGGTCATAATCCTCAGCTGCATGTTGCGTAGCCTAACTCATCATAGCAATGTACCAGAGAGACAAAGAATTCTGCTCGGACATAGCAAAGAATTCTACGAATAAATTGCAATTCTGAAAGTAAACTGCAAAGAAATCTGCTAGTGCATTGCGAAGAATTCACTAGTGGATTGCAAACAATTTTGTGAGTAAATTGCAAAAGAAATTCGCTAATACATTACAAAGAATTCTGCTAGTACATTGCAAATAATTCGAATAAATTGCAAATAATTCTGTGAGTAAGTTACAAAAAATTCCGCTAGTGCATTGCAAATAATTTCGCCAGTGTGTTGCAAAGAATTATGTGATTGGATTGCCAAGAATTCTGCTAATAAATTGCAATTCTGGGAGTAAAATGCATGGCAAGTACCAGCAAGAGTTCTCCATGTGCATCAGGCTCTCCCAATGCACATCAGCAAGTCAAAAGATGTGTATGCTATTGGGCTTTTAGAAAGGGACTCTGATGAAATTGTAATAATTTGAGGTACTGCTCTAAAGTTTGTTCTTAAATATGTGTATTGTCCTATATACAACTAGGGTGCTGTAGTAAGTTGAGTGCCGATTACAACCTCTAACCTCTACACTCTGGAAAACTGGTTGAATCCCCATTCAGCCACGGAACCCCACTGATTGTCGCTGGGCAAGTCACTCTCTCTCAGCCTCAGAGTCAGGCAGAGGCAGACCTCTGAAGAAATTGTGCCAGAAAAACCGCTTAATGGAATTGCCTTCAGGTTGACATGAATCAGAAGTGACTGGAAGCATACTACAACCATACACTATCGATGTAAATACTTGTAGGTTTGTAAACTTACATTTATATTTATAATTTTACTAAGACCTTTGTAATAGTTTTAAATTTTGATTGTTATTAAATACTAGTATGCTGTTAGCTGCCTTGAGTCCCATTAGTGGGAGAAAGCCGAGACATGAATGAAATAAAATAAATGACAGCCCACATTTGCAGCATCGCAATGGTTTATTTGAGTGTTTCCAGAGGTCAGCAATTGCTTACCTTGCTGCTGCTTCTGTGATATAAAGGGCTTTTTAAAGGCTCTTATTGTTTCCACTGGCAATGGATGGTAACAGCAGTGCTCCACCAAATAGAACAATGTGATCATGTTTGCTAAAACAGGAGTCCAAGTAGGTTTTGGCCTTTGGATGTGTGACGCAAGTGTGTACGACTGCCCCTTTCTCTTCCCATCCTCTCCAGCGAGTTGGGAATTAATGTTCCTCATCTCTGGGAAGATACTTGCTGCAAAAATCTGTTTCATAATCCATGCACTTCTTTGGGAAAGGGGTGACTTTGCCCTCTAAAGAGGCATGTAGCCGGGGGGGGGGCTTAGGGGGCTTCAGCCCCCTGAAATCCTCAGGGTGGTCCGCGAGAAGGCCTTACTGGTACATTATTTAAACTATTCTGTTTATTCATATCATGATCTGATCACCTTGCTCATTATATCCCACATTCATGGGGTTATTGGGATAACAATACAAAAGGTTTGGTAGGGTAGTCCCTCTCTTACTCAGACTCAGCCCCTCCTGAATCAAACTCAGCCCTCCCCGAATCAAAATCCTGGCTACGGCCCTGCCTCTAAAAGTTGAGATTCAGCAACTTTGGACAGTGGGGCAAAACATATTAGCCTCAGGCAGCACTGGGCAAAGGGCAGTTCCAAGGACACATGATCCACCTTTGCTCTTGACTACTCCAAAAGCCCCAAACGAACTTCCTTGTTCTCCTGCGGACGGGACTTGCCTGCATCCTTCCCTTCACCTGCTGTCCTGCCTTTGAGGGTTGCTTTCTTTCCAGTTGGCTTCTTAAGAGGAAGAGAACCCGCTGAAGTATCTCCAGACTGAGAAGCCCGTGGGAGAAGCCGCTTCAGTGAAGCAGATCAGGCCAAATAAGACCAGCGCTTATGCTTCCAATGGCAGGTAAGGACAAGAGAGCCTTTGCAGGTCTCTGGGACGTCCTCTGTACAGAATGACTGTCTTACAATAACTATTCTTACTTCTCAATTGCTGCAACTGTTTAACCCGGCATTGTGAATTTCAAGCCCAAATGTATTTTTTTCTCCAATTTTTTTTTTTAAATCTGAGCTGCATGGGTAGTTCATGCCTTAACACCATCATCACAGGTGATCCCCTTGTGGCCGAGTATTATTGTCTTCCAGAAGTAGAGTCTGGGTCCATAAGCGACTTATTCTGGATCCACATGGCCTATCATAATAAGGACACTGATTTCCAAGTGGAAGGCAGTTCCGACAAGAGTTTGCTTGCCGTTCCTTCTTCCTCTTGACACATTTCTCCCTTTCACTCTCTATTTGTGCCTCTTCCAATTCCACAGTACTGTTGGTAACAACTGGCCTCAAGCTCCAACATTCAAGGGCCAGGGCTTCCCACTGCTTGGTGTGTATGCCACATTTTTAAAGGTTAGCTTAAAGGCTGTCTTGAAATCTCCTTTGCTGTCCCTTCTTCATTTTCCTAAATACCCTAAAGCAGGGGTGCTCATTAGGTAGATTGCAGGCAGGGCAGGAGGAAGGCTCAGTCCCGCCCCGCAGGCTCCTGACGCCGCCCAGGTGCTGCCAGCCCTGGGTTATCTGAGGTCCTTTCCACACAGTTGAATAAAATCCCATGTTATCTGCTTTGAATCAGATTATATGGCAGTGTGGACTCAGAAAACCCAGTTCAAAGCAGATATTGTGTTATATGTTTCACATTTTTGCAGTGGGTAGGTAGATCATTTTGACTTGGTTGTTTTATAAGTAGCTCACATGCTGAAAAAGTGTGAGCACCCCTGGCGTAGGGTTTCCTGGTAGATCGCAGGCAGGGCGGGAGGAAGGCTCAGTCCATCCCCCCCCCCCTTGCAGGCTCCTGACGCCGCCCAGGTGCTGCCGTGGCAGAAGCGTGACCACTGTCGCTATGGCCCAAATAGGATCTACCTAATGAGCACCCTTGCCCTAAAGGCACCAGACATTGCCTGATCTTGGAAGCTAGGCAGAGTCAGACCAATGTAGTACTTGTATCAGAGACAGCCGACATCCAGCTGGTGCGTGTAACTTCTTCCATTTCAGAAGAAGGAAAAGGCCAAACTTCCCCTGAGCTTTCCTTGTCTAAGAGAAACTTAGGCAATTAAAGGGGTCATCAGAAGTGAACAAGCGGGTTGAAAGTCCACCCACAAGATCTGGCCCCTTTCCCTGAAATGTTTCAGGCTAGAACATCTACAGCAATGGAAAATGTGCCTTTTTGGACTATCACTACCAGAATCCCCCAGCTAATTCTTATTTTGTAAAATGATTGTTTTATTATTTTATTTTCCAGGAGAACAGGAATGTGACTCCGCCGCTATGGGCGAGTATCAAATCCGTAGCTATGAGTTCGGAGACTATGAAGCTGCGCGCACCATAGTCTCCGAAGGCATCACCGAGCATGTTCCGAGCATGTTCCGGCACGTTCTGCACAGCCACCAGACACATGGGCTGCTTCTGGGCCTCTTCATGGCAACATATGGGATCTCCAGTTCTTTCCTCTTCTCATTTGCAGTCGTGTCTGCTCTCTTGGCTGTCGCATGGGTCTACGTCAAGGCCATATGGAGGGACTATGTCAAGGAGGCCCTGGAGGGCGACATGTTGGACATCCAGAGGTCCTACCTGGACACCACAGACTGCCACTTCTGGGTGGTGGCGCGTGGCAGAGAGGTGGTGGGGACGGTGTCGGTTCTACACCCAAAGGACCCCGCATTTCAAGGCCGGGCGCTAGAGCTGAGGCGCATGTCAGTGAAGAAGGGGCACCGGGGCCGGGGGCTCTCAAAGGCCCTCATAAAGGCTGTCCTACTCTTTGCCCAGGAGCGCGGCTACAAGGAGGTGGTGCTGGGCACCACCATGGTGCAGTGTGCAGCACAGCGGGTATACGAGGGCATGGGCTTCCAAAGGGTCAAGGAGTTCTGCCCCTTCCTGTCAGCTAAGCTGCTGCAGTTCTACGTCTACATCTACCGATATGAAATCCCAGGGCCTCACTGATCAGTGTGCATTACCTACCCTGTCTTCGAGTTTGCTAGTCCAGTTTAATGGACTTCACGATCCTTGAATCGGATTTAGTTTCTGTTTGCTGGACCTCATAATTCTTAGCCACCTTCTGCGTAATTCTGCCATGGAAATGTGTTAATTCTGATATTCTCAGCCTCAGAGGAAGGCAAATGCAAACCCCTTCTGCACAAATCTTGCAAAACAAACCTGTGATACGTTCACTTGGGGTCACCATAAGTTAGGAATGACTTGAAAGCATACAAGAAAAACACCGCATACTAAAACAATGCCTTGTAGCTTAATTACCAGAACATCAGCAAAGAGGAAGGGTGATTGATAAAATGAGACAGCTGCTTCACTTTTTTCTCTTCGGATCATACACCATTCCTAAGCCAACCAATTACACTATGTAACAAAATTTGAAAACAAAAATCTGTTGCTGGTTTGAAAGTGTTATTTCCTGTTTAATTTTGCAGTCCTTGCTTTGAAAGTTGTTCTACTCGAGAAACTTCATTTTTGTGACTGCCCTTTTAAACCTTCTATGCAGACCACAAAAACAAAATTGCTGTGTGGCCATGTTCCAGAAGCATGCTCTCCTGACGTTTCGCCCACATCTATGGCAGGCAACCTCAGAGGTTGTGAGGTCTGTTGGAAACTAGGCAAGTGAGGTTTATATATCTATGGAATAATGTCCAGGGTGGGAGAAAGAACTCTTGTCTGTTTGAGTGTGAATGTTGTCACTCGACAGCTTAATTACCACTGAGTAGCCCTGATTGTTTCCTGTCTCAAAAATGAACAAAATCTGCCTTACCAATATTTTAAAAAATTCTAAAATAAGAAAAGTAAACAAAAAACATCACTCAGAAAACAGGGAAATTTCAGACAGGAAACTATCAGCACCAGCTACCACCTACTAACAAAAGATTACTCCAGGCAGGAAGCAGCCAGGCTTTGCAGCTGCAAGGCTACCCAATGCTAAATGCTGCAGAAAGATGAGACTATTTCTTTCTTTAAAGGGTTTTTTTAATAATTACTTTCCAGGTGAAAGCCTCCTGCCAAAGTTCTCCAAGTAAAACTACTAAAGATAAAAAGGAAAATAGCATTTTTTTTAAAAAAAAAGTAATAAGGCAATTCTCCCCTCCAAAAAAATTAAGCTTCAGTTGTATAAAATTATTCCCAAAATGACCACAACTAAGAATTTCAGGGTGAGAACTGCATAGCCATTGCATAGCAGGTGGAAATGCATCAGGGTGTTGCTTGTAGGAACCCCCTCTTCTCTGCATCCCAGGAACCCAGATTTCAATCTGCAACCACTTTCCAAAAGCATCTTTTCTTACTTAGATGGATGTTCTGATAAAACTCACCCACTTTTGATTATTGAAAACCATCAATGCAAAATATATCCATAGTGAGAGACTTCCCAATCTTGCACCCACCGATAGATACCAAAACATGCAAAAGGGGCCGAGTATGCAGTTCAAACTGGCCTCAACAACATCTCCGTCCCACTGAGCAACAAAGCATCTTTGCGCCCAGGAAGGAAAATACAAACAGGTAACAAAAAAGCAACGAAATATCATATCGTATTATCTGAACCATGCAAGAAAGCAGGCAGGCATGATACAGGGTTCAAACCAGGTGGCTGCAAAACCAGAATCTTGGCACAAATGCAACTCCCAAGAGGAAACCCCAAAATGGAAATTATTGCTAGTCATCCGGACTAGCAAAACCATGTGCTTCCAAAACCCAAAGGTCACTTCTATATGAAACCTGAGTCACATACCAAAGTTTTCATGCAAACTACAAAACATCAGCCAATCATAAATTGAACCTCCCAGCCATGCAAACTTGCAACAAAACCTATGGTGCACACATGCCTCATGCTTTGTCGCACATTGATACAAAGGACCAAATCAACCTTGGTGTGGATGACAGGGAACGAATCTTTTCCCTCTCCCAGAAGCAGCTTTCCCAAGCCCAGTCTAGCTCCAATAGTGCTCATAGGTGGCTCTGTGGCCCCTCATATAAGGGCTATAGTCCTGGGCGTAGAAGGACTGCGGGCGCATGACGGGGTTGAGGCGGTGCTGAGGGCCACGGGGAGCCCCCTTGCGCCGGCGGCCAGGCCTCGGGGGGACGTTTTCGGCATCGTAGGAGAAGAAGCTGGGGTCCACCCTCTCGAAATGGCAAAACCGGTCCACGGCGAAAGCTGTGGAGAGACAAACAGACTCATAGTGTTAGGACAAGGAAAGTATAAACTGAATTTCCTAAAGTTAGAACGAAGGGAGAATGTGAAGAGAGAAGGGAGCAGAGAGTGAAAAGGAGCAAGAGGAGTCAAAGGAACATGGATAGATAAGATGTCACTAAAGCAGGCATGGGCAAACTTGGGCCCTCCAAGCGTTTTGGACTTCAACTCTCACAATTCTGGAGTTGAAGTCCAAAACACCTGGAGGGACCAGGTTTGCCCGTGCTTGCACTAAAGCATCGCTAAGGCCGAAGAGTACAGATCTGTCCAAGAAAGGAATCAAGTTGACCAGACAGAAGAAATGGGAGAGAGAAGAGAATGAGAAGGATGCAAGGAAATTGTTTACATAAGAAGAGAAAATGAAAGGATGTTTACTGAACAGAAGGGATAGATGCTGGAGCACAGGGGATAAGGTCCGAGAGAAGCAAAATTAGATAGAAAGAAGGGGGGAAAGGATGTTTTATTTGTGTGGACACATGGGCATGTTTGCACCAGTTGCGACTATAAAACCCTGTCAGAAATATTAAAAAATTAACTAGGTATTTTTAATTACCAAAATGTCAGTCAAGCACTGAAAGGGTTAAATGGATGCAATGACTCAGCAAAAGCTGCAGTTCTAGATAAACATTTGTGCCTGTAGCTTAGTAGCCTTCAGTCTAAGGCAGTGCAAAAAACAAAGTGTATCCTCACGATGTTATCCAATGTCAGTTCCGGGATCCATACAATAACACAGTCAGTTTGTGGACAATTTAAAGAAGCAGCACCATTATCATAAGAACATAAGAACATAAGAAGAGCCATGCTGAATCGGACCTCAGCCCATCTAGTCCAGCATTCTGTGTCACACAGTGGCCCACCAGTTGTACACGGGGATCTCGAGCAGAAGGGAGGGCAAAACCCTGACCTGCTCCCGACCCCCCACAACCAGTACCCAGGGAAAGGTAGCGACAAGGTAGAAAATCACGTAGATAATCACATATATTCAAACTACCAGAGGCTGAAGATAGATGTGGCGATGGAATTGAAAGCTGGCATGGGCAAACTTGGACTTTCCAGGTGTTTTAGACTCCAATTCCCACCTTTCCTAGCAGCCTCAGGCCCTTTTTCTTTCCCCCCTCAACCACTTAAGCAGGAAAGGGCCTCAGGCTGTTAGGAATGGTGGGAGTTGAAGTCCAAAGCACCCAGAGGGCCGAAGTTTTCCCATGACTGACAGCTGTTGAGCAAGACCTTCGTGTGTGTCTTTCTGCAACTCCTGCCAGGATATCTATGTTGTGTTCATCAAAACAGGCCCAGGTTTCACACTGAGTGTATAAATACATTTAAAAACATATTAACTATATGTATTACTGTGTTAGAGTGTCATTTTGTGTCATTTTGGTTGGTGGTGTGCCCCAGGATTTTGTAAATGTAAAAAATGTGTCGCAGCTCAAAAAAGGTTGGAAAACACTGGTCTAAGGGAACCCTCAGTGTAAGAAGGCCTCAGTGTGAGGTAGGCCTCAGTGTTATTACTATTATTTGTTTGTTTCAAACATGTATACCCCGTCCTTCTCAACCCTCGAGGGGGGACTCAGGGTGGCTTACAACCGGCAACAATTCAATGCCGCACATACAAAAAATATAACAAGGCAATTACACAATAAATAAAACATTAGGTTAAAAACAATTTAAAACATTATTATCAATCGTATAGCCATTTCCAAGTCCGATTCAGTATCCAAAGACCCGATTCAAATCCTGTCCATAGTCAATTCTCATAACATTACAAGTGCTGTCATGCCTGCTGCCCAAAAACCATCACTGGACCCCACTCAATTAGCAAACTATCGGCCAGTTTCCAATCTCCCCTATTTAGGCAAAGTCATGGAACGTGTGGTGGCTTCGCAACTCCAGGGGTTCTTGGTAGACACTGATTATCTTGATCCGGCACAGTCTGGCTTTAGGCCGGGACATGGGACTGAAACAGCCTTGGTCGCCTTGGTAGATGATCTACGCCGGGAACTCGACAAGGGGAATGTGTCCCTGTTGGTTCTGCTGGACCTCTCAGCGGCTTTCGATACCGTTGACCACAATATCCTTCTGGGTCGCCTTGCAGAGATGGGGCTTGGGGGTACTGCTCTGCAGTGGCTCCAATCCTTCCTGGAAGATCGTACCCAGAAGGTGTTACTGGGTGACACCTGTTCGACCCCACAACCGTTATCGTGTGGAGTCCCTCAGGGTTCAGTACTGTCCCCGATGTTATTTAACATCTACATGAAACCGCTGGGAGAGATCATTCGGAGTAAGGTGTTATCTGTATGCAGATGACGTCCAGATCTGTCACTCCTTCCCACCTGTCACCAAGGAGGCTGTCCAAACTTTGAACCGGTGCTTGGCTGCTGTGTTGGACTGGATGAGGGCTAGCAAATTGAATCTTAATCCAGACAAGACAGAGGTCCTCCTAGTCAGTCGAAAGGCCGAACAGGGCATAGGGTTACAGCCTGTGTTGGATGGGGTTACACTCCCCCTGAAGACGCAGGTTCGCAGCTTGGGAGTGATCCTGGATTCATTGCTGAGCCTGGAACCCCAGGTCTCAGCAGTGGCCAGGGGAGCTTTTGCACAGTTAAGACTCGTGCGCCAGCTGCGCCGGTACCTTGGGAAGTCTGATCTGGCTATGGTCGTCCACGCTCTGGTAACATCCCGAATAGATTACTGCAACGCACTCTACGTGGGGCTGCCTTTGAAGACAGTTCGGAAATTACAACTAGTCCAACGGGCGGCAGCCAGATTACTAACTGGAGCTACATACAGGGAGCACACCACCCCCCTGTTGTGTCAGCTCCACTGGCTGCCTATCCACTTCCGAGCTCAATTCAAAGTGCTGGTTTTGACCTTTAAAGTTCTATACGGTTCTGGCCCATCTTACTTGTCCGAACGCATCTGCCGCTACATCCCACCTCATAATTTAAGATCTCGCTCCCGCCGACTTCTCAAATGCGGCTGGTGGGGACGAGGGAGACGGCCTTCTCGGTGGTGGCTCCCCATCTGTGGAATGCGCTTCCTAGTGACATACGATCAATTCCATCCCTCCTGACATTCAGGAAAAAAGTAAAAGCCTGGCTATGGGACCAGGCGTTTGCACACTAGCACAAGGCAGCTCTTTTTTAAAAAAAAAACTTAAATGAATGTGTATGATATGTTGATGTAATTGCATTTTAATGTGTAATATTTTGGGGGGTTTTATACTATGTTTTATGTGTTTTACTGTGTTGGCATCGAATTGTGCCTTTTTGGAAGCCGCTCTGAGTCCCCCCTCGGAGGTTGAGAAGAGCGGGGTAAAATGCCGGAAATAAATAAATAAATAAATGTCTGGTCCCAGAACCATTATTTAAGCTTCTTCCTAAAGGAAAGTAGGGATGGGGCCGACCTAATTTCACTGGGGAGTGAGTTCCACAGGCAGGGGGCCACCACCGAGAAGGCTCTGTCCTTCGTCCCCGCCAAACGCATTTGCAAGGATAGCGGGATCTAGAGCAGGGCCTCCCCGGACAATCTTAAACTCCGAGGCGGGTCGTAGATACGTTCGGAAAGGTAAGCTGGGCAGGAACTGTATACAGCTTTATGGTAGGCCTCAGTTTGAGAAGGCCTGGTGTAAGAAGCTTTGGTGAGAGAAGCCCCATGTTGAAGGCCATTGTGTGTGAAGCTCCACTGTGAAGGCTGCTGTGTGTAAAAGCTACTGTGTGAAACTTCTAAGTTCGGAGTGAGATGAGGCTCTGTCAGAGCAAAGCTATTTATATGAATGAGAAAGAAGCCCCGCGTGGAAGCCAAGAAGGAAGTATTACAAACTTTATTTGTGTTATGGAAACCTTGTTCTTGTAAATAGTGCAACTATATTATTTTACTAGAAAGAAAAGCCTCCTATGGAAGAGAGAACATTGGCCTGTGTGTTTCTGTTCTTTTTATCACTTTGGGCTATTGGTGCTGGGTCATGCTGCTGCTCATAAGTTACTCTGCTGTGCATTTATGGAGAGGGTCTTTTGTTAATAAGCCCACTCGCCCAACAAACCCATGATCCAGAGACAGTCAAACGTGGCACTTTTTCTTGACGCTTATCTTGGCTTGTCTTGATCGAAAGACCCCGCTTTGGTTACTCTGCACAATTAAACTAATGAATATTTAATCTCCTTGATTCACAGTCTTAATTGAGAAGTGAAAATGACTAGGAATATGAGGAATATAGACTTGGAAGGGCCCACAAGGGACCCCAGAGACCATTTAGTCCAGGGGTGCCCACACTTTTTCAGCTTGTGAGCTACCTTTATAACAACCAAGTCAAAAAGATCTACCTGGCACGCTCCCTGTCCTCTGCCACGCGCTCCCAGTCCTCCGCCACACGCACACTCCCGCGCACGCTCCTGCCACCGCCTTCCGCCTGCGCTGAGCTTCTTTTAGCAAAATTAGGCTTTAGTGGGCGGGCCCTGACACTCGTCTCTTGCCACGCACGGTGTGGTGACGTGACCGCCCATTGGTTGCTGCTGGGGGGGGGGGGGAGCAAGGCGAAGGCGCAAGCAGGGATAGGATGCGAGGCTGCGGGAGGGAGGGAGGGAGGGAGTGTGTGAGAGAAGGCCTCACCGGAGGAGGATGGTCCCCGCGGTGGGGCTGCAGCTGACGAGCGCGCCCTCGACGCTGGTGAGTGAACCCTGTCTCTCACTCGCCTCGGCCCTCGGGGGCACAGTGCAGGCGGAAGGCGGCGGCACATCCGGCTGTGAGCTACCTCAAATGGACTTGGGATCGACTGGTCGATCGCGATCGACTTCCTGAGCAGCCCTGATTTAATCCAACTCCCTTCTGCCAGGCAGGCACAATCCAAGCACTCCTGGGGATGGCTACGCACGCTGTTTAAATACCTTCAGAGTAGGAGGCCACATGATGCAGTTCAGTACAGTTAATCTGCATTCTTATTATCCTGGAACTGCATTGCATAGTAGTGTAGGTGGGGCCTGAGCAAACTTCAGCCCTCCAGGTTTACGTACAACTTTGAACCTATGGCAGTTCTCACTCTAAATGCCCTATAAGCTCCAGGGAGTTGCAAAAGTGGGAGGCCTGACTGTACTGGATACAGGTGGTGGTTCTGAGAGGGAGGAAGCCAGAATCCCAAGGGAAAGGTAAGCGCAGCCTCCAAACTCACCATCCAGGTGGAACGGTGGAAGGCAGGAGTCCTCAAAGCTGGTGAATCCCGAGAAAGATTCGTTTAACCCATTGTTGGTAGGAACAAGGGGGGAATCATCATGAAATGTGAAGAAGTCCGGAGGAGGCTGATGGGTGTTGCAATCCTCTGGGAATCTCCAGGAAGGACCACGCATAGGTGACAACGGCGGCCCAAGTCGGAAGTTGAAGGTCACGGGTGGCGTCCTGTCCTGCACCAGGTCTATGGGAGGAAGGGAGAGGGTTCAAAACGGCCCCAGTTACTACTTTGGTTGTTTCACTTTGGGTGGCATCTATACTGGGTCATACATGTCATTTCCTAATTGGGTCCGTCATAAAAACATGGGGGAAAGTTGATAAAACTGCAAAAACTTTGCTTTTGCAGGAGGAACATCATGCAGCACATTTTGCTCTAGTTTCTCAATGAATCTCTCATACAGACTCAACCAATTCAAGACAGGGTTTCTGTGAGTTTTCTGGGCTGTCTGGCCATGTTTCAGAAGCACTCCCTCCTGATGTTTTGCCCACATCCTTGGCAGGCATCCTCAGGGTTTGTGAGGTCTGTTGGAAACTAGGCAAGTGGGGTTTATATATCTGTGGAATAATGTCCCGGGGGAGCAAGAGAGAGAAAGAACTCTTTGTCTGTTTGAGGCAAGTGTGAATGCTGCAATTGATTGCCTTGATTGGTACTGAATAGCCTTGCAGCTTCAAGGCTTGGCTCCCTCCTGCCTGAGGGAATCCTTAGCTATTCAGTGCTAATCAAGGTGATCAACTGCAGCGTTCACACTTGCCTCAAAACAGACAAGAGTTCTTCCACAATTGTGAAAGGTGAAATCCAAAACACCTGGACAGCTGCAGTTTGCACTGTCATATAATCCAATTCAATGCAATTAATCTTGTACAATGGGGAAAGAAGTATTTAGTCAGATACCAATGGTACAAGTTCTCCCACTTAAAAAGATGAGAGGCCTGTAATTGACATCATAGATAGACCTCAACTATGAGAGACAACATGAGAAAACACGTCCAGAAAATGGAGGGAGTTGGAAGTCCCTGTTGTCCAGCGACAGCCCCAAAACATCACTGCTCTGGAGGAGATAGATCTGCATGGAGGAAGGAATGGGCCAACACACCAGCAACAGTGAGTGCCAACCTTGTGAGGACTTACAGAAAAGTCTGACCTCCGTCATTGCCAATAAAGCAGGGGTGCCCACACTTTTTCAGCATGCGAGCTACTTATAATAAAACCAAGTCAGAAAGATCTACTGAGAGAGAAGCAGAGCGGAGCAGGAGGAGGGGCTTGGCACGGCCTGGCTCCGCCCCTTTGTTTACCACAGCTTCTCCAGGCTTGAGGAGGGTAGTGCCAAGCCAGTGGTGGCATAGCGAATAGCCACTACTGGCTTGGCACTACCCGCCTCTAGGCTGAAGAAGCTGTGGTAGAGCTGTTGCTGGGGGAGGGGGCGGGGCTTTGCGCTGCCTGGCTCCGCCCCCTCCCCTCTGGTTTTAGCGCGCTCCAGGCCACAGCTGGCCACTCTGGCCAGGCTAGAGGAGGGTAATGCCAAGTCAGTGATGGCATAGATGGCCACTACTGGCTTGGTACTACCCTCCTAAAGGCTGAAGAAGCTGTGGTAGAGCTGAAGCCGGGGAAGGGGCGGGACTTGGCGCGGCCTGGCTTCGCCCCCTCCCCCCTCTGGCTTTAGCGCTACCACAGCTTCTCCAGGCTAGAGGAGGGTAATGCCAAGCCAGTGATGGCGTAGATGGCCACTACTGGCTTGGCACTAGCCTCCTCAAGGCTGAAGAAGCTGTGGTAGTGCTGAAGCCGGGGAGGGGGATGGGGCTTGGCGTGGCCTGGCTCCGCCCCCTCCCCCCTCTGGCTTTAGCGCTACCACAGCTTGTCCAAGCTAGAGGAGGGTAATGTCAAGCCAGTGGTGGCATAGATAGCCACTACTGGCTTGGCACTACCCTCCTCAAGCCTGGAGAAGATGTGGTAGCACTGAAGCCGGGGAGGGGGCGGGGCTTGGTGCGACATGGCTCTGCCCCCTCTGAGAAGCGCCCCATCCAGCTGGGATCGACCTGCTTCGGTCCCGGGATCGACCAGACAATTGCAATCGACTTCCTGGGCAGCCCTGCAATAAAGGATAGCAAAGTACTGAGATGAACTTTTGTTATGGACCAAATACATATATGTGTTTTCTCATGTTGTCTCTCATAGTTGAGGTCTACCTATGATGTCAATTACAGGCCTCTCTCATCTTTTTAAGTGGGAGAACTTATACCATTGGTATCTGACTAAATACTTTTTTCCCCACTGTATTTTTGACCCCACTCTCTTTTGCACCTCAAAACTCTCTCTATAACACTTTGTAACACAATTGGGGGGGAAATTCAGTTCCTGGTTTGAAAGTGTTATTTCCTGTTTAATTGTGCGGTCCTTACTTTGAAGGTAGCTGTTCTACCCCAGGAACTTTGTTTTTGTGGCACAAACTATATTGAATTGGTTGAGACTCAATGATGAGATATTCATTGAAAATCTACAACAAAATGTGCTACGGCAGGATGTCCCTCCACAAAGACAAGATTCTGGCAGTTGAATAAAATGGACTTGGTAATGGACTTTGGAAGCACCTGCCGCACCATGCGGTCCTTTTTCAGAGGATGCAGATGCAACCCAAAGGTCAAGGTCCGGCCACTCACCTCCCCGCAGCCTTTTCTCTGGGATGACAACCCCCCAAGCGTCAGCTGTATGGGCCAAGAGCAAGTGGGTGATCCGGCGGTGCACCACGTTGTTCCAGTGGACGCCGTCCTTCACCCGGTTGCCCAAGTCGAAGCGGAAGTGGTAGTGGAGGTCCACCACATCAAAGAGGTGGAGGCCGGCCAAGGTGGCGCCATAGAAGTTGCCCTCGATGATGTCGTTGCGCAGGGTCTGGCTCAAGTGCTGGAGCTGGGAAGGAAGGAAGGAAGGAAGGAAGGAAGGAAGGAAGGAAGGAAGGAAGGAAGGAAGGAAGAGGGAGCAATGAGAGGAAAGTCTTGGGGGTTGAAGGTTGGAGGGCATCACAAACAATCCCAGAGAGCTGACCAGAAGGGAACCTGGTCTCCCTGTTTGACCAGAGAGGAAGCGATTGAGAAGTTATCTCCAATGATCCCTTCTCAGTATTGCCAAAGGCTTTCACGGCCAGAATCACTGGGGTGTTGTGTAGTTTCCGTGCTGTATTCTAGCAGCGTTTCGCCTGCACCTGTGGTTGGCATCTTCACAGGATCTGATGGTAGTCAAGCAAGTTGAGTATTTATTTATTTGTTTATTTGCAGTCTTTACATACTGTTTTTCACATGCTTGGGGGGAATCAAAGTGGTTTACAAAAATTATGACAAAATTCAATGCCTTACATACATAAAGCAAATCATAAATCAAACAGAATATGACTAAGCATCGGGAATGTGGCGCAGCTGGCTGGGTGTCAGCTGCATAAGATCTCTACTGACCAGAAGGTCATGAGTTCGAGACCTGCCCGGGTCGAGGTGGGCTCTCGACCTATTGTGTAGCCTGTTGTCAACCTTTGCAACCCGAAAGACAGTTGCATCTGTCAAGTAGGAAATTAAGGTGCCACTTAGTGGGGAGGCTAAATTTAACTGATTTATAAGGCCATAAAAAAGATATCCAGAAACCACGTTGAGGAATGAAGGAGTGTGACAGCTCTCCCTGGTGGCCAGATGTTAAACTGCCTCTGTCTGTCTTGTGTGTTTGTGTGTCTAAATGTAATGTGTACACTGTAATCCGCCCTGAGTCCCCTGCGGGGTGAGAAGGGCGGAATAGAAATGAAGTAAATAAATAAATAAGCATAAAATACAATAGGACAAATTTTCCATGAGATAAAAGGACATTTAAACATGAAGAATAACAATTAAAGACACCTAATAAAAACATTAAAATCACATGATCCAAACTCAAAGACCGGGCCATTCCAGATGTCAGTTACACATATTTCATAGTTACTTCTTATACTGTGTTACTTTACTAGTAACGCAGTACAAGAAGTAAATATGGAATAGTCTATATTAGTATATATACTAGTACACTAATATTCCATACTAGTGTATTTACTAATATATTTCATACTAGCATATATACCTGTGAAATGTCCAGGGTGCGCAGGAGTCTACCATATACCATGCAGCTGTGGACGAGTCTGCAAAGGGACCACCAAACTCATCAGCATTGCCCATGCACAAATCAAAGAACATGAAAGGCACTGCAGACTGATTCAACCAGAAAAATCAGCAATAGCAGAACACAGGCTAAGCCAAGCTGGACACAGAATATTATTTGAGAACATAGAATTTAATGCCCACTCTGACAACCAGGACCGTGGCACAGCCGGTGGGAGTCAGCTGCAATGGATCACCCTTATGACTAAATACTTCCCCCCCCTCCCCCACTTTATATGTTGGGCTTTAAAGTAGCATTCTTCATAGTAGTCTCTGCTCATTCAGAAGACGTACAAGCCACTCTAAACACCTTTACAGAAGCATACGAGAAACCCGGCCTCTTATTGAACATTGAGAAAACCAACGTGCTCTTTCAACAGGAACCAGCCAATCCGTCTGCAATGCCGGAAATATAGCTTAATGGTGTAACATTGGAATATGTTGACCATTTCCGCCCCCTTGGCAGCCACCTCTCCACAAAAGGCAACATTGACACTGAAATACAACACGGCCTGAGCTCTGCGAGTGCAGCATTCTTCCGAATGAAGCAGAGAGTGTTTGAGGACCGGGACATCTGGAGAGATACCAAGGTGCTTGTCTATACAGCTATTGTACTCCCAACCCTGTTATGCACCTGCGAAACGTGGACTGTATACAGACATCGCACTCAAATCCCCTGGACTCCCTATAGACGTCTAACTCAACTTCTAGAACATTCCATCAGTGTTGCCTCCAAAAAAAATCCTGCAAATCTCTTGGGAAGACAGGCAGACAAATTTCAACATCTGGAAGAAGCAAAGGCCACAAGTATTGAAGCGATTATCCTTCCGCCATCAACTCCACCGGACTGAAGACCACGTTGTCCGAATGTCCAGAGATTACCATCTCCCAAAGCAGTTGCTCTACTCTGAGTTCAAGAATGGAAAATTGAATGTTTTATTTATTTATTATTTGGACTTGTACGCTGCCACTCCCCGAGGGCTTGGAGCGACTTACAAACATATAAAAGCATCGCAGGAATAAAAACAACATATTAAACTAAACCAATAAAGATTTCCCAGCGTAGCGATCAAAGGCTAGCCGGAAGAGGTGGGTCTTGCAGGCCTTGCGGAAAGAGAGTAGGTCATGCAAGGCCCGCACATCACTTGGAAGGGTGTTCCAGATTGACGGCGCTACTACAGAAAAGGCTCTGCGCTGGGTCGATGTGAGGCAAATTGCTTTAAAAGTTGGCACTTCCAGGAGATTCATTTGCTCGGATCGAAGTGACCTCTGGGGTTGGTAGGGGAAGAGACGGTCCCTCAGATACAGCGGCCCCAGACCATGCAAGGCCTTGAAGGTTAACACCATCACCTTGAAGGTGATCCGGTGCTTGACCGGAAGCCAGTGGAGCTCCTGGAGGATGGGTGTTATGTGACATCTCACTGGAGCCCCAGTGAGAAGTCGGGCAGTGGCATTCTGGACGAGCTTTCGTTTCCGGATCACTGACAAGGGCAGGCCAATGTAAAGGGCGTTACAGTAGTCCAGTCTCGAGCTGACCGTGGCTTGGAGCACCGTGGCCAGGTCGTCTCTGGATAGGTAGGGGGCCAGACACCTAGCTTGGCGCAGGTGGAAAAAAGTGGTTTTGCTGACGCTGGAGACCTGGGCCTCCATAGACAGCAAAGGGTCAAAAACAACCCCAAGGCTCTTTACTGAGGATGTCGGGCATAGTGCCTCGCCATCCAAGCTAGGCAGCCGGACCTCCCCGTCAACTGGGCGGCCCAGCCACAGTATCTCAGTCTTTGCTGGATTCACCCTCAATCTACTGGCACGCAGCCAACCAGTAACGGCTTCAAGGCACTGTTGGAAACAAGAGGGTACGGAGTCCGGCCGGCCTTCCATTTTCAGAACGAGCTGGTGGATAAGAAAAGAGTTTTAAAGAAGGGCGTAAAGCTAACCTTAAAAGCTGTGGCATAGACACCGGGAGGGAACTGGTAAGCTCTGGCCACTGAGCATCTAACCAACAGTTGAGAGTGTGACCAACAATGCTGTGGAATTCACAGAGACACGAATGGAGGGTGAAAGGGAGAGACACATCAAGAGGAAGAAGGTGCATCAAGCCAACTCTTGTTGGGACCACCTACAACCTGAAAACTGATGTCCTCACTGCAAAAGAACATGCGGGTCAAGATAGATCTCTACAGCCAACTACGGACCCACCACAAAGACCCTACACTCAGCCACGTGAAATTGCCTAAGGAAGGGGCCTTCTTCAACCCGAACAATAAACGTGGTGCCTTCAAAAGCTCCCGTGTGTGTCTTGGAGAATCCTTAGGCTGCTCTTTCCCCCATTTGCAGCCAAAGCAATGGCATTTGGAACTGGGACAGAGAGCCTCTCACCAACCAATAGAGCCAAGACACAGTGGAGCTCTGCCTGGCTGCTCTTATCCCTTCTGAGGCCAAAGCAGTCATGATGACTCTTTGGCCCTTCAGATCCTACGATCCCATGACCTTCTAGCAGACCAAATGCTCACCTCTGGGATGAGGAATCCCCCGGTCACCTTGGGGCCTAGGGGCATCGTCATGTTCCAGATGACCAGGCAGGATGAGGACAATGCGGCGTCCAACCTGTTGAAGGCCATCTGCAGGTTTGTGCGGTATTTCTTCATGGAGGACGGGCCGTATCTGCCGAGAGAAAGGAGAACGATCAGGTCATGATGGGGTAGAACGGGCAACCTTCAAGGGCCTGAGGATCCATTTTGTGTTAGTTTATCAATGAATATCTCATAGAGCAGGCATGGGCCAACTTTGGCCCTCCCTCCAGGTGTTTCGGACTTCAACTCCCACAATTCCTAACAGCCTCCCGGCTGTTAGGAATTGTGGGTGTTGACGTCCAAACGACCTGGAGGGAAGGCCAAAGTTGGCCTCCTCCTGCCGTAGACTGACCTTGAGACATCCCAGACACAAGAGTTGAGGATGACTAGGTCCGGCTGTGGCCCGGTCTGCAAATGGTCCAAAATGCTTTCCAGGTAGGAAGAATAGACCCTGGTGAGGAAGTAGAAGCGGACGAGATGATGACGCTGGTGGAACTGACGCACTTCCTGGTAATTCGTCCCATTGTGAAGGCCGCCCAGCACACCGCCTTCCAGCAAGCGGTCGTTTTCAAAGTGAAGTTCCCCCTGGAATTGAAGAGAGAAAGAGAAAGGAAGACAGAGAGGAGTGAGCAGAGCTGCGCATGCACATGCAAATACCCAACCCTGACTCAAAAAGCTGCCCCATTAGCTTTTGGAAAGGGAGGAGGGAAAGTGTCTTGGGGAGCAGCAGCAGCAAAAAAACCCACAAAACAGCGAAAATACCACGATATATATTAAAAAAAAATTTTTTTTGAAACCGCGAAACAGCGAGTACGCAAAAAGTGAACCACGAAGTAGCAAGGGACCACTGTAGGTGTGTGTGTATATATATACACACAGAGAGAGACATACATACAATCTCATGTCGGCAAGCAGCATTCTCAAGCGACCCCTGCACAACTACTTTCGTTTTTGGTGTGTATTCATCCGCTGAGTATATCCTGACACCCATTTCTTTTTAGGGAGCTTGACTCCTCTCCTGCCTTTCTTTCCGTGCACTGAGTTGGTCTCGTGACATCATGCGGGTCACCCCCCCCCCCCCCACCAGACCCACCTGCCATTCGCCCCTCTAGACCTGTCCATCATCCTTCCTTCTCCCGCTTTCAACCCGGAAGAGCTCCCATCTGCAGGGGAGAGTGAGGAAGAGGAGGATGAAGAAGCAGGCGAGGAGGAGCAGCTGGGCGAGTGGGGCACCTGCAGGAGATGGCTTCCCAGACTGGCATCTCCCATTATGTGTGTGGCAAGGGGAGGCACAGCTCCAGTTTAAATATATACATTACTGTATTTACTGAAAAACTGCGAAACAGCAAATCCACAAAAAGCAAACTGTGAAGTAGTGAGGGAACACTGTAGACTTCATTAAAAATAACATATCTGGTTTACTCACAACCTTCATGTATTCAGCATACAGGTATATAACTTGTCAATCCAGTTACAGATATGATTTGAAATGGTTTCTCTGTGCAGATAACACAGGGCATCTTCCTTATAATCAAGAGCAACATGAGTTTGCTCTTAACAGTCCAAAGTCTACATAGCGTCTGATGGAGCCTGTGCTCTAATCAGGCAAAGTCAGAAGCATCTCATGGCGAAAGCATTTCTGCATCCTAAAATGGAGTCTGAGATCTGAGCAGTCCCAGATCTGATCATGTGGTCTGCAGCCCCTCCCACAACCTCAAGAAACATAAACTAAAGGGAAAGCTGCATACCAAAACATACATATACAATACACTAAGCAAAACAGAACCATATAGAAACAAATTACTAGTGGAGGCTCGAGAAGGTTGTTATTTCCAACATTAGCTTTCCTGAAAAGCAGCCCCTTCCTACTTGGATATAGAAGACAACGAGGCTACAAAAAGCCAAGATTTGTGAACTAAAAATAATATGAATAACATATGAAAATATTCTGAATTCTAAAATTAAAAAGACTGAAGACAAGTGGTGGGTTAATACTTCTAAATCTTAATAGAAATGTATATAATTTCGATGATGTGAATACAGACACACACACACACACGAAGGAATATACACACGCAGAATCTGCATAGATGATAGACTATTATAACAGGTATTTACATATGTATTACTAAGCTATTAACAAAAGAAATTAACTCCGGGAAATGAAAATGAATTGACATTATTAAAACTAGGTGAGAAATTATTATTGGATACATTTATTATTATCATTAATATCATTATTACTATTATGTTTATTTATATCCCATTTTTTCACTCGATACGGAGACTCAAAAAAGCTCATAAGGCCTGCAAGACCTATCTTTTCCGGTTGGCTTTTGATTGCTGATTGTTGATAACTATGACTTGTTTAGTTTAATTGATGTTTTATCCTGTTTTTATGTTTTATGCGATTGTAAGCCGCTCTGAGCCCTCGGGGAGTGGCGGCATACAAGTCCAAATAATAAATAAATGAATAAATAACTAAAAGAGCTCGCATGCATATCCACAACTGGCCACTGGAGGGCGCCCCAGAGAAGCGTTTGCTAGGATTTCCCCATTTCCCTGCATATCCACAACTGTTCACCGGAGGGAGCTCCAGACCTACATTTGCCAGGCTTTCTAATTTCCCTGCATATCCATAACTGGCCACCAAAGGGAGCCCCAGAGCAACGTTTGCTAGAAATTCCCATTTCCCTTCATATCCACAACTGGCCACCAAATGGAATATCCCATTTCCATGCATACCCACAACTGGCCACCGGAGGGAGCCCCAGAGCAACATTTGTTGGGATTTCCCATTTCCCTGCATACCCACAACTGGACACCGGAAGGAGCCACCGGAGGGAGCCTCAGAGCAACGTTTGCCAGGATTTCCCCATTTCCCTGCATATCTACAACTGGCCACCAAAGGAAGCCCCAGGGCTGCCTTTGCTATGATTTCCCCATTTCCCTGCATAACCACAACTGGCCACCTGAGGGAGCCCCAGAGCAACGTTTGCCAGAATTTCCCCATTTCCCTGCATATCCACAACTGGCCACCAAAGGAATCCCCAGAGCTGCCTTTGCTAGGATTTCCCCATTTCCCTGCATAACCACAACTGGCCACTGGAGGGAGCGCCAGAGCAACATTTGTCAGTAATATCCCATTCCCATGCATATCCACAACTGGCCACCGGAGAGAGCTCCAGAGCAGCCTTTGCTAGGATTTTCCATTTCCTTGCTTATCTACAACTGGCCACCGGAGGGAGCCCCAGAGCAGCAATGCCTAGGACCTTCCCATTTCAGTTCATTGAATCCCCGTGTTGAGGAAGGCGGGGTATCAATAGGTTTAAAACAAACAAACAAACAAATAAATAAATAAATAAATAGGGGTCTTATAGGTGAAAAGAGCTTGCAAATGAATGCTCTGGGGCTCCCTCTGATGGTTAGTTGTGGAAATGCACTGAAATAGGGAAATCCTACCAAAATGATTGCCAATAATAGTATTCAATGTTATTCAATGCCAATTAAATTAAAATTAAGATTTAAAATTAATACATATTAAATATTTAAAACATTACATTCAATATTAAAATCATGCCATTCATAACCATAGTCCAGGACCGTTCCAATAGTCATTGACATATTCCATATTTATTATTGCACTGCAACTGTTCTTCAAAGGCTTGATCCCAAAGCCATGATTTCCCTTTACTTCTGAAGGCCAGGAGGGAAAGGGCTGATCTAATGTTGCTGGGGAGGCAGTTCCGCAGCCGAGGGGCCACTACTGAGAAGGCCCTGTCTCTCGACCCCGCCAGTTGCACCTGCGAAGAAGGCCGGGCAGAGAGCAGGGCCTCCCCAGGAGATCTTGACCTCCGAGGTGGTTCCTGCAGGGAGATACATTTGGACAGGTAAGCTGGGCCCAAGCCATTTAGGGCTTTATAGGCTAAAGCCAGCACTGTGAATCGTGACCCCCAAGACCAGCTAACAGGACCTCAGCCTAAGAAACTACACATCCTATGATTCCGTTCTAGCCTTTCCCAAATAATACACATTATTATTGTTATTATTATCATTAGATTTACCTTGGCCTTCATTTGGGAGCTGGTGAGCAACGAGTCTGTCTGGAGCAGGCGGATCAGGTCCTTATAGACCGACCTCTGGACTGCAAGAAAAGACACAACAGCATTTATTCCCTGGTTTGCTTCAAGCCAACATCAAGCGTTGTTATATAGGGATAGTCAAGACGGAGATCCTATGGCTGGGTCGCCCGGATTGGGGGGGGGGGAGATCCAGTTGCCTACCCTGGATGACAAGGCGTTACGTCCATCATCTTTGGTAAAGAGTCTGGAGGTCTTGTTAGACCCACTGCTGACAATGGAGGCCCAGGTGTGAGCAGAGCTGCATTTTTCCATCTGTGACAGGCTAGACAACTGGCTCCTTTTCTATCCAGGAGTGACCTGGCTACGGTGATCCAGGCAATGGTCATCTCAAGGCTGGACTACTGTAACGCCCTCTACATTGGCCTTCATTTGTCGATGATCCGGAAGCTTAAGCTGGTGCAAAACGCTGCTGCCCGACTTCTTGCCGGGGAGTCGGTGAGATGTCGCGTTACTCCAATCCTGCAGCAATCGCACTGGCTACCGATTGAGCACCGGATTACCCTCAAAGTGCTGGTTCTCACCTTTAAGGCCTTATAAGATCTAGGGGGCGTACCTGAGGGCCCACCTTATCCCCCACCAACCCCAGAGATCACTTTGGTCGGAGGACCAAAATCTGCTTGTAGTCCCTAATATTCGGACCTTTCATTTATCGGCCACTAGACGCAGAGCCTTCACGATCGTGGCTCCATATCTGTGGAATGCTTTGCCGATAGAAGCACGAGCCATCCGAAGTTTACCTTCTTTTCGGAGGGCGTGCAAAACATTCCTTTTCCGGCAAGCATTCGGATCGTGTTGATTAGGATTTTGTTGTTTTAACTGTGTTTATGTACATTGTTCTTTGGTTGTTTGTAAACCGTTCCGAGCCTTCGGGGAGTGGCCGTATACAAGTCGGAATAATAGATTAATTAATACACACACATATACACATACATATATATCCACATACATATTGCACACATTTATATATGCCAACATACACACCTTTTACTCTTGTTTTTATTTAATCTTCAGGTAGAAATGTAAAGTAATACAAGGAGACAGAATGAATTAAATGCATAGATATAGACTGGGTGAGTCGTAGCTTGAAAATGTAATCTAGGATGTAATCTAGGACAGTGTTTTTCATCCTTCTTGGAGCCTTGACACATTTTTTACATTTACAAAATCCTGGGGCACACCAACAACCAAAATGACACAAAATGACACTCTAACACAGTAATACATATAGTTAATATGTTTTTAAATGTATTTATACACTCAGTGTGAAACCTGGGCCTGTTTCGATGAACACAACATAGATATCCTGGCAGGAATGGCAGAAAGACACACACGAAGGTCTTGCTCAACAGCTGTCAGCCTCTCTCTCTGTATCCTTATGCATCAATAGGAAGGAAGGAAGGAAGGAAGGAAGGAAGGAAGGAAGGAAGGAAGGAAGGAAGGAAGGAAGGAAGGAAGGGGAGAGAAGGAAGAATGGAACCAAAGAGCAAAGAAAGGGAGGAAAGAAACAGGTAGAGAAGGAAGAAAGAAAAAGGGAAAGAAGGAAAAGAAAAAAAGGGAAGAAAGGAAAGAGGGAAGGAAAGAGGGTAGGAAGGAAGAGAAGAATGGAAGGAAAGAGCAAAAGAAAGGAGGGAAGGAAACAGGTAGAGAAGGAAGAAAGAAAATGGAAAAAGAGAGCAAAGAAAGGGAGGAAAAAACAGGTAGAAAGGAAAGAAAGGGAAAAGGGAAAGAAGGAAAGAAAAAGGGAAGAAAGGAAGAATGGAACCAAAGAGGGAAAGGAAGGAAAGAAGGAAGGTAGAGAAGGAAGGAAAGGAAGAGAAAGAAGAATGGAACCAAAGAAAAAGAAAGGGAGGAAAGAAAAGAGGTAGGGAAGGAAGAAAAAGAGGGAGGGTTGGCCACAGCAACGCGTGGCGGGTACAGCTAATAATTTATGCAGCATATATATATATATATATATATATATATATATATATATATATATATATATGAATGGTGGGAGCTGTAGGCCAAAACACCTGTAGGGAGGGCCCAAGTTGGCCCACGCCTGCCTTAAGTGAGTAAACCCTGTTAGTTTTCGGCCCCTGCTGAAAGGTGCCTCAACCCTGTGTCCTGAACGCCCCTTGACCCGCCTTGGCTGAGTGCGAGGGAATCACGGGAGTGGTAGTTTGACACCACCCTGAGCCTCCCCAAACTACAAATCCCGGGATTCCCCAGCCTTGAGCCCTGGAAGACCAAGGGAGGAAGCCCAAGAAGGCAAGTGGTGAGTCGGGCGGCACAAGGCTTCCCAAAAGGAGGCTGTGTTTGCGGGACTCAGGCAAGGGATCGAGCCCCAGCTAGGGCTTCCCGGTAGGACAGGAGGGCTCTCTCTCTCCTATCTCCAATTTCCCATGGCACACCTGATGATCGCTCATGGCACACTAGTGGGAAACACTGATCTAGGACAACAAGCTGGGCGTGAGCCAGGAGGTGTGATGCTGCAGCACAAAAGGCCAACTCGATTCTAGGCCAAAAGCTCTTCCACTGTAGAATGGGAATGTTGGAGGTTTTGAAACAGAGGCTGGATAGCCATTTGTCAAGAGGGCTTTAATGGTGTATGGCAGAAGGGGGCTGGACTGGATGGCCGTTGGGGGTCCCTTCCAACTCTTTAAGTCTTTGATTGTGGCCATGTGATATACTGATGGATACATTAAAAAGGGAAGAAATCGGTTTGAAAGCAGTTGTTCTACTCCAGAAACTTTGTTTGTGTGCCAGAAACGATGTTGAATCCGTTGCCACTTGAGATATTCATTGAAAAACTACTATAGCGAGCTGTCCCTCGCGTCAACACTAACTTTTTGCAGTTTAATAAACTTTCTCCATATTTTTAATGATAGAACCAATTAGGAAATGGCACTGATAACCCAGGAACAAAAACTGTGTTACATAGTGTACTCGGGACCTCTTATCTTCTGGATTTCCCAAGTAATGCTATCTTTTAAAAATATAGATGTTTTGAATCGCCATACGACCCGTTGTCGTGCCCTCCTCTTACAAAGCGGCAAAGACTCACTGGAGTCGCCCATGATGACCACAAACTTGTTGTGCAGGAGCTGCCGGACCTCCTCCGAAGTAAAAGTCAGCATGGTTGACGTCCTGAAAAATAAATATAAAGACTATATAGTGGCATTTAAGAGAAAGCGGAGAGGAGATTAGGGGCACCTACACCAGGGAGGGGGGAACCCGGGCCCGGGGGCGAGATGCGGCCCCTTGGGCTCTTTTCTCCTGTCTCACCATCCTAGCCTTCCTTCCTTCTCTCTTTCCTTCCTCCTTCCCTCCCTCTTTCTCCTTCATTCCCATCCTTTTGTCTTTCCTTCCTTCTCTATTTCCTCCTTCCTTCCCTTCCACCCTTTCGTCCTTCCTTCCTCCTTCCTTTCCTCCCTGTTTTCCTTCATTCCCATCCTTTTGTCTTTCTTTCCTTCTCTATTTCCTCCTTCCTTCCCTTCCACCCTTTTGTCCTTCCTTTCTTCCTCCTTCCTTTCCTCCCTGTTTTCCTTCATTCCCATCCTTTGTCTTTCTTTCCTTCTCTATTTCCTCCTTCCTTCCCTTCCACCCTTTCGTCCTTCCTTCCTCCTTCCTTTCCTCCCTGTTTTCCTTCATTCCCATCCTTTTGTCTTTCTTTCCTTCTCTATTTCCTCCTTCCTTCCCTTCCACCCTTTCGTCCTTCCTTCCTCCTTCCTTTCCTCCCTGTTTTCCTTCATTCCCATCCTTTTGTCTTTCTTTCCTTCTCTATTTCCTCCTTCCTTCCCTTCCACCCTTTCGTCTTTCCTTCCTCCTTCCTTTCCTCCCTGTTTTCCTTCATTCCCATCCTTTTGTCTTTCCTTCCTTCTCTATTTCCTCCTTCCTTCCCTTCCACCCTTTCGTCCTTCCTTCCTCCTTCCTTTCCTCCCTGTTTTCCTTCATTCCCATCCTTTTGTCTTTCTTTCCTTCTCTATTTCCTCCTTCCTTCCCTTCCACCCTTTCGTCCTTCCTTCCTCCTTCCTTTCCTCCGTTTTCCTTCATTCCCATCCTTTGTCTTTCTTTCCTTCTCTATTTCCTCCTTCCTTCCCTTCCACCCTTTCGTCTTTCCTTCCTCCTTCCTTTCCTCCCTGTTTTCCTTCATTCCCATCCTTTTGTCTTTCCTTCCTTCTCTATTTCCTCCTTCCTTCCCTTCCACCCTTTCATCCTTCCTTCCTTCCTTCCTCCTTCCTTTCCTTTCCCTGTTTTCCTTCATTCCCATCCTTATGTCTTTTCTTTCCTTCTCTATTTCCTCCTTCCTTCCTTCCACCCTTTCTCCTCCTTCCTTCCTCCTTCCTTTCCTCCCTGTTTTCCTTCATTCCCATCCTTTGTCTTTCTTTCCTTCTCTATTTCCTCCATCCATCCCTTCTCCTCCTTCCTCCTTCCTTTCCTCCCTGTTTTCCTTCATTCCCATCCTTTTGTCTTTCTTTCCTTCTCTATTTCCTCCTTCCTTCCCTTCTACCCTTTCATCTTCCTTCCTCCTTCCTTTCCTCCCTGTTTTCCTTCATTCCCATCCTTTTGTCTTTCCTTCCTTCTCTATTTCCTCCTTCCTTCCCTTCCACCCTTTCGTCTTTCCTTCCTCCTTCCTTTCCTCCCTCTTTCTCCTTCATTCCCATCCTTTTGTCTTTCCTTCCTTCTCTATTTCCTCCTTCCTTCCCTTCCACCCTTTCGTCCTTCCTTCCTCCTTCCTTTCCTCCCTGTTTTCCTTCATTCCCATCCTTTTGTCTTTCTTTCCTTCTCTATTTCCTCCTTCCTTCCCTTCCACCCTTTCGTCCTTCCTTCCTTCCTCCTTCCTTTCCTCCCTGTTTTCCTTCATTCCCATCCTTTTGTCTTTCTTTCCTTCTCTATTTCCTCCTTCCTTCCCTTCCACCCTTTCGTCCTTCCTTCCTCCTTCCTTTCCTCCCTGTTTTCCTTCATTCCCATCCTTTTGTCTTTCTTTCCTTCTCTATTTCCTCCCTCCTCCCTTCCCTTCCACCCTTTTCTCCTTCCTTTCTTCCTTCTTTCCTCCTCCTTTTCCTTCCTTACTTTTTGCCTTTCCTTCCTTCTATCCATCCATCCTTCTCTTTATTCCTTCCTTCCTTCTCGTTTCCCTTCCTCCTTCCCTTCCACCCTTTCATCCTTCCTTCCCTCTTCCCTTTTGTTCTTCCTTCCTTCCCTCTTTCCTCCCTTTTTCCTCCCTTCCTTCTCTTTTGCTTTCCTTCCATCTCTTTCCTTTATCCTTCCCTTCCTTCCATCCATCCCTTCTCCCCTTTCATCCTTCCTTTCCTCCCTTTCGTCCTTCCCTCCCTTTCCCCTTCCCGCCCACCTTTTCATCCTTCCTTTCTTTCTCTTTCCTTCCTCCTTTCCTCCCTCTACTCTCTACCTCCCTCTTTGTTCTCTTCCTCCTTCCATCCCTTCCACCTTTTCATCCTTCCTTCCCTCTCTTCCTCTTTCCCCTTCCTTCCCTACTTTTTACCTTCCCTGCCTTCTCTTTCCTCCCCCTTCCTTCCCTTACACCCTTTTGTCCTTCCTCCCTCCCTCTCATTCCTTCCTTCGTGTCTTTCCTTCCTCCTTCCTTTCCACCCTTTCGTCTTTCCTTTCTTCTCTCTTCTCTCTTCCTCCTTCCTTCCCTCGCTTTTGTCCTTCCTTCCCTTTCCCCCCCACCTCTCCCTCTACTTCCTTCCCTTTTGTCTTCCCTTCCTTCCTTCTTTTTCCTTCCTCCTTCCCTCTTTCTCCTTCCATCCTTCCCTTCCTCCCTTTTGTCCTTCCTTACTTCCTTCCTTCTCTCTTTCTTTCCTTCCTTCCTTCCTTCCTTCCTTCCATCACCGGGCGGCCAGTCCTCTTGGCAGAGAGTGCTACCGTGTTTCCCCGAAAGTAAGACAGCGTCTTACTTTCTTTTAACCCCCAAAAGCCCCACTACGTCTTACTTTCGGGGTACGGCTTACATTGGGTGACGGTAAGCCGTACCCCGGCCGCCGAAGTCACTCGGTCCCGCCTCCTCCTCCGCCGCAGCCCTCCCTGCGGCCGCCTCTTCTCGGATCGGAAGAGAGGCGGCTGAGGAGAGCCCTCGGCCACCACTCTTCCGTTCCCCGAAGAGGAGGCCGCAGGGGAACCGCGCGATCGCTGCCCCTGCGGCCTCCTCTTCGGGGAATGGAAGAGAGGCGGCTGAGGAGAGCCCTCGGCCACCACTCTTCCGTTCCCGAAGAGGAGGCCGCAGAGGGAACTCGCGATCTGCCCCTGCGGCCTCCTCTTCGGGAATGGAAGAGAGGCGGCTGAGGAGAGCCCTCTGCCACCACTCTTCCGTTCCCCGAAGAGGAGCCCGCAGGGGAACTGCGCGATCGCTGCCCCTGCGGCCTCCACTTCGGGAATCGGAAGAGAGGCGGCTGAGGACTCTCCTCAGCCGCCTCTCTTGCGATCCGAGAAGAGGCGGCCGCAGGGAGGGCGGCGGAGGAGGAGGAGGAGGGACCGAGTGACGCGGCGGCCGAGGGTACGGCTTACTTTCGGGGTATGGCTTTTATTAGCCGACCCCTCTGACACCCCCGATATGTCTTACAATCGGGGGTGTCTTACTATCGGGAAACACGGTAGCACGCGGCCCCCAAGCTAGAAAGCGAGCCCATGCCTGGTCTACATTGTAGAATGAATGACCCTCTGCGATGGAATCAGTGAGGCCCCAGCACTCTTTGGCCACAGACCTTGTAAAACTACAATTATTGTTAATAATAATAGTTGTTATTATATCCCATAATATAAAGACTCATAAGTGGCTGAAGGTTCAAACGTTTTGTTTACAACCAATCTGTGTACTGTTAGGTTTACATGAAAGACATTGAACTATCCTTTGTGTGTTTGTTTTGCAAAAACCGATCCCTATTGTGTTGTTGACGGCTTTCAGTGCCGGAATCACTGGGTTGCTGTGAGTTTTCCGGGCTGCATGACCATGTTCTAGAGGCATTCTCTCCTGACGCTTCGCCCATATCTATAGCAGGCATCCCCTGGGGTTGAAGGGTCTGTTGGAAACTAGAAAAATTGGGTTTATATATCTATGGAATAATGTCCAGGATGGGAGAAAGATTGTTTCCAGAGAGGAAACCACCAGGGCCAGGTAATGCATCCTGACAAAGAATTCCCCCAAGCAGGAAGCAGCCAGGCTTTGAAGCTGCAAGGCCATTCAATGCCAATTTAAACATTCACCCTGGCCTCAAGCAAACAAGAGTTCTTTCTCCCACCCTGAACATTATTCTGTAGATATATAAGCCTCCCTTGCCTAGCTTCCAACAAACCTCACAACCTCTGAGGATGCCTGGCACAGGTGCGTGTGAAACGTCAGGAGAGAGTGCTTCTGGAACATGGCCAGGCAGCTCAGAAAACCCACAGCAACCCATCTCTCCTCTTTCCATGTTATTTCTGCATCCTATCCTAAGTCCCAGGAAAACACTGGCTTCATTAACAGAACGACATCAGGATTGTTTCAGCTGCGCTTTGATATGTCTACACTAAGGATATATCCATATTTTTTATGGAAAACTAGATTTCAACAATCTATAAATAACATTATTATTTTCCTAATCAGGATGGCTGGGAGATCTAGTGAAAGAGGCCTAGGAAAGAAAACAAAAGCTGGTTGGCACCTCTTTCCCATCTGTTTCCATGGGATTTATCAAGAGGGGAAATTCCTTTCTATATTCATGGCTTGACTTGACCTTGAAGTCCCTTCTTATCTCGTTCTTGAAGACACAACAGTCGGGGGGAAAGCAGGCACACTCCTATTCGTGTCCAGAAAAGTAACTTCCAGTAGCTTGACAACCATCCAATTACTGATTTAGGAACAATTAATTTGTCTTTTTCAAATTGCAATTTTATAGCATGCATATATATATATATATATATATATATATATATATATGCATGCTATAAAATTGCAATTTGAAAAAGACAAATTAATTGTTCCTAAATCAGTAATTGGATGGTTGTCAAGCTACTGTGTGTGTATATATATATATACACACACACATACACACACATCACACATATATACATACATACATACCTACACATATACATACATATATACATAGCCCTCTTGCACAAACATATACATACTTCAATTATTAATTTGGGAACATTTAATCTGTCTTTTTAATATTGCAAATGTATACACATATACATACATACACATATACTTACATATACTGTATACATAGTCCCTCTTGCACATATACACACTTCAATTACTAATTTAGGAACATTCAATCTGTCTTTTTTATATTGCAAATGTATAGCATGCATACACACACACACATATACATACATACACATTAAAATATATACATAGCCCGTCTTGCGCAAACATATACACACTTCAATTACTAATTTAGGAACATTCAATCTGTCTTTTTTATATTGCAAATGTATAGCATGCATACACACACACACACACATATACATACATACACATTAAAATATATACATAGCCTGTCTTGCACAAACATATACACACTTCAATTACTAATTTAGGAACATTCAATCTGGTTTTTTTATATTGCAAATGTATAGCATGCATACACACACACACACATATACATACATATACATTAAAATATATACATAGCCCGTCTTGCACAAACATATACACACTTTAATTACTAATTTAGGAACATTCAATCTGTCTTTTTTATATTTATTTATTTATTTATTTTATTTACTCGGCTTCTATGCCGCCACTCCCAAATAGGCTCGGGGCGGCTCACAGCCAGAAAGCAAGACAATGCACAATAAACACATACACTCTAAAATGCAATACAGGATGCAGGTTAAAAATACACAATAAAACATCATTTAAAAAAACACAGTTAAAATAATTAAAATAGTCTGGTGACAATGGCATGGCTTGAGGAACCCGCTGGGCCTATACCTGAAAAGCCAGCCGGAAAAGGTGGGTCTTACATGCCCGCCTAAACGGGAGTAAGTCCTGGATAGCCCGTGTGGTTGGCGGAAGGGCATTCCACAGTGTCGGCGCTATGACCGAGAAGGCCCTTCGGCGAGTGGCAGTTCTTTTAGCCACCTTAGCGGAGGGGACAGTTAGAAGATTAGAGTCCTCCGAACGAAGTGATCTAGAAGGGTAATATGGGGTGAGACGGTCCCTCAGATACGCTGGCCCCAGGCCGTGTAAGGCCTTAAAGGTGAGAACCAACACTTTGAAGGCAATCCGGTGCTCGATAGGCAGCCAGTGCAGATCCTGCAAAATGGGTGTTATATGGAATCCTGCTGGGGAGCCAGACAGGAGCCGGGCGGCAGTGTTCTGCACCAGCCTGAGCTTCCGGGTTACCGACAGAGGAAGGCCAACGTAAAGAGCGTTACAGTAGTCTAGCCTCGAGGTGACCGTGGCTTGGATCACCGTGGCCAGGTCAGACCGGGACAGGTAGGGGGCCAGCCTCCTTGCCTGACGAAGATGGAAGAAGGCAATCTTGCTGACCGCAGAGACCTGGGTCTCCATGGTCAGCTGGGAGTCCAGGTGGACCCCCAGGCTCTTCACGGAAGACGATGGGCATAACGCCGCACCGTCCAGGGTCGGAAGCTGGACATCCCCACCGCCCGGGCGACCCGGCCACAAGATCTCCGTCTTCGCCGGATTCACCCTCAACCTACTGGCTCGCAGCCATCCAGTAACGGCTTCAAGGCAGCGCTGGAAATTATCGGGGACGGGGCCAGACCTGTCCTCCACCCTCAGGATGAGCTGAGTGTCAACAGCGTACTGGTGACACTCAAGCCCATAACTCCGCACCAGCTGTGCAAGCGGCTGCATGTAGATGTTAAATAACAGAGGGGAGAGAATGGCCCCCTGCGGAACTCCACAAACTAATGGGGAGCCCTCGGAGACCACTCCACCTCTCCTCACACGCTGGGACCGCTGGTGGAGGAATGAGGTCAGCCTTTTCAGGGCTGTACCCCTCACTCCAGCCATGGCCAGGCGGTGGATCAAAAGATTGTGGTCGACCGTGTCAAACGCTGCCGTGAGGTCCAATAACACGAGCAGCGCAGACCCGCCTTGGTCGAGCTGGCAGCGGAGTTGATCTGTGATGGAGACCAGAACCGTCTCCGTCCCGTGCCCCGAACGGAAGCCGGACTGGAAGGGGTCTAGCCATGTTGCATCATCTAAGAAGGACTGCAACTGCTCCATTACTGCCCTCTCAACTACCTTCCCCAGGTACGAAAGATTCGACACTGGTCGGTAGTTGGAGGGAACCGCCGGATCTAAAGACGGTTTCTTCAGTAATGGAGCTACCACCGCCTCTTTTAAGCACTCTGGAAAGACTCCTTGCTCAAGGGAGCTGTTTACGATATTCAACAGAGGCCCACGTAACCCCTCCAGGCAAGATCTAACCAGCCAGGAGGGGCACGGGTCGAGGGAGCAGGTGGTAGGTCTGGTTGCAGCCACAATCTTATCAACAGCATCTGCGTCCAGTGGCCGAAACCGGTCGAGGGTGGGCCCGGCGGAGGGCCACGGGGTCTCGAGTTCCCTTACTGTATCAACCGTGGCTGGGAGATCCCGGCGGAGGCTCAGTATCTTGTCTGCAAAAAAGCTCTGGAAAGCACCGGCAGTAAGGGCCTGATCATTGTTTTTTGGGACAGTAGGGACCGTCGTCAGAGACCGAATTACTTTGAACAATTGAGCCGGGCGTGAGCTGGCAGACGCTATCAAGGCGGAGAAGTAGGCGCTTTTGGCCGCCTTGACAGCACGCTCATAAGCATCTTTGAAAAGCTTATAAGCTGATAATGAGGCTCCGTCACGGAGTTCCCTCCACACGCTCTCTAGCCGTCTCCTTTCCCGCTTCATCGACCTAAGATCTTCTGTATACCAGGGGGATCGATGTTTGCGGGGCCGGAGAGGGTGCCTGGGGGCAATCTCGTCGAGAGCTCTGGCTAATGAGGAGTTCCAGGCTTGGACCTGCTCATCAACTGAGACGCTGATAGACTCCAGATCCCTCAGAGCATTCAGGAACCTCCTGGGTTCCATAAGTCTCCTCGGGCGAACCAAAATCTGTTCGGCGCCCTTGCATGGAGGGGGCGGTTGCTCAACCCGGATCTTTAGAGCACAGTGGTCCGACCATGGAACCTCTATTACGGAGGCTAGGTCCACTTGAACCCCCGCGCTGAAGACCAGGTCGAGGGTGTGCCCAGCCGAGTGTGTGGGTCCTGAGTTACATAAGGAGAGGCCCAATATCGCCATGGTCGATATTAGGTCCGCGGCGGCAGATGGAGCAGAGGCTGCGTCGGCGTGGACATTGAAGTCCCCCAGAACAATAAGCCTGGGGAACCTCAATGCCCACTCCGACACAGTCTCCAGCAGCCGCGCCAGGCTTTCTGCCGGTGCGCAGAAATGTATAGCATGCATACACACACACACACATATATACATACATACATACACATTAAAATATATACATAGCCTGTCTTGCACAAACATATACACACTTCAATTACTAATTTGGGAACATTCAATCTGGTTTTTTTATATTGCAAATGTATAGCATGCATACACACACACATATACATACATACACATTAAAATATATACATAGCCCGTCTTGCACAAACATATACACACTTCAATTACTAATTTAGGAACATTCAATCTGTTTTTTTAAATTGCAAATTTATAGCATGCATACACACACACACACACACACACACACATATACATACATACACATTAAAATATATACATAGCCCGTCTTGCACAAACATATACACACTTCAATTACTAATTTAGGAACATTCAATCTGTCTTTTTTATATTGCAAATGTATAGCATGCATACACACACACACACACACATATATACATACCTACCTACACATATACATACATATATACATAGTCCCTCTTGCACATACACATATACAAACATATAGACACTTCAATATTACATAGTAGATTCTGGGTGTGACTTCTCAGTCCTTGGGTGCATCTACACTCCAGGTTTATTGCGGTTTGACACCACTTTAAGTGCCATAGCGCAATGCTTTGGAATGCTGGGAGTTGTAGTTTATGGCAGATAAGGCCAAAGACCTTGGAAAACTATACATCTCATAGTTCCATAACACTGAGTCAAATTGGTTAAAGCGATATCAAACTGCATTAATTCTGCAGTGTAGAGGCACTCAAGTGCTGTGCTTTGAGAAGACCATGTCCCTCCTCAAACTAGAAATCCCAAGATTTACATGGGATGCAAACAGGTCAGTCCAAAGAGCTCTGGAAGAGATCCAAAACAGTGGTTTGCAAACACATTATTTTCATATTTTTGCAATTATTCTGATGTTATTATTGTCTGGGACACGTCTATCAAACCATTGTAGAACAAACACAAATACTTCCACAGGAATGGTTGGAAAACTAAGTTTTAAGAGTCCTTTTTCTAAGTAAAGTACTCCTGTGTCAGGCCGGTGGTGCCATTTGGGAGTTGTAGTTTTGAAAAGTGCCTTTTTGCTGGAAGGCCCATCATCCTCAACATAGAAAAGTGTGGGTTTCCCTGCACTGAGGATAGATAGGCCTTTCTCGTTGAAGGTTGCAAGGAGGAGGCCTTTGCAAAAGTGACTTGGGGGGGGGGGGGCTTTTAACTCCCATGGGAGTTGTAGTCCCCCAACAAACCAACAAACAAACAAACAAACAAACCCACAACTTCTTCCAAGTCTTGCTTGCAAAGCAAAACACTTCCTACTGAGTTTGATAGCATGGGAGTTGGGGCTCCCTTTCCCAAAGTCCTGCAAAAATAAGAAACATCTCCCTTGCTTTGCCTTTTTTCCTCATTGCCAAGAAGGAACCCCCTCCCCATCTATTTATAGGGTTATTAATACTTACCGTTACTCTTGTAGCCAACGATTGCACAGGAGACACTAATCAAGTGCAACTCACTGCTGGGAACAGCCCTTTGAGGACGCCCGCGCCCCCTGCTGGCCACGTTGAGTATAGCTCTGAGGAAAGGAGCCAAAGGTTCCATCTACACTGCCATAGAAGATCCACATTAATCTGCCTTGAAATGGAATATATGGCAGTGTAAGTGGGGCCAAAGACTGTGCATTAATTATATAATGGACACACACACACACATCTTATATATATAAAGGAACAGTCGTCATGTGAAGACTACCTGAAACAGAGAAACCTTACAACGCAGAAACACAAAACTTGCCAACAGAAATAGGTCTCAAGCAAGGTACGTTTGTAGCAAAGAAACTCCCCCAAAACCTAAAAGGCCCCCAAAACAACGAGTAAAAAAACCTACATTTCCCAGCATCCTCCACGGCTGCCAGCGAATGCCATTGGCCGACATCGGCCCACGCAAAATACAGAGAGGAAGAGTAACCATAGCAACGCTGGCCAGAGCCATCCAAGGCTAGGATAGAATGCTGAGAGATTTCAGTTGTCAGTTGGTGTTTGAGGGTTAAACTGTCAAAACCAAACTCTATGAGGGAGCAATTCTCCAGCAATTCCTACCCACACAACACAACACAACTTCCAATCACAACCCATCCCACCAACCTTACGGGACCCCGTACACACAACACCTACCACCACCACAAACAAAAGCCATTCCTTCCTTCCACACAGACAGAAACTGACCCAAAAGACAAGCCATGCCTTCTAAAAATAACAGCATCAGACGACACACTCACAATGCTACATACATCAAACAAAAAAGGGCAGAACAAACGCCAGAACAGAAACACACTGCGCAGCAGAGACACAGACAACAGGTCACTGCACGACGCACAGCTGAGAACCAAATGCAAAGAACTGCACGACAAGAAGAAGCGCACAGCCAGGAACAACAAAGACGCAGAAATGCAACACAACAGCAGCGCGCAAGGAGCACAGAAACACGACGTCGCAACACAGAAAACAAACTTCAAAAACACCACAACCAATTCCACCGCCTAGCCTTCAGATACAACGCTGCAGAAGACTACAGCATGTCGCCAGAGGCCGACACATAGAAAGTGCGCAATTCATGCCTACATGACCCCACCAAGACCATAAGTAACATCATTTCCAACCCTTACATACTCAGACTTTCTCGCATCTCCTAAATAGGGCACAGCAACGCATGCCGGGTACAGCTAGTTTTATATATATATATGGGGGTAATGTATGCATGTATGTATATAATGTTCGTTTGTGGGATTAACACTGGATGAATTGACACAAAATTTGGACACAATACACCTAACAGTCCAACAAGTGTCCATCACCCCTAAAAACACAAACACACACACACGCACACAAAATCCCAGCGGAACAGACTTTAAAAAACCCCAAATACACCATATATACATATACACAAGCACTCATATACATATACACATGCACACATTCATACACATACACACGTATAGATATGCACACCTCGCACCTCCGGCGGGGTTAGGCGCTTGTAGATCGCCATATCGATAAGGACGAATGGCTAATTTGCTGATCGCTGGCCTTGATAAAGCTCCGTCCGGGAGCGAAACACTAGTCAAGCGGCCCAACATCTCAGCTATTACTGGCTCGTGGGCCCCAGGCTTATGCTTATCTTTTGATCAATGTCCTATCGTGTATTGGCAAATGCCTAATTGACAGTGGGGACGCCGCACCTTCACGGAAACAGAACCTTTTGCACTCTTATTCACATGACCACGGACTGAATGGACTACAATTCGGATTTTCCAACTGATGAACTGATGATGCCGATATTGGCCATGTGAGACTATATCCGTATAATACGGCTCTATGATATGCATTGTGGTTCTGTTGTGGAAACTGGTTTAGTCCCTTTTTGTCTTTAATAATAATATTATTTTGATATCTGATATATTGCCTCTGTGTAATACTGTAAAGCTATTTAACCTCAGCAGACTGAAAAGTCAAAACCAAGGCCGGAACTACATCTGTTATAGAACTCCAATATGTCGATGATAATGCAGTCTGTGCGCATTCAGAATAAGACCTACAAACCACTCTAAACACCTTTGCAGAAGCATACTAATAGTATAATATACTAGTCGCATATTATATGTGTTGTTGTATAATAATATTGTATTTATTTATTGTCTCCGAAGCAAATTGAGAATACAGATATAATGTATTTTTGAAAAATCGCAAACAAAGTTAATAACTTGGCATTAGACTAAATGTCCTTTGTCCAGAGGCTAGCCACTTGCTGTGCCTCTGGTGTTGGTGTGACAAGGTCCTCCATTGTGCATGTGGCAGGGCTCAGGCTGCACTGTAATAGGTGGTCTGTGGTTTGCTCTTCTCCAGACCCATATGTCGTGGACTCCACTTTGTGGCCCCATTTCTTAAGGTTGGCTCTGCATCTCATTGTGCCAGAGTGCAATCTGTTCAGCGTCTTCCAGGTTGCCCAATCTTGTGTGCCCAGGAGGGAGTTTCACATCCGGTCTCAGCCACTGATTTAGCCTGCCACTTTTGGACTCTCGCTTGCTGAGGTGTTCCAGCGAGTATCCCTGTAGATCTTAGGAAGCAGTCTCTTGATTGGTGTGCTGGCTGATATCCAAACAGAAAGTGGTCCGGAGATGTCCGTGCCTTGGTCTATACTGGCTAAAGAGTATAATTTCCCCAGCGGTGTTGGGCGTAGGCATCCTGTCATAATATGGTATCTCTCATTAAAAGCCACAGCCACCGTTTTAACATGGTGAGGTGTGTTTCACGCTGGGCACGTGTACTCAGCAGCGGAGGAGCAAAGTGTAAGGGCAGATGTCACAATCAAAGGCACAATCGTCAGCAGTGGCTGGTCATTTGTGTAAATGTTAAAGATGCTAATTTGTGTAAATTCTAAACATGTTCAACATTTACACAAAAATCTAACTGGCTCAACCTGGGGATCATAGCCAGATACGGTGAAGACATCTGCCGCCCTTGCGCTTTGCTACTTTGCTGCTGAGTACACATGCCCAGTGCTTGCTGCTTGGGGAATCCTTTGTTGGGAGGTGTAACCAACCAGGCAGGAAGCAGCCAGGCATTGAAGCTGCAAGGCCATTAAATGCTAACCAAACTGGCCAATTGCAACATTCATACTTGCCTCCAACAAACAAGAGTTCTTTCTCCCACCCTAGTTATTATTCCAATAAGTATATAAACCGCACTTGCCTAATTTCCAACAAACTTCACAATCACCTGTCATAAATGTGGGAGAAATGTCAGGAGATAATGCTTCTGGAACATGGCCATTGAGCCCAGAAAACTCACAACAACCCAGTGATTCCGTCCATGAAAGCCTTCAAGCACACATCGAACTTACCCATTCCTGTTCCTGGTTTGCAATTGTTATTTCCCAATTCCTTGTGCGGTCCTTACTCTGAAAGTAGTTGTTCTACTCCAGAAACTTCATTTTTTTGTGCCACAAACTAGGTTGAATTGGTTGAGACTCTAAAATGAGATAGATATTCATAGGAAAACTATCTCAAAATAAACTTTCCCCACATTTCTATGGTAGAACGAATTAGAAAATGATATTTAGCACCAGGAATGTGGCGCAGCTGGCTGGGAGTCAGCTGCATTAAGATCACTACTGACCGGAAGGTCATGAGTTCGAAGCCTGCCTGGGTCGGGGTAAGCTCTTGACCAAATTGTGTAGCTTGTTGTCGACCTTTGCAACCTGAAAGACAGTTGCATCTGTCAAGTAAGAAATTTAGGTACAACCTTGTGGGGAGGCTAATTTAACTGATTCACGAGGCCATAAAATCTCCAGGAAGTACGCAAATAATGAAGGAATGCGACAGCTCCCCCTGGTGTCCAGAAGCTGGAATGTTAAATAGCCTCTGAGTGTCTGTCTATATATGTTGTGTGTCAATGGCATTGAATGTTTGCCTGTATATGTACATTGTAATCCGCCCTGAGTCCCCTGCGAGGTGAGAAGGGCGGAATATAAATGATGTTAATAAATAAATAAATAAATGTATAATGCAGGAACGAAAATCATTTTGCATAGTGTAATCGGATTTGTCATTTGGTGAGATGTCAGCGAAAGGCCTTGTCCAACTACAACTCCCACGGGTCCATAGCATTGAGCCAGCAGCAATAATTTTGGTGCCAAACTGCATTCATTCTACAGTGCAGGTACACCTAATGAGATACTCCAACCACCATGCTACGCTGTCGCCAATAAAATAATTGTTCTTCTTGGTCTGCACCTGAGAGTCAATCCCAGTGTTTGCCAGACTTATCCTGGGATTTTCTGAGCAAGGCTTCTCCATAGTTGCCAAGGCTTTCCTCTGAAGTATAGCCTCCAGCGCCTGGTATTGTTATGATGATGCCTTGGCAGCCTGCCTTCCAAGAATTCACCTGGCCTGACCTTACCTGCCTCCAAGATCAGAAGAGAGTGGGGGGGGGGGAGGGAGTTCCCTTGCCTTGCAGGCATTTCCTTTCTGTTCTGGCATTACATACAATGTGTTCAAAGGAAACCAATTTGTCAAAATCAGATTTCCATCAGAGAAAGAGGGGAAAGGGCTTTCAGGACGGAAGCAAAACTCCCACAGATTGGTCTGGAAACTCAGAATTAAATTGCAAAACAGAAGAAGTATTTGATAGAATGGGGCTTGTGGGAGGTTTTGGGGGGTTGGCTTTGTTGTTAATTGCCAGCAAGTTGACTTTATGAATGAGAGAGACACCCATGGGTGCATCTACTACACTGTGAAGTTAATGCATTTTAATTCCACTTTAGTTGCTACAGCTCAATGCTATTGAATCCTGGGATGTGTAGTTTGATGATGCTCCAGCACTCTTTGGCAGTGGAGGCTAAAGGACTTAGAAAACTACAACTCCATAGCATTGAGTCATAGCAGTTCAAGTGGAGTCAAACTGCATTAAGTCTACAATGTGGCACCTGTCTTTTTTTACTTCAAAGGAATTTTAATAATCTGTGTTCAGTGGTTTTGTTTGCTTCGTGCTTGGTTGTAAAACATTTATTTATTTATCGTGTCAGAAGCAAATTGATAATATAGATATAGTGTTTTACCACAAACAAAGTAAAAAAAACTTGTCATTATAGTACATTTCCTTTGTAGTACAATCAGAGTCAGGGTTATAAATCAAAGACGTTCAAAGATGGTATTAACACAATGAGTATCTAAGATGAGTATATTGTATTCGTAAATATCAGTGAGGCAAGCCGATGGGAGGGGTATCCTCTAGAATCAGGGCCGCAGTTTTCCGTTTCGCATCTTTATCAAGGCTATACAATATAATATAAGCAGGTTCTTTCCTAAAATGTATAACAATGATAATCAGTAATGAGTTTCCATCATAACCCAATACACAAATAATATTAGTATCCAGTCAACTATGACAATACATACCGCAATAGAATGAGATCCTATTTTAACGATCCTGATATTTACGAAGCCTGGATATTTGGCTCCGGTTCTCTGCTTTAATGCGACTTCTACTTTTGGAAAGGGTTTCTTTACCTGCTGCCTTTGAATTATAATTTTCAATGACTTTGATCTTTGGGATTACCCAGTGAAAGAACTTTTTGGACATTGTATTGAGAATTTGCCCCCTCGCACTTTGGACTGAGATATACAAGACCAATTTTGCACCAAGGACATGGTAATATGTATGTAACATGTTGAATATATGACTAATGATTATGTGTATCAAGTGAAATCCTACCATAAAATATACTTATTTTAGATACTTATTGTGTTAATACCATCTTTGAACGTCTAGTACATTTCCTTTGCCCAGAAGCTGGCCACCAGGAGGGGCCTCTGGTGTTGCCATAAGAAGGTCCTCTACTGCAGTATTTCACAACCACTGTTCCGCGGCACATTACTGTTCCTTTACGGATCATCTGGTGTGCCGCGAAAAATGTCTCACCCCCTTTCTCCTCCTCCCACCGAACTCCTGCTGCTTGGAGGGGGGGGAGTAGGGCCGGGCGGCGGCCGAGAAAAAGAGAAAGGGGCCGGGGCGCCACCTCCTTCGGCCATTTCCCCAGCCAGCCTCCAATCAAGGGAGGGAGGAGAGAAGGGTGACGTCGCTCGGGCCCCGCCCCCTTCCCAGCGGCAGAAGCTTGCACGTGCCTGATTGAGTCATGATGGGAGTCATGGCGGAGAGCGGTCCCCGGCGCCGCTCTCTGCCATAATTCTGGCCCCTCGCTCACTGAGGCCGCACGGAGGAGGAGCATGAGCGGTGGACGAGCTCCAGTGGGCGGGGCTGAAGCCCATCCACCGCTCATGCTCCTCCTCTGCGTGGCCTCAGCAAGCGAGGGGCCAGAATCATGGCGGAGAGCGGCGCCAGGGAATTGCTGCCAAGCCAGCCCCACCACTCTGGCACCGCCGTGAGCCACTACCCGTGGCAATGGGAGTGGCTGAGGCTGGCGGTGGGACCCTGGGCCGGAGCCTGGGCATGGCGCAGCCTGGCCGCCTGCCTCCCCGGCCTGAGGGGCCCGCTGCAGCTGGTCCAGATCCATCATTGTTTGAGTCCACAGTCTCTGGATGTAGGTGAACTACAACTCAAAAACTCAAGGTCAATTAATTATATATATTACTGTGTTAGAGTGTCATTTTGTGTCATTTTGTTTGGTGGTGTGCCCCTGCATTTTTATAATGTTAAAAGTGGGCCGGAGCTCAAAAAAAGTTGGGAAACACTGCTTTATTGTGTGTGTGGCAGGGCTCAGGCTGCATTGTAGCAGGTGTCTTTGCTGTATCTGGCATTTAGTCAGATTTTTTGGGTTGTGTAACATGTTTAGAATTTACACAGATAAACACGTGCCAGCCACCATCTATGCTGACGATTTCAAGTAGGAGATTTGAAATGGTTGAACAGAAGCTCTCTGAAGCTTTAGGCCAGGGGTGTCCACACTTTTTCATCATGCGAGTAACTATATGAACAATCAAGTTGAAAAGATCACCTGTCAAAAACTGCAGCTTTTTGTCCGTGCAGGGCTTCTTTCTTGCCTGCCCACGACACTCCCGCCAAGCACCCAGGAAGGGATCCTCTTTGCCTGCGCGCACGCTCTCTTAATGTCTTTATTGCCTTCCTCCCTGCTGGCACTTTCGCAAGCAGGAAGTCCCCATCCCGTCCTGCTGCTTGCATGCTCGGCAGGCCCCTCCCACGCACGCAGCAGGAGGGTATGTATAGGCGCACCCGCCAGCGCTCCGGCCAGATATGGCTTCGGCGACGGCTCGGAAGGTGCAGGGCTGGGAAGAGGGGCCACCTGGCTGCTGCCTGGGCCGGGAAACTCAACCAAGAGGGGACCCACGTGAGGCTGGAGCCTCCCACGGCAGCCTCCCCTCTCAAGGCTTCCTTACCTGGGCAGGACAAGGAAGAGTGTAAGAGGTGTTTCCCCAAAGTGACAGATGCAGCGGGGGGCGCCCTTCCTTCCTTTCTTTCGAGGGTGTCACTCAGAAAGGACGCCCAAGTGGACGGCTGGCAGGAAGGAGGACCCCTCCCACTGGTGGCAGTCCATGCCCACGGGAGGGAGAGGGAGAGAGAGAAAGAGAAAGAGAAAGGGTGGCTCTTCCTAGCCGGCTCTGAAGAGCCACCCTCTCTCTCTCCCTCTCCCGTGGGCCCTCGCCGCCTTTCTCCTTCGAGGGTGAGGGAGGGCGAGGCGGAGAAAGGCGACGAGGGCACAAGCAGCAGCAGCAAGTGGAGTCTCCATCCCTGCAGCCCCCTCCTCCTCGGGTTCAGCACCAGGAACACGGCGGAGCCCTCCTCCTCGCCCCCAACCAAGGAAAGAGGCGCCACACAGCTCGCCGCAGGTCTCCGCTTGGAATGGGAGTCCCGAGGGCAGCAGCAGGGTTTGGGGCGGGGCTTGCTTGGCTTTGCCCCACTTTGCCCGGGCAGCGCCCGCCTGCCTGCCAAAAGGATCCGAAAAAGTTCTCCGGATTTCTTTCTTCTCTCCTTGGCTCTCTCACACACACACACATTCCCTCCATCCCTCCCACAGCCTCACATCCTATCCGTGCGCGTGCACCCCCCAGCAGCAATCAATGGGCGGTCATGTCACCACACTGTGCGTGGCAAGATGAGCGCAGGGCCCGCTACTAAAGCCTCATTTTGGCAAAAGAAGCCCCACACAGGTGGCGGTGGGAGCGCACATGTGCGCGCATGGCAGGAGCGTGCCATCCGGCTGGTGAGGCCCAAAGATCACCTGGAAGAGGGCCGAAGATCACCTACAGGTGCTCCCGATCACCATAATGAGCACCCCTGCTTTAGGCGGTCTTACTGCCGATTACAGGAAAAACCAGCTGATTCCTAATCCATCTAAATTGTAGACATGTGCTTTTTATCCATCAAATAGACAAGCACCTCGAGCTCTGAGGATTACCTCACCGGGACTGTGGCGCAGCTGGCTGGGTGTCAGCTGCATTAAGATCACTACTGACCGAAGGTCATGAGTTCGAAGCTAGCCTGGGTCGGAGTGAGCTTCCGGCCAATTTTGTGTAGCTTGTTGTCGACCTTTGCAACCCGAAACACAGTTGCCTCTGTCAAGTAAGAAATTTAGGTACCAAAATTGTGTGGGGAGGCTAACTTAACAAATTTACAAGGCCATAAAAAAATCTCCATTAAAATTTTTTAATAGCAATTAAACAGAAAGATATATGTATTAATGCAGTGGTTCCCAACCTTTCTAATGCCATGACCCCTAAAATAAGGCTCCTCATGTTGTGGTGACTACTCTTGCGAATTCTAATCCAAGTATCTAATATGCAGGTCAAAGCGAAGGGGGCGGAGCCAAAGAAGAGGGCCTCCCGACCCCTCCTAAATGGCCAATCATTCACCACCCCCTTAAAGGGGTTCACCGCCCCCCAAATTCCCCTGAACCTCCCACCGACCCCTTGGATTGCCTCACTGCCCACCAGGGGGCGGTACCACCCACTTTGAGAATCAGTGGTGTAGATGTTCCTATGGATGCCTCTCTGCAGCAGGAAAACTAGCTCTCCCTGGCCAAGGCCCAAAGCCTGGCTGGGGGTGTCTATTGTTTGCAGGGAATTATTCAGAGATTGCCAAGATGGGGCCTTTCACGCCTGAACAAGCCTCCTGTTCGGTTTCGGTTTCTTTTTCTTGAGTTCAAACTCAGCAGCCGGGAAAAGGCTGTTCTCCAGGCAAATTTCAACAGGCCTTTTCTAAATCCCATTTTTGAGAAATGGCTGAATTAAAAACAAACCCACAAGCCAACTTTTGGGGTATTTTAAAAACTTGCCTTTTCTCCAAAAGAAAATCACAGCACGTTCTCTCTTGGTTCCCTTTTAAAATTATAATTTTGGGGGGAATTGAAGTTAATTACTTTGCTTGTTAAATAAGGGGGAAGAAATAAATATGTATTATTCAAGCACAAGGAAACAAAAGTCCCCAGGCTCTTGTTAAATGGAAGCAAATACAATCCACAAAAGTAAACTCTAATATGTCTAGCACTAATTTTGCTATATAAAAATAATTTGGGAGTTGTAGTTGCTGGGAGTTATAGTTCACCCGCAATCAAAGAGCATTCTGAACTCCACCAATGATGGAATGGAATCAAACTTCCCACACAGAACTCCCATGACCAAGAGAAAATACTATAAGAGTTTGGTGGGCATTGACCTTGAGTTTTGGCATTGTAGTTCACCTATATCCAGAGAGCACTGTGGACTCAAACAATGTTGGATTGTAAGACAACATTTGGGTTCTTGGTTGCAGAGCCCGTAAAGTGGAAGAACTCAGCCAAGGCCGATGAATCCAAACAAGACTTTTTAATCTCAATCTGATCAGTATTGGGCGAATAGCCCTTGACCATGCAGGCCAAGAAACAAAATGGCTATCCCCCCGAGCTACGCAGTTACAAGATATATATACTCATGCTTATCAGCAAGTAACATTATTCACATTAACCCTTAGTATGGCTCTTTCTTTGTTCTGCTGTCTCTGGGCAGATTATTGCTCACATACGGGCACTTAGAGCATCTCGTCTAGGGAGGGGTACTTTTTACTTTTTAACCTCTTCAGGATCAGGACCAAACTTGGCATGAATACTCAATATGCCCAAATGTGAACACAAATGGAGTTTGGGGAAAATAGACCTTGACATTTGGGAGTTACAGTTTCTGGGATTTATAGTTAACACACAATCAAAGAGCATCCTGAACTCTTGCAACAATGAAATTGAACCAAACTTGGCATATTGAACTCTCATTACCAACAGAAAGTACTGAAAGGGTTTGCTTGGGAATTGACCTTGAGTTTGCAAGTTGTAGTTCACCTACACCCAGAGAGCACTGTGGACTCAAAAAATGCTATGTTATGTTGTTGTTTCTTTCTATCCAGAATCGCAATGTTGGAAGGAGGCTCACCACTTTAAGGTCCCTAAAACAGGCATGGGAAAACTTTGGCCCTCTGGGTGCTTTGGACTTCAACTCCCACTATTCCTAACAGCCTGAGGCCCTTTCCTGCTTAAGTGGCTGAGGGGGAGGAAAAGGGCCTGAGGCTGCTAGGAATGGTGGGAGTTGGAGTCCAGAACACCTGGAAGGTCCAAGTTTGCCCATGCCAGCTTTTGACAGAGACCTCTTCCTCCCCCTTTGCACCCTTTCTTCCCCCTCTTGCCGAACACTTACTTTTTCTTCTACACTGCCGCTTCTGCTGCCATTTTGATCCGAGGGGGCAGCGTGAGCGTATTCAGGAGGGGAGGGGGAGGGAGGAAGATGTGACCCGTGCAGGCGCTACCGCGCAGACTCGCAAAGAGAGGCAAAGCAAGCAGAGTGAGGCTGGGAAGAAGGGAGCCCGAGTGGAGAAGAAAAAGTGTTTGGCAGGAGGGGGAAGAAAGGGTATTGGAGGTTCCAATTTTCCACGGCACACCTGATGATAGCCCACGGCACACTAGTGTGCCACGGCACACTGGTTGGGAAACATTGGTCTATTGATTAGCAGAAACCAGTTTTGGCCCAAGGGGAAAGACCCTTTTGGAAGAGCTGGCTCCTGCCATTGTCATGCAAATGAGGCTAGTGGGGGGTGATTGAATCACAAGCTTGCAGCTGGCAAGGCTCACCCCAGGTAGCTGGCTAAAGGTAAACAGTGGCACTTTCATATTTTTAAAATTACATACACGGGGAAAACATGAGAGGGGAGATACATTGGGGTTTATGGGGAAAATATACCATCCTGATCACCCCTGCCTACCCACCAGAAAGATACACAGTTTATTAGATTCATAAAAGATAGCCCAAGAGAAAGGGGTCCTAGACAGAAAGGAAAAAGTCTTTGGGAATGAGCAAAAGTCCATAAGAGTAATGCAAAAGGAAAATAACTATGTGTATTAATAAAGTGTGGGTTACAGGGGCATTGTCATGTGGGGCCATGGGAAGAGCCTTAGGTTCCCATGTGGGGGACAGATAGGGGATTATGGGATCACTTCCAGCCTGGTGTTGTTACCGAACACTTTAGGACAGCCTGGCCCTTCGGGGGCAAAGACCCAGAAGTAGCCCTAAAACGAGGATTTCAGCAGAACCTCTTGTAAGTTTTTAAAAGCAAACTAAAAATTCCTTTCCCAAATGATCTCACCAAAGAAGTCCGGAAGATGATGACACTGAGGTTTATTCTTGTCAGCTGAGAAGGATGACCACTGCAGTTTCCTTGTTGCAAAGCAGTCATAAAGTTGCATTCAAACATATGCCATTTTTTTACACTTTACAGAACTTGTCAAATTCAAACTTTCCCGCCCCTGCATGCTGTAGGCTTCATGATGATTGGTTGGAACCTTGGAAGCCAGCTGTAGCGGGAACCAATCGCGAAACAGCACCGCTTTTGTCCTGGTGAATGGGAAGCGAGGGACAGGAATGTGTTCAAAACAAAGAGCAGCTGGAGTTTTCTTGATTAGATCATGTCCATATGTAAATGAAGATCCGAGGCTTTGACCTTCCGGGCCAAAGGAATTCTTTTGTTCTTGGCGAGAAACAGGAATTTGTCCTTAACGACGCTCCTTGTTGCAAAGGGCCACATGCAGATTTCCAATGAGGGTTTTTTAGTCTTCTGGATGGTAAACAAATGAAATAACTGTAGCCGTGTGCTGGGTTCCGAAGCCAGTAGTGACCGCCGATTGGGAAATATGAAATACAGTTATGCCATAGGTTCTATAAACGCGGGACAAGGCTAATCTCAGAGGGTCCAGTGTTTATGAAACAAAAGGAGTCTTTCAAAATGGGGAGAAGGGAAAGAACATTCTCCAAACCAGAAAAAGTCCTCTGTCATGCAAATTTGTTCAAATGATTGGATTAAAGGGCACGACCTTTGGAATGGGGTTTCATCCTGATCTCAAAACAATAGCTGGGTCTTTCACAAACATGCAGCATTTCTTCATATTATTTTACACATGGGGAGGGGGGGAAACATGCAGGAAAAATTACATAGGAGGGTTTCAGGGGAATATCACCAATATTTCATAATTATTTAATATGCAAGGAGTAAAAGAAAGTCCATATGATCTTGAAAAGCATCAAATCCATATGCTTTGGGGAAAGTCCATCTGTGTCCTTGGGAAAAACTTTAAGAGAAAAGTCCTTTTTGCTAATAGCCAGAGGAGAGTCCAAACACACGGAAGTCTTTGGAAAACTATGTCTCCCAAACCTCTCTGGGCTTGCCCCTGTTGGCCTGTTTGCATGCAACTCCGTGCACAAAGAGTCCATGGCTTCAGGTCAAGTGAGGCAAGAAAACAGAGAGGTAGAAATGGCTGGAGGTCTTTTGATGCCAAATCCCAGCCTTTGGTGCTAGAGATGCCAGACCACATGTGCAGGAACGTTGGAACTCCCTGCTGCAGCTCAAACCAATTAGGATGCAGATGGGCTCTTTCTGGGGCTCGCCTTCAGTGTTCTTGTGAAAACTATGAATCCCTTGGTTTTAAACTATCTTCTACAGAGCCCAAGAAAAGAGGGGGGGGGGTGTCACCTCCGATATCAGTTCTATCACAAAAAGCATGGGAGAGGTTGATTAAACCAGTGTTTCCCAACCAGTGTGCCGGGGCACACTGGTGTGCCGTGAGCGATCATCAGGTGTGCTGTGGAAAATTGGCACTCTTTCCCCTCCTAGCAGCTCTTTCTCCCTCTTTCCCTCCCCGAGGCAAAGGAAGGGCTCCGCCGAATGCCAGGGCCAGGCCCGCCTTGAGGAAGCCTTCAGGAGCCTCGACTCAGCATGGGTCCATACTCTATACATTTCATAGATCTGTGTGGCCTCTTTCACTGTCTCCCTCCGCAAAAGCAGAGCACTGGGTGAAAGTGATTGAGTCGGCGTTTTCGCGTTGGCTTGGATTTCTCGTAGGAACACCCAAGTCGGAAGCTCCACGTCGGTGAATTGGGCAGTGAGCAAACCTGGGAGCATCTGGAGGCTGAAGCATTCACAGGTTTCCAAGAAACAAATTGAGCCTCTCCACTTGGAAATGTTTTTTTTTGTTTTTTCCTATTTTACTGGATTTTTTGAGAGTTGCCTCCACCCCCCACCCCCCAAAGGAACTGTTTATAACAGCTTCATGACATCCATAGTTAACTGGAAGCAAGTTTCACTCAGGGTGAAATTTCACAAGGGTCTTCCAGAACAAACCCTATGAGGAGCGGCTTGAAGAGCTAGGCATGTTTAGCCTGAAGAAGAGAAGGCTGAGAGAAGACATGATAGCCATGTAGAAGTATGTGAGAGGAAGTCATATATATGTTGTGTTCATTGAAACAGGCCCAGGTTTCACACTGAGTGTTTAAATACATTAAAAAACACATTAACTATATGTTACAAAAACTTTGCTTTTGCATCTTGTTGTAGTACTTTTTTGCTCTAGTTTTCCAATGAAGATCTCAACCCATTCAACCTAGTTTGTGGCCACAAAGTTTCTGGAAGAGGACAACTACTTTCAAAATAAGAACCGCACAATTAAACAGGAAATAACATTTTCAATCCAGGAACAGAAAACAAAAAGTTTCAAATTTTGTTACAGACTGATAGTAATATTATATGCAAAGAGGGTTGCGCCTGCAAAATGTAAACAACCTCCATATTGATGGAGAGTAAAGCCAAGGGCGCCCAAAGCAACAGCATTGCTAGCCTCTCCTCCCCACCCACTGTTGATGAAAAGTTTTGAGTTTCTTTTCCCGGCGGGAACTGAGCCCTGGCCACGCCCCCTGCCTCTGCTGCAACCAATCGGATCAGGGATCGTCGCGGCTGGCTTGGAATGGAAGCTGGGCCAGCCAATGAGAGGAGGGCCTGTTTTCTTTCCCTCCCTCCAAACTCCCCTAAAGTGGGGAGACTCAGGTCTGCCATGGAGAGCGGCCAGGCGGAGGGAAGGAGGAGGAGGTGGTCCTGAGTTCGAGTCCTGCAACATTGTGCTTCCCCACTCCAAGGTACACACAAAAACCCTCTTTTTTTGCTAGGGTTTTGCATGCTTTCTTGTAAGGAAAAAGGGACTATTTTAGGATTGCAGACCTTGTTGTAAACATCCCAGTAGGTGAATGCATTTTGCAAAATAATAACAATAATAATAATCATCTTCCTGTGGAGGTTTGCTGTTGTATTTAAGGTTGCATCTACACTGCAAAAGTTAACGCGGTTTGGCCCCGCTTTAACTGCCATGGCTCAACGCTATGGAATCCTGGGAGTTGTAGTTTTTGCCCATGCTTGGCAACAGCCTTTGCCTCTTTCTGTAAAACTTTCCTGCAACATAATAATAATAGTAATAATAATAATATGACAGAGCCCATTGCAATAAGATAATTGCGATCATTCCAAATCAAAGGCATTTATTTCCCAGTTACCCCACTATGTTGCCAATTTGGATGCCTGGGATTTGTAGTTTCATGAGCGTAATTTTAAGGGTTCTCAATGAGAGGAAACCCATGGGGGTGCACACCTACACTGTAGCATAGTTACAGTTTGACACACACACTTGCTTTTTCTACTATGGGACTCCTGGGAGATATAGTTTGGTAAGGGTAGCAACACTTTTGGCGGTTTTACAAGCTGAAGACCTTGTAAAACCACAACTCCCAGGATTCCACCACGCTGAGCCATGGCGTTTAAAAGTGGCTCGATGCTACAAGAATGGTGGGAGTTGAAGTTTTACAAGGTTGTCAACCTTCTCTGCCAAAATAGTGGTGAAACTTCCCCTGGACTACAAATCCCAGGACTTCATACTTTGGGGAGGCATTAGTACTCTTTGGCAGAGAAGCCATTGCAAAACTACAACTCCCAGGATTCCACCACGCTGAGCCAAGGCACTTAAAAGTGGCTCGATGCTAGAAAATTGTAGGAGTTGTAGTTTTGCAAGGTCTTCAGCCTTCTCTGCCAAAAGAGTAGTGAAACTTTCCCCAAACTACAAATCCCAGGACTTTGTTGTTTGGGGAGGCATTGGCAGAGAAGCCCATGAAAACTACTACAACTCCCAAAATCCCCAGTGCATGGAGCCATAGCACTTAAAAGTAGTTAAATGCTATAGAATAGTGAGAGTTGTAGTTTTGCAAGGTCTCTAGCCGTCTGTGCCAAAAGAGTGGCAAAACTTCCCCTAAACTACAGCTGCAGTCCTTGCAAAACTACAACTCCCAGGATCCCCACTGCATGGAGTCATAGCACTTAAAAGTGGCCCAAGTGCTACAGGACCGTGGGAGTTGTAGTTTCACAAGGTCTTCAGCCTTCTGTGCCAAAGAGTGGTGAAACTTCCCCTAAACTACAGTTCCAGTCCTTGCAAAACTACAACTCCCAGGATCTCCAATGCATGGAGTCATAGCACTTAAAAGTGGCCCAAGTGCTACAGGACCATGGGATTTGTAGTTTCACAAGGTCTTCAGCCTTCTGTGCCAAAGAGTGGTGAAACTTCCCCTAAACTACAATTCCAGTCCTTGCAAAACTACAACTTCCAGGATCTCCAATGCATGGAGTCGTAGCACTTAAAAGTGGCCCAAGTGCTACAGGACCATGGGAGTTGTAGTTTCACAAGGTCTTCAGCCTTCTGTGCTAAAGAGTGGTGAAACTTCCCCTAAACTACAGTTCCAGTCCTTGCAAAACTACAACTCCCAGGATCCCCACTGCGTGGAGCCATGGCAGTGAAAGGGAGTGAGGCCAAACTGGATTCATCCCACAGTGTGGACAGGCTTTTAGTGAAATTTGGTGGCCTAATTGGGGCAAAGTTTTGGCACTGTTCCTATGTCCTTGGTCTAAAAAGATCAGGCCTGGGCATGCCCAGTGTGGTCGGCTATTGTTTACATCTTTGAAAGGATGTCATAAGGGAAAGAGGAGGACTCGGTGGGGCCATGGCTTCAAATCACCGGAAAGGAGATTCCAATTGAACATGAGGAGGAACTTCCTGACCATCTGTCGGGGGTGCTTTGATTGTTCTTTCCCTGCATGGCAGAATAAATGGGGTTGGGCTAGATGGCCTTTGGGAGTCTCCTCCGACTCTAGAATGACATTGCATTTCACCCCACTTTGGACTGCCACAGCGCAATGCTTTGTAATTCTGCAAGTAGGGGGTTTGACAACGTCTTTTGCCTTCTCTACCAAAGAGAGTTGGTATCCTGCCATACTACAACTCCCAGGATTCCATTGCAATTAAGTAATAGCAGTTTCAAACTGCATTAATTTGAAAGTGTAGGTGAGACTCTTGTCTTTTGTTGATTGATGGGCTGATGGAACTTGCAGTACAGCAAGTTTGGTCTAGCACATACAGTATTTGGCCTCCTTAAATGTTGGGATGCAATTCCTCTTAATGGGACAGTGGTGAAGAATGCTGGGATTTGTAGTCCAACAGTGTCTTGAGCTCTGCATGACTTGGTTTAATTGTTTCCTTTGCAGAACCACCTTTCTGTAAAGTAGGGTGACATGACTGAGAGGAGGAGGAGGAGGAGAGAATTTACAACTGTTAGACTATGAAGAAGGCATTAATAGCCTTGTTTTCTTAAATAGGATTAAAATAATACAGGAGAGGCTTTTGCTGATTTCTTCCCAATATTTTTTCCCAGGTGTAGAAAATAGGATTTTGTGATAAATCCCCCCCCCCCCCCCCACCCCACTGGCAAAACCACCTCTGGCCATTCTATAACCATAAAAACAAAGGGCAGTAAAAATTTTTAAAAACCTATGTCTTCCTAATCAAGTCCTTATCCGTTCCATCGTCATTGTGGTTCCTGGGTCATTTTCTGATTCAAGTTGTCTAGATCAGTGTTTCCCAACCAGTGTGCCGTGAGCGATCATCAGGTGTGCCGTGGGAAATTGGAACCTCCAATACCCTTTCTTCCCCCTCCTGCCAAACACTTATTCTTCTCCACTCGGGCTCCCTTTTTCCCAGCCTCGCTCTGCTCACTTTGCTCTGGAGCGAGTCTGCACAGTAGCGCCTGCACGGGTCATGTCTTCCTCTCTCCCCCCTCCCCTCCTGAACACGCTCACACTGCCCCCTCCGATCAAAATGGCGGCAGAAGCGGCAGTCTAGAAGAAAAAGTAAGTGTTCGGCAGGAAGGGGAAGAAAGGGCGTGAAGGGGAAGGGGGAGGAAGAGGTCTCTGTCGAAAGCTGGCATGAGCAAACTTGGACCTTCCAGGTGTTTTGGACTCCAACTCCCACCATTCCTAGCAGCCTCGGGCCCTTTTCCTTTTCCCCCCTCAGCCACTTAAGCAGGAAAGGGCCTCAGGCTGTTAGGAATGGTGGGAGTTGAAGTCCAAAGCACCCAGAGGGCCAAAGTGCCTTTTTTAGGGACCTTAAAGTGGTGAGCCTCCTTCCAACATTGTGAATCTAGATAGAAAAACAACAACATAACATAACATTGTTTGAGTCCACAGTGCTCTCTGGGTGTAGGTGAAATACAACTTCCAAACTCGAGGTCAATTCCCAAGCCAACCCTTTCAGTACTTTCTGTTGGTAATGAGAGTTCAATATGCCAAGTTTGGTTCAATTCCATTGTTGCAAGAGTTCAGGATGCTCTTTGATTGTGTGTTAACTATAAATCCCAGAAACTGTAACTCCCAAATGTCAAGGTCTATTTTCCCCAAACTCCATCTGTGTTCACATTTGGGCATATTGAGTATTCATGCCAAGTTTGGTCCAGATCCAACATTGTTTGAGTCCACAGTGCTCTCTGGATATAGGTGAACTAGAACTCCAAAACCCAAAGTCAATGCCCACCAAAGTCTTATAGTATTTTATCTTGGTTATGGGAGTTCTGTGTGGGAAGTTTGTGTCTTTCTACTATTCCTACCAGGATATCTATGTTGAGTTCATCGAAACAGGCCCAGGTTTCACACTGAGTGTATAAATACATTTAAAAACATATTAACTGTATGTATTCCTGTGTTAGAGTGTCATTTTGTGTCATTTTGGTTGGTGGTGTGCCCCAGGATTTTGTAAATGTAAAAAATGTTCCGTGGCTCAAAAAAAAGCTTGAAAAACACTTGTCTAGATCAGTGTTTCTCAACCAGTGTGCTGTGGCACACTAGTGTGCCGCGAGCGATCATCAGGTGTGCCATGGGAAAAGCTCTCTGCCCCCTTCCTTCCCCCCTCCTCCTGCCGAACTCCTGCTGCTTGGGGGAGGAGGAGGAAGGGACGGGCGGTGGCAAAGAAAAAGAAGGGGCCGGGGCGCCGCCTCCTTCGGCCGTTTCCCCAGCCAGCCTCCAATCCGCCATGACTCCCACCATGACTCTCACCCCTCGCTCGCTGAAGCTGCGCGGAGGAGGGAGGGGAGCCGGCGAAAAGGAGCAGAGCGGCGCCAAGGGCAGCGCGTCAGAGGCCTGGCGTGACGTGCTGCCCTTGGCACCGCCTACTGCTCCGACGGCGCTCCCCGCCCTTCCTAGGGAGGGGGAGCCGGCGAAAAGGAGCAGAAGCCGGCGCCAAGGGCAGCGCCGTCAGAGGCCTGGCGTAACGCGCTGCCCTTGGCACTGCCTACTGCTCCTTTTGCCGGCTCCCCCGCCTTCCTAGGAAGGGAGCCGGCGAAAGGAGCAGAAGCCGGGCGCCAGGGCAGCGCGCAGAGGCCTGGCGTGACGCGCTGCCCTTGGCACCGCCTACTGCTCCTTTCGCCGGCTCCCGCCTTCCTAGGGAGGGGGAGCCGGCGAAAGGAGCAGGAGGAGCCAAGGGCAGCGCGTCAGAGGCCTGGCGTGACGCGCTGCCCTTGGCCGCCCCACTGCCCCGCCGCTCCCGCCCTTCCTAGGGAGGGAGAGCCGAAAAGGAGCAGAAGGCGGCGCCAAGGGGCAGCGTCAGAGGCCTGGCGTGACGCGCTGCCCTTGGCGCCTACTGCTCCTTTTCGGCGTGGAGAGAGGGACGGAGGGGGCGGTGCAGGGAGGAGGAGCTAGCTCTCTTCCTCCTCCCTGCCCCGCCTCCCCCTCCCCCTCCCCCTCGGCCGCCATTTTTTAAAAAAAAAATTAAAAATGGCGGCCGGGGGCATAGCGGGGGCCGTGTCCAACAGGCTGGGGGGCCGTGTACGGCCCCCGGGCCGCCAGTTGGGCAGCCCTGGTCTAGATTATGTTGCGGTTCTGAATGCTTGCTCAAAGAGCCAAGTTTTCATTCTTTTTCGAAAGGTTAGGAGGGAGGGGACCTATCTAATATCCCTAGGCAGGGAGTTCCACAGCCGAAGGGCCACCTCAGAGAAGGCCCTGTCTCTCGTCCCCGCCAGATGGGTTTGTGAAGCAGGCGGGATCGAGAGCAGGGTCTCCTCCGACAATCTCAAGTTCCTGGTGGGTTCATAGGAAAAGATGCGTTTGGCAAGGTAAGCTGGGCCAGATCCGTAACAATACATTACATTATTATTACTCTGAAGGAGATTTTAACAGTCCCTAGTGTTTGTTAGTGGTCTCCCATCCATATAGTAACCAGGGCTGGCCCTGCTTAGCCTCCAAAATCAAATAGGATTTGGTGCCTTTAAGGTACTTAGGCCTGCCCTATATAGAATTTTCCTGGTCAAGGGATATTTAGAGGTGGTTTCGCCGATTTCGTCCTCTGAAATATCCCCTATATCACATTGGCGGTCTCCCATCCAGACCCTAACCAGGGCTGACCCTGCTTAGCATCCAAGATCGGACGGGATTCTGATGACTTGTCATGTAAACGCTCACATTGGAAGCTTGTCGTGATAGCCTGAGAAAAAAGTATCCGGTGTTCTTTCCCGACTCCCACACAGCATCTTCTACAACATGATCAGATCAGCTTAGTTTCCAAACATTGTCTCATTATGTCAAGGTTTTGAGCCTCTCCAGACCATCTTATCTACATTTGGCTGTAAGCAAAGGCTTGGCCGAGGTCACTTCCATCCCTTCTTTAGGAAGAAGAACATTTTGGCAAGTGGCAGCGGGAGGTGAAGAACTATAATGATTTTTCTTCAATGTTACATTTGGGTTTTCAGTATTGCTTTTTAGGCAAAGGATGCTCGCAATTTCCAGAATTTTACATTAATCGATGCTGCTGTGTTGAAGTTCTTGATGGACTTCTTATTGAGTGTTGAATATGGGGGAAAAGAGAAAAATTATATTGTTACATTCATGACCTGCAGTGTGTTTATAGCAGGCATGGGCAAACTTTGGCCCTCCTTCCCGGTGTTTTGGACTCCAACTCCCACAATTCCTAACAACCAGTAGGCTGTTAGGAATTGTGGGAGTTGAAGTCCAAAACATCTGGAAGGAGGGCCAAAGTTTGCCCATGCCTGGTTTATAGGGATGCAAAGTGGTGCAGTCGGCCCTCCGTATCCATAGATTGTATTAGCATCCATGGATTTTGCTATCCATCCCGGAACTGATTTCCAGCAGATTTCCATCGAGTGTGGATCATACTACTAAATAATTGTCAAATTTATTAATTATTGGGCCAATTATTTAGTAATTGCTGCCATATTTTTTACTAGCTGTCCCCTGCTGTGGCCCAGTCTGTGTATATACATTTGTGTGTATATATTTGTGTATATGTGTATATATGTGGTTTTGTGCATGCGTTGTAATGTGTTTTTGATTTTTTGGGGGCTTTTAAAGTCTCTTCCGCTATGTTTTTCGGTGTTTTTATGAGTGATGGTCACTCGTTGGCCTGATAGGTGTCTTGTGTCCAAATCTGGTGTCAATTTGTCCAGTTGTTTTTGAGTTACGTTAATCCCACAAACAAACATGACATTTTTATTTATATAGATGTGGACACAGTGAAACATGCAAGTTCACTTTGCTGCCATTGACTATAAAGAGTGATCACCTGCGCATTGCTGTTATCTGCAGTGGGTCCTGGAATTGCATCCTTGCGGAGATTGCAGGCTTCCTGTATTTATGGCATTGCATTTTTCCTGATATAGGCCATAGGTAGGAGGAATCATGCAACCTTGAAGAAGTTGATGATGGACTACAACTCCTATTGGCCAAAAATGCTGGGTTTTGCAGTCCGTAAGTGTTCTTTTGACTGTGGAACAGACTGCTGAACTCTTACTTCCCAGTATTTTTGGGACCAGGGACCAGATGTTGTTGGACTACAACTCCCATCAACCCTGTATGCAGATGATGTCCAACTCTGTCACTCCTTCCCACCTGCTATTAAGGAGGCTGTTCAAGTCCTGAACCAGTGCTTGGCCGCTGTAATGGACTGGATGAGGGCTAACAGATTGAAACTAAATCCAGACAAGACAGAGGTACTCCTGGTCAGTCGTAAGGCCGAACAGGGTATAGGGTTACAGCCTGTGCTTGACAGGGTTACACTCCCCCTGAAGGCGCAGGTTCGCATCTGGGAGTGATCCTGGACTCATCGCTGAGCCTGGAGCCCCAGGTCTCGGCGGTGGCCAGGAGAGCTTTTGCACAGCTCAGGCTTGTGTGCCAGCTGCGCCCGTATCTTGGGAAGTCAGACTTGGCCACGGTGCTCCACGCTCTGGTTACATCCCATATAGACTACTGCAACGCTCTCTACATGGGGTTGCTTTTGAAGACTGCCCAGAAGCTGCAATTAGTCCAGTGTGCAGTAGCCAGACTACTAATGGGAGGGGGGTACAGGGAGCACACAACTCCCTTGTTGTGCCAGTTCCACTGGCTGCCAATTGGCTTCCGAGCACAATTCAAAGTGCTGGTGTTGACCTACAAAACCCTATTCGGTTCCGGCCCAGTTTACCTGTCCGAACGTATTCTTCCCTATGAACAGTCAAGAGTGCTAAGATCGTCTGGAGAGGCTCTGCTCTCGGTCCCACTATCTTCGCAGGCGCGTCTGATGGGGATAAGGGACAGGGCTTTTTCTGTGGTGGCCCCCCAGCTGTGGAATTCCCTCCCAAATGAAATTAGATCCGCCCCCTCCCTCCTGACTTTTAGGAAGCAGGTAAAAACGTGACTGTGCAATGAGGCCTTCGCAGAACGAAGGAGGAGATAGCGAAGCGACTAAAGTCGCTAACCACTAGATACAGACCGAATATATGGATTAAGTTGGACTTGATTTTACTTTGGTGAAAGGCTTTTTAAATGTATTTATTGTATTGTATTTTATTGTAAATTTTATTGTAAATTTATGATATTTTTAGATTTTAAATGTTAGCATTGAATACTTGCTGTTTGCCGGTCTGAGTCCCTCTTCGGAGGTGAGAAGGCCGGGGTAGAAAAGTTTTAAATAAATAAATAATAAATAATAACCCTTTCTGGTTTTATTTTTTATATTTTGTGTATAGGAACCATAACATATATCAAACTGGCTTTATGCTCAATGTTCTTGTTGCAGGCTTGATGGGAGAATTTGGGCATTTTCCTTTTGGGGACATCACCTCCCAGAATCCCCAAAAGTAACTTGCCCAAAATCCACACCAAAATGTCTGTGTGTCCCGGATTTGGACTGTGCAGACCCATCAAAATTTGCAGGTGTCCCTATCCCGATTTGCATATCCCCACCTCCTGATTTGCATATCCCCGCCTTCAGTGCTCCTGTTATCTCTTGGTTTGCAGCTCTGCATTTCAGGAAACGAGAACCAAAAACTTCTGACTTCTTTCACTCTTTCTTCCTGTCATTTTAACACCGGAACTGTTGATCTTCGCCAGCCGTGAGGTCTCCATTTTTTGTTTGGTTTTTGTTGCAGAAATTGCTTTCTGCTGCCAAGGTCTGGTTTTGCCATCTTCGCAGCAGATACCGATTTGGCATTTTTCTCTGACCAAACAAACTCAAGGTGCTGCTGCTAAAAACTTCCACGAAAGCTTTGAATCCCTCCAGAGGTAAATGTTAAATGGTTCTTTTTCTTCTTCTATGCAATTGTGCCTAATTTCTCTTTTTGAAAGGCTTTTTCGAACTCGCTGCATCGTTGGCAGGATGTGGAGCAAAGGTCCAAAACACAACATTGTTTTCTTTCAAGGAACAGCATTGTTTTCTCCACTTTATCTTTTATAAGAGTCCCGGTTCGGATGCTTTGCTCTTCCCAAACATGTTGCTTTTGGGGGACTATGCCTCCCAGCCTCCCTCTGCTGGCAGGGGGACTTTGGGAACTGTAGTCCAAAAAAATTGAAATAAATACACAATGTTTACTTTGTTTTAGGCAGCGTGGCTTTACAGCAGTTGTTCCCAACCTTTGGTCCTTCAGTTATTTTGGACTTCAACTCCCAGAAACCTCAGCCAGCTTAGGAATTGTGGGAGCTGAAGTCCAAACCATATGGAAGATTAAAGGTTGGGAACCACTGCTTTACGGCAATTAGTGTGCAAGGCTCGGATCTAATTCTTGGAGCTTTTGAAAGTGCAATCTTTGGCTATTTTGGAGTTTTCAAATGCGCAACAACGAGTTACTTTGGAATTTCTATAAGTGCAAATTTTAGTTATTTTGGAGGTTTTTGAAGTGCAAAGTTTGGTTATTTTTGAATTTTCAAAACTGCAATGTCTAGTTGTTTTGGAAGTTCTGAAAGTGCAAAGTAGGGTGATTTTGGAGTTTTAGGAAGTGCAACATCTGTTTATTTTGGAGTTTTCAAAAATGCAATGTTTGGGTTTTCTTGGGGGGGGAGGGGAGTTCTGGAAGGGCAAAGCCTGGAGACTTTGCGACACGACATACTCCCTTCTGATCTAACCCAGTGTAACCTTCAGCAGCTTGTCATTTATTCTTGTACGAATTGGATTGGCAAGATGTGTTTCGGGCAGTGGGGGTGGTCATCCCTTTTGCCTTCCTCTGAGGATGAGAGTGTGTGACTTATAAATACTTGAAACACACACAACAACCTTGTATTTGTTGGCGGTCTCCCAACCAAATACTAACCAAGGCTGACCCTGCTTAGCATCCACGATTACAAGGCGTCTGGTGCATTTAGGATATTATGGTATTGGCACTTCTCTGTAGTCACTTCTCTATAGACCAGTTAGCATTTCCAAATGCAAGGAGGATGTGAGTGTTGAAATGGGGAGGAAGCGGAGGAAATTCCCACAAAGAAGGCTATAAACGCCAAAGGCACCACTGCTGAATCTGCCTTGCAAAGATAAGGAAAGGCTTACTGATTAGTCAGTGTTACTTGCCTCTAGTTAGGTAACTTTGGCATAGGGTTGCTGTGAGTTTTCCGAGCTGTGGGGCCATGTTCCAGAAGCATTCTCTCACAACCTCTGAGGATGCCTGCCATAGATGCAGGCGAAAGAAACATCAAGAGAGAATGCTTCTGGAACATGGCCTCACAGCCCGGAAAACCCACAGCAACCCAGTGACTCCGGACAATACAACTTTGGCATAGTTACCTTGCCTAGGCTATAAATAAGTTACTTTTTCGGCTACAGCTCTTGTAATTCTCCAAACCTCCTCTAAGAATTCATTGTTTGGGTGATCCTTATAAGGCTGAATATCGCTTATCCAGAATTGCAAAATTTAACATACTCCAAAGTCAAAAATTGTGTATATGAGAGGCTAATTTATTATGATTATTATTTCACTGATACAAAAACACAGTATGTCACAGCTGCATTTCGTATCACAAAATCACAAGTCGAACACTTCCCAAGTGTCTAGGACTGCGTGATGTATTTTTGAATGATGTGCACAGATCCAAGTCAGGTGGCCTTTTGCAGTTGACAGAGTGTGATTTTGTCAACGTTGATGGTTTCCAAATGCCGTCTGAGATCTTTTGGTGTGGCACCCAGTGTGCCGATGACCACTGGGACCTCCTGTACTGGTTGATTCCAGAGTCTTTGCAGTTCGATTTTGAGGTCCTGATAACGGCTGAGTTTTTCCTGTTGTTTTTCCTCAGGGCGACTGTCACCTGGTATGACGACATCAATAATCCAAACTTTTTTCTTTTCCACAATCGTAATGTCTTCTGGTGTATTGTTAAGATGATGATGACCCTGCTTCTCTCTCTTTAATGTTAGTCAAAGTAGCTCAAAATGTTATAAAATGCAATAGAATAACAACAACACAAACATTACTTTTGTTCCTGGGTTATAAATGTCCATTTCCTAATTGGTTCTATCATGAAAACATGGAGAAAGTTTATTAAACTGCAAAAGCTTTGGTTTGTTGTATGCCTTTTGGGCTGTGTGGCCATGTTCCAGAAGCATTCTCTCCTGACGTTTCGCCTGCATCTCCACCTCTGAGAATGCCTGCCAGAGATTGTGATTCTGGCTATGAAAGCCTCCAACAATGGAAAAACTTTGTTTTGATATCATGCTAGAGCCAATTTTGCGATCGTTTTCCAATGAATATCTCATGGAGTCTCAACCAATTCAAGCTAGTTTGTGGCAGACACAAAAAGGAAGTTTATGGAGTAGAAGAACTACTTTCAAAGTTAAGGGTCGCACAATCAAACAGGAGATAACACTTTCAAACCAGGAACAGATTTTTTTTCTCCCAATTTTGTTACCTACTGTAACAGTACAACTAATAATAGCAATATTATTTGTTACCTGCCTCTCCTTATGAACCTAAAATGTATAAACATAAGAGATACATTTGTTTTATGTACATTATATAAAAAGTAACTTTCTCAAGCTCCAAATGCACTGGTTTGATAGGTGAATAATCTCTTTTGGAATAGGCAGATGACCTTTGGGCTTCCTCTGCAATACTGTTTTCCTGACCTTTTGGCACTACTATTCACACCATCTTATCCATCTTCTCACACCAAAGCTTTCTCATGTGTATCTGTTAGTTAGAGATAATCTTTCATTTGTTTTTAAGGTTGATAAAAACTTTAAAAGTTTCACCCAGCTTGTTTTGTTAGTCCTTCTATTTGCTCCATTCCCTTCTTCCTTAATTTGCAGCTGCAGTCTTGTACATCCTGCCTTGGGGTCCGTTCCCCTATGACAGTGTTTCTCAGCCTTCCTAATGCCGCAACCCCTTAATACAGTTCCTCAAGTTGTGGTCACCCACAACATTATTTTCATTGTTACTTCATAACTCTCTCAGAGCCTTTTCTAAGGTTGTGTTCTTGCACCAACCCTATTTACAATCTTCTTCAGCATGATTCTCCAAAGGGCTATGGCAGACCTCAAAGAAGACGGCATATATATACGCTATCGTACTGATGGCAGCTTGTTCAACTTAAGCCGTCTGAGGGCTTGCACTAAGACTCTAAACTATCTAGTCCGTGAGCTGCTTTTTGTAGACTATGCTGCCCTTGTCGCCCATTCAGAAGCAGCCCTGCAGCACCTAACATCCTGCTTTGCAACAGCTGCACAGCTGTTTGGGATGGAAGTCAGCCTGAAGAAAACGGAAGTCCTCTACCAGCCTTTACCACAGGAAGAACACCGTCATCCCCACGTCCACATAGGCAAATCTGTGCTTAAGTCCGTTCAGTAGTTCACCTACCTGGGAAGCATCATCTCTTCAGACGCCAAGATTGATAAAGAGATAGATCACAGATTAGCAAAGGCATAGAGTACATTCGGAAGGCTTCATAAAAGAGCCTGGAGCAACAAACACCTGAGGCAAAGCACCAAAATCAGTGTGTGTACAGAGCTATCGTACTGTCTATTCTCCTATATGGGTCTGAAACATGGGTCACTTATCGCCAACACCTACGACTCCTTGAACGCTTTCAACAGCGCTGTCTTTGCACAATCCTAAACATACACTGGACTAACTTTGTGACGAACGTTGTTGTCCTTGAGCAAGCAGGGATCACCAGCATTGAGGCCATGCTATTGAGAACACAACCACGCTGGGCAGGGCACGTCTCTAGGATGGAGGACCACCGCCTCCCAAAGATACTACTCGCCATGGTGAACTCGCACAAGAGGTCAGCCCAAAGAGGCGCCCCAAAAGGACTCCTGAAACAGCGTCTCAGGCTCGGCCAGATTGATCAACAATGGTCCACCCTGGCCTCACATCGGGAGGCATGGAGACGCACTATCCACAATGCTGCGGCCTCTTTTGAGAAGTCACGCCGAACGTGACTCGAAGAAAAACGACAACGCAGAAAGAACCGCAACTTGGAAACAACATCACCCAAGGAAACTTTCTGCTGTGCTTTCTGCAACCGAACTTGCCTATCTCAGATTGGCCTTCTTAGTCATCCACACGCTTGTAAAAAGTCCTTCCTAAGAATCTTCGTTCACGAAGTAATGCCGAGAGAGACTTCATAACTATAATTTGCAACTGTTATTAATCGTAATGTAAATACCTGATATGTAGGATGGATTTTCATTCACTCGACCAAATTTGGCATAAATACTCAATATACCCAAATTCGAATACTGGTTGAGTTGGGTAGGCATTCACTTTGTCATTTGGGAGTTGTAGTTGCTGGGATTTATAGTTCATCTACAATTAAAGGGCATTCTGAACTTCAACAACAATGGAATTGAACCAAATTTGGCGCACAGAACTCTCATGACCAACAGAAAATACTGGAAGAGTTTGGTGGGCATTGACCTTGAATTTTGGAGTTTTAGTTCACCTATATCCAGAGAGCACTGTGGACTCAAACAATAATGGATCTGGACCAAACTTGGCACAAATACTCAATATGACCAAATGTGAACACTGGTGGAATTTGCAGAAAATGGTCCTTGACATTTGGGAGTTTTTGTTGCTGGGATATATAGTTCACCAATAATCAAAGAGCATTCTGAACACCACCAACGATAAAATTGGGCCAAACCTCCCACACACAACGCCCATGACCAGCAGAAAATACTGTGTTTTCTGATACCATAAGAACATAAGAAGAGCCATGCTGAATCGGACCTCAGCCCATCTAGTCCAGCATTCTGTATCACACAGTGGCCCCCAGTTGTACACGGGGATCTCGAGCAGAAGGGAGGGCAAAACCCCAACCTGCTCCCGACCCCCCCACAACCAGTACCCAGGGAAATCCTGCCTACCTCAACCAACTCCGAGGTGGCACTTGAATGTCCTTTTCAGTAACTACTGATTCCCTTGGTATCCATGAATCTGTCTAATCCTGCCTTGAAGCTGTCCAGGCTGACAGCTGTCACAACCTCCTCTGGAAGTGAGTTCCATAACCCAATGACCCTCTGGGTGAAGAAATATTTCCCTTTATTAGTCCTAATTTTCCTACCTTGGAGCTTCAGGGAGTGCCCTCTAGTCCTAGTGTTTTGTGACAAAGAAAATAATTTTTCTTTATTCACCTTTTCTATCCCATGCATGATTTTATACACTTCGATCAAGTCACCTCTTAGACGCCGTCTTTCAAGGCTGAAAAGACCAAGGCGTTGCAACCTGGTTTCATAAGGGAGCCGCTCCATCCCTTGGATCATTCTTGTTGCCCTTTTCTGTACCTTTTCCAGTTCCTTCTTAAGGTGCGGAGACCAGAATTGTACACAGTACTCCAAATGTGGCCTTACCATAGATTTGTAGAGAGGTAATACAACATTTGCTGACCTATTTTCGATTCCCTTTCTGATCATGCCTAGCATAGAATTTGCTTTTTTCACTACTGCTGCGCACTGGGTTGACATCTTCATTGAGCTGTCCACCAAAACCCCAAGATCCCTTTCCTGGTTTGTCTCGGAAAGCTTTGACCCCATCAATTTGTAGGTGTAGTTGGGGTTCTTTGCCCCGATGTGCATGACTTTACACTTGTTTAGGTTAAAATGCATTTGCCACTTTGTTGCCCATTCACTCAATTTCGAGAGATCTTTCTGGAGCTCTTTACAATCAGTTTCATTTTTAACTACCCTGAACAATTTAGTGTCGTCTGCAAACTTTGCTACCTCAGAATTCACTCCTACATCCAGATCATTAATGAATAAATTAAAAAGTAACGGACCCAAAACTGAGCCTTGGGGTACGCCACTTCTCACCTCTTTCCACCCAGAGAAATGTCTGTTTATTACCACCCTTTGTTTCCTACAGTTTAGCCAGGTTCCAATCCAGGACAAGACCTGTCCCCTGATTCCATGGCTGAAGAGCTTATTTAGGAGCCTTTGGTGAGGGACTTTGTCAAAAGCCTTTGAAAGTCAAGGTAAACAATATCAATTGGGTCCCCTTTATCTATGTGTTTATTTACACCCTCAAAGAATTCTAACAAGTTGGTAAGACATGATTTGCCTTTGCAGAAACCATGTTGATTTTCTTTCAGCAATGCCTGTTCTTCTATGTGCCTAGTAATATTTTCTTTAATAATGGTTTCCATCACTTTGCCTGGAACTGAGGTTAAACTGACTGGTCTATAATTTCCTGGATCACCTCTGGATCCTTTATTGAAGATCGGTGTTACATTTGCCTCCCTCCAGTCCTCGGGTACAGTGCCTGATCTTAGAGAAAGGTCATATATCTTAGCTAGAAGTTCAGCAATTTCACACTTGAGTTCCTTAAGAACTCTGGGGTGGATGCCGTCTGGACCTGGTGATTTGTTGACATTTAGTTTAGTAAGGCATGTGAGAACATCCTCCTTGTTTATCTCCATCTGTTTTAATTCTTTTAATTCCCTCCCTGAAAAAACTGACTCAGCTGCAGGCATATGTTGTCTGTCCTCCTGTATGAAAACGGAGGCAAAGAAGTCATTTAGCCGATCTTTGATGAGTCCTGTAACACCCCCTTGCAACCCCCCCCCTCCGGGTCCCGACCCCCCAGGTTGAGAAATGTTGCCCTATGATGTCTGTAAGATATTTATTTATTTATTTATTTATTCGATTTGCTAAACCGCCCCTCCCAAGGCTCGGGGCGGTTTACAGCATATAAAAACAACACATACACGGCATATAAAAACAGCATATAAAAACAGCGTATAGATATGTTTCTGGGTGGAAAAAAAACATGTAAAACTTAACCACAATAGCAACAATAATAATATATGGGAGTTGTAGTTTTACAAGGCTTTGAGTCTCTTTGTGGAGGGAAATAGCATGATATAAGTAAACATACGACTAATAATAATAATATCCATTATCATGATCATCATCATCTGCATTTTCTCTATTATAAGAGACTCAAAGCAGTGAACAATGCTAAAAACAATACAACATACAACATATATTTTGTTGCGGGGTGTTCACATCAATAATTTTAATACTTAGGTATTTATTTGATTTCCAATTATCCCGTCTTCCTTCCGATATAGAGGCTCAAGGTGGCTCTGCAATATTTGATCACATCTTCCCTCTGTTCGTTTACTTTCAAACGGGAGGTCCAGCAAGGCTGGAGTTTGAAAAAAAGAGCGAAAGGTCAGGGAAAGCAACAAAAAATTTGGAAGGCGCCCACTTTTTTCCTTGAACAAGATAAGGACACAGAAAATGCTCACTCTCTGGACTAATTTTGTTGGTAATAGCAATATACATTGCGTTGTCGAAGGCTTTTATGGCCAGAATCACTGGGTTGCTGTGGGTTTTCCACGCTGTCATGCCGCTGCATGACTTCTCACTGGGGCCCCAGTGAGACGTCACATAACACCCATCCTCCAGCAGCTTCGCGAGCACCGGATCACCTTCAAGGTGATGGTGTTAACTTTCAAGGCCTTGCATGGTCTGGGGCCGCAGCATCTGAGGGACCGTCTTTTCCCCGGCCAACCCCAGAGGTCACTTCGTTCCGAACAAATGAACCTCCTTGAAGTACCGACCTTCAAAGCAATCCGTCTTCCATTGACCTGGCGCAAAGCCTTTTCTGTAGTGGCGCCATCAATATGGAACACTCTTCCTAGCGATATATGGGCCATGCAGGACCTTCTCTCCTTCCGCAAGGCCTGCAAGACTCAACTTTTCCGGCTAGCCTTTGATTGCTAGGCTAGAAATCTTTTTTAAGCTAGTTTAATATGTATGCTTTTACCTCTGTGTGTTTTACCTGAATGTAAGCCACTCCGAGCCCTCGGGGAGTGGCGGTGTACAAATCCAAATAAATAATAATAAATAAATGTTCCAGCATCATTCTTTCCTGACGTTTTGCCTGCATCTGTGGCAAGCATCCTCAGATGGCTGTTGGAAATTAGGCAAATGGAGTGTGGAATAATGTCCAGGGTGGGAGAAAGAGCCCTTGTCTGTTTGAAGCAAGTCTGAATGTTGCAGTTAGCAAGTTTGAGTAGAATTGATTAGCCATGAAACTGCAAAGTCAATCAGTGAGGGTATCTGCATAAAGGTAGCCTGGCCTTTGTTGCCTGGAGGCGTCCTGTTTGGCAGGTGTTAACTAGCACTTGATTGTCAGGCGACTGTCTGGAGATCTCCTGTTTCTGGGTGTTGTTAATTATTTACTGTCTTGATTATGGTATTTTTAATACTGGTAACTGCAGACTAATTCAAATCAGAGAAGTCAACTATAGTAGAGCGCTTGATGAACCAACCTGGACACAGAATATTATTTCAGAGCACAGAAATGCTGGACCACTTGGGCAAAACATCACATCACAATACACAGAGAAGCCACTGAAATCCACAAGAAGCACGTGGACAATTACAACAGGAAGGAGGAAACCACGACAATGAACAAAACAAAAACAAAACACCAGAACCAAGACATAATAAACACCACTCATAAACAGGAGAACTCCAGATAGCAAACAATCAAGTGCCAGTTAACGCCTCCCAAACAGTGGGTGCCTTCATGCAACAACAGCCAGGCTACCTTTATGCAGATACCCTCACTGATTGACTCTGCAATTACAAGGCTAATCAAGCTTGCTAATTGCAACATTCACACTTCCTTCAAACAGACAAGGGCTCTTTCTCTTATCCTGGACATTATTTCACAGGTATAATTACCCTCCACTTGCTTCACTGTCAACTGAGGATGCCGTTAGCCACAGATGCAGGTGAAATGTCAGGAGAGAATGGTGCTAACACATGGCCATGCAGTCCGAAAAACTCACAGCAATCCAGCAACATACACTCTTTCACAAGGCCTTTAGCTTGCTGCTGTTTTTCCGAACTACAAATCTCATTATTTATTTATTGTACATTTTTATATACCGCTCCTCCCTGCAGTCTCGGGGCGGTTTACATAAAACAACAGTAAAAATACAAATAAAACACTTTGTTATATAAAACACAAGGACGTGGTCAGAGTTGCCAGGAGGCGCTTAGATTGAAGGCCTGCTTAAAAAGGGTCATCTTGCAGGCCTTCAGGAAGGGGGCTAACTCCATGATAGCCCAAACGCCGTCTGGTAACACGTTCCATAGTGTTGGTGCCACCACAGAGAAGGTTCTTTGTCTTGTTACTGAAATGCAGCAGGAACGGATTGATGGAATCATCAGAAGATTTTGTTCTTCTGAGCGCAGCGATCTTGGGGGAACATATGGGGTGAGGTGGTCCCTCAGGTACACTGGCCCTAGACCATATAAGGCCTTGAAGGTCAACACCAGCACCTTGAAAACAATCCGATACTCTATTGGTAGCCAGTGCAATTGCTGTAAGATTGGTGTGATCTGCTCTCTCGCATGTGCTCCCACCAGCAATCGAGCTGCAGCATTTTGCACCATCTTGAGTTTCCGGGTTGTCGACAAGGGAAGGCCAATGTAGAGGGCATTACAGTAGTCTAACCTCGAGATGACCGTCGCCTGGATCACCATAGCTAGGTCATTCCTGGATAGGTAAGGAGCCAGTTGCCTAGCCTGCCGAAGATGGAAGAATGCAGACCTGCTAACCGTGGAGATCTGAGTCTCCATTGATAGCAGTGGGTCTAATTGGACCCCCAGGCTTTTTACCAAAGACGACGGGCTTAACCGCTCGCCATCCAGGATAGGCAACCGGCACTCACCAATACCAGGACGACCCAGCCATAGGATCTCTGTCTTCGATGGATTCACCTTCAACCGGCTGGTACGTAGCCATCCAGTCACAGCTTCAAGGCATTGATGGAAACAATCGGGTACGGTGTCCGGCCTGCCATCCATTCTCAGCACCAGCTGGGTGTCATCAGCGTACTGATGATGCTCCAGGCCAAAATCGCGGACCAGTCGGACGAGCGGACGCATATAGATGTTAAACACTAAAGGGGAGTGGATAGCTCTCTGGGGGATTTCATAGCATTGAATCTTGGAAGTTAAACCGGTATCAAACTGCATTAATTGTGCAAAGTAGATGCAATTATTGACCCTGCCTTTGTTCAGTTCAAGTGTTTTGAATTGTTTGTTAACTGTTTTAAGTTCATTGTATTTGATATTGCCCAGTCTCATCCCTCCATATCCATGAATTCTGCATCCATAGATCCATCCATCAGGCCAATACAGGTAGTATTCCAAAATCACAAGCACGTTGGAGAAGGGATTCTCAGCCTGTAGAGATAAAAAGAAAATTTGGATCTGTAGTTGTTGGTGACTGTAATCTCACATTATCACTCCAATTAATATTGGCTTTGTATGAACTGATGTCTTAAACAAAACTTTGACTACATCTCTCTTATTTTCTTTTTCCTTCTCTCTCTCTCTCTTCTCAATTTCTTTCCTATTCTTTCTCCTTTAATTTTCACATTCCTTCTTTCTCTTTCTTATTTTTTCTTTCTTTTTCTCTCTTATTTCTTCCTATCTCTCATTTGCTTTCTTCCCTTCCCTTTTCACTCTTTCTCTTATTTTCTTTCCTTTTCACTCTCTCTTTTATTTTATTTCTCCTTTCTTATTTTACTTCTTTCTATCTTTTTTCCTCCTTTTTCTCTCTTGTGTTCTTTTTTCCTTTCTCTTATTTTCTTTCTTTTTTATTTTCTTTCTCTTATTTTCTCTCTCCTTTGTTCTTTTATTTTCTTCTTCTTTTCTGTTTCTTTCTCTCGTTATCGTTTTCTTTCTTATTTTTCTTTCCCTCTTTCATATTTTCTTTCTTTCTCTTATTATCTCTTTCTCCCTTTTCTATTTTCTTTCACCACTCACTCTTATGTTTTCTTTCTCTCATTTATTGCTCCTCCTCATTTCTCTCTTATCTTTTTTCTTTCTTTTTCGTTGTCTTTCTCTCGTTTATTTTTTCTTTCCTTCTTTCTTTCTCTCTCTTATTGTCTCTTTCTCTTTCCTATTTTCTTTCACCACTCTCATATTTTCTTTCTCTCACTTATTTCTTCTTCCCTTTTTCTCTTCTTATTTACTTTCTCTTTTTCTCAATTATTTTTTGTTTCCTTTTTCCCCTTCTTATTTTTTTCTTTCTCTCATATTTTTCCTCCTCTTCTCACTTTTATCTTTTTCTTCTTTATTATTTTCTTTCTCGTTCTTCCTCTTATTTATTTTTTCTTTCCTTCTTTCTCTCCCTTATTGTCTCTTTCATTTTCTCTTTCCTATTTTCTTTCACCACTCTCATGTTTTCTTTCTCTCATTTTTTCTTCCTCTTATCTTGCTTATCTTTTTTCTTCCCTCTTCCTTATTTTCTTTCTCTTATTTTTCTTTCTTTCCTATTTTCTTTCACCCCCTTCTCTCTCTCATATTTTCTTTCACTTGCTTATTTCCCCCTCCTCCTTTCTCTCTTATCTTCCTTTTCCTTCTTTCTTTCATCCTCTCTTCCCTCCTCTCCTCCCTTCTCTCTCTTTTTAAATTGCAGCCGTTCCTTCTGTGCCTTTTCCTTATCAAAGGCTCCAGAGCCGCATTCCTCCGTGGTGCCTTGGAACGGGGAAGCGCATCCTCCCACCTCCCAATAAATCTCCCTCCCAGCCTTTGACCTGAACGGTCGGATGGTCGGCCAGCCAGCCGCACAAAATGCCCCAAGAAGCCGTAAAACAATAAAGGACAACAGCCGGATGCAGAGGTACCTGGGCTTTCTACTCAAAAGACTTTTAAGATTCCTTCCTTTCTTTCCTTCCTTTTGCAAGGCACCTTCCTGAAAAACACACTTTTATGCTGCATAACTAGATAGACTCAGAGGTGTGCTTTCATTGGGTACATCTACACCAGGCTTGAGTAAACTTGGGCCCTCCAGGCGTAGATCCACCGGGAGGACCCAAGTTTACTCATGCCTGTAGAGTTAACACAGTTTGACTCTGCTTTAACACCTATGGTGCAATGCTATGGAATACTGGGAGCTGTAGTTTGCACCCTTGGGCAGAGAAGGCTAAAGACCTTGTAAAACTACAGCTCCCAGGATTCCATAACAGTCAAAGTAGCATCAAACTGCCATCGACTCTACTGTGTAGAGGTACTAATTGTCCAATTTTATTCAACAGTGCCCAGTTAAACTGCATTATATGAACATACACTTACTATATAGTGGAATTTCAAACCATATTATATGGCATTATATTTGCTGTGTTCCAGCACTAATACAAAGTCCATACATTGTATGGTATAGTATAGGGCAGTGTTTTTCAACCTTGTTTGAGCCGCGGCACATTTTTTACATTTACAAAATCCTGGGGCACACCACCAACCAAAATGACACAAAATGACACTCTAACACAGTAATACATATAGTTAATATGTTTTTCAATGTATTTATACACTCAGTGTGAAACCTGGGCCTGTTTCGATGAACACAACATAGATATCATGGCAGGAATGGCAGAAAGACACAAACTTCCCACACAGAACTCCCATAACCAAGAGAAAATACTATAAGAGTTTGGTGTGCATTGACCTTGAGTTTTGGAGTTGTAGTTCACCTATATCCAGAGAGCACTGTGGACTGAAACAATGTTGGATCAGGACCAAACTTGGCATGAATACTCAATATGCCCAAATGTGAACACAGATGGAGTCTGGGGAAAATAGACCTTGACATTTGGGAGTTACAGTTTCTGGGATTTATAGTTAACACACAATCAAAGAGCATCCTGAACTCTTGCAACAATGGAATTGAACCAAACTTGGCATATTGAACTCTCATTACCAACAGAAAGTACTGAAAGGGTTTGCTTGGGAATTGACCTTGAGTTTGGAAGTTGTAGTTCACCTACACCCAAAGAGGACTGTGGACTCAAACAATGTTATGTTATGTTGTTTGTTTTCTATCCAGAATCACAATGTTGGAAGGAGGCTCACCACTTTAAGGTCCCTAAAACAGGCATGGGAAAACTTTTTGCCCTCTGGGTGCTTTGGACTTCAACTCCCACCATTCCTAACAGCCTGAGGCCCTTTCCTGCTTAAGTGGCTGAGGGGGAAAAGAAAAGGGCCTGAGGCTGCTAGGAATGGTGGGAGTTGGAGTCCCAAAACACCTGGAAGGTCCAAGTTTGCCCATGCCAGCTTTCGATAGAGACCTCTTCCTCCCCCTTCCCCTTCGCGCCCTTTCTTCCCCCTCCTGCCCAACACTGACTTTTTCTTCTTCACTGCCGCTTCTGCCGCCATTTTGATCCGAGGGGGCAGCGTGAGCGTGTTCAGGAGGGGAGGGGGGAGGGAGGAAGGCGTGACCCGTTCGGGCGCTACTGTGCAAATTCGCCCCAGAGCAAAGCGAGGCTGGAAAGACAGGAGCCCGAGTGGAGAAGAAAAATTGTTTGGCAGGAGGGGGAAGAAAGGGTATTGGAGGTTCCAATTTTCCCTGGCACACCTGATGGTCGCTCACGTCACACTAGTGTGCCACGGCACACTGGTTGGGAAACACTGGATAGGGTATAGTATCAGTAAGTCCCAATTTTAGTAGTAACTCTCAAGCAACCGGAAACTACATTTATCCGGGTTCTACCAATCCTGGTTGGTTAACAGAGTCAACTGTACTAAGTTCATAGAATAGAGTTGGGAGGGACCCCCCAAGGCTCATCCAGTCCAACCCCCTTCTGCCAGGCAAGAAGGCACAATCAAAGCCTTCCCGACAGATAGCCATCCAGCATCTGCTTAGAAACCTCCAAGTGGCCTTTTGGGTTCCTGGGTTTCTACTGACTTGATGTGCTGACCAATTTCGGTGCAGAAATAAAAAAAAATGTCTTTACTTGCCCTCCTTTACTCCCTCTTTCTTTCTTTTTTGCAGGAGGAGGGGGAGGAGGAGAGCTCTGGTTGGACTTGGCTGGCTGCACCATGGGCTCTGGCGCTGCAACTCTCCCTTTGGGAGACATCCACGACTTCTCTTCGGAGGAAGCCCAGCAGCTGCTTTCCAACAAGTTTGTGGTGATTATCGGGGACTCAAGTGAGTAGCTCAGTTACAGGCGTTTCCTTTTGACCACATTTCCCCGAAAATAAGATCTAATCAGAAAATAACCCCTAGCAATATAATAATTAGCCCTAGCAATATAAGGACTACCCTGAAACGTGGCGCGTGTCACATTTCCAACATAATTTTAATTGTCCTTTTATTATTATTAAATAATCTTGTAGCAGTGAGTTCCATGGATTAACTATTCACAGTGACTCAGTTCCATTATTATATGATCATGTAGTAGTGTGTTCCACAGGTTAACTTCTCACAATTATTCAATCCGATGATGGTGAAATCATCTTGTAGCAGTGAGTTCCTTGGTTAACTACTCACAATGATGCAGTTCTATTATTATATGATCATTTTGTAGCAGTGAGTTCCTTGGTTAACTACTCATAATTGCTCAGCCCTATTATTGTTGTTATTATTATTAAATCATCTTGTAGCAGTGAGTTGCATAGGTTAACTACTCACATTGACTCAGTCCTATTATTATTAGTAGTAGTATATCTTGTAGCAGTGAGTTCCCTAGGTTAACTACTCACAATGGCTCAGTCTTGTTGTTCTTATTATTGTTGGTATTATTATTGTGAAATCATCTCATAGCAGTGAATTCCCCAGCTTAACTACTCACAATGGTTCTGGTCCTATTATTGATGTTATTATTATTAATACCCTGCTTTTTTGTGATTTGAGATACATATTTGTATATTGGTTTTATTTATATGTTTGCATTTTTATTGTGTTGTTGCTGAAGTTTTGATTTCTATTTATTGTAATTTGTTGCCTGGGCTTGGCCTCATGTAAGCCGTCCCGAGTCCCCATCGGGGAGATGGTGGCGGGGTATAAATAAAGTTTATTATTATTATTATTCTCTCCAAAAAGAAAATCATAGCGGTTTACAGTAAAACCTATATACAATTGAAAACCCCCAAAACATACAAAGATTAAAATATAATTGAATATTAAAGGTATTTTAAGAAATACAGTTCTTGCCAGTTTGGTGTTTTGCCAACGTGGCCGATTGCAGATCCTATTGTTGCTCACGCTTGATTCCCAACAGCCCCTGATTTAACCAGAATATAGACACTACAATACCTAGAATCCCCCAGTATTGCCCTTGGCTGCTTTGGGTGGGGGATTCTGAGATTTGTAGTCCTTCATACAAGACATTTTTTCCAAGCCATAGAAGCAATGGATGTGATGGTTCTCGCGTTGCTTTCCTTATTAGCAGGAGTGCCTCTTACCGCGTTCCCACTTGTCCCTATTCTTAATCCCTTTCTTTCTTTCTTTCTTTCTTTCTTTCTTTCTTTCTTTCTTTCTTTCTTTCTGTTCTCTTCTAGATTACCGAACGGTTTATAAGGATTTCATCAAGTTCTTGCAGACAGAGGAGACGCTCACGCTTCCACAACTGCAGGGGAAGGTGCGCTGGCTTCGTTTCCCCCCCTTGAATTGGTGAAAGCAGTGTTGGAAATCAAGTATAACCTGGGCAAGCTTGTAGTCCTGATCAAGGACTTAGGCCAGGGGTGGGCAATTATTTTTTCCAAGGGGCCACACGAGAGCCAAAAGATATTACGGAGGGCCGCACCTGAAGGCGGAACTACATTCTAATCTACATTATTTATTGATTGATTGATTTACAGTGTAGTAGGTTGTAGATTGGGTCATGTGGGCTCTGTGTGCTAAGTTTGGTCTGTATTGGTGTATGGATGAGGGTGCATTGTTTTTTCGGAAGTGAGTGAAGGCACTTCAAGTCCCATCATCCGTGGTCCGTCTCACAGTAAACTGCACCAGGCTGTAGAGTGGGTCATGGGGCTCTGTGTGCCAGATTTGGTGTGATCAGTCATTGGAATAGGTTAGTAGCAGGATTGGGAAGTGAGGGGGAAGGTACTGCAAGTCCCATCATCCATGTTCTGTCCCCTCCAAACTTCAGTAGGATGTGGGTGGGTCACTGGGGCTCTGTGTGCCAAGTGTGGTCTTTATCGGTGTTTGTTGGGGGCCGCAGTGGTCTGTGGGAACAGAGGGGTGTGAAAATACTACAAATTCCATCATCCATTGTCAGTCGTCCCCGAACCTCACCAGGACGTGAAGGCAGTCATGGGGGTTCTGTGTGCCAAGTTTGGTCTCAATCAGTAATTGGATGAGGGTCGCAGCAGACTTGGGAAGTGAGTAGAGGTACTTAAAGTCCCATCATCCATGGTCCACCCTCCTCCAAACTGCACCAGGATGTAGAGTGGGTCATGAGGGCTCTGTGTGGCAAGTTTGGTGTTGATCAATCATAGGATTAGGTGTAGCAGTCTTGGAAAGTGAGGGAAGGTACTGCAAGACCCATCATACATGTTCTGTCACCCTCCAAAAATCACCTGAGGACCCGGCGGTGCCGGGTTATTTGAGAAGGCATTGTGTGCCAAGGTTGGTCCGTATCAGTTGTTCATTTGGCTCGCAGTGGTTTCGGGAAGTGAGTGAAGGATTATGGACCATGGACCATAATCCATGGTCCATCCTCCTCCAAATTGCACCAGGATGTAGGGGGTTCTGTGTGCCAAATGTGGTCTTGAATAGTCATTGAATGAGGGTCGCAGCAGTCTCAGGAAGTGAGTGGAGGTACTTCAAGTCCCATCATCCGTGGTCCATCCTCCTGAAAACTGCACCAGAGTGTAAAGTGGGTCATGGGGGCTCTATGTGCCAAGTTTGGTCTTGATCGGTCACTGGATGAGAGTCGCAGCGGTCTCAGGAAGTGAGTAAAGGTACTGCAAGTCCCATCATCCATAATCCGTCCTCCCACAAACTGCACCAGAATGTTGAGTTGGCCATGGGGGCACTCTTTTGCCAAGTTTTGTCTTTATTGGTAATGGATGAGTGTCGCTGTGGTCTCGGGGAGTGGAGGTACTTCAAGTACCATCATCCATGGTCCATCCTACTCGAAGCTGTACCAGCATGTAGTGTAGGTAATGGGAGCTCTGTGTGCCAAGTTTGGTCTTGATCAGTCATTGGATGAGGGTCGCAGCGGTCTCAGGAAGTGAGTGGAGGTACTTCAAGCCCCATCATCCATGCTCTGCTCTTCTCCAAACTGCTCTAAATCACTGAGTGCTGGGTGCAAGAACAACAAGTAGTACAAGACTAAGATATAAAAATATCTATTTCATAACAGCATAAACAGCATTGGGTTATACAGATGTTACACACATTAATCAGGACTAGTCATACATAGAGAAACATCACAGGAGATGCTCTATACGCAATAGAACAATGGCAATAAATCATAGTAGAATCGCAACTCCTCAAATGATATAGTGACTGTCCATAGAATCGAATGATGTCCCCAAATACTATAAAGTCCAAATGGCGGATGACACAGGGATATAGGAGGTAGAATAAGCTCCAAAATATAAGTTCAAAAGAGGCCCGGCCGGGTTGGCGTGCCAAAGTTTTTTTCCGGGGCCACTCCCCCGTTTCGCCCCCGGGCGGGGCTTTCTCAAGGCCATAAATGATATTTCCGTGGTCCAAGTGTCTAAAGAGAGGTATAGGTACATATCAAATACAATACAATAGTCTCTAGAACAACCCAGAGTAAATTATAAACTTAAGGTAACATACCAGTCAGCGAAGCATTCAGGCTTAACCTTACCTAGGCAGTAAGGTGACCATAAAGGTGAGAGAGGAAGGATCAGGAGTGTATTATAAAGTAATTCAGGTGGAACATTAGGTAATTAGTGATTAAACACTGATTACCTCGTTTAACCCATTTGGAATCTCTGAGTTTAATTGGATTATCCAGAGTCTTTCAAGTTTGCAAAGGGCCTTAAAGGGGTCTGTATGCATATGTGGTTCAATTTTATCAAGTACTCTAATGCGCAGTGAGTCAGGTTGGTGTTTATGTTGTAGGCAATGTGTATACAAGGGTAAATCAGTGTTCCCTGTGTTAATCCTACTTCTGTGCTCAATAAAACGTTGGCGTAACGATCTGGTGGTCATCCCAACATAAACTGATGGGCAGGAACAACTGATGGCATACGTGACGTAAGAACTGGCGCAGGTTGCGAAACATCGTACTTCAAAATTCTTCCCTAAGGAGGGGCTGTGTATAGTAGTATCAGTACAAATATTTTTGCAGATAGAACATCTGCCACAGGTCTTAGTGCCCTTACTAAGATTGCTCATGATATGTGTGTAAGCATGATTCGAGTGGGTCAAGGTGTCACCTAAATTACGTGTACGCTTATAAGCGACAAGAGGGGGATGCTCTAGCCCTTTGATGTGTGAAATAATGGGCCAATATGTCCGTATAAGTTTAATGATAGAACTCGAATGAGGTGTAAGTGTTAAAGGCCACACCATATTATCTGTTTGGGCCTTAGGTTTACTCATGAGTAGGCTGTTTCTATCTGAGTGCCTGGCTTTAATGAGGGCCTTAGAGACTATCTGTTCTGGATAACCTCTTGCTAGGAATTCCTTTTTCATGGTTTTAGCTTCTCTTTCAAAATCATAATTAAAGGAGGAGTTGCGTTTCAGTCTGGAAAATTGTGTAAACGGTAGATTAGACTTTAATGGGTGTGAGTGGAAACTCTTAAAATGTAGATATGAGTTCCTTTTTACCAATTTTCTATGGTTGCTGGTTTTAAGGAGGCCTTTGTCTGGGAAGATAGTGAGGTCAAGGAAATTTACTTTTTCTTGACTAGCATTCACTGTAAATTGGATGTTGGTATTTTTATATCTTAGTCTTGTACTACTTCTCCAAACTGCACCAGGACATAGAGTGAGTGGAGGTACTTCAAGCCCCATCATCCATGCTCTGCTCTTCTCCAAACTGCACCAGGACATAGAGTGGTTTATGGGGGCTCTGTGTGCCAAGTTTGATATTTATCGGTCTTTGTTGTGGGCCACAGTGGTCTCTGGGAAGCAAAGCGCTTTGAAGTACTACAAATCCCATAATCCGTGGTTCATCTTTCTCAAACTGCACCAGGACGTAAAGGGCATCATGGGGAATTATGTGTGCCAAGTTTGGTCCAGGTCCGTCACCCGTGCTGGTCAGAGTAAGTGAGTGAATGCACTGCAAGCCCTTCAAACTGCACCACAATGCCGCGGGGGACTTGGGGGGGGGGGGGTTATCTGTGTACCAACTGTAATCTTGTTCTGTCATTTTTGGGGGCCTAGTCAGGAAAATAAAGTTAAGTAAGCCTTTCTGTCAATTCAGGCTGAGGCCTAGTCAGGAGAATCAACTTGAGGAAGCCTTACTGTGAATTCAATCTGAGGCCTAGTATCGAAAATCAAGTTGAGGAAGCCTTACTGTCAATACAGGCTGAGGCCTAGTTTGTAAAATCAGCTGAAGGAAGCCTTTGTGTAAAGAACTCTGTCTGGCACCTTTGAGATTTGGGATGTTGGGATGCTGGCCTATCCATGGCCCAGCCTCCCTCAAACTGCACCAAGACGTAAAGTGGGTCTTGGGGGTTCTGTGTGCCAAGTTTGGTTTTGTTGTCTCATTGTTAGGGGCTGGTGGCTGCAAAGTGTTTTGGACTTAAACTCCCACCATGCCTGACTGCCTCAGGGCTTTTCCTTACCTCCCTCTGGCACTTTAGAGTCTCGGAATGTTCGTGGCTGGCCAATGGGAGTCGTTTATGCAAATAATGCTGCCACATATCCTTCCTGGCCTGTGAAAGTGGCTGCCACATATCCGCCCTTCCGCCCTCCCGCCCTCCGCATACACACATACCCGCATACACACATACCCGCATACACACATACAAACATTCCGTTTTATAAAGGTATACAGAATACAGATACAGATATTTACTATATATTACACATCATTAATTTTAACATATTAATATATCAAGAAACATTCATATATTAGTATTAATATCATAATTATTATATTATAATATATATAGACATTATAATATATTGAAGTTATAATAGAATATAACATTATATTATTTATTATATTATACTATACAAGCCAGAGGGGGTTTGGCAGAGTGGGTGAAGGTGGTGGTTAATGCCTCCCTTCGGAAAGGCACCATTCCAGCCAGCTTAAAGCAAGCTGTTATAAAACCGCTGTTGAAGAAACCTTCACTGGACCCCACTCAATTAGTGAACTATCGGCCAGTTTCCAATCTCCCCTATTTGGGCAAAGTCATGGAACGTGTGGTGGCTTCGCAACTCCAGGGGTTCTTGGCAGACACTGATTATCTGGATCCGGCACAGTCTGGCTTTAGGCCGGGGCATGGGACTGAGACAGCCTTGGTCGCCTTGGTAGATGATCTACGCCGGGACTTGACAGGGGGAGTGTGTCCCTGTTGGTTCTGCTGGACCTCTCAGCGGCTTTCGATACCGTTGACCACGGTATCCTTCTGGGTCGCCTTGCAGATATGGGGCTTGGGGGTACTGCATTGCAGTGGCTCCAATCCTTCCTGGAAGGTCGTACCCAGAAGGTGTCATTGGGTGACACCTGTTCGGCTCCACAGCCGTTGTCCTGTGGAGTCCCTCAGGGTTCAGTACTGTCCCCGATGTTGTTCAACATCTACATGAAACCGCTGGGAGAGATCATTCGGAGTTTCGGAGTAAGGTGTTATCTGTACGCAGATGATGTCCAGATCTGTCACTCCTTCCCACCTGTCACCAAGGAGGCTGTCAGACCCTGAACCGGTGCTTGGCTGCTGTGTCGGACTGGATGAGGGCTAGCAAATTGAAACTAAATCCAGACAAGACAGAGGTCCTCCTGGTCAGTCGTAAGGCCGAACAGGGTATAGGGTTACAGCCTGTGTTGGACGGGGTTACACTCCCCTGAAGACGCAGGTTCGCAGCTTGGGAGTGATCCTGGACTCAGCGCTGAGCCTGGAACCCCAGGTCTCAGCGGTGGCCAGGGAGCTTTTGCACAGTTGAGACTCGTGCGCCAGCTGCGCCCGTACCTTGGGAAGTCTGATCTGGCTACGGTCGTCCACGCTCTGGTCACATCCCGAATAGATTACTGCAACGCACTCTACGTGGGGGCTGCCTTTGAAGACAGTTCGGAATTGCAATTAGTCAGCGGGCGGCAGCCAGACTACTAACGGGAGCTACATACAGGGAGCACACTACCCCCTGCTGTGTCAGCTCCACTGGCTGCCTGTCCAATTCGGGCTCAATTCAAAGTGCTGGTTTTGACCTTTAAAGCTCTATACGGTTCTGGCCCAGCTTACTTGTCGAACGCATCGGCCGCTACGTCCCATCCCGTAACCTAAGATCATCCGGGGAGGCCCTGCTCTCGCTCCCGCCGACCTCTCAGATGCGGTTGGTGGGGACGAGGGACAGGGCCTTCTCGGTGGTGGCCCCCCGCCTGTGGAATGCGCTCCCTACGGAGATACGGTCCACCTCATCCCTCCTGACATTCAGGAAGAAGGTGAAATCCTGGCTCTGGGATCAGGCATTCCCTCACCAGCACTAGGCAGCATGTGAGACGGAATTTTAATGGGAGGGAGGAAGGGGGGGTCAATGTTTCTAGGGTTGAATACTGTTTTAATTGGAATGATTGTAGATGTGTTGAGGGATTGTATTTTAATGCCTTAATGTTTTAATGGGTTGTGGGGTTTGGGGTTTTACGCTGTTGATGTGGCATCGAATTGTGCCTGCTGTAAGCCGCTCTGAGTCCCCCCTCGGGGGTTGAGAAGAGCGGGGTAAAATCCTGAAATAATAAAATAAAATAGCTGTACCCGGCCACGCGTTGCTGTGGCGTAGTCTGGTGCTCTAAGAATGTCTGCCTAGTTTAAATAGTATTGTTAGTAGCATAAAAAATAAGTATGTCTTCTATGTTTAGTACTTATATTAGTGAAATAACTCACTGCTATCAGTTTGGAAGTATGGAAATATAAAGTAGAGTAATAGGTACAGCTGTGTTGGGTCGGGAACGGTGGTCCATGCCGGCAGTCATGGCGGCTAGTGCAGGCAGTCATGGCGGCGAGAGGAACTTGGTGGCATGTATGAGGAATGCCTGGTGGTAGGGTTAGAAATGAGCCCCCCCCTCCTGAATAGGGTGAAGTGGACTTAATATAAGGGGGAAATGTTAACCTTTTGACCAATGAGTAAAGCACGGAGGTGTGGAAGTTGTTGGGCAAAAGGTTATCAGATGGAATCCAGGAAGTGGGGTGAGTTCCCAGCATTAGCCCCAGCTTCTGCCAACCTATCAGTTTTGAAGTATGGAAATATAAGTAGAGTAATAGGTACAGCTGTGTTGGGTAGGTAACGGTGGTCCATGCAGGCAGTCATGGCGGCTAGAGGAACTTGGAGGCATGTATGAGGAATGCCTGGTGGTAGGGTTAGAAATGAGCCCCCCCCCCTCCTGAATAGGGTGAAGTGCACTTAATATAAGGGGGGAGTTCCCAGCATTTGCCCCAGCATCTGCCAACCTATCCGTTTCAAGTATGGAAATATAAGTAGAGTAATAGGTACAGCTGTGTTGGGTAGGTAACGGTGGTCCATGCAGGCAGTCATGGCGGCTAGAGGAACTTGGAGGCATGTATGAGGAATGCCTGGTGGTAGGGTTAGAAATGAGCCCCCTCATTTCTAATGGAATCCAGGAAGTGGGGTGAGTTCCCAGCATTAGCCCCAGCTTCTGCCAACCTATCAGTTTGAAGTATGGAAATATAAGTAGAGTAATAGGTACAGCTGTGTTGGGTAGGTAACGATGGTCCATGCAGGCAGTCATGGCGGCTAGAGGAACTTGGAGGCATGTATGAGGAATGCCTGGTGGTCGGGTTAGAAATGAGCCGCCGATCTTTTCTTATGGAATCCAGGAAGTGGGGTGAGTTCCCAGCATTAGCCCCAGCTTCTGCCAACCTATCAGTTTCAAGTATGGAAATATAAGTAGAGTAATGTAGGTAAGCTGTGTTGGGTAGGTAACGGTGGTCCATGCAGGCAGTCATGGAAATATAGGTAGAGTAATAGGTACAGCTGCTAGAGGAACTTGGAGGCATGTATGAGGAATGCCTGGTGGTAGGGTTAGAAATGACCCCCCCCCCCTCATTTCTAATGGAATCCAGGAAGTGGGGTGAGTTCCCAGCATTAGCCTCAGCTTCTGCCAACCTATCAGTTTAGAAGTATGGAAATATAAGTAGAGTAATAGGTACAGCTGTGTTGGGTAGGTAACGGTGGTCCATGCAGGCAGTCATGGCGGCTAGAGGAACTTGGAGGCATGTATGAGGAATGCCTGCCTTAGAAATGGTGGAATCCAGGAGGGGGTAGAAATGAGCCTCAGCTTCTCATTTCTAATGGAATCCAGGAAGCTGTGTTGGGTGAGTTCCATGCAGGCATTAGCCATGTATGAGGAATGCCTGGTGGTAGGGTTAGAAATGAGCCCAGCTTGGAATCCAGGACCTATTCAGTTTAGCCTCAGCTTCTGCCAACCTATCAGTTTGTAAGTATGGAAATATAAGTAGAGTAATAGGTACAGCTGTGTTGGGTAGGTAACGGTGGTCCATGCAGGCAGTCATGGCGGCTAGAGGAACTTGGAGGCATGTATGAGGAATGCCTGGTGGTAGGGTTAGAAATGAGCCCCCTCATTTCTAATGGTATCCAGGAAGTGGGGTGAGTTCCAGCATTAGCCCCAGCTTCTGCCAACCTATCAGTTTAGAAGTATGGAAATATAAGTAGAGTAATAGGTACAGCTGTGTTGGGTAGGTAACGGTGGTCCATGCAGGCAGTCATGGCGGCTAGAGGAACTTGGAGGCATGTATGAGGAATGCCTGGTGGTAGGGTTAGAAATGAGCCCCCTCATTTCTAATGGAATCCAGGAAGTGGGGTGAGGTCCCAGCATTAGCCCCAGCTTCTGCCAACCTATCACTTTGGAAGTATGAGTAGAGCAATAGGTACTTACCGAAGAAGGAAGGAGAAATGTGTCCTGGGAACTGTAGTTTTGCATTGCAGGAGGGAAGTAGGGATGATAGGAGGGAAGATGGCGCCGGCTGAGTGTGTTTGGTGTCTTTGGTGTGCAAGGTAAGGCAATGTTTTGTGTTTGGGGATTTTGTGTGGGTGTTGGAATGCTTGTTAGTGGGTTTTGTGTGTGTGTGTGTAGGAGGCAGGGTTTTTGTAGCTGGGAAGGGGTCAGGCGGTTTCGCGGGTGTATTTTTTAAATGTATGGATGTGCGCATGCGTGGTGGTCGTCTGTTGTTGCAAAGTGTTCTGGGAAATGTAGTTTTTGCGGGTGATTGGGGTTTTTTTTAGAGGGCGCATGCGCGGTGTCTGTGTTTTGGTGAAATGGGTCCTGGGAAGTGTAGTAGGATGGTTGGTGGCAAGATGGTGCCGGCTGAACGTGTTGAGGGAAGTTTGGAGTGGAAGGTAAGTGAAGTTTGTGAGTGTCTGGTGTTGCAAGGGGCGTGTGTGTGGATTGTACAGTGTGGAAAGGAGGTGAGGAGAAGTGTGTAGTGGATATGGAAGTGTGGGTGGAATGTGGTAAGAATGCTATTGGTAGGGAGGGGCCTGGTGTGTTTGGGGGTGTTTTGCGGCGCATGTGTGTGTGTTGGATGGTGGGGGTGGGGTTTGGCGGTGTGTGTGTGTGCTTGAAGGTTGGGGGGTGTTTTTGCGGCGCACGTGTGTGTGTTGGATGGTGGGGGTGTTTGCGGCGTGTGTGTGTGTGCTTGAAGGTTGGGGGTGTTTTTTGCGGCGCGTGTGTGTGGAAGGTGGGGGGTTTGGCGGCGTGTGTGTGTTTGGAAGGTTGGGGGGTTTGCGGCGTGCGTATGTGTTGGAAGGTGGGGGTGGTTTGCGGCGCGCGTGTGTGTTGGAAGGTGGGGGGGTTTGTGGCGCACGTGTGTGCTGGAAGTTGGGGGTTGCGGCGCGTGTGTGTTGGAAGGTGGGGGGGCTTTGTGGCGCACGTGTGTGTTGGAAGGTGGGGGTGTTTGCGGCGCGCGCGTGTGTTGGAAGGTGGGGGGTTTGTGGCGCACGTGTGTGCTGGAAGTTGGGGGGTTGCGGCGCGTGTGTGTTTTGGAAGGTTGGGGGTGTTTTTGCGGCACACGTGTGTGTGCTGGAAGGTGAGGGTTTGCGGCGCGTGTGTGCTGGAAGTTTGGGGGTTTTTTGCGGCGCGTGTGTGTTGGAAGGTTGTGGGTGTGCATAGGAGCGGCTTTTTGGGAGCCATGTGCTTATGTGTGTGTGTTTTGTTTAGGATGTTTTGAAGGGGGTGAGGGGATCGTGAGGTTAGGTTTTGAGCGGGGCACGTGGCTCCCTGTAGAGTTAATGTTGTTCGGGCTGTCTGTGCGAACGTTCGAAACGGTCGCGCTGGCAGCGGAGAGGGCGGGGTGGGAGGGGCGCTGTCGGTTTTGAGGGGGTCGTGTTTGGGGGTGTTGTGAGGGATCTAGGTCCGGTTTTTTGCGCCACGAATGTTCCTGCAGGTATTTTTGTGACTGTTGTCAAGTATCGTGTTTCTGAGACGTGTAGTTTCTTTGTCTATGAGCGTCAAAAACGGACCATCTCTTTTTATATATATAGATTATAATTATAAAATTATTATAAAATAATAATAAAAACCACTAAAATTAAATTAAATTCAAGAAGACAAGGTGCGAACCAAGATGGAATGGCCCAATGGATCCAGCCCAGAGAATGGGAAAGCGGACCCAGCCGCCGCCGCAGCAGAGGAGAGCAGAGCAGCAGGCGATCGGAGGCTGCAGGCCTCCGCCCGCTCTCGTCCCCAGCCATTCCCCAGCTGATTGCCCTGCTATGGAGTGCCTGCCATCCCCGGGCTCCAAAGGGATGTCAGGCACTCCAAAGCCGTCGTGATGGGATAGCGGCAGCGGCACCCCTTCTTCCTGGCCTCGCCCCCGACGCCCTTCTCCCCGGGCCAGACAGAATAGGCTGCCGGGCCGGATCCGGCCCGTGGGCCATAGGTTGCCCACCCCTGACTTAGGCAGATGAAAAGCCCTTCCCCTATTGGCCTGTCTGCCTGCCTCTCTCTGTTCTCTCCTCCAATCACCTTCCTTTTTAGACTTTTTAAAGATCATGCCTCTTTCCAAATTATAATAATCTGAGCAAATTTGAGCACATGGCAAATCTCAAGAGTCCTCCATTTCCTCCTGTGAATATGGAGGGAGAAGATGTTTGCTGGGAGTTAGTTTGCTAGTTAGATAGCTAGGCCCTGCTTTACTTCCAAGTGACACTACAGATTTCTAGAGATAATTCTTCCCTACATTGTTGAGCAAAGGCAGTTTGGTACCACTTGAACTGGGCGTTGTACTTTCTCTGCAAAGAGTGCTGGTCCGTATGCCAAACTACAAATCTCTGGATTCCACACCATTGAACCTTTCCAGTTAAAGTGGCGACAAGCTGCATTAATTCTCATTTTGTCAAGGTCCTTTTTGGTCAAGGTTCCAGCTAACTTGAGGGGTGGGAAATTCAGAACCAGGACCTTCTGGGGGTCAGGATTCCAAAACTGGAGCCGTAGAGTTTCCTCAGACGTTGGCTCCCTACCCCCTCCCCTGGGACCGACTCCCAACCATAGCGGACCATCCACCTTTGCCTCGGAACCTCCACCAGGCCAGACAATACAAAGCCTTACCGGGAAGGGAGATGGGAGGCAAGCGGGACTGCCCCACCCTCTGAACCGATCTGGACATGATCTACATAGACCACTCCAGCAGACCCCTCCTTTTCGGAGGGTGAGCGGGAGACCGGATACCTAGACAAGACACCGACGGAAGATGCGCAGGGGCGGGTAATTCGGGTGGTCTCGGGAAGGGGCAATAGGGACGGTAGCCGTAGGCCTTATGAGAGAGGGCGGAGGAGCCGAAGAAAGGCTCGTCCTCCCTCTGACCTACGTGCTATCCCAAGGAACGCAGTTGGGAGCTCCCACTTACCTCTCCTCCAACTCTGATACTAGCCAACACCAGGTCTGTGCGCAATAAGTCCGGAGTCATCAGGGACCTTCTCCTTGAAAGGAGGGCCAATCTAGCCTGTTTCACTGAAACATGGCTCCAAGAGGGTGACGGGGTCATCATGCACGAGCTGACATCTCCTGGGTTTATTGCTAGTTATCAGATGAGGACAGAGAGGCGGGGGGGAGGGGTAGCCATTTTCAGCCGAGACAATTTTAATTCCAGGACGATTCCGACGGAGAACATCCCGGGAATAGAGTGTGCTGGCCTGGTGTGGGACCTTAGTGAGAGCGTGGCCTTCCTGCTGGTGTACCGTGCACCCAACGCACCAGCGGGAGTCTACCTAAGCTGCTGGAGGTGGTTGCGGAGTGGGCGTTGAGGTTCCCAAGCTTATTGTCCTGGGGGACTTCAACGTCCACGCCGACACCACCTCGTCAGCGCCGTGGACCTGGTGTCTACCATGGAGGCGCTAGGACTCTCACTCTGTAAGACCGGCCCCACGCACCGAGCCGGACACACTCTGGATTTGATCTTCTCCGCCGGAATTGGCGTGATCCCAACCTCAGTTACAGAGGTTCCATGGTCGGATCACAGTGTCCTGGAAGTCCGTCTTGAAGTGGCTTCCCCTCCCGGTAAGGGTGCCGAACCTATTCTGGTTCGCCCGAGGAGACTTATGGAACCCACTAGGTTCCTGAATGCTCTAAGGGACTGGGAACCCCCCAGCGACTCAGTCGATGGGCAGGTGGAATACTGGAACACCAGTCTTTCCACAGCCCTGACGAGATCGCCCCCAGGCGCCCCCTCTCATCCCCGGAGTATTCGCTCGCCTGGGTACACCGAAGAGCTGCGGGCGATGAAACGGAGGAAGAGACAGCTAGAGGACGTGTGGCGGAGTCTCCGAGACGGAGCATCGAAATCAGCTTATAAACAATTTAAAGAGGTTTATGAGCAAGCTATCAAGGAAGCGAAAAAGTGTACTATTCTTCCTTGATAGAGTCAGCAAGTTCGCGCCCAGCTCAATTATTTAAGATAATTCGATCACTGACAACAATTCCGACTGTCCCAAACGATAGGGGATTGGCTCCAACAGCTGAGGCTTTTCAGAACTATTTTGCTGACAAGATTTCTTCTCTCCGCCGGGATATCCCTGCCACTCTTGATACAGTTGATGAACTCGAGACTCCGCCACCACTCGGCGGGGCCCACCTTCACCCGTTTTCATCTGCTGGACGCAGCAGCTGTCGATAAGTTACTCGCTGCAGCTAGGCCAACTACTTGCTCCTCGACCCGTGCCCCTCCTGGCTGATTAGATCCTGCCGGGAGGGGCTACGAGGCCCCTGGGCTCGATCATAAATAGCTCCCTTGAGCAAGGAGTCTTCCCAGGGGGTTAAAAGAGGCAATGGTAAGACCGCTGCTGAAGAAGCCGAATTTAGACCTTCGGCTCCCTCCAATTACAGGCCAGTTTCCAACTTGCCTTTTAGGCAAGGTGATTGAGAGGGGCAGCAGCGGATCAGCTGCAGGGGTTCTTAGAAGACACAGCTGGACTTGATCCCTTCCAGTCCGGCTTCCGTATTGGGCATGGGACGGAAACCGTGCTTGTCGCCATTACAGACCAACTTCGCCGCCAGCTTGACCAGGGTGGGTCAGCCCTGCTTGTCCTGTTAGATCTGACAGCAGCGTTTGACACTGTAGATCATACCTTGTTAACCCACCGTTTAGCCGGTTCTGGGGTTAGGGGGACTGCCCTTAAATGGGTGGCCTCCTTCCTCCAGGGCCGGGGACAACGCGTGGAGGGGGGCGGGGGGGGTCTCTGGGAGACTACCACTTAATTGTGGGGTCCCCCAGGGTGCCATCCTTTCCCCTTATTATTCAACGGTTATTTGCGCCCTGGCCCAGCTGGTTCGCGACCTTGGTCTGGAGTGTTATCAGTATGCAGATGACACCCAGCTTTTTGCTGAGAATGGACGGCAGGCCGGATACCGTACCCGATTGTTTCCATCAATGCCTGGAGGCCGTGACTGGTTGGCTGCGTGCCAGCCGGCTGAAGGTGAATCCGTCGAAGACGGAGATCTTGTGGCCCGGTCGACCTGGGCTGGATGAGTGCCGGTTGCCTACCCTGGATGGCGAGCGTTTAAGCCCGTCACCCCTTGTTAAGAGCCTAGGTGTTCAGCTCGACCCCCTGCTGACCATGGAGACTCAGGTCTCCTCGGTCAGCAGGGTGGCGTTCTTTCACCTCGACAGGCTAGGCGCCTGGCCCCCGACCGGGCCAGGGATGACCTGGCCCCTGTGATCCAAGCGACGGTCATCGCGAGGCTGGAGTACTGTAACGCCCTCTACGTCAGCCGTCCCTTGGCGGCGCCGGAAACTCAAGCTAGTGCAGAATGCCGCTGCTCGCCTGCTGGCCGGAACGCCAGTAGGGGAGCACATTACTCCCATTCTCCGGCAACTGCACTGGCTCCCCATTGAGTGCCGAATCGCCTTCAAGGTGTTGGTGCTGACCTTTAAGGCCTTGCACGGCCTAGGGCCTGCGTACCTGAGGGACCGCCTTGCCCCATATATTCCCCGAGACCACTCCGTTCAGAAGAACAAAATCTGCTTTTGATTCCATCAATCCGCTCCTGCCATCTGTCTTCAACTAGGCAACGGGCCTTTTCGGTGGTAGCTCCAGGGCTCTGGAATTCCCTTCCAGGGGAGATTCGAGCCATCTCAGAGCTGATTCCCTTTCGGAGGGCTTGTGAAACTGCTTTATTTAGATCAGCCTTCGGCTAGGTCCCAGACCGGCCGAGGATAGCATAACTTCCAGACCTAAGCCACCTTCTGTGTCTCCTCTTTACTACGCTGTGACATGTAAATTTTTAAATGTTTTAATTGTTTTATTGTAGGGCTGCATGTTTGTTCCACGCTGCCCGTTTCATGTGTTGTAACCCGCCCCGAGCCTGCAGGGAGGGGCGGAATATAAACCCAAATAATAAATAAATAAATAAATTATTTCAGTAGGATTGTATTATATTTCACTATGTAACAAAGTTTTTAAAAATTCCTGTTCCTGGTTTGAAAGTGTTATTTCCCATTTAATTGTGTGGTGCTTACTTGGAAAGTAGTTGTTCCACTCCAGAAACTTTGTTTTTGTGGCTGCCACACACTAGGTTGAATTGGTTGATACACGATGACGAGATATAACAGGATGTCCCTGACGCAAGAACAAAGTTTTTGCAGTTTAATAAACTTTCCCCATGTTTTTATGATATTAAGAAATGACATTTTTAACCCAGGAACAGAAATCGTGTTAGATAGTGATTCATTTATTTATTTATTTTTCCGGGTTAGGGGTGGCTTGAGAAACTGCAAGTCGCTTCTGGTGTGAGAATTGGTCATTTGCAAGGACGTTGCCCAGGGGATGCCCAGATGTTTTTGATGTTTTTATCATCCTTGTGGGAGGCTTCTCTCATGTCCCTGCATGGGGAGCTGGAGCTGACAGAGGAAGCTCATCTGCGCTCTCCCCGGATTTGAACTTCCGACCTGTCGATCTTCAGTCCTGCCAGCACAAGGGTTTAACCCATTGTGCCACCAGGGGCTCCTGTTATTATATTATATTTATTATATTGTATTATATTTTATTATGTTAAGTATATTTATTATTTATATATTATATATATTATATTATGAGAAGGGTACGTATGCATCTATGAGGATTGGTTGGTTGATGTGTTGTTGAAGGCTTTCGTGGCTGGAATCGCTAGGTTGCTGTGAGTATTCTGGGTTGTATGGCCATGTCCCAGAAGCATTCTCTCCTGATGTTTTGCCCACTTCTATGGCAGGCATCCTCAGATGTGGTGAGGTCTGTTGGAAACTAGGCAAGTTGAGTTTATAGATCTGTGGAATGTCCAAGGCTGGAAAAAGTACTCTTGTCAGTTTAAGACAAGTGTGAATGTTGCACTTGACCATCTTGATTAACATTGAATAGATTTGCAGTTTCAAAGCCTGGCTACTTTCTTCCTGGGGATCCTTTGTTGGGAGGTATTAGCTGGCCCTGATTGATTCCTGTCTTCAATTCCCCTGTTCTCTAAATGTTGGTCTTCACTTACTGTCCTAATTTTAGGTTTTTTTTTTAAAATACCGGTAACCAGATTTTGTTCATTTTCATGAACAAAAGGATCCCCCCAGGCAGGAAGCAGCCAGGCTTTGGAACTGCAAGGGCATTAAATGCGAACCAAGCTGGCCAAGTGCAACATTCACACTTGCCTCAAACAAGCAAGAGTTCTTTCTCCCACCCAGGACATTATTCCATAGATATATAAACTGCACTTGCCTAGTTTCCAACAGACCCCTCAACCTCTGAGGATGCCTGCCACAGATGTGGGCAAAACATCAGGAGAGAATGCTTCTGGAATATGGCCACACAGCCCATTGGTTGGTTGGTTTGCACCGCAAAGGCTCCTGTATTACTTGATGGATTAAGACCATATTTGGCACACAGACCCTTCATTATCCAACTTAAAATAATTGAGGGACATGTATCTCATAATTGTCCATGGTGTATTTCAGATTTTTTTCCACATTCCTTTCAGTTTGTAGTCCGTAACTGTCGTGATCCAGACCACCTTAAGAAGCCTGGCACATTAAAGTTAGCAATTAGAGTTTATTTACAAAAGTCCCGAACTTCCCCACTGTGACTCAAATGAGCCTAGAGACACAGCAAGTTGGTAAGGAAACCTAACAGAAAGTAAACGCCCAGTTCTGACTTCTTCACAACAGAAAAAAAGCTGAGAGAGTGTGCTCAACCAGTACAGAGTCACAACCAGCCAGGCAGAATGCAAGCGGGGTAGAAGCGTCAAACGTTCCTTAAATCAGGCCAGGAGAAATGCAGATGGAGTAGAAATGCCAAACTGTCCTTTAGTAAAGCCAGGAGGAATGCAGACGAAGCAGCGAAGTCAGGTCAGTCCGGAATCCAAAACGAAAGAGCAGCAGAAGCTAGCACAGAAGGGATTTAAGGTGGAGCAGCCGAAGACAGGATACAAAGATGCGGAAACCCACAAAATACAATATCAATGTCCAAAATTCCACGTCCACAGGCAGTCAAACGCTCAGTCCAGCAGCGATCCAGAACAGGAGACAACGGCCTGGATGGCAAGTTAATGCCTTGCCAGGTGCAACCATTGGTTAATTACAAGCCCCCTTTATTCAGTCCTCCTTGGGGCTTAATTGCGCCAACGCCCCTTCCCCATCTCTTTCAGCAGCCAGCATCCCATGCTGCTCTTTGTCTCTCGCGCCAGGCAATACGTCTCCTGTGGTGACTTAACTCTACCCAACAGTCCCCATGAGTCCCATTCCCCGTCTCCCGTGAATACCGCAAACGAATCACTGCTGGTGGGTTTCAAGCAGATATCCCGTATCTGTTGCACATCAGTCCAATTCATCTCACTAGAGTCTCCTTCAGTTCTCTGTGACCCCTCATCCCAACCTCCCATTGCCTGCTCCTCATCCCCACTCCCATCATCCTCCGAAAAACCCAGAAATGTTTCATCCTCAGAAGAATCGCTAAGTAGTTGCCTTAATCTCTTCCTTTCTTGCTCCTCATCCGACTCTTGCTCACGAGTAGACCGTTTTGTGTTTCAAACTACAGACTCGTCTCTCTCAGGCTATGGCTCAACTACAACAATAATTGTAGCGGAGAGTTCCTCCCATGTCTTGGCACTAGGTGCGCCGTATTGTACCTGTTGGGAGGTATCCCTTGTTGTTCCCAACTTCATCATTTTGAAGGAACGGTTTCCCAGGTGCAGGTACTCTTTTGTTTATACCGGCAGGGAGGTCTCCTTGCTGTCTCCAATCCATCAGCTTGCAATGTTAGTTTTAGGAATCAACTGTTCCCCGCTTCCATTGCCAAAAAGTCTCCATGCCATCATGCATTCCGGTTCTGCCATTGGCTTTTCTTCTTTCTTCCAGCTCACACACTCATATTTATCACATGCATACAAGGGGAAGACAGGAAGGAAGGAAAGATTAAATATGAGTGGAAGGAAGGAAAGGAGAAGGGAGGGAACGAGAAACAGGAGGAAAAGAAGAGAAAGGAAACGGGGAAAGGGATGAGGAGAGGAAAGAAAGGGGAAAGAAAGAAAGAAAGAAGGGACAAAGGGTGGGAAGAATTAAAAGAAGGGAAGAGAAAGCAAATAAAGAAGAGGGAGAAATGTGTTGTTGAAGGCTTTCATGTCCAGAATCACTGAGTTGGTCTGAGTTTTCCGGGCTGTCTGGCCATGTTCCAGAAGCATTGTCTCCTGACGTTTTGCCTGCATCTATGGCAGGCACCCTCAGAGGTTGTGAGGTCAAACCTCCTAACTTCTGAGGATGCCTGCCATAGATGCAGACAAAGCGTCAGGAGAGAATGCTTCTGGAACATGGCCAGACAGCCTGGAAAACTCAGCAACCCAAGCTAGGGGAAGCTCCTTTTAAGCAGAGGCTGGATGGCCATCTGTTGTGGGTGCTTCGATTGTCGGCTACCTCCCTCCTGTCCTTTAGAAGACAACTGAAGACTTGGCTTTGGGACCAGGCGTTCGACTAGAGCTTAGCGGCAACTTGGATAGGAAATTTTTGAACATTGCGACATTGCATTTACCTGGCTGGATCTTGGTTTTAGCGGCACATTAATTTATTGTTAATGGATTTGTTAATATATTGTATAATGTTTTGAGTTTTATGGTTTTAATTGAAATGTTTATTGTATATGTTGATAGCATCATTGATGCTTATACATGTGTGTGTGTATACATGTGTGGCCGCCCTGAGTCCCCATTGTGGGGAGAAGGGCAGGGCAGAAATGAAACAAAATAAATAAACAAATTGTGCTTTTCTTACCTGTCTGAAGGGGGTTGGACTGGATGGCCTTTGGGGGCCTCTATGAGAAAGTCTCATAGCTGTGTTGTTCCTGGCCAACATCTCAGGTTCATTCCATTTCTTGCTCGACAAATTATTTTGTGAGTGACGCTGACTCTCCTTGCAGGGCGAGGAGTCCTTTGCCAACGACCAGCGGGTGGAATTTGGAGGGCTGCACAACAAGATCACTTTCTGCGAGGTGCGCCAATATTGGACCGGGCATCACTTGGTACGCTTCTACTTCATCACTCGGGTCTTTTCGAATTACATGGAGAGCATCTTGAACGACTTCAAGAAAGGGCTGAGGGCTGGGCTGGTTCCGGACGCCCTCATCATGAATTCCTGCCTCTGGGACCTCAACAAGTAAGGATACCAGGATATGGAGAGAGAGGGATGTGCCATATTTACCCAAATCTAGTGCACTTCAATTTTCAAAACCCTGAAACTAAAAAGCCCCAACATATTTAGGTTATTGTGAGTTTTCTGGGTTGTCTGGCCATGTTCCAGAAGCATTCTCGCCCATCATTTCGGCCACATCTATGGCAGGCATTCTTCTGCCTCTAAGGCCTGCAAAAGTGGCTTTTGCGAGATGGATGTGAAAGCTTTGGGCCCTGAAGGCAGAGAAAAGCCTTCCCATACACCAAAAACCTGAAAGTCTTTGAGAAATGAGTTCTAGACTTAAAATAGTGAACTCAAACCAAGTTTATTTAGGAAAAACAACCAGTAAAAAACCACTGGTGGCCCAGAAACTCTTAGTTGGTTACTAGGGGATGAAGGGAGTCCTTTAGGAAGAGGATGCAATCACTTGCCTCTGTTGCAGAGTGAAGGTACCTTTCTTCGATTCCAGGTTACCTGTTGCCCTCTGGCTTTGTTGAGGACAGATCCTCCTTTGCACTGCAGGCTTCTGTGAGAGCACAGGGCTGGCTTTGTAGGTGGACAAAGGTGCTTTGTCTCAGCATGAATGGATTTCCATCCATGTCCATGCGGCTTCTTTCTTCGAATGGCCAAAGAAAGGAAGTCCTGCCCCTCAGATGACCTCAAAAAGGGGAGGAGTAGTTAGGGTGGTGATGTCACCTTGGCACCAAACACAGTCCCTCCCACCAAGTCCGCATGGTTGAGGACAAAGGAATGCAGGTAAGGTTAACCAAGTCCATGATGCAGTACTAAACAAGCCCCGTGGGGGCATAACAGGCGTCCTCAGAGGTTGTGAGGTCTGTTGGAAACTAGGCAAGTGGGATTTATATATCTGTGGAATAATGCTCAGGATGTCCACAGACATATAAACCCCACTTGCCTAGTATGTTCTGAGAATAAGAAATGCAAAAGCTTTGGAAGAAGATGCTGTTGTGTTTTTTTTGTTATTGGTAAAGAGAGTGTAATAGTGGGCACTGGGGTGTGTGATGTGGGTGTGTGTCTTTGACGTTTGGCAGGAAGGAATGGTGCCCTGCTGCGGCTCTTGGAGAAAGGTGCAGGGCTGGCCCAGCTGGGGATATGTTTTGGAGAATTTTTTTAAAGGAGAAACACTGGCCTAAATGATGGATAAAGAGGTCAAATAGCCCCAAAAGCCCAGGAATGGTCACATTTTTCCAGGAATAAGAAGAGCAACCATTGGACAGAAGCACACTTTTGGGTTCAGCCTCACAAGCAGAGGGAGACCTGGGGAAACGGAGGAAATTTCAGGGCCTCGCTGCTTCCAAACCACGGTTTGGAAGCAGGCAGCCTCCCAAAGGCATCTCTGTTTCGTTGCGGTGAGCCTTTCTCCCGGTTCGCGGCTCCACCAACCCTGGCGGAGCCACAAACTGGGAGAATGGCTCCCCGCAGGGCCCTGCTCCTCCCCCTCCTCTTCAGTGCACGCGAAACCGCTCTCAGCCTCCCTCCGGCTCCTTGTCTATTTTCCCCAAACTCCATCTGTTCACTTTTGGGCATATTGAGTATTCATGCCAAGTTTGGTCCTGATCCAACATTGTTTCAGTCCAGAATGCTCTCTGGATGTAGGTGAACTACAACTCAAAAACTCAAGGTCAGTTAACTATATTTATTACGGTGTTAGCGTGTCACTTTGTGTCATTTTGGTTGGTGCTGTGCCGTAGGATTTTTTAAATGTTAAAAGTGTGCCTCGGCTGAAAAAAGGTTGGGAAACACTGGTCTAGGCCACATTTTGCCAGCTTCTTTGAGTGGTAAGTGAAGTGATGTATAGTTTCCAAATCACACCCTCCCTGAACTTCTGCAAGCTGGATAGCAAGTGTCCCAAAAGCAAGCAAAATACAGCAGAATCCTTTCACAGCAAAAACATGTTTCAACCCGTCTAGTTAAAGAGTCCAACTGCCAGCACCTGACACCTGCACACTGCTTAGTAGACTCACGGATTCCGGTTTTCATCCAAAATATCCAGCTTTCACTTTCACAGTTGCAATATATACTATCCTTGTGCTTGCAAACAACTGGGGTCATCGGATAGTCATATGCAACATAGGCAGATACTCACACCGAGTCACACAGGAGAGAGAAAGATGGATTCTTCCGTCCTGCTTTGATAGCCACCTGCTGATAGGTCATCAGTAGGGGACTCTGACTGATGCCACCCCTTTGCAATACACCTCACATGGTTGCGGCTCAACCATTACTACATCCTCTTAGATATTGCATTGTAACATTCACAGTCATTACACAGGTGCTATCAATATTCCACATGTTCATTAAACAGTATTTTTTCGATGATAGGAAATGCTTTGCCAGTTCTATCTAACCTTTGCCACCTTCTTCCCCTGCAGATACCACGACCCCGCTTCCAGTAATCCCATCTGCACAGCTCTACTGGAATACCGGCAGAACCTGGGAAAGCTCTTTGAGCGGCTGAGTGAAATCTTGCCTCCCAGCTGCCTCATCATCTGGAACACAGCGATGCCCATTAGCAACGCCCAGGGGCCCATCTTCAAGGTAAGAAAGGGTCTGAGCTTTGCTGGCTGGTCGGCGACCCTCTTAACTTGGATTCCTGGGTACTAAAGCTTTCAAATATTAGAAGAATTGGGGAAGGCAGTGTCAGGGATTATGTGTTAGGTTGTCCAAAATATAAAGCACAAACCTAAACTTGCAGAGTATAAAACAAAGATGTAGCAGCGTTAGCTTAGCCCCGAAGCAATGTGGTCAATTGAGAAAAACTCCAAAGACATAAAAGTCATACTTACTTTAATGTAAGCAAATAAAATGTCCATTCAGGAGAAAAATACAATAAAGCAAAATAAACTCCACACAGGAGAGAGCCATAAAAGGCAGCCACAAAGGCAACTTAGAAATATTCCACACAGGAATCCTCAAAGGTGATACAAAGCCTCAGAAGGGATGAATACAAAATACAAAGAGCATTTAAACACATAACAATCAGACCCCACCTTTCCCAGTAGTCTAATTGCCAATTAACTCAACTGTACCTTGTAACACTTAAATTAACATGATAGAATAACACTTAAAGGTACAAATATAATTTTGGAACATAAAACTTTCAACACTCCTCCACAAAATTATATTTGTTTACATCCGTACATTCAGTTTTTCACAAAACTCCATGTGTTTTTCAAAACCAAGAGGTTTTGTCAAAATATCCGCAACATTTTCAGTTGAAGGAACATAATCAAGAATAATTCTTTTGTCTTTAACAAACTGTTGTACATTCGAATACCTCACATTAATGTACCTAGATTTTGAGTTTAAATTTTGACTTTTACTCAGAGCAATACAGGTTTGTGAATCAACAAAAACTTTCATTGGCAATTCTAAATTAATGTTTAGACTTCTAATTAAAGATTCCAACCATTCTGCTGATGTCAAAGCGTCCGATAACGCAGAAAATTCGGCCTCACCTGTACTAAGAGCCACAATTTTCTGTCTTCTGCTCTTCCAACACACAGGTGTATTTGCATATTTTATTACAAATCCAGTAACAGATTTATTTTCTTTTAAATTAGCAAAAGAACTGTCACAATGTATTGATAAACATTTTTTGTTGAACAGCAATCCTTTGGGTTCCTGATGGTTTGGTTTGTGTATGTGTGTATGTGGCGGAAGTGTCCGCTTCCACAGCCTCCCACTTCCACAAGCAGCTGTAATCTAGTGTCAAAGAGCCACCAAATGCCATCCCTCCAAGGACATTTCAGGTTACAGCTGGCGCCATGAACATGTAGCCCAAACCCTGCCAATCTCCTCCCCAAACACCATACTGCCCACCACCCAAGTGAAGGCTTTCATTTGGGGACAATGTCCACCTAGATGTCCTGTTTTTCCTCCAGAATGGACATCCCAGGGTTCCTTACTCTTTCCATTGCTGTGGAATTTGCATGATCCCACCCACTGCCTCTCCCTTAACCCTTTCCTACCCTATGGCACACAGCAAAGACGAATTGATCAGCAACTGAACAAGAAGTCTGGGTAGAATTGACACATAATTTATAGGAGTTGTAGTTCATCTACATCCAGAGAGCACTGTGAACCCAACCAACGATTGATCTGGACCACACTTGACATGGATGATAGGATTTGCAGTACTTTCACCTGGAAGCACTGCAACCCCCACAAATGATGGACCTGGACCAAACCTGCCACACATATCTCCCCCATAACCCACTTTACATCTTGGTGCGGTTCGACCTTGAATTTGGGAGTTGTAGTTCACCTGCATCCAGAGAGCACTGAACCCAGCCAATGTTGGATCTGGACCAGACTTGGCACACAGGTGCAACATGGCCAACTGTGCATACAGGCCAGGTTTAAGGATGATTGATCCACAGTTTTGGGACTTGTAGTTCACCCACATCCTTATGCATTTTCTAATGGGAGCATTCATACGAAAAGCAAAATAAAAAACTGGCTTTTCCCCTAATAAATAGTGTTACTAATTAACTCAATGATATTACCTAACACTCCAAAACAAACAATGCCTTTTTCAAATAAGCTGGTAGTAGTAGTAATAGTAATAGTAATGATAATAATATGCAGGATGAAGCTTAGCCTCGGTGCTCCTGCAGAAGGAGAATAAGGATAGAGCTTGTCCTCTCTGCTCCTGAGGAAGAGGAAGATAGTAATAATAATAATAATAATAACAACAACAACAATAACTATCATAAACAGCAATAATTGCTGTTATGCTTTGGTGGGAAGTCATGTTGCATAGTGTTATAAGAGCCATACAGCAGTGGAATATACTACTGCCTTGGAGTCTACTTCTCTGGTGGGTTTTTTTTTAGCAGAGGCTGGATGGCCATCTGTCAGGAGTGCTTTGTGCCTTCCTACCTGGCAGAATGGAGTTGGACTGGATGGTCTTTGGAGTCTCCTCCAACTCTAGGGCATTGTAGAAACCCGAAGCTCTTCTTACCTCTGTTTCCTTATCCCATAGTGTACGAAAAAGTCGACGCCGAAGGATGTGATTGAAGCCAACTTCTACAGCGCCAGCCTGGCCTGTTGCTATGGCTTTGACGTCCTGGACCTGCACTACTCCATCCGGTTCCTCGAGGCCCACCACCACAGCGACGGGGTCCACTGGAGCAGCTGGGTCCACCGCTGCGTGACAAAACTGCTGCTGACCCACATTGCCGGAGCCTGGGGCGTCCAGCTGGAGAGGCGGAAACCTCAACCCGGTGAGTGGAAGGGCGACGGGCAAACTGCCGGCAGCAAAAGACACTCCAAATCATAGAGTCATAGAATAGTAGAGTTGGAAGAGCCTACATGGGCCACCTAGCCCAACTCTAGAGCACAATCAAAGTATCCCTGACAGGTGGCCATTCAGTTTCTGTTTAAAAGTTCCAAGGAAGGGTTTGCCACCACACTCCAAGGCAGGGAGTTCCACTGTTGAACAGTCAGGAAGTTCTTCCTAATGTTCAGGTGGAATCCCCTTTCCTGTAATTTGAACCCATGCCTCAATTGAGTCCTAGTCTCCAGGGCAGCAGAAAACAAGCATGCTCCCTCTTCCTTATGGGAATGTGGCGCAGCTGGCTGGGTGTCAGCTGCATAAGATCTCTACTGACCAGAAGCTCATGAGTTCGAGGCCTGCCCGGGTCGGGGTGAGCTCTCAACCAATTTGTGTAGCTCGTTGTCAACCTTTGCAACCCGAAAGACAGTTGCATCTGTCAATCCAACTGCCGACCCTGGATGGCGAGACACTATGCCTGTCATCATCAGTAAAAAGCCTGAGTGTCTATTTGGACCCTCTGCTGTCAATGGAGACCCAAATCTCCAATGTCAGTAAAATCGCGTTCTTCCACCTGCGACAGGCGAAGCGTCTGGCTCCCTACCTGTCCCGCAGCGACCTAGCCACGGTAATCCAGGCCACGGTCATCTCAAGACTTGACTACTGTAACGCTCTTTACATTGGCCTACCCTTGACCGTGATCCAGAAACTTAAGCTAGTGCAGAATGCTGCAGCCCGGCTGCTCGTGGGGGAGCCTGCAAGTTGCCACATAACACCAATACTGCAGAACCTGCACTGGCTACTAATTGAATACCGGATCACCTTCAAGGTGTTAGTTCTTACTTTCAAGGCCTTCCTTATATGGTCTGGGGCCAGTGTACCTGCGGGATCGCCTGATTCCATATAACCCTCTGAGATCATTGCGTTCAGAAGACCAGAATCTTCTAGATATCCCTGGTGTGAAGTCTTTCCATCTGACTTCAACTAGACGAAGGGCATTCTCCATCATCGCCCCGACACTGTGGAACGCGCTGCCACCAGAGATGCGGGCTCTGCGAAATTTGGTTACCTTTCACAGAGCTTGCAAGACATATTTGTTTAGGCAAGCCTTTGAATGCTTGTAATTTTACCCTGTGTTTTATCTGTGTCTTATCAGCGATCTGTATCTTTCTTATTTTGTGTTGTAAACCGCCCCGAGCCCCTGGAAGTGATGGTGTATAAGCCCAATAAATAAATAAGTAGGAAATTTAGGTGCCACTTTGTGCAGAGGCTAAATTTTATTTATTTATTTATTTATTTATTTACGTCATTTATATTTAATTTAACTGATTTCTGGAATGTTAAATTGCCTCTATGTCTGTCTATATATGTTGTATGTCAATGGCATTGAATGTTTGCCTGTATATGTGCATTGTGATCCACCCTGAGTCCCCTGCAGGGTGAGAAGGGCAGAATATAAATGACGTAAATAAATAAATAAATTATGGCACCTTTTCACATATTTATACATGGCTGATATCACGCATCCTCTCAACCTTCTCTTCTGCAGGTTAAACGTGCCCAGTTTTTAAAGATGCTCCTCATAGAGATTCATAGTCTCACGAGAGACACAAGAGAGTAAATCAGTCCACAAGAGTAGATCACAGAATTGAGTTTCCATCGGCCGATGGAAATAAGACAGCAGTGCTCAGATGCACACCAAAAAGGCTGTCTTCCCTTCCCGATAGAAAAGTGAGGTTCTTATACATTTCTAAGACAAAGGCACATCAATCACAACACGTCATCTTTCGTTGACCTTTACAGCGGAAAAAGCATCTGTTTGCAGAAAACATATTTTTGACATTGGATTCTTAACCACAATTTTTTGTTTCATTACATGTGCCAGTTATCTATGTCTTGTCCCATGGGGGAATTTGTATTTAATTATAAGATGCCTCATATGACCATGCTTAACCTTTAGAAATTCAAAGCAACGTAACTTATCAAACTTAAAGCATATAAATTTAGATTATTTGCCATAACATGTGAGACCTTTCAGAAGTGTGTCAGTAGTGCAAAAGTCCCTTTCTGCACCTGCTGTCAACTTCTGGCCATGTCTCTGTCTTCGGCGTTGAGTATTTATGTCACAGCGGATAGGCAACCGAAATATAGAAGTTTAATTCCCCATCGGCCCAAAAACTCCAGTCTCTGTTCGAGTAAATAATGAAACTCTCATTCAATTCACAAGGTAAATATATAACTTTGTATTGAATTGTATTTAACAATAACTGGCAAAACATCGAAAAACAACAGCCATCACAGCTACCTTTCTAAACATCCTTTCCTCACAGAAATTAAATCCCAACGGACAAATCCCAACTGTCACTTTGTAACTGACATTCCTCAAAGTTCCATTTAGAAGTCTTGAGACAGCGCCATCTGGTGTCAAACATGTCACACTGCAGGTCATCTCAAACTGCAAAAATATATCTTGTGCTGACTCATGAATTGCTATTCAAAATGCAATAATCTGACACTCTGTGCTCTATGTATTTGTAACTAATTTGAGCAAGAAAGGAGAAGCAAGGCAGACGTCACCCACATGTGACCGTTTAGCCTTTTAGAGCATATTCTTCTTCTTCAAGAGAGGCACAGAAACTTAAGATGCTTCTCTCTCTCTCTCTGAGAGCGGTTTCCTTTCTCTGCAGAGGGCCAGGCTTGGTTCCGTTGCTTTTGCTTTGCTATTCAGAAAAGTGCCGGAGAAGTTTCTACTTAATAAATGCTCAAAACTGTTGCTAATAAAATGATTATAGAATAGCCAATACATGCTGATAAATGATTATAGAATAAGCCAATACATGCTTCCTTCAGTGTGACTGTGGAGCAGAACCAACAATTCCGCAGCACCAATTCCGCCCCCCATGCCCTGCCTCATGCACAGAGGAAGAACTGTTTAAACTTACAGACAGTGCGGTCGCTGTTGCCCGTTTTTGGTCTAAAACTATTTAACTGCTTATGATCCCTTTTATTTTATCAATTTTATACTTATTTATTTATGCAATGCTTTTGACATGAAATAAATATAAAAAATATAAAAAATAAGCTACTTAAATAGCTAGGCCTTCTTTGTTTTTCCTTTCTCGAAACATAGTTCTTTGAAGCTTGACTCTGATCCTGTAATTGCTCAAGCTTAATCACTCTCCTGCTGGGCTCAAGAAGTTTCTTCTGATCTGCTGAAACTGCTGCTGTAGCTGCTTTTTAAATGCTTTTTCCTTTTTGGAAATTACCCCCCCCCCCCTTCGAACTGTGCTCTACACAGAATTACACGTATCCTGAACTGTCCTCTACACAAAACTACCGTTCAACACAGTCCCCCGTCCCGTCCGTCCGTCCCCCAATCAATTTGTACACATTTGTGCCATCGTTTAATTTGGGAAAAAGTCATGGTTTTGCTTTGTGACTCATGATTTTAAAGCTGTTTTAATGTCATTCAACTCATTGAATCTGAAACCACGTAGGATGTCTTTCAGAGATCCAAACAGGTCAAAGTCAGAATGGGCCAAATCATAAACATGGGACGGTGAGGACTTGTGTTTTATGGTTTTTACTGCTTTTATATGGTCTATATTATTTATGAAATGGTATTTCATTAAGGACTCCGATTGGCCATCCACATTCCAACATTCTAAGGCGACTCAGAGGGAAAAGGCTCAGGCAGTCAGCCACTACGGCCCACAGCAATGACAGATCAGGACCAAACTTGGCAAACAGGAGCCCAATGGCCCACTTCACAACCTGGTGTGGTTTAGGTCAGGATGGGCCACGAATGATGGGATTTGCAGTACCTTCACATCATTCACTTCCCAAACAACACTGTAGCCCCTATTATCCCATTTACAACCTGGTGAGGTTTAGGGGAAGTGGACCACGGATTATGGGATTATTAGTACTCTCACGTGCTTTACTTCCCACAGACCACTGTGCCCCCAACCAAGAACAATAAAGACCAAACTTGGCACACAGTGCCCCTATGGCCCATTCTACATTCTACTGCCATTTGGAGGAGAGTGGACCATGGATGGGACTTGAGGTACCTCCATGGATTATGGGATTTGTAGTACTTTCAAAGCCTTCATTTCCCACAGGCCACTGCAGCCCTGAACAAAGACCTATAAAGACTAAACTTGGCACCCTGTTGCCCCATGACCCAGTCTCCATCCTTCTTCTCTAATTTTCCATGTTCAATTCTTGATAGTGTTGTCATGTAAAGAAAAATTCTTTCCTGCTGTTGTTTTAATAATAGTCCCAATAACAAAAAAAATTGAGTTTCAGTGAGATTTTACTCTTTCATGTCTCTTAAGTATTTTTATCCAGAATTCCTTTGCCTCTGGGCAGGTCAGCCACAAATAGTTTAAAAAGTCCCAGTTGTTTGGTTACATTTCCAATTTTCTTTTTTCTTGTCCTGGCATTGAACAGGGCCAGAGAGGAATATGGACAGCGCAAATGCTCCCAGGCCGAAGATCTTGACCTCTACGCCGCGTGCCAAGGGCTATCCTCTTGGTCCACTCAATCGCAGCAACCATGGCTACTTCCACCCCAGTATTATGAACTGCAGGAATGGGCCGGTGAATGGCTATGGACAGTGGGATCCCCGCCACGAAGCCCAATATGCGAACACCGGCCAGTTTGGAAACCAACCAGTGTCCCAGACTCAATTTGGCTTGTCCAACCTTGGCGACAATCCCAATTTCCAACACAACGGCAACTATGATAATGAGTTTGTAGCTGATTGGCCAGGTCATCAAGACCATCCCAACTGGACCAGGTGTGGCAATGACTCTGGTTTCAGCCTCAACGGCAGCTACAGCCATGAGTTTTCGAAAGAGCATCCATGCCAGCAGGGTCCCCAACACCATCCTAATTGGCCGGATTTTGGCAATGACTCTGGTTTTGGACAGAATGACAGCTACAGTCATGGGTTTGTCGGAGATTGTTTTTATCAGCAAAATCCTCAACATCCCAATCCCAATTGGCTTCATGAGGGTTTCAACCACAATGGCAGCTACAGTCATAGGTTCACGGAAGAGCAGCTTTATGATCCACAACTCTGTCACAGTTGGCCCACTCCTGGCAACGACTCCGGCTTCTCGCTCAATGGCAGCTCCGGTTACAGATTCCCGAGAGGTCCCTTGCAACACCCTGGCCAACTTGGACCCAGCAATGACCCTAGCTTCCAGGAGGATGTTAGCTTCCGCGAAGGGAATGTAGTGGATTATGAATGTGACCGCTTTCCTCATCCCATACCTCCGCCCCAACCAGAGAATGACATCCTGCAAAATAGGTGGTACCCCGACGACTATGGAGAGCCACAGGGAGCACCACCCAACATGGCAGGTGAGTTCTTACTGAGAAGGGGAAAAGAGTGGGTTTGTATGATCTGGAGAAGGTATCAGAGGCCCCTTCTACACAGTCCTTATACCCCAGGATCTCATTGCAGGTTATTTGCTTTGATCTGGATTATATGATGCAGAAGAGGAGGTTGGAAATCACAGAGGGAAGGAGGGAGGATGCTTCCGGTTCCAGTCCTGCCTGTTTTCCTCCTTTCTCCTCCTCATTGTCTTGCCTTTTTCACGTATTGGGAATGGAGCGCTCCTTTAATTGAAGGGGAAATGCTGGAGGAAGGAGGGGTGTCGTATAAGAGTGTTGGATAAGCAAAGATCGGATAAGCGAGACTCTGCTGTAGTTACTCTACTCCAGAAACTTCATTTTTATGACTGCCACAAACTTGGTTGAATTGGTTGAGACTCTATGACAGGCACGGGCAAACTTTAGCCCTCCCTCCAGGTGTTTTGGACTTCAACTCCCACAATTCCTAACAGCCGGTGGGAGTTGAAGTCCAAAACACCTGGAGGGCCCAAGTTGGCCCATTCCTAGTCTATACAGTAGGGATGTGCCACCATGAGGGCTTCTCGGACATCTCCAGTTACCACACAGATCTTAACCCTATTGAGTTCACTTTTCCTGCATTTCTCATGTTTTTCTCTCTTGCTTCCACACAGAAATGCATCCAAACGGCTTTCTCTTTCCTCCTCCTCCTCCTGGACCCATTGATAGCCGTATGGTGCGGGCACCTCTTTGGTCGCCATACGGGTCTCCTCGGGGAGCCCGGGGCGGGCGTCGGAACAGGTTCCTCATCAATTTCCAACAGTCCCAGAAGAACGTCCGCCACAAGAAGCCCCGGAATAGCACCAGAAAGGCCCGGGGGTCGAGAAAAACTTCTCGTAGACCTCCCTACGCCTTATAGCCATACGTTGGGGGGCATAAAGGGCCTTCAACATGAACCTTGTCCTGCAGCTGGAATTGCAGGATTCGTCTTCAGTGATATGGGACCATGCTTTGGGTTTGGACCTCGATTTTGGGGGGGTCTTTGTGTGCCCAGTTTTAGGAACAAGCAAAGGGAGACCATGGGAAATGAGCCTCACGTGGTCTCCTACAAACACCTTTTTAAAAAAAATAATATTTGGAGCAAAAATGCCTCCAATAATCCCTAATGTTGAAATGCTCCAAAACATGTTGAGTTCCTGTTTCCCATAAACAATTTATGTAAGATTCCCATGACTACGGAACCCATATCCATATGGGTTTTTTTAAATCCACAGTTTGGTGGGAAATTCTTCTTTAGGAATTTGCTCAGTCCTCCAAGCAATTCTGTTACATTTCTCCCATAAATTGCCCTGGAGGACATAAATTCCCTATAGAAAGGATGCCTCTAAGGACCCTTCTACACTGCCATAAAATCCAAATTATCAAAGCAGATAATCCACATTTACTTTTATATATATACAAAGGCTGGATGGTCATCTGCCGGGGGTGGTTTGAATGCGATTTTCCTGCTTCTTGGCAGAATGGGGTTGGACTGGATGGCCCACGAGGTCTCTTCCAACTCTATGATTCTATATGAGGGCTCTTCCACGCTGCCGTATAAAATCCAGATTATCTGCTTTGAACTGGATTATATAGCAGTGTAGATGCATATAATCCAGTTCAAAGCAGATAATCTGGATCGTCTACTTGGATTATATGGCAGTGTAGAAACTGCCTGAGTCTACACTGTCATATAATCCAGTCCGAAGCAGATAATGTGGATTTTTAAAGGCAGTGTAGATGGGGCCTAAATCTCTAGATCTTCTAGGGCGACCCTATAGTATGCTGTCAATTTTAATGCTGTGGTTACCTGAAACCAGGAATGTTTCTCTTGCATATAGGGGGGCCTTGCTGTGCACTCCTTATTTAAAAGGGACTTCCATTGTCTTCCCTTTTAAATAAGTCTTGAAAGCAATAGTTAAGTATTATTTAGGTGGGAAACAGCAAGGGATGGTATTAATAATATTTTCTGCTGTATTCTTCGAGGTGTGCCTTGGAGGTGACCATTTTTACCTGTGGTTTTTATAGACGAATGTATAAACAAATGCTGTTTTGCACTACGAGTTTCCTTAAGGCTTGGAAATAAAGATGCTGATCTCTTGGGTCACTGCATGACATGGCTATTAGTTAATGAACTCAGGTACGGCTGTATTTTGAAACTTAACGGAGGAAAAGCTAGCCTTCTTTCATAAAACTGCAAAGGGAGAAACTACAACCAATGGGTGTGTCTACACTGTAGAACGAATGTAGTTCAGCTTACTTAGGCGATCCCTCGTAGCCCGATGATGATGGTCCTCCAGGTGTAGTGTCTTGGCGGTGGGTCCGTAGGTAGCTCTCAAGCTCTATTCTTCATCTGCATGTTCTCCCGCAGTAAGGGCATTGGTTTCCAGGTGGGAGGCTGGCTTGACCTTCCTTGGCACATTTCTTCCCTTTCATTTCTCCCTTTCATTCTTTGAATTCTGCAGCACTGCTGGTCACAGCTGACCTCCATGGCCAGGGCTTCCCAGTTTTCTCTTTGTGTCTATGTCACAGTTTTTAAGCTTGGCTTGAAGTCTATCTTTAAATTTCTTTTCCTGTCCACCAACATTACGTTCCCGTTCTTGAGTTGGGAGTAGAGCAACTGCTTTGCGAGATGGTGATCGGGCATTCGGACAACGTGGCCAGTCCAGCGGAGTTGATGGTGGAGGACCATCACTTCAGTGCTGGTGGTCTTTGCTTCTTTCAGCATGCTGACGTTTCTGCCTGTCTTCCCAAGTGATATGCAGGATTTTTCAGAGGCAGCACTGGTGGAAGTGGTCCAGGAGTTGCATGTGATATCTGTAGACAGTCCACGTTTCACAGGTGTATATCGGAGTTGGGAGGGCAATGGCTTAATAAACCCTGGTCTCCCGACGGATGTCCCGGTCCTCAGACACTCTGTGCTTCATAACTGAAAAATGCTGCACTCGTAGAGCTCAGGTGGTGTTGTATTTCAGTGTCAGTGTTGACTTTTGCAGAGAGGTGGTTGCCAAGGGAGCGGAAATTGTCAACATTTTCTAATGTTACACCATTTAGCTGTATTTCTGGCATTGCAGGGGGATTGGCTGGTGACTGCCGGAAGAGCACTTTGGTTTTCTCGATGTACAATGAGAGTCCGAGCTTCTCGTATTATGCTGTCGCACGCTGGGCCCATAGAATGCCTGTTTCTAGGGCGTGACCTCTGTTTGCCCAACGGGGCACCGGGGTGCCTCAGCTGGAAGGGCCCCTTGGTTTTCCCCAATGATAAAGTCCTTCGAGGCTTGAGGTAAGTTTAAGAAAGTTCTTTATTTGGCCTTAAATCTTAACAAACTGGAAGGCTTCAAACAGGTGACTTTCTCAGTCTGCAGTAACAGGGCCGGCAAACTGGGCAATACTGGCCTTCTCCTTTTGGGGAAAATCCTATGACCCTTCCCTGGGCAATCTTTCTTTACCTTGCTGGTGTGAGGCCCCTTCTTCCGACTCCAAGCTGCGTTATGGATAGCCAGATGTCCTGTACCAGGCAAGGTTCCTGTCGATTAGCCAGGCTGTTGGGACTGTAGATGATCCCTTCACAAAAGACTGTAAAACTGTTCTGTATTTCTCCAACAAAAGCTGGTCTGTTACCCCAGCAAAGCTGTAAGATTTAATGCCTTTTTTCCAAGTAGGAGGGAATAGGCTACCTTAAATCACGTCCTTTCCAATAGAGTAGCTGTTAAGACTGAGAGGAAAAACATCCCCTTTCCCTCCCAAATCCTGGGGATAGGGGCGGGTCTGCAACTCTTGATTGATTGGCAGCCCTCTGGGCCCGTAAATGCAAACCAAGAAAGTCACCTACAAAATAAAATGCAAGGGAATGAGCTCCTGCAAACTTGTAGTGCAACAAAGGGAAAACAGAGCTCATTGGCACTGCTGTGGCAGAACACGTATGCTTCTGCAAAGGTGTTTAGTGTGCCTTGTAGGTCTTCTTCTGAATGTGCACAGGCTACATTGCCATCAGCATATTGGAGTTCCATAACAGATGTTGTTGTGACCTTGGTTTTGGCTCTCAGTTCAGCACCACTTGGCTCAAAGGCGTTGGGATTTTGGGAGTTGCTGCTTTGCAAGGTTTCCAGCCTTCTCCAAGTCTCATACCAAATTGCAACTCCTGAATCTCATAACGTTGAGCCATGGCAACTAAACTGGTGTCAAACTGCATTAATTCTACAGTATAGACACACCCATTGTCTCACAATTGGTGTGGTTATGAGCACAGGACCCCTATGAAAGTGGAACGTTTCCAAAGGTCTTATTTTATACTTCAGAGAACAATTCTCTACGGATCTCTACGTCTCCCCTGTGACTCTTGTTTACATGTTGGTGATAATAGAACACTTAAGGCTGGATCTGCGCTGCTGTGTAGTCCCGTTCCAGAATGCAGATAAACTGTTTCAAACTGGATTATATGGGGCAGTATGGACTCACGTAATGGGAGTCAAATCGGCGTTCTGAAACTAGATTATAAGGCAGTGTAGATCCAGACCTCGACAGTTATTCAAATCCTTGAATAATCAAATCTGCAAAAGTCAAACCAGGGAATGTGAAGTTGTTGTTCCGGCCATTGAAATTCTCCTTCTGTCCTCTTAATTTCTAGAATTGCAAAGTGAGGGGGCATCTACATCAGGCATGGGCAAACGTTGGTCCTCCAGATGTTTTGGACTTCAATGCCCATAATTCCTTAAGAAGGGGCCTGAGGCCAGGAATTGTGGGAGTTGAAGTCCAAAACACCTGGAGGACCACAGTTTGCCCATGCCTGATCTACAGTGTAGACTGACACTGTTGTAACTGCAGTGGCTCAATGCTATGGAATCCTGGAAGTTATAGTTTTACAAGGTCTTTCGCCTTCTCTGCCAAAGCGTGTTGGTGCTTTGCCAAACTACAACACCCAGGACCCCATAGCATTGAGCCATGGCAGTTTAAGTGGTTTTATATTTTGTTGTCAATACTATTTAATGTTATTGACACCATTACTTTGGGATTTGTAGTTTCCTGTGGCTCCGAAGTAGACAATTGTACCACAAAACTATAAATCCCAGGATTTCCTAACATTAATGTGTCAAACTGCTATAATGCTACAGGAAGCCTATAGTAGGGAGCCTATAGTACTTTTTTATTTTATAAAAGAGACCCAAGAATGCTAAAATCGTAATGCGTATCAATTTACACTGTAGAACTGATGCAGTTTGATACATTTTTTTATATTATTTTTTTAAATGCTCGGGGGGGGGCAGTTTTTGGTATGTAGAATGTAAAAAAAAATAAAGCTGTGTGTCCCCTTTTATTTCAGTGTTTTAAAACTTTTTCTCACCTTTCCAACAAACTTGCGCCCATTTCTCAGGTAAGGAAACCGAGGCCAAGTTCATGACAATGCTCCGGATTCCCCCCTTTATCCTCCAGCAACACATCACGCTTTTATAAGAGGGGGAAAATGTAAATAAATGTTAGTTAAAATGAGGTCAAACTGCAATTATCTACAGCAGTGTTTCCCAACCAGTGTGCCGCAGCACACTAGTCTGCCATGAGCAATCATCAGGTGTACCGTGGGAAATTGGAACCTCCAATACCCTTTCTTCCCCCTCCTGCCGAACACTTTTTTTCCTCCACTTGGGCTCTCTTCTTCAGGAGGGGAGGGAGGAAGATGTGATTCGTGCGGGCGCTACTGCGCAGACTCGCCCCACGTCTTCCCCCTCCTTCCTCCCCTCCTGAACACGCTCATGCTGCTCCCTCGGATCAAAATGGCGGTAGAAGCGGCAGCATGAGCAAAGCGAGCAGAGCAATGCTGAGAAGAAGCTCGAGTGGAGAAGAAAAAGTAAGTGTTCGGCAGGAGGGGGAAGCAAGGGCTCGAAGGGGGAGGAAGAGGTCTCTGTCGAAAGCTGGCCTGGGCAAACTTGGACCTTCCAGGTGTTTGGGACTCCAACTCCCACCATTCGTAGCAGCCTCAGGTCCTTTCCCCCCCCCCAGCCACTTAAGCAGGAAAGGGCCTCAGGCTGTTAGGAATGGTGGGAGTTGAAGTCCAAAGCACCCAGAGGGCCGAAGTTTTCCCATGCCTGTTTTAAGGACCTTAAAGTGGTGAACCTCCTTCCAACATTGTGATTCTGGATAGAAAACAAACAACAACATAACATAACATGGTTTGAGTCCACAGTGCTCTCTGGGTGTAGGTGAACTACAACTTCCAAACCCAAGGTCAATTCCCTTTCAGTACTTTCAAACCCTTTCAGTACTTTCTGTTGGTAATGAGAGTTCAATATGCCAAGTTTGGTTCAATTCCATTGTTGCAAGAGTTCAGGATGCTCTTTGATTGTGTCTTAACTATACATCCCAGAAATGTCAAGGTCTATTTTCCCCAAACTCCATCTGTGTTCACATTTGGGCATATTGAGTATTCATGCCAAGTTTGGTCCTGATCCAACATTGTTTGAGTCCACAGTGCTCTCTGGATATAGGTGAACTACAACTGCCAAAACTCAAGGTCAATGCACACCAAACTCTTATAGTATTTTCTCTTGGTTATGGGAGTCCTGTGTGCGAAGTTTGATTCCATTCCATCATTGGTGGAGTTCAGAATGCTCTTTGATTGCAGGTGAACTATAACTAGACAGTTGTTGAGCAAGACCTTTTGTGTGTGTCTTTCTGCCATTCCTGCCAGGATATTTATGTTGTATTCATCGAAACAGGCCCAGGTTTCACACTGAGTGTATAAATACATTTAAAAACATATTAACTACATGTATTACTGTGTTAGAGTGTCATTTTGCGTCATTTCGGCTGGTGATGTGCCCCAGGATTTTGTAAATGTAAAAAATGTGCCACGGCTCAAAAAAGGTTGAAAAACACTGATCGGGCATGGGCCAACTTGGGCCCTTCAGGTGTTTTGGACTTCAACTCCCACAATTCCACAAGAGCCTACCGGCTATTAGGAATTGTGGGAGTTGAAGTCCAAAACACCTGGAGGGCCGAAGTTGGCCCATGCCTGGTATATATAAACATCCTCAGAGATGGCTGAAACTCAAGTCATAGAAAATATAAAAACATGTAATATGATTTTTGCTCCTGAGTTATAATAATTGGTTATATCATAAAAACACGAGAAAAGTTTATTAAACTGCAAAAACTTTGTTTTTTGTGGAAGCGACCTCGTGCTATAGCACATTTCGCTCTAGTTTCTCAATGAATATCCCGTTGAGTCTCAACCAATTCAACATATGAGGGTTGAATGAAAAGTAATGCCTCTACCTTCGTTACTTGGGTTTGAATGGGAATGTTTTAATCAAACGCAGGAATAATCCTTAGAATGTGCTCTTTAACTTGCTAGAAATTTCCCTCTGAGTGATATGACAATCGTCCTGAATCACTCTGTCAACCTTTTGCTTGTGAAAATGGGCGCTTGCTGTCACAGGACGTCCAACTCTTTGTTTGTCACGCGAATCAGGTGTTCCCACCTCAACATCTTTAAACTTACTCGCCCAATGACACAAAGTACTCATTTCATTTCAATTTATTATTTCATGAGTCGCTCTCCACCGAAGTACTCTGAGTGACTTACAATAGCAATAAAACATACATATATATCAACACATAATTACAAGTTAAAAGCTTAACAAAGAGCCAAGTTGTTTGTTTGTTTTTTAAAAAAATGTATTAAAGTTAAAAAATATCATTCTCTCTCGGCATTACTTCGCGAACGAAGATTCTTAAAAAGGACTCATCCCACACATTTTCCAAGCGCGTTTATGACTAAAAAGGCCAATCTGACAAAGGCAAGTTTGGTTACAGAAAGCACAGCAGAAAGTCTCCTTGGGTGATGATGTTTCCAAGTTCCGTTTCTTTCTGCGTTGTCATTTCTCTTCGAGACCCATTCGGCGTGTCTTCTCGAAAGAGGCCGCAGCATTGTGGATAGTGCATCTCCACGCCTACCGATGTGAGGCCAGGGTGGATCATTTTTGGTGATCAATCTGGCTGAGCCTGAGATGTTGTTTCAGGGAGTCCTTATATCTCCTTTTGGGGGCGCCTCTCTTATGCTGAGTAATATCTTTGGAAGGCGGTGGTCCTCCATCCTAGAGACGTGCCCTGCCCAGCGCAGCTGTGTTCTCAATAGCATGGCCTCAATGCTGGTGATCCCTGCTTGCTCAAGGACAGCAACATTAGTCACATAGTCGGTCCAGTGTATATTTAGGATTGTGCGAAGACAGCGCTGATGAAAGCGTTCGAGGAGTCGTAGGTGTTGGCGAGAGGTGACCCATGTTTCAGACCCATAGAGGAGAATAGACAGTACGATAGCTCTGTACACACTGATTTTGGTGCTTTGCCTCAGGTGCCAACTCGGAGTTGGTTGAGGTAGGCAGGATTACCCTGGGTACTGGTTGTGGGGGGTCGGGAGCAGGTCAGGGTTTTGCCCTCCCTTCTGCTCGAGATCCCCGTGTACAACTGGTGGGCCACTGTGTGATACAGAATGCTGGACTAGATGGGCTGAGGTCCGATTCAGCACGGCTCTTCTTATGTTCTTATGCTTGTTGCTCCAGGCTCTCTTGTGAAGCCTTCCAAATGCACTATATGCCTTTGATAATCTGTGATCTATCTCTTTGTTAATCTTGGCGTCTGAAGAGATGATGCTTCCCAGGTAGCTGAACTGCTGAACGGACTTAAGCACAGATTTGCCTATACTGACGTGGGGATGATGGTATTCCTCCTGTGGTGCAGGCTGGTAGAGGACTTCCATCTCCTTCAGGCTGACTTCCAGCCCAAGCAGCTCTGCAGCTGCTGCAAAGCAGGATGTGAGGCGCTGCAGAGCTGCTTCTGAATGGGCGGCAAGGGAACGAAGATTCTTAAGAAGGACTCATACACAATACACGTATCACTGAAAAGGGGGTACCAGCATACAGTGCATGACAGTAATCCAGCGTCGATGTGACAGTGGCATGGATCACCCTTGCTCAGTTGGAAGGGGCTCAGTTGGAAGGTAGGAAGCCGGCTGCCTTGCCTGGCGGAGGTGGAAGAAAGCCTGCTTACTAATGGCGGAGACCTGAGCCTCCATCAACAGCTGGGAATCCAGTAGGACACCAAGGCTTTTCACTGCTGCGGATGAAATTCGAGATTCATAGTCAAAGGTGGGCAGCGGGCAGGCCAGCTCCAGGGACCGACCAGGCCATAAGATTTCAGTTTTAGCTGGATTCACCTTAAGTCTACTCGTGCGTAGCCAACCTATCACGGCTTCCAGACACAGGGAGAGACTATCGGGAACTGCAGTTATCCCAGGTTCTACGTGCAGGAGGAGCTGGGTGTTGTCGGCGTACTGTAGAATAAAGCAATTGTCAGAAAAGAGATAAACATCTACGTAGAGAATAATGCTTTAGAGGCTAAAAGGTCAAAGTGTGGGTCCTCTTTCCTTTTTGAAACCTTAAATGCTTAAATTATCTTGTTATCAGTTGAAGCAGGAAAAATCCTTCTAAACAATACCCTTTCCCTCCAAGGCTGCTTTCCGTGCGGGCGCAGGAACGAGAAGACGTGACAACTGGGTTACTTCTCAGGAAACACAGTTTATTTCGAATCCACAGCTGTAGAGGTCTGCCCTATGGCGCAACAAGACGCAAGGGACAGAACCCCTCCTCCTTCCAGTCATTCAGTTTTATACAATCAATGGAGTCGGTTTAAGCACCGCCTCGTTCATTCATTTCACTGGCTAACACTTATGATGTGCTCTGATTCTAACCAATTAACAATGCATTATGTAATCTAATAATCCATTGGCTAACAGACATTGCGCAGTTTATTTTCCTGACCAGTTATTAAAGCTTTGTCTATGTGCGTAGATTGTCCCTATATTGTTACTTTTCTGATAAGCGTTCCCCCTTGTAATGCATCAGGACAACCAATGAGGTGGCGTCCCTTCTAAACCAATCACTGCTGTTCTCTAGCGTGCTTGCTAACTCTGCCTTCTTCTCTATGCCTATGCCTATGCTTGGGTAGCATTCTCTCCTGACGTTTCTTCTGTAACTCAATGAGTCTCCTTCATTTCCTCACTTTTTCTTTTGCAAAGCGTTTTACAAAGAGCGAATGCAAACATGATTAAGGCAGCCTAAAAATCTCTCCAACTCTTTCTCCAATCTCGTTTTTTCTGTAACATGGCCATCTTCTCTAACTTGACAGTCTGGCATGCAATTGAGGCACAACACTTTAACATCAATGGAAAACAGCAAAATACAAGTCCAATTGCACAGAAGGTTCCAAAACCTATCACCACCAGCGACTTTAACCACTTTACATCTGGTAACCATCCGGTTAACCAGCCCCACAAGTTGTTAGGTGGCTCATATGACTTTTGAACCTCCCTTGCTATTTCCTGTATTTTTTCCAAATGTAGCTCAATGTCTCCCGTCTTGTTAATGAAATGACAGCAGGTGGTATTCAACCAAACACACAGACCACCCTCCCTCGTGAGTAGGTAGTCTAAGGCCAATTTATGTTGCATTAGAGCTCCAGTTAAGGAACCTACTTCCGTTTGCAACGCATTCAGTCCCAGAGCTGTCTCGTTTGCCAATTTTTCCATTTCATAAAACAGAATGCGGATCTGCTTTATGTTCCAGGTTACGCCTAAACGCGGCATGCCTATTGCAGCGAATCTACTTCTTTCTGAAAGGTACGTCTTGTCTGGATCGTACCTGAATTTAGCTACCTGGTCAGCTGTCCTTTTGTGTAGGTGCATGTGTAGATTGGAGACTGACATCTCTCTCGGGTATACTCTCAGGCCCCCCAGACCCAGGGTCCCAACTGTGCAAATTCCTTTCCATCCTGGAGGAAGCAACCTCCCAGCCCATTTACCACAGATCCACATTAAACCTGGGGGCAATCCACCCAAATAGCTGCCTCTGCTGTTGACAGCTAGGTCCTGTAGGACGTTGACCAATGTCAGTTTCAAATGATTCCCATGCAAAATGTGTATGCAATCAGAATAATTCTTTCCCCAAGTCCATGTTCCTTCTAGATGTGTGCTGCAATTTGCTAAGTAATCATCACACTATGATTGTGTGATTACATGAGGGATATGATCCCAAATTAAATCTATTAATGAGATATCTTTCCCTGTTACGCTCACGTACTTCATATCTGGTGCTTTTACTGTTCCACATGAAACATAGTGGAGCTTTCAACACTGGGGGTCGGTGTGCTATCATGAACTGAGCTTTGTCTCTATTGCTTGCTGTATATTTGTCACAGCATTTGGTGTCATTCCATCCTTTTAACGTCAACAATGCGGTAGGCAGAACCGCCACCCTTGTGAATGCGAGGGACGGCCCATGCGAACATACCCAACAATCTGATAAATTAAGCTCATGTGTCATGTTAGTAATTAACTGGTGGAACAAATTGTGATTCCATTCCCCCCTTGTTTCAACAGTGTAAAGTATCAGAACAAGTGTCATGTAACCAAAGACTGTCCTCACCCCTGTGGGTGGTCTCCTTTCATGTCTGTGTCCCATTAAAATCTCAAATGACCACCGCCATGAGAAAGTCTTTGGCTCTCCCCACCTTTGCGTTGGGCCACTCATGCTTGACTGCAGGACGTTGGTATCCGCCGACATTACTTCCGTGGCCTGGTTGTTCCCTCTCCAGGGAGCTGTTTGCTGACTCTCATCCGCAAAGAACTCTCCAAATCGATCGTTGCTTTCCAAGAGGGGGGTGGACTCTTTAGCCTGGTGTAGTGAATCCATGGCTTGACCTCTTTCACCTTTACTGCTGTGGGCGTGGATAGCAGTACTGTATACGGACCCCTCCACCTCGGTCCCAACGGATCGATTTTCCACTCTTTCACCAATACGTCGTCACCTGGAGAAAAACAATGCAAAGGCGTGGTAGGATATGGCGGATTCAACTCTGCAGTGTACTGACTCAGTTTCTCAATGTGTTTTCCCAAAAGCTGAACTTGTTCTAATGTCTGTTGATTTCCCAAAACGTGACTGTCTGAAGCCAGTCCTGCGATGGTCTTTAAATTTAATGGAGGTCTTCCATATAATCTTTCATAAGGAGACAATCCTGTCTTCTTGTGAGGTGTGCATCTGATTTTAAACAATGCCATAGGTAGAGCTAGTCTCCAATTAAGTCCTGTCTCTTGACAAATCTTTGCCAAACTGTTCTTTAGGGTCCGATTAACCCTTTCCACACGGCCTGATGATTGCGGCCTGTAAGTGCAATGAAGTTTCCATGTAATGCCTAACAACTTGCTTAGTCCTTGAACAACCTGATGTATGTATGCTGGGCCGTTATCTGATCCGATCTGTAACGGCATGCCGAATCTTGGAATAATGTCTTTCAACAAAGCCCTCACCACCTCCATTGCTTTCTCTGTCTTGGTCGGATAAGCCTCTGGCCATCCGGTGTGAGTATCCACAAAAACTAACAAGTATTTGAATCCTCCATGCGAAGGCATCTCTGTGAAATCTGTCACTAGTGCTTCAAATGGTGCACTCCCCTTGGTGTTGTATCCCTGGGGTTTCAATGGTCCTTCCCTGGGGTTATTCTTGACACATGTCCAACATCTGTGGGCCGCTGCTGCTGCCAAACGGTGTAATCCATCCACATACATCTGCCTACCCAACAGGGCTGCCAGAGCAGATTTACCTAAATGGGTGTGCTGATGAAAATGTTGTACTATGTGCCACGCCATGCTCTTAGGAACATAGGCGCGAGAAACTGGCATCACAATTATGTCTTCCTGCCATTTCCCTCCCTCTTTCAGAGCCCATTCTTCTTCCTCTTTTGTGTAATGACACCTTTCTACCTGTGGGCCTGAACTTGTGATTTCCATCATCACGGATGATGGGCTTTGGAGTGCTGCTTCCCTGGCGGCCAAATCTGCCTGTCTATTTCCTCTAACAACCGGGTCCTCACCCCTTTGATGCCCTCTACAGTGCATGACAGCAACTTTTCTCGGTTTCCAAACGGCCTCCAGGAGAGCAACTATCTCATCAGCATGCTTTATGCCCTTTCCAGCCGAGGTCAGGAAGCCTCGTTCTCTGTACAAAGCTCCGTGAGCATGTAACGTAATGAAGGCGTATTTCGAATCCGTATAAACATTAACCCTTTGCCCTTCTGCCAACTGCAGTGCCCGAGTGAGGGCCACAAGCTCGGCCCGTTGAGCGGAAGATTCCGGAGGCAGAGACCCTGCTTCAGGCGTCTCTCCCTCCCCCGTCACCACCGCATAGCCGGCATGTCGCACCCCACTCTCCACAAAGCTACTGCCATCCGTAAAAAGGGTTAAGTCTACCTTCTCCAGAGGTACGTCCTTCAAATCTGGTCTGCTGGAATAAACCTGGTCCATCACCTGGACACACTGATGCTCAGTTACCTCCCCTGGGGCTGGCAACAAGGTTGCCGGGTTTAAAGTAGAACACATCTCTAGGGTTACGAGCGGATTGTCACACAGCACTCCTTCATACTTAGTCAGTCTTTCATTCGTGAGCCAGCGTGATCCTTTGGAATCTAACAATGCTTTGACGCTATGGGGCACCCTGACGGTCAGTGGCTGGCCTAAGGTCAATTTGTTTGCTTCCCTAATTAAATCTACTGCTGCTGCCACAGCTCTCAAGCATGGCGGCATCCCTTGAGCCACTGTGTCTAACTGTTTTGACAGATAAGCTACAGGCCTGTGCCATGTGCCTAACACCTGGGTGAGCACACCTACCGTGGTTCCCTCTCGCTCGGAAATGAAAAGGAAGAACGGTTTATTTAAATCAGGCAGGCCCAATGCCGGGGAAGACATGAGGGCCTTCTTTAGAGCTAGGAACGATTCTTCACATTCTTCTGTCCACACAAATGGATCCTGTCTGCTCCCTCTCGTGGCTTGATACAAAGGCTTGGCTAGCACAGCGTAGCCAGGCAACCAATGATGCACGTACGATGTTGACCCAAGGAATTCCCTCGTCTGCCTCCTGGTGGAAGGTGTGGGAATTGCACATATAACTTCCTTTCTTTCTACCTCCAGAATCTTGCTTCCTTTTGTAAGTCCGAACCCTAAATACTTGACTTTCTTTTGACATAACTGTGCTTTCTTCCTGGACACTTTGTACCCCTTTTCCTCTAGTACTTTCAACATTTCTAGAGTGTAGTGTCTGCATCCCTCTTGCATCCTGCAAGCGAGAAGTAGATCATCCACGTACTGCAACCAAGTCCCTTCCCCTTCTGGAATTTCAAATTCTGACAGATCTTTGGCCAATGCTTGTCCAAATATTGTTGGAGAATTCTGGAAACCTTGTGGGAGGCGAGCCCAAGTGAACTGCGACCTTTTCCCTCCCCTTTGGGTCTCCCACTGAAATGCGAAGATGGGTTGGGACACTGGTGCCAATCTGATACAAAAGAAAGCATCTCGCAGGTCCAAAACTGTGAACCAAGCAGCTGTGGCTGGGATTAGACTCAACATGATGTAGGGATTTTGAACCACTGGTGTCAGAAAAACTGTAGCCTGATTGACTGCTCTCAAATCCTGAACTGGCCTGTAGTCCCCTCCCCCTCCTGGCTTCCTGACTGGGAGCAACGGGGTGCTCCAAGGAGAACTACAGGGCACTATGATCCCATACTGCAACAATCTGTTCAAATGTCCTTGAATCCCTGCCACCGCTTCTCGGCTGATTGGGTACTGTGGCTTCTTTACGGGTACATGTCCTGACTTTATCTCTACCACAACTGGTGGTACATACTTTGCCAACCCTGGAGGGTTGTCTTCAGCCCACACTAAAGGCGTCTCCTCCCAGGGCCATTCTGTTCTTTCTTGTTTGACCTCCTTTAACTGAAACAATCTCCATTCTTCTACCATGGGAATTGTTAACTCCATCCATCCCTTTTCCAAGAACTCAATCGTTGCTCTGATTTTGGCCAACACATCCCATCCCAGTAAGGGGACTGGGCATTCTGGTACATACAAAAGCTGATGGCTTACTTCTCTTCCTGCTAAGTTACATTTCCGTTCCTTTAAAAGGGGGCATTTTTGTGGCTTCCCGGACATTCCTACTACTTGAATTGTCTCATTGCTTACTGGGGCTACTTTGGTGTTCACTACTGTCTTGTCCGCTCCTGTATCTACTAGGAAATCTATAGGTTGGTCCCCTACTGTCATTGTAACCATAGGCTCCCCGGGGTCCAGAAGAAGGGGCGCTTGGCACCATCAATCATCATCATCTTCATTGTCTTCTAAAGCGGCTGCCACTATAGCTTCCTTGTCCTGGTATGGCCTATATGTTCCACGACTTTTCCCTCTGCCTTGACTTCCTCTTCCTTGTCCTCTTCCTCCCCTGAAGCTTTGCTCCTCACTTTCTTCTATTTCTTCTGTACAATCCCTTTTCCAGTGGCCATTCTTCTTACACCTGGCACACTGGTTCCATCCCAAACAGTCTTGACTCCCTCCTTTTCCTTCCCTGAAGCTTTGCCCTCGTCTCGGGCCTCTCCCACGACTATTCCCACTTCCTCTTCCTCTTTGCCTCTCATCCATCATGCTTAACAACACTCTATACCCCTCTTTCTTCTTTCTTTCTTTTCCTCTTCTGCATGCTCTCTTGCCATAAAAACCTGATCTGCCAGGGCCAACAGTTCATTTAAGGTCTGGGGTGGCCCTCTTCTTATTGCCTTTAAGAGAATCTGTTGAAACTCTTTTATGCGGTCCCGGTGAACCGCATCATTCGGATCCCACTGTGGATCCACTTCTACTGGAAACCTCTCTGCCCCGTAAGCTACGGGGTCAGCTGCTCCATGTCCCTCTTGGGCCAGTAAACTTCCTTGATTTATAATGTTCCTCCTCTCTTCGGTGGTAAACAGAGCATTTAAGAGCTGTTTACAATCCCTCCAGGTAGGGTCATGGGTGGCAATGACTCCCTCTAATAAATCTGCCATTGCCTTGGGCTGTTCTGAATATGGTGGCGTAGAATTACGCCAATTAAAAATATCTGATGAAGAGAATGGAATAATCTGAAAAGCTTGCAACACGCCATTGTTAGCATCTAACAGTGGCACTTGCCGTATTGGCATTTCCAGGACTCCCAGGGACTCTGTCTTTGATCTTAGTGACTCTAGCGACCTGCTCCTAGTATGAACCGGTGAAGCATTCGTGGGCTCCCGGGGTCTCCTTCTTCTCACGGTTGGGGATTCCTCCCTCACCCTTCTTTCCACTTCTCTTGCTTCTACTATTGGATATAAAGCTTCCCTTGGTTGTGGCTTTTCATAAGCTGGCATTCGCTGGTGCGTTTACTCGGCGTCTCGGTCTCCTCCTCAGTGGTTCTATTTCCTCCAATTCTGCTTGGAGTACCGGAGCTCTCTTCCCTTCCTTCCTGCTAAACATGCATCTGCCCTGGTGGTGTTTCTTAACCCAAAAGTAAAGTTCAAACTGGAACGCGGGTTGCTACAGCACGAAAGAGTATTCAATATCTGTATCAAAGTAATTTATTTGGCATTCATTTAGAAATCACTTGATCGTACAAATCATATATCTTCCCAAATGGGGATGTGGAATTCTTGTAGATAATTGTTCAAAATATTATATCACACAGCCCTCTATTCCGGAGTCAAACTCAATATTTATATTCATTCACAATCTCATAATATTTGTAATCCGGATTGTGGGGCTTGGAGGGTCGACGGACTATGTATCTAAAGGCCTTGCCGTTTCGCCAGGGGGACCTGCTTCATCGGGACCCCAAAGAATAATATTTGTTTATAATTCCACTGGTCCGATCATCTATGAGTTAAAATAAAATAATACATATATCAACATTTTGCAATTCGAATTAGCCCACCAGTTAAGCAGGACAACCCTTATAAAAAGGCTTAAAGTTTTATACATACCAATCCATTTAAATCAACGTAAATATATTTCTGAGTGGACGCAGCCACTGCTTCACAATGTAGTCAACGGACAACACATAACACCGGAGGTCTCGGTTACATACACATTGGCTTCTCTCCAGGTGAAACCTACTCCAAAATCTCACTGATTGATAGGCAATCATTGTGTTTCTTAACCCACCAGACTTCGCTCTCAACCGCCCGTTCCCATGTAGCGGCATAAACCCATTGATCTGGGTATATGTCAGCACAATAAGATTCTAACTGCTTACACTTCTTCAGATCCCAAGTTCCCCCTTTCGGCCAACCTATCTTGAAAGTGGGCCACTCATCTGTGCACAGATTCTTCAATCTAAAATCCTTCAGGTCTAGTGGATCCCCTTCTACTGCTAACTGTGAGAACTTTGTCAGATTATTGCATTTTGAATGGCAATTCATGAGTCAGCACAAGATGTATTTTCTGCAGTGTGACATGTTTGACACCAGATGGCGCTGTCTCAGGACTGATAAATGGAATCTTGGGGATTTGTCAGTTAAGAAGTGACAGTTGGGATCTGACAGTTGGGAATTGTCCATTGAAGAGGACAGTTGGGATTAAATATCTGTGAGGAAAGGATGTTTAGAAAGGTAGCTGTGGTTGCTGTTGTTTTTCCATGCTTAGCTTGTTATTGTTAAATTCAATTCAATACAAAGTTATATTTTTACCTTGTGAATTGAATGAGAGTGTCATTATTCACACGAACAGAGACTGGAGTTTATTGGGCCGATGGGGAATTAAACTTCTATATTTCTGTTGCCTATTCCGCTGTGGCATAAATACTCGACGCCGAAAAGGTTATGGGCCCAGATCCCAGAACACAGAATCGAGAATTGCAGAGGCACAGAGATACTACATAACCCATAATTCATAGAAAAAGTTTTTGAATAACACTGCAAATTGCAGCAGAAGTCGCTGTATACCTCAGTGTTAGAGAAAAAGCTGAAGTGAATTTTGCCAGGAGCATCTGTAGTGTGAAGAAAGATGGCATTATTTGGAGCACAGCATCATTTAGAAAAACTCAGAGGCAGCTCAAATTATTTAATATGGGCTACCAAAGTGTGAGCAGTTTTGGCAAAGAAGGAGCTGCTATTCTGCCTTACACATCGACCGATTTCTGATGCAGAAAGGTTGAAAGATGGCAAGGCAAGGGCTACCATCATCCTGTCAGTTGACGATAGGAACCTCACATATTTAGCTCTGGAAGAAACAGCCGCTGACTGTTGGAAAAGGCTTGAAAAGCTGTATCAGCAGGCTACTGGAGGCTCAAAAGTTTTATTGAGCAGAGAACTGTTTTCACTGAAGCTTCTGTCAATGGAAGATTGTGCCAGAGAGACTCATTTGAGTAAAATGCTGAGCCTATTTAATGATTTAGCAGCAAGGGCAACCAATTTTACAGAAGATCAGAGAGGCTTAATTCTACTAAGCAGTTTGGGGCAGAGCTACAACTCATTCATTGACTCCATGCAATCTGTGAAAGAAGAGGACATCAACTTTGACTTAGTTTCAACTAGATTGGAGAACTGGGCTTGTTACAGAAGAAATGCCCAGCAACTTTCAACGGAGAATACGGTCAACAAAGGCTTCAATATGAAGAGGAATGAGACAATCCTGTGTGACATAATCTGTTACTTTTGTAATAAAAAGAGGACACAAAAAGCTAGACAATGTCATCAGAACAAGTTTAAGAAGAGTGAATCAGCACAGAGCAAGAAGAACAGATCAACAATTAAAGAAAAGACTCTGATTCAGGCTGTCTGTTGATGAGTTTACAATGTAACAATGATTTTATTCCTCAGGTACCCTGGATTATTGACTCTGGGAGTGCAAGAGTTTTGTTAAGGATAGTAAATTGTTAGCAGAGAAGGAACCTTTATCTGGTTCTATGCAAAGTTGTGTGAGTCTAGCCAATGGTCAAAGGTGCAAGGTTTTAACAAAGGGAGAAGTTGAAATTGGTCAACTTAGTCTAAAGTTAGACAATGTTTATTTAGTTCCTGAGCTAGAAC